>CM062289.1:293763423-294393341 GCA_031216915.1 Pictodentalium vernedei
TATTGAAGAGACATTCTTGGATTTAATACTACATGTACCAGCTGGTAACTTTCTTCACAAGATTCTTCACCACTGGATTACTGGATTCTGTCAAACTGTACTTTGGACTAATTCTATAATTGATAAGTACCATTGTTTTTTTTTATTTTCTGTAACCCAATTAGTGTAAAAGATCTTTGTATCATTTTTTTTATATCAATTTTTTTTTTTAATTAAATTTCAGAATAGTTAAATTCATAGTTTTGTTGCTGATTCTCAGATTTCTTTCTGTTACCAATATCATTAATAATTCCACACCGTAACAGAAATTGGGGGCTCGTTGCCGAGATTGAATATAAGATAACGAGAAAGCTTTATTTGCATATTTCAATTAT
This sequence comes from Pictodentalium vernedei, assembly GCA_031216915.1. Taxonomy (NCBI): domain Eukaryota; kingdom Metazoa; phylum Mollusca; class Scaphopoda; order Dentaliida; family Dentaliidae; genus Pictodentalium; species Pictodentalium vernedei. The sequence goes on from CM062289.1 coordinate 293,763,798, forward strand.
TATTTTGGCTCACTTTCAAAACATTTAAACTTTCTTAGAAACTTTCAGTATTATTATTTATATAATCTGAGAACCAGCAAACCTTTTCATCATGGTATTTATTGTGACAGAATTTATTTCTGAATTTGAAAGATCTCCTAGTTTGGCCCTTTTAGAATCTCTTAAGAAGGAGGATTTATTTCAACTTGCTCAGTGTCTAAAATTACCTGCCACCCCTGGTCTGAACAAGCATAAACTTAAACAGCTCATTGTTAATCATTATATTGAGGAGGGTCTTTTGCCTCAGTCTGGGTCACCTGTCTCTGAACCACAACCTACTGATGCCCTTGAACTCAAAAAGTTAGAATTAGAACTAAAGAGATTAGAAATGCAACAAGAAATGAAAAGGCAGGAAAATGAAATGAAATTAAAAGAATTAGAGGCCCAAAAAGAAAAAGAAGAAAGAGAAAATGAAATTAAAAAAAAGAATTAGAAGCTCAAAAAGAAAGGGAACAAATTCAGACTCAAAAAGAAAGGGAACAAATTCAGGCTCAAAAAGAAAGGGAACAAATACAAATTCAGGCTCAAAAAGAAAAGGAGGATAGGGAATTAAAATTAAGGGAAATAGAAACTCAAAAAGAAATGCACTTAAAAGAATTAGAAATTCAAAAGGAAATAAAAATAAAAGAATTAGAATCACAGCGTCAAGGCTCAAATGTAATTTCCCCAAGTAGATTTGATGCAACTAAACATGTTAGGCTAGTTCCCCCCTTTCAAGAAAAAGAAATTGATAAATATTTTTTACATTTTGAAAAAGTGGCAACAAGTTTAGAATGGCCAAGGGATGTCTGGACTTTGCTATTGCAAAGTGTTTTAAAAGGGAAGGCCCAAGAAATCTATTCCGCTCTATCTTCTGAGCAAAGCAATAATTATGACACTGTTAAAGAGGCTATACTTAAGGCATATGAACTTGTTCCAGAGGCCTATAGGCAGAAATTCAGAAATTATTATAAAAACGAAAATCAAACTCATGTGGAATTTGCCAGAGAAAAGCAAAATTTATTTGACAGGTGGTGCCATTCAAAAGAAATAGGGAAAGATTTCTCTAAATTAAAAGAAATGATGCTAATTGAAGAGTTCAAAGGAAAGATACATTCAGATATAAAGGCCCACCTGGATGAACAAAAAGTTGACACTTTGAACAGAGCAGCAGTACTAGCAGATGACTATGCCTTAACTCATAAAATGAGTCGTAACGCCACAAATTTTTGGCCCAACAAGAATTCTTTCCAAAGTGGACCTAGACCAGCTTCAGATAAAACTCATCCTTCCAATCATCCTTCCCATCCTACAAACTTTTCACCACCTAAATTTAATCGGAAGCCTGAGAATAAGTCATCCAATGCCAGCCCTACACCATTACGACCCAACAGTTCAACTAAAACTTGTAATTATTGTAAGAAAGCAGGTCATTTAATATCTGATTGCTGGCTGTTAAAAAGGAAAAATGAGTCCTCTACTTCACAGAATGCACTAGCATGTGCTCCATGCCCTGAAAATTATGTACTAAAGCAAGATGCTTTAGAAAATTATAAGCCATTTATTTCTGAAGGCTTTGTTTCCCTTGAGGGGGATAAGCACTGTTCCTTACCAATAAAAATACTGAGAGACACAGGGGCTACTCAGTCATTAATGTTAGAAGGCATTTTGCCATTTTCTGAAGAAAGTGCTACAGGGGCACAAGTTCTAATATCAGGTATTGAGTCAAACTCTTTAAATGTCCCACTTCATAAAATAAATTTAAGAAGTAGCTTAGTAAATGGGACTGTGACAGTAGGAATCAGACCTACTCTACCTGTAAAAGGTATTTCTTTATTATTGGGAAATGACTTAGCTGGTGACAAAGTCACTGTAGAACCTCAAGTGGTGGATAAGCCGAGCACAGATGAAAGTATTATTAATTTGAAGGAATGTTTTCATTTTGCTTTTCCAGCATGTGCTGTGACTCGGTCCATGGCAAAGAAAGCTGAGGTTGATAACAACCTCAATTGTGTTGATTTAAACAGCAAAGCAGAGGATAAGAACAGTCACAGAATTACGGATTCTGAAGACATTGATTTGTCTCAGACATTTCTGAGTCAGTGTGATGACTCCTCCAAAAATTGTAAAGAGGCCACTACACCTGAGAGTGATAGGGGGACCTCCTTGAATGTCATTTCCCGGACTTCTTTAATTCAGGAACAGGAAAGTGATCCTGACCTTGCAGAGCCACGTGAAAAGGCTCTAACACAGGCTGAAGCCCAAAACTCCCCTGTCTGTTATTTCAGAAAATCTGGTGTACTTATGAGGAAATGGCGACCACCAGAAGTACCCTCCAATAGTGATTGGGAGGTTATTTATCAAATAGTTGTCCCCACTAAATACCGGAAGGAAATAATAAGCCTGGCTCATGAAAATCCAATGGCTGGACATTTGGGAGTTAGGAAAACCTACTCTCGTATTCAACAGTGTTTTTACTGGCCCAAGCTTCGACAGGATGTTGTCGAATTTTGTAAAACCTGCCACACCTGTCAAATTGTAGGAAAACCCAACCAGAAGATTCCTCCTGCTCCCCTTCAACCAATCCCCGCTTTTGAGGAGCCATTTAGTAGAATTATTATTGATTGTGTTGGCCCATTGCCTAGAACAAGATCTGGAAATGAATATCTTCTTACCATCATGTGTGCTTCTACACGATTTCCTGAGGCTATTCCTCTAAGAAATATTAAAACTAAGACTATAGTTAAGGCCTTGATAAAATTTTTCACGACTTTCGGTCTACCCAGGTCAGTACAATCGGACCAAGGCTCAAATTTTATGTCAAACATTTTTCAGCAGGTGATGTATGAGCTCAAAATTAAGCAGTACACATCAAGTGCCTATCATCCCGAAAGTCAAGGAGCTCTAGAACGCTTTCATCAAACACTGAAGACCATGATAAAGGCCTATGGGGAGGATAATGAGAAGGACTGGGATGAAGGAGTACATCTCCTCTTATTTGCAGTCTGTGAGACTGTACAGGAATCTCTGGGATTCAGCCCTTTTGAATTAGTGTTTGGACACTCAGCGAGGGGTCCACTCACTGCTTTGAAGGAGAAATGGCTCGGGGAAGAGCCACCTGAAATTTCTCTTCTGGACTATGTGTCCACTTTTAAGGAAAAACTGCACCAGGCCAGAGAAATGGCAAATAAACATTTACAGAAAGCCCAGAGCCATATGAAGACCTGGTATGATAAAAAGGCAAAATTTCGCACCTTTAAACCTGGGGACAAGGTGTTAGTATTATTCCCTTTAAAGGGCAATGCTTTACAAGCAAGATATTCAGGCCCTTATATTGTTAAGCACAAGATCAGTGATACTGATTATGTTGTTGAGACTCCCGATAGACTCAAAAATACTCAGCTGTGCCATATAAATATGTTGAAAACTTATTATGAGAGAGAACCAAACTCTTTACCAGTCTCAACAGTCACCCACATGGATGAGCTGGAAAATCCTGTAGAGGATATTTATGAAGGCGGCGAAAATGTACCTCTGAAGTTACAGAACTCAGATGTCCTGAGAGATCTACAAAATAAAACAGATTATTTACTGCCTGACCAAAGAAAAGATTTAGTTGATTTAATTTTCAAATATCAACACTTATTTCCCGATGTGCCTAGTAGGACATCTGTTATTTTTCATGATGTTGATGTAGGAGAGGCAAATCCCATCAAACAGCATCCATATAGATTGAACCCTTTCAAAGCTGAGATCATGCGAAAGGAAATACAGTATATGCTGGACAATGATATCATAGAACCTAGCCATAGCAACTGGAGTTTGCCTTGTATACTCGTCCCAAAACCTGATGGCAGTTACCGATTTTGTACAGATTACCGAAAGGTGAACAGCTTCACCAAAACAGACAATTATCCAATTCCTAGAATTGATGACTGCATTGACAAACTTGGCCATGCTAAATTTGTGACAAAATTTGACTTGTTAAAGGGTTATTGGCAAGTCCCTTTAACAGAAAAAGCAAAAGAAATATCTGCTTTTGTTACACCATTTGGATTGTATCAATATAAAGTTACCCCTTTTGGCATGAAAAACTCTCCGGCAACGTTCCAGCGCATGGTTAACCACTTAATTGCAGACCTAGATCACAGTGAAGCTTATATTGATGATGTTATTATACACACAGATACAAATTGGGCTGATCATCTAAAGCATATTCAAGAATTTTTTGACAAAGTGACCCAAGCCAACCTAACTATTAACTTGGTAAAATCAGAATTTGGCAAAGCAACTGTAAATTATTTAGGTCATGTTGTTGGGCAGGGGCAGGTGAGGCCGATTGCGGCTAAAGTTGATGCCATTCTAAATTTTCCAGTACCAAACTCTAAAAAAGAGCTCATGAGATTCTTAGGCATGGCTGGATATTATAGAAAATTTTGTTTAAATTTTTCAGATGTTGTCTCCCCTTTGACCAGTTTATTGAGAAAAAGGGTTAAGTTTGTTTGGACTGAGGAATGCCAGAAATCCTTTAACAGAATAAAAACTTTATTAAATAATTCCCCTGTCCTGGCCAGTCCCAATTATGAAAAGCCCTTCAAATTATTCATAGATGCAAGTGACAATGGAGCAGGTGGGTATATTGCCCAGGAAGATTCCCAAGGTATTGATCACCCTGTATGTTATTTTTCCAGAAAATTTCTCAAACATCAAAAGAATTACTCTACAGTAGAAAAAGAAACTTTGGCTCTAATTTTGGCATTAACCCATTTTGATGTGTATCTAGGAACCACCCAATGTCCAATTACAGTTTACACCGATCATAACCCCTTAACATTTATAAATAAAATGAAAAACAAGAATCAAAGATTATTGCGGTGGAGTTTAGCCCTTCAAGAATATAATTTAGAGATTAGGCATATTTCGGGAAGAGATAATGTTGTAGCTGATGCTCTTTCCAGAATATCCTAATTTAAAATGATATGATCGGTCCCTATTCACTTCAAGTGTATATATGTTTATTAAAAAAAAAAATTGTGAAGATTATGGTGTGTGTGTATTGTAAACCAGTCAGAGTCTGCTAAAATTATGTAAAAAGTTTTCAGTACCTTCAAACTTTTTCTTTTAAGGCGGGGTGTGTTATAGCCCCCATATTATATTGAGATTGATATATCCTTAGTAGATAATTATATGAGAAAGATATTTTTTTTTATTGCTGCATTTTCTGACTGGTCTAACTCTTTTGCACTCAGTGACCTTGTTTACATCTTTGTTACAGTGATATATTGTACATATAGCTGTTGATTGTTTAATTGTTTAAATAGGTCAATGACCTTGTTTACTTGAACTTTAACAGAATCCCCCAGAAACTAATAGAACATTGCAGAAACTTCCTCTTCTGGGACATTCTGTCTGGTTACTATATAAAGGTTTGTCAACAGAATTCAAAAACTCATTTTTAGAAAACCATTTCAGAAAGACTAACTTCAATAGTTTCCATTGGAGATTATTATTGTTTCAGAGCAGTGCATTTATTATAGAAGCAGTGCTTCTTTGTGAATTTGGAGATTGATTCCAAAAGAGAATTTTGAAGAGAATCTATTCGTCTTGGAAAAGAGAATTTATACTTTCTGTGAAACAGAATAATATTATTTTGTGAAAAGCCAGGATTCTACTGGATTATTTGGAAAATACCTGTGGCGCCAATACTTCTTGGATTTTTACTCCATTTGAATTTTACAGAGCATTTTATTATATTTTATTGGAGACTGGTGAAATTTTCAAAGTGAAAATTTTATTACAAATCTACGGGATACATTTATTGAAGAGACATTCTTGGATTTAATACTACATGTACCAGCTGGTAACTTTCTTCACAAGATTCTTCACCACTGGATTACTGGATTCTGTCAAACTGTACTTTGGACTAATTCTATAATTGATAAGTACCATTGTTTTTTTTTATTTTCTGTAACCCAATTAGTGTAAAAGATCTTTGTATCATTTTTTTTTATATCAATTTTTTTTTTTAATTAAATTTCAGAATAGTTAAATTCATAGTTTTGTTGCTGATTCTCAGATTTCTTTCTGTTACCAATATCATTAATAATTCCACACCGTAACAAGGCCGGTTTAATTTGGGAGTTTTTTTTGAATGGGCATGAGATATTAGATGTAGTGCTGTGTGGTATACCAATTTTTTGGTACTGTTTCGGTATTATGGGGATACTGAAAAACGTACCGAAAACAAATCAAATATCGTTTATTTCGGTATTTAGATTTTTCTGCGAAATTGACGGAAAGTCAACTCATCAGGGTGGATCATAAATCTGAAAGCCTGTGGATGACATATTTTGATCGAATTGATAAGAAAACATGCAAATGTATACTTTTCTAAGCGACAGGTAGCTGCAGACGTTGTGAATATGTCAGACAAAGAAATAAAAAGGCGACGGAGAAAAACGAAAAATGGCTTGTTAACTTGGTACTTCCGTTTCTAAAGAAATACGGCCTGGTTGCAGTGTTCCTAACATTCAGACTGATTCAATATATTTTCTGGAAATTACTTTGTGATTTATTCACAGGGGGCATTACGGGTCGGGTGGGTGGTTGACTGGCTGACAATTGGTTTGAAATAATCCACCGGCATTAACAATTTAACACGTTGACAACTTGACGTACAACCGGTAATACTGCTTGTGGTTATCGCTTCTCGACAATTTTTTTTATAGCATTTCTTTCAATTCAGCATTGCTATTCTAGGTTGCAGATACTTTTAACAACTGATCATTTTATTAATATATAAGCCCTGAAACTTTAATACCTGATCATCTTCTTTATATTCTTTCGAATAAATAATTTATACTGCACACCAGTGCACACTGGAAAGACGTAATTGACCTAAATTTTAAGACACATTAAAAAACAATGCATGAAAACCAACAGGCGACATCAGATTTACCCTTATTGAAGTTCATTTGATCAATCGAGGCACAGCAAATGCTTTGAAAATGATTTGCTGCTTTTAGTAAATCATCGATTTGTACATTTTTTTCTCATGGAAAATGAAAATTTATCCTAATTTATCTTGAAAAATTGTGGATTCTCTGGAATTTTTCAGAAACGTGTATGAAGCCAGGAAACATGAGTGAACACTGATAGAGTGATTCCACTCAAAATACTCCATAATTTCAACTAGATGAATGTCATAAAACATGTTTTACTTGTTTATCAAGGATGAACCCAAACAATGAAAGGTGGGTGACACCATGTGATTGACACATTGCATGATTGGCAGTGATTGCCCAAAGTTTTCTTAACTGGGATTATCATGGAGAGATTAATGACAGTTGCATTACTTCAGTTTACTTGTACACATTATTAGTCCCCTATGGGAACCGTAAGGGGACTATAGGATTGCACTCCGTCCGTCTGTCCATCCGTCTGTCTGTTTTTAGCTCAACTTTGGCGAATCTAAATTTGAGCTTATGCCATGGCCAGGCGTCCGTCTGTCCGTCAACAATTCAATACGGCTTGGGCTAGAGGCCGTATTTATGAACCGATCTTTACGAAATTTCTTGGGTACCTTTGTTATGACCGTGGGACGAGAACGAGTGTTTTGGGGTGCGGTCCGAAATTCAAGATGGCTGCCAGCTTCCATTTTGTACCGAGGATGCAGAAATCTGTTTTTTTTCACAGAACTTCCATATGAAAGTGCTGATTTGAATAATTTTTTGTATGAATGTTTAGTACCATGGGATACATCACATATAATACAGGTTTTTTTCTCATACGTAAATTTTGCAAATTAGCCTAACTTTGATGTATTTAGTGTTACTTTCAGCACTGTCAGTGCAAAGCCAATACGGCTCGGGCTAGAGGCCCCATTTATGTACCAATCTTTACGAAACTTCTTGGGTACCTTTGGTATCACCGTGGGACGAGAACGAGTGTTTTTGAGTGCGGTCCGAAATTCAAGATGGCCGCTGGCAGCCATTTTGTTCAGAATTAGGGGCAATCAGATTTTTGCACAGAACTCCCACATGAAAGCTCTGATTTGAATAATTTTTTGTGTGAATGTTTAGTACCATGGGATATATCACATATAATACGGGTTTTTTTCTCATGCAGAAATTATGCAAATTAGATGAACTTTGATTTTTTCAGTGCTACTTACACACAGTAAGTGCACATGTCAATACAGCTCGGGCTAGAGGCTGTATTTATCAACCGATCTTCACGAAACTTCTTGGGTATCTCTGCTATCACCTTGGGACGAGAACGAGTGTTTCTGAGTGTGGTCCAAAATTCAAGATGGCTGCCAGTGGCCATTTTGTACCGAAATTAGGTCTAATCAGTTTTTTGTACACAACTTCTATACGGCTCAGGCTAGAGGCAGTATTTATGAACCAATCTTTACGAAACGTCTTGGGTATCTTTGTTACCACCGTGGGATGAGAACGTTTGTTTTTGGGTGTGGTCCGAAATTCAAGATGGCCATCACAGCCATTTTGTACCAAAATTAGTGCAATCAGTCTTTTGTACAGAACTTCTGTATGAAAGTTCTGATTTGAATAAATTTTTGTATGAATGTTTAGCAAAATGGAATACATCACATACAGTACAGATTTTTTTTCTCGTGCAGAAATTATGCAAATTAGTTGAATTTTGATTTATTTAGTGCTGCTTATACACTGTAAGTGCACATGTCAATACGGCTCGGGCTAGAGGCTGTATTTATCAACCGATCTTCACGAAACTTCTTGGGTATCTTTGTTATCACTTTGGGACGAGAACGAGTGTTTCTGAGTGCAGTCCAAAATTCAAGATGGCTGCCAGTGGCCATTTTGTACCGAAATTAGGTCCAATCAGTTTTTTGTCACAACTTCTATACAGCTCGTATTTATGAACTGATCTTTATGAAACTTCTTGGGTACCTTTGTTTTCACCTTGGGACAGGAACGAGTGTGTTTTGGGGTGCCTTTGTTATCACTGTGCTATGAGAACAAATATTTTGGGGTTCAGTCAGACCCACTCTGGGACTCAAAGATTTCTTTTCTAGTTTAGCATCTCACTGTCACCCACCTTTACAATACTTTACCTATACATTTGTTACAGGCTACGGTCAGTATTTATGTACAGGCTGTTACAATACTTTATATGTACCTTTGTTATCAGGTCATTACCTAGATGTTTGTCATTGCTGTGTCACATACTATACATGTACATGTCTTGACAAGTTGAGCTACAATGTCATTGACACTTTCATTTATGTTACCACCTCTCCGTCCAACATGCTTTAAGCTACACCTTTCATTTTTGGTACATGGATAAATGGTTCTGAGGGGATGATGCACGCTCAAAATTTTTTTTCAGAATCCAAGATGGCGGAATGGCAACCATTTCTGTTGTGTTTTTCAAGTTTTTTTCTCTATTTTATGTTACCACTGCTCCCTCCAACATGATTCAAGCTACACTTTTCATATGTTGTTGTGTTTTTTAAGCTTTTTTTCTCTATTTTCATGTTACCACCCCTCCCACCAACATGGTTCAAGCTACAATTTGCATATTTGGCACATGGATCATAGATGGTTGGGAGGGGATGATGCACGTTCAATATTTTTTCTTCAAAATCCAATATGGCAGCATGGCGGCCATTTTTGTTGTGTTTTTTTAAGCTTTTTTCTCTATTTTATGTTACCACCCCTCACTCCAACATGGTTCAAGCTACCCTTTTTATATCTGGCACATGGATAGAGGGTTGTAATGGGATGTTGCACGTTAATATTTTTTTTCAAAATTCAAGATGGCGCCATGGCAACCATTTCTGTTGTGTTTTTTAAGTTTTTTTCTCTATTTTATGTTACCACTGCTCCCTCCAACATGTTTCAAGCTACACTTTTCATATATGGTACATGGATAAAGGGGTTGTGAGGGGATTATGCACGCTCAATTTTTTTTTTTTTGAAAATCTAACATCTGTCTGTCTGCCCATCTGTCTGTCTCTGTTTTTATGTTACCACCTCTCCCTCTAACATGCTTCAAGCTACACCTTTCATATTTGGTACATGGATAAATGGTTCTGAGGGGATGATGCACAGTCAGTATTTATTTTTCAAAATCCAAGATGGCAGAATGGCGGCCATTTTTAGCTCAACTTGACAAAGTCAAGCTGAGCTATTGCCATCACTTCTCGTCTGTCGGCGTACGTACGTTAGTATGTTAGTACGTTAGTACGTACGTCCACAATTTCCTTTGGCACACCTCACAGGTCGCATTTGTGATCAGATTACTTTGAAACTTCTTATGCTTGTTTGGGGTGACCTCTAGATGGGAGCTATCGATTTTCTTCAATTTCCGGCAAAAAATGTTGCCGCGGCCAACGTTCTTAGAACTTAGTTTAGTCAAACCACAATATTTCCCTTTGGCACACCCTACAGGGCACATTTATGATTTGATTGCTTTGAAACCTGATACGCTTATTTAGGGTGACCTCTAGATGGGAGCTATCGATTTTCTTCAATTTCTGGCAAAAAATGTTGCCACGGCCAATGTTCGTAGAACTTAGTTTAGTCAGACCTCAATATTTCCCTTTGGCACACCCTACAGGGTACATTTACGATCAGATTGCTTTGAAACCTGGTATGCTTGTTTGGGGAGACCTCTAGATGGGAGCTATCAATTTTCTTCAATTTCTGTCAAAAAATGTTGCCGCGGCCAACGTTCTTAGAACTTAGTTTAGTCAGAAGACTCAATATTTCCCTTTGGCACACCCTACAGGGTACATTTATGATCGGATTGCTTTGAAACCTGGCATGCTAGTTTGGGGTGACCTCTAGATGGGAGCTATCGATTTTCTTCAATTTCTGTCAAAAAATGTTGCCGCGGCCAACATTCTTAGAACTTAGTTTAGTCAAACCACAATATTTCCCTTTGGCACACCCTACAGGACACATTTATGATTTGATTGCTTTGAAACCTGGTATGCTTATTTAGGGTGACCTCTAGATGGGAGCTATCGATTTTCTTCAATTTCCGGCAAAAAATGTTGCCACAGCCAACGTTTGTAGAACTTAGTTCAGTCAGACCTCAATATTTCCCTTTGGCACACCCTACAGGGCCCATTTATGATCAGATTGCTTTGAAACCTGGTATGCTTGTTTGGGGAGACCTCTAGATGGGAGCTATCGATTTTCTTCAATTTCCATCAAAAAATGTTGCCGCGGCCAACGTTTTTAGAACTCAGTTTAGTCAGACCACAATATTTCCCTTTGGCACACCCTACAGGGCACATTTATGATTTGATTGCTTTGAATCCTGGTATGCTTGTTTGGGGAGACCTCTAGATGGGACCTATCATTTTTCTTCAATTTCCATCAAAAAATGTTGCCGCGGTCAACGTTCTTAGAACTTGGTTTAGTCAGAAGACTCGATATTTCCCTTTGGTGCACCCTACAGGGTACATTTATGATCGGATTGCTTTGAAACCTGGCATGCTTGTTTGGGGTGACCTCTAGATGGGAGCTATCGATTTTCTTCAATTTCTGTAAAAAAATGTTGCCGCGGCCAACATTCTTAGAACTTAGTTTAGTCAGACCACAATATTTCCCTTTGGCTCACACTACAGGGCTCATTTATGATTAGATTGCTTTGAAACCTGGTATGCTTATTTAGGGTGACCTCTAGATGGGAGCTATCGATTTTCTTCAATTTCCGGCAAAAAATGTTGCCACGGCCAACGTTTGTAGAACTTAGTTCAGTCAGACCTCAATATTTCCCTTTGGCACACCCTACAGGGCCCATTTATGATCAGATTGCTTTGAAACCTGGTATGCTTGTTTGGGGAGACCTCTAGATGGGAGCTATCGATTTTCTTCAATTTCCATCAAAAAATGTTGCCGCGGCCAACGTTTTTAGAACTCAGTTTAGTCAGACCACAATATTTCCCTTTGGCACACCCTACAGGGCACATTTATGATTTGATTGCTTTGAAACCTGGTATGCTTGTTTGGGGAGACCTCTAGATCGGAGCTATCAATTTTCTTCAATTTCTGTCAAAAAATGTTGCCGCGGCCAACGTTCTTAGAACTTAGTTTAGTCAGAAGACTCAATATTTCCCTTTGGCACACCCTACAGGGTACATTTATGATCGGATTGCTTTGAAACCTGGCATGCTAGTTTGGGGTGACCTCTAGATGGGAGCTATCGATTTTCTTCAATTTCTGTCAAAAAATGTTGCCGCGGCCAACGTTCTTAGAACTTAGTTTAGTCAAACCACAATATTTCCCTTTGGCACACCCTACAGGACACATTTATGATTTGATTGCTTTGAAACCTGGTATGCTTATTTAGGGTGACCTCTAGATGGGAGCTATCGATTTTCTTCAATTTCCGGCAAAAAATGTTGCCACGGCCAACGTTTGTAGAACTTAGTTCAGTCAGACCTCAATATTTCCCTTTGGCACACCCTACAGGGCCCATTTATGATCAGATTGCTTTGAAACCTGGTATGCTTGTTTGGGGAGACCTCTAGATGGGAGCTATCAATTTTCTTCAATTTCCATCAAAAAATGTTGCCGCGGCCAACGTTTTTAGAACTCAGTTTAGTCAGACCACAATATTTCCCTTTGGCACACCCTACAGGGCACATTTATGATTTGATTGCTTTGAAACCTGGTATGCTTGTTTGGGGAGACCTCTAGATGGGACCTATCATTTTTCTTCAATTTCCATCAAAAAATGTTGCCGCGGTCAACGTTCTTAGAACTTGGTTTAGTCAGAAGACTCGATATTTCCCTTTGGTGCACCCTACAGGGTACATTTATGATCGGATTGCTTTGAAACCTGGCATGCTTGTTTGGGGTGACCTCTAGATGGGAGCTATCGATTTTCTTCAATTTCTGTAAAAAAATGTTGCCGCGGCCAACATTCTTAGAACTTAGTTTAGTCAGACCACAATATTTCCCTTTGGCTCACACTACAGGGCTCATTTATGATTAGATTGCTTTGAAACCTGGTATGCTTATTTACGGTGACCTCTAGATGGGAGCTATCAATTTTCTTCGGTTTCTGTCAAAAAATGTTGCCACTGGCAAAAAAAACTGACATTGGTCCCAGTGATCTTCAATTTTGCCATTTCATTTATAACTTACCAAGTTCAAGTTTGTCAAGTTGAGCTACAGTGTCATTGACACTTTCATTGTTGTTTTTTAAGCTTTTTTCTCGATTTTATATTACCACCCCTCCCTCCAACATGGTTCAAGCTACGCCTTCCATATATGGTACATGGATAAAGGATTGTGATGGGATTATGCACGCTCAATATTTTTTTTTCAAAATCCAAGATGCTTATATACTCTAGTGTCTTCTGTGACAAAAACACCTTATGTTACAAAAGCGCCGTAGGGGACTAATACCACCTCGGTGGTCAAACACTTGTTTCAATTTACTTGCACATTTGTGTGGATATTGTACACTGGATTCACTGGACAGGGGACATTAATCTTGTGGCCACTTTGAAAGATAAGGGGTTGGGGGACTGGCCAAATGTTACTACTAATGAAAACTCACTGAAAAGCCTGGGAAGTTAAAGAAATCATATGAATGTTTCTTCTTCTTGATTCATTGGGGGAGGGGCTACGACTTGACTTGGGGAGGGACATAGAGGCCAACTGATTAGCTTAGCAAGTTCATTATTGAATCAATTGATTGAATGTGATGATTCACACTGAATCAAGTGATTCATTAACCCTTTACCCAACGAATTGGCCACACCCACCCACCCACGTAATTCACAAATTTAGCTGTTGAAAAATTCAAACTTTTCCATATTTTAAATTAAAATAATAAATTTTAATATTGTCCGCGTTGGGTAAAGGGTTAAATAACTTGCAAGACAAATCATTATCACTGTTGAATTGACTTGTCAGGTTCATGAGATATCAGCACTGAACCTGTTAAGTTACTATATGGTTAAATGTTGAGAATTTGGGTCAGTTTGAGACTACTTTTAGTGTTCTGTGTTGAGGTGGGTCGGTGGTGAATTTTCAAGTCGGTGTCGGTGTTTTTTAAGAAGTAAAACCGTGGTTGCAGTGCAGTTATCGGTGGTGGAACAGGCCAAGTTCATTCATCGAATTTAGGTTGATTTTGCAAACTTGCTTACCCAGTGCAGTGTGTGAACAACTTTGAAACATCGTCAGTCCTCCTTGACAAAGATAAATTAATAGAACCGAAAAGAATGTTTGGCTTATTAGTGTATACTGTAAAATTCAAATTACACACAAATATGTAGAGTTCAAATTGGGTTTTAACTTTCTGTTCGGCGAAAATGCAGACTTTTCTTTGAGGAGTGTCTTTCTGCTCCGGGAAAATGGAAGAAGTTATAAAACGCTGGCAAATTTAATATTATTCAAAGTGAATTTGGAAAGTGTCAGTTATGGGAAAATGTATTCTGCTGTGTTCATAATGAATTTCCTTAACAATCAGGGTTTTGTCTTCTGAGTAAATATATTTTTTTTAATGTAGACTGAAAATACCCACATAGCATTGTCCTATTTATTATATGGAGCGGGAGAAGGTAAAAAAGTTCCCAATAATGTTTCGCTGATGTTTCAGCCTCTCTTTAAACCCGCACGTCTCAGAAAGAAATCCGGTGAAATTGTTTTCATAGAGTTATTGGAAACAATGCCAAACAGTAACCCACAGACTTTTACCTTGTTCCGTGATTGTTATGTCCCCAACTTGGTCGGAGGGGGTATCTAGTGGAGAGCTGCATACGTTCGTACATTCGTGCGTAATGCAAATGTGTCCGTCCAACATATTTGCTGCTGTAGCATGTTCGTGTGTAATGCAAATGTGTCCGTCCAACATATTTGCTGCTCTAGCACGGTCATTATTTGTTGAATTCAAATAATTTTTGCCATGCTTGTCCGTCAACATGAGGGAACGAATCCTACAGCAGAATTAACATCTTTGCGTAAACATTTACAGAGTTATTTTCCCTTGTTTAACTTAGGGGATTATTATTGAAAAATGTGTCCGTCCAACATATTTGCTACTCTAGCTCTGTCATCATACGTTAAATTCAAATAATTTTTACCATGCTTGTTCCTCAGCATGGGGGAAGGGACCCTACAGTAGAATTAATAACTTTGCATGAGCATTTACAGTGTTATTTGCCCTTATTTAACTTAAGGGATGATTGAAAAATGTGTCCGTCCAACATATTTGCTGCTCTAGCTCTGTCATCATACGTTGGATTGAAATAATTTTTGCCATGCTTGTTAATATTAGTACAGATTGCTGCAGGCATATGTCATGCTTTTGATGGCATAATGTTAGCCATGGTATTGCAAGAGGGGACATACGCCACACTTCGCGTTTCTCTTGTTAAATATCGAAACTAGAGAAATGCGGAATGGAGAATGGATTTTACCTGCCACCGAAAATGTTGGTGTTTTCAAATTAATGCTATGCAGTTTTTCGGTGGTGGTCCAAAACCGAATCCGCACCAAAAATACCAACACCGCCCCATCTGTAATTATGTGCACATACCCAATATTGTACCTAAACCGAGGTATTTACCTGAAAAATATGGATACTGATCCTGAAACCGGTCAGGAATGGTCTATGGGAGGTTCTCTACAAATGATCCTCATTTTGTTCCCATGGGTTGAAAAATATGGCCGTCAGAGGCATTCTTTGATTCTGGTTGGTGGATTTTCAAAAATCTTCTCTGAAACTGCCAGGCCAAATTTTTTGATACTTCACATAAATAATGCCTGGGACCCCCTCTACCAACGATCCTCATTTAATGTTGATTGGGTTGTAAACATGGCCGTAATTGCAGCTTATAGTTACTATAGAAACCCTATGGGAAATCACATTTTCATCTTCTCTGGAACAACTGAGTCGACATGAACCAAACCTGGCAGGGATAGTCTATGGGAGGTCTTCTACAAATGCTCCTCATTTTTGTTACCATGCATCGAAAAACATGGCTGCCAGAAGCATTTTTAGCCTAACTTGACCAAGTCAAGATAAGCTATTGCCATCACCCGTGCGGAAGTCTGTTAGTCTGTGAGTCTGTTAGTCTGTGAGTCTGTGAGTCTGTTCACATTTTCCTTTGGCACGGGCTACACCCCGCAGTTTTTGTCTGATCATCACAAAATTTCATATGCAGGTTTGGGGGGTCATGTCTAGATGAGAACGTCCCCTTTTGGTCGCGATCGATCAACGGGTATGGCTGCCCGTGCCCAAAACCCGAAACCATTAGCACAGTCTACAGGTCGTATTTATGAAGGGATTTCATTGTAACTTGGTAGGATGCCTCTGTATAGTGCCTAGATGAGAATGTCCCCCTTTGGGCATGATCTGTCAACCGTGATGGCTGCCCAAGCCCGAAACCCAAAAACTTTTAGCACAGTCTGCAGGTCATGTTTAATATGGAGGGATTTCATTGTAACTTGGTAGGATGACTCCTTAAGATGTCTAGATGAGAATTTGCCCATTTGGGCATGATCTGCCGACCGTTATGACTGCCCGAACCCAAAACCCGAAAACTTTTGCACAGTTTACAGGTCATATTTATTGAGGAATCTAATTGTAACTTGGTGGGTTAACTTCATATAATGTCTAGATGAGAAAGTCCCCTTTTAGACGTGATTTGGGCAACTGTGACGGCTACAGGGGCCCAAAGCCCGAAAACCTTTAGCACAGTCTACAGGTCATATTTATGAAGAGATTTCATTGTAACTTGGTAGGATGACTCCAAATAATGTCTAGATGAGAACGTCCCATTTTGATATCGATCATTCAGCATTTATGGGTGCCCGAGCCCAAAAACCTTTAGCATAGGCAAAAGGTCATATTTATGGAAGGATTTCATTGTAACCTGTTAAGTTGACTCCATATAATGCCTAGATGATGACATCCCCTTTTGGTCGTGATTGGTCAACTGATGGCTACAGGTGCCCGAAGCCCGAAAACCTTGAGCACAGTCTACAAGTCATATTTATGAAGGGATTTCATGGTAACTTCGTAGGATCACTCCAGATGATGCCCAGATGAGATTGCCCGTTTGGTTGCGATCATTCAACCATGATGGCTGCCCGAGCACGAAGCCCGAAAACCTTTAGCACAGTCTACAGGTCATATTTATGAAGGGATTTCATTGTAGCTTGGTAGGATGACTCCAGATAATGTCTAGATGAGAACATCCCCTTTTGTTCGCGATCATTCAGCCTTTATGGCTGCCCAATCCCAAAAACCTTTAGCATAGTCTATAGGTCGTATTTATGGAAGGATTTCATTGTAACTTGTTAGGTTGACTCCATATAATGCCTAGATGATGACATCCTCTTTTGGTCGTGATTGGTCAACTGTGATGGCTACAGGTGCCCGAAGCCTGAAAATCTTGAGCACAGTCCACAGGGCATATTTATGAAGGGATTTCATTGTAACTTTGTAGGATCACTCCAGATGATGCCCAGATGAGAATGTCCCCTTTTGGTTGCGATCATTCATCCATGATGGCTGCCAGAGCCCGAAGCCCGAATACCTTTAGCACAGTCTACAGGTCATATTTATGAAGGGATTTCATTGTAGCTTGGTAGGATGACTCCAAATAATGTCTAGATGAGATCGTCCCCTTTTGGACATGATTGGGCAACTGTGACAGCTACAGGGGCCCGAAGCCCGTAAACCTTTAGAACAGTCTACAGGTCATAATTATGAAGGGATTTCATTGTAGCTTGGTAGGATGACTCCAAATAATGTCTAGATGAGATCGTCCCCTTTTGGTCGCGATCATTCAGCCTTGATGGCTGCCCAAGCCCAAAAACCTTTAGCATAGTCAATAGGTCGTATTTATGGAAGGATTTCATTGTAACTTGTTAGGTTGACTCCATATAATGTCTAGATGACGACATCCCCTTTTGGTCGTAATTGGTCAACTGTGATGGCTACTGGTGCCCGAAGCCCGAAAATCTTGAACACAGTCTACAGGTCATATTTATGAAGGGATTTCCAGATGATGCCCAGATGAGAATGTCCCTTTTTGGTTGTGATCATTCAACCATGATGGCTGCCCGAACCCAAAGCCCGAAAACCTTTAGCACAGTCTTCAGTTCATATTTATGAAGGGATTTCATTGTAACTTGGTAGGTTGACTTCATATAATGTCCAGATGAGAACAGCCCCTTTTTGACACCATTAGGCAACTGTGATGGCTACAGGGGCCTGAAGCCCGAAAACCTTTAGCACAGTCTACAGGTCATATTTATGAAGGGATTTCATTGTACCTTGGTAGGATGACTCCAAATAACGTCTAGATGAGAACGTCCCCTTTTGGTCGCGATCATTCAGCCTTGATGGCTGCCCGAGCCCAAAACCTTTAGCATAGTCTATAGGTCATATTTATGGAAGGATTTCATTGTAACCTGTTAGTTTGACTCCATGTAATGCCTAGATGATGACATCCCCTTTTGATCATGATTGGTCAGCTGTGATGGCTTCAGGGGCCCGAAAACCTTGAGCACAGTCTACAGGGCATATTTATGAAGGGATTTCATTGTAGCTTTGTAGAATCACTCCAGATGATGCCCAGATGAGAATGTCCCCTTTTGGTTGCGATCATTCAACCATGATGGCTGCCGGAGCCCAAAGCCCAAAAACCTTTAGCACAGTCTACAGGTCATATTTATAAAGGGATTTCATTGTAACTTGGTAGGTTGACTTCATATAATGTGTAGATGAGAACGTCCCCTTTGGGTGCAATTGGGAAACTGATGGCTACATGGCACCGAAGCCCGAAAACCTTTAGCACAGTCTACAGGCCATATTTATGAAGGGATTTCAATGTAACTTGATAGGATGACTCGTTTTGGAATAATTTCACTGTAACTTGGTAACTTTCGTTGATATATGTTAACTGTGAGGGCCACATACATTAACTGTGAGGTCATATTAACCCACCCCTCAGCTTTTTAGTACAGTGTACACCTCATATTATTTTTATCAAAAACATAGCATACAGGGAACAGAAATGAACATATTCCCAATTATCACAATTCTTGTCTTATTTCAAAATCCTTTCATAAACATTGAACATTATCCTTTTCAGCAAACACAACACACATGTTAAGCTACAGTGTCATTGACACTTTCATTTGATTCTGATTGGTGGATTTTGAAAAATCTTCTCTGAAACCACAGGGCCAAATGTTTTGAAACTTTGCATGGCTGATGACTGTTATAGTTACTATAGAAAAACCCTGTGGGAAATCACATTTTCATCTTCCCTCTGGAATTGCTGAGCCGACGTGAACCAAAACTTGGCAAGAATGGTCTATAGGAAGCCCTCTACAAACGATCTTTTTGTTCCCGTTGGTTGGAAAATATGGCCACCAGAGACATTCTATGATTCTGTTTGATGGATTCAAATGTTTTGAAACTTCACGTGATTGAGGACTGGGACACTTTCTACCAATGATCCTCATGTAATGTTGATGTAATGTTGCAAACATGGCCACAATTGTAGCTCATAGTTACCATGGAAAGCCTATGGGAAATCACATTTTTAGCTTAACTTGACAAAGTTCCAGGTGAGCGATTACAGGCTCTTTAGAGCCTCTAGTTCAATATTCTGCTTCTTATTTCATGAGCAAGCTTCCTTTTCCTGGGGAGGTGGGCCATACCTGATGTAAACAAATAGGCCTGTACATGCATTGAAAGTTTATTATACCTCCTGCAACAAGGTTTCTTTTGGGTGTGGGGTGGGGGGGGGGGGGTATACTGGAATCACCTTGTCCGTCCATCCATCCATTCACCCGTCTGTCCATCCATCCGTAGACATAGTTTTGTCGAAGGCTGTCACGATTATGAATTTTCATAATCGATTATTTTGTCATCAAAATCGATGGTTATTCGATTATTTATGGTTAATATTTCTGTCTCGTTTCCTAGAACTTCATCTATGAAATAACTTGGGAGGCGTTAAAAATTAAAATATTAGTGTTGCCGGTGTTGACTTTTTTCTGACCGGTTAACGAGCGTGTTTGACCGTGGTTAACCGCATTTAAGGTACCTATATTTGTAGTATGTTCTTGCTTCAACTGTAACTATAATATCGGGCCGGCCAATGTTATTTACATTGACCATAAATAATAATAAAGAAGTATTCTATTTAGTCGTTGTTGTTCAATCGCCCATGTGTTTACATCAGTGCGTGTACCGGAAATCAACAGGTTTGTGGGGCCAATATGGATGAAACCATAAAAAATACAAAATCATCAAAATAACGAAAAAATAAATAATAACACATTAAATGTTTGCCAGCAATACCTGGAGAGACGCATTTATTTATTCCATGAACTCCAATTCACTGATGTGTAATGTCCGGTTATAAATTACACACATGTGCACCAGGTAAAGTTAGTTTCAATAGCACCAACAATGCTTAAGTGGGACAACAATTTGAAAACAATTTGTGCTGTAACCTGCGCATTTGTTGTATTTTTATTGGTTTTTCCGGAACATTCTCGCATTCCGGAAAAACCAACTTAATCACAACAACTGCGCAGGTTACAGTGCAAATGGTGCTCTGCTTCTGAAACTATGAGCTTTCGGTCACAAACGAGCATTGGATTTTCTTGACAGGTATGAAGAAAGACATTGGGGTTATAAACAAACAACGAAAAACAAATAAATGCGAGTATTTTTTTAAATCTTTAGTAATAATTTTCCTTTATTCTTTTATCTTATTCACCACGTGGTAACTCGTCAAAACTTACCTATTTCCGTTTCATCCCAAACTGCCCCAAATTGGCAAAATGAAAAATGCAACTAATTCTTTTTGACTGCATATATTTAAAAATGGGGGGTGCGACTTATACATGGGCTTTAGGCAAAAGGGAGGAATTCCAGGTGTGAGTTTGGGGTGCGACTTATACACGGGGGCGACTTATACACGGACATATACGGTGAGTATAGTGAATGTAAGGTTAACCGGTTAAAACATTTTCTTGACAGGTCAAAGTTTTAACCACAGGTTAACCGGTTATCCGGATAACCGCGGCAGCACTATTAAATATTCTAATCGTAAATGAAGCAAACGAACACCAAACCTTGAAAAATTTGACAAAACAGATTCTACATCGCATAGATTCAAACTTCAAATCATAGAAAAATGCATACTAAACTCACTGATGGCCCCATCCGCGCTCAATGCGTAATGATTACGAATTTAGCCTCAGGGAATGTCAAGTCAACAAAACTTTACATGTGGAAATGAAACTTCTGGTTGCAGTACGTCGGAGAACAAAATAAATCATCATACTTTAAAAATAAGTAACATGGCATTTCGAAGTTTTTCCCTCTTTACTTTCCGTATGTTAAAATTGCTTATCAAGTATCAAATTGATAAAAACAAAAACAACTCAACACTCGACGATGTCTTATTGGCACAAGGAATACAAAGTAGCCATTGACAGTAAGGCATCATCGAGTGTTATGTTATTTTTGCTAAATTGTTATCACCGCTAATGGTAGTGAGCCAGCGATGCTGGAACCGGAAAGTTCGGCCCATGAATGATAATGATTCAGCCCCTGTTCAGTGTGTAAATGCTTTCCCTTTGGGAGGTTCAATCTTTCCAGGGATTTATTAAATACAACCTCGTAACAACGTTGATGTTTTTTTTACAGGTCACATGACTCACATCAAAGGAATGAGAAGTATTGGGAACTGAGTGATCACGCATACGATGATGACTGGGTTTCGGCTAACTTAAACTTGCGTGGTGCCGCGACTTGAAGCTATATATTGGTTTTATGTTTTAACCCCGTTCACACAATTTGTTGTCGAAATAGGTCCTTTATGTGAAACAATAGCTTGTGAATCAATGTTTCTCCTTTGTTTAACAAAAAGGTATGACAGCACATGTCCAGTCAAATAATCGATCATTGAAAAAAAATCATTGATTATGACCTCAATCGACGGTTGATCGATTTTTCGATCATTCGTGACAGCCTTAGTTTTGTCCAGAGATTTTCTCAGACGTTTATGGACCATTGTCATCGAAATTTGGTATGAATTTTCACCACCATGGGAACCTGTGCACCTGCGATTATAGTTGTGGTCATACTATTTTTGCCAGGGTTGTGCCCCTTTTTCCCTTGTCTTAGAATGCAAGAATTTGTCAGGACATTTTCTCAGATGTTTATGGGTCGATTCCTTTGAAACCATGGGAACCTGCGCACAAGCGATTATAGTTTTGATCAGAATTTTTTTGCCAGAGTTATAACCCGTTTCATCTTATAATGCCTGAATTTTGTCTGGAGATTTTCTATGGTTGTTTATGGGTTGATTCCTTTGAAACTCTGTATGGATGTTCACTACCATGGGAACCTGTGAACCTGTGATTATAGTTTTGAACAGACTTTTTTTTTTTACCAGAGTTCTGCCCCTCCTTGTCTTAGAATAATCATAACAGTGGGGCCGGTGGAGGGCATGGACAGGCCCATCTGGTGCAGTCACACCTCTAGTTTCTTAAAGAGGAAGGCTCAGTTGAATCTTCATGAGGGCATTCGAAAATATGAAAAGACTTCCATGTGCCATCATTTAGTTTAGTTGGTACATGCAAATACAGGCCTATGGTGTATGATTAGCCTATTTTTATTAATAGAGGTGGGGGGGGGGGGGGGGGGCACACGAATGGGAACACTATGTTTGCTGATATGTCTTTTGTAATGATCAATGGTGATTGTTTGTTTTATAATTACAACGGTATGATATATGTTTTTAGCTGTAATGCGTGCGGGGAATAGTTAACTCTTGGGAATTATTTGTTGAAATCTCCATAATCAGCTGTTTGAAACAAAACCACCTCTCACGTGCTGAAGTGAATGCCTAAAATCGTTTGCGACAGTGTTTTCAATTCTGGACATGATGTTTAATTGTATATGCTCCCGATTTAACATCTTGAAAAAAAAAGTTTTATGACAAATCATTTACTAGGGCCAGAAGACTGAGAGAGCGACAGGTGATTTACTTGGCTATACTCTGCATATTGTACCTTCTTACGGGAATTCTGCACAAACGGAAAAAGTGTTATGCCAGACAATTTTGCATAACCTTCCAGGCCTGGCATTTTTAGCTCAACTTGACAAAGTCAAGCTGAGCTATTGTCATCACTTCTTGTCCGTCAGCGTGCATACATATGTATGTACGTCCACAATTTCCTTTGGCACACCTCACAGGACGCATTTATGATCAGATCGCTTTGAAACTTCGTATGCTTGTTTGGATTGACCTCCAGATGGGAGTTATCGATTTTCTTCAATTTCCGTAAAAAAATGTGGCTGCTAGCAACGTTCTTAGAACTTAGTTTAGTCAAACCTCCATATTTCCCTTTGGCACACCCTACAGGGCACATTTATGATCGGATTGCTTTGAAACCTGGCATGCTTGTTTTTGTTTGGGATGACCTCTAGATAGGAGCTATCAATTTTTTTCCATTTCCGTCAAAAAAATGTTGCCGCTGGCAACGACCTTTGAACGTAGTTTAGTCAGGCATCAATATATTCCTTTGGCACGCCATACAAGGCACATTGTTGATCAGATCGGTTTGAAACTTGGCATGCTTGTTTGGGGTTACTTCTAGATGGGAGCTATTGATTTTCATTGATTTCCTTTGAACTTACTGCATTTGTGCAGCAACTTATCCCTTTTGCACTCTCTACAGGGTATATTTATGAATTTCCATAAAAAAGAGAGAAAAAACATTGCCACAAGCAATGACCCTCAAACTTAGTGCATTCGTGCATTAACATTTTCCTTTGGCATGCCTCAGAGGACGCATTTATTATCAGGTTTTTTTAAAACTTTGTATGCTTTTGCAGGGTGACAAAGATAGGAGCTATCGATTTTCTTTTCATTTCCATCAAAAACTGTTGCTGTTAGCAACAATCTTTGAATTTATTGCATTTGTGCATCAACATTCTTCTTTGACATGGCCTACAGGCCACATTTATCATAGGATTGTTCTTGAACTTGTTGTGCTCATTGGGCGAGACCTTTAGATAAGAGCTATTGATTAGCATTCATTTCTGTGAAAAAAGTTGCCATTTACAATAACCTCTGAACTTACTGCATTTGTGTATCAACAACATTCTTCCTTTAGTCAGTTTACATTTAAAAATGCTTGGATTACTCTTGATGTTGTGCACACAATGCTGTTATGTTGAAATTTCACCAAATAACATTGGTACCAATGGTCTTCAATTTTGCCGTTTCACTTATAACTTACCAAGTTCACGTTTGTCAAGTTGAGCTACAGTGTCATTGACACTTTCATTTAGGCATGCAGACGTGCACCACGTCTACTGCATGCCTAAAAACAATTTAAGCTTGGCAATTTATTGCATGCCTGCAAAATTGTCACACGTTCTGATGAGTTGACATAGCATATTATTGGAAACAGTCAGCTTCTCATTATGAATTATGAAATCTGTTTCGGCCGAATTCATCTCTCAAACATAATCAGGTCGGACAATCAAGAACACCCATGTAAAATGGTGCCTCCTTTATCACTCATTGACATAACAAAAAAAGGTCTGCTTGCCATTGAACTGAAGTTATTCCATAAATACTGACCGGAACTTATTTTGATATGGAACAGCTTTAGAGGTTGTTTATTTGTCACCTCATGCTGTGCATTTCATGGATGCGCCTTCTGTATTTTGAGCACTATCATGTCGTGTTATAAGTCAAACGCATGGGCTTTGAATGAACAAAAGGAAAAATCAGATGACAGTCTATTTCTTTCTGATTGCATTGGGCAGTAAAGTGAAGAATGTCGGCAACTATTTCTGAGCTTTGGAAAAAATCACACACCTACAGTTTTTCACACTCGTGAAGTGGAAACTGCAACTGCGAGTGTGATTTTTCTAATGCCTGAATTTCCTGAATGTCACTGACTGTGCTGAAGACAGTTACATATTATTAAT
This sequence comes from Pictodentalium vernedei, assembly GCA_031216915.1. Taxonomy (NCBI): domain Eukaryota; kingdom Metazoa; phylum Mollusca; class Scaphopoda; order Dentaliida; family Dentaliidae; genus Pictodentalium; species Pictodentalium vernedei. Next base: position 293,788,815 of record CM062289.1, read on the forward strand.
TAAATGACACATATTCTGCCATGAATAATAATGAGATAACTTGTATGTGTCCAAATAGTTACTAATCATTAGTAATGATTTGGACACATATTAGTTAGAACAATGGCTACTCACCTTAGTAATAACTTCCAAGAGTATTTAAGCCAAAATAGCATTCCTGCACATGCATTGAAATTTGTGTGTGCAATTGCACTTTAGGCAATCTAAGGGGCAATTTTGTGCACTCCTCGATTTTCTAGAATTCCAGGTCTGACCCTTCACATGAATGAAATGAGCATTTTGTATCCCCGATTTACCCATTAATAATACCAGTTTGCGTCTTGTTGGTAATTTGGTATTGATTGACGTCCCCACTCGAGTTGAGTTATACAGTTTTATAATTTTGCATTTAATGCGAACATGTTGACGTTTCAGACTGCTTTTCACATGTGCGCTGGAAATTTATTCAACATGGCAGGGCCCATGTGCAACATAATTTGCAGACCCTATTCATTACATTCCGCAAAGCAAACAAACATTGGTGGGTAAGAACTTGACTGTGAGTTAATTGGCATGTCATTGTCAGTAGGTTGGATTGTAACAATCAGTATTTCTGAAAATTTTAAACAAAAAGAATAGTAAATGAATATCGAAACAGATGACCCGATGACACATCATGTTTATCTAGTTTCCTTGATGTTAATTACTGATTGTTGGGTATTTTTAGTCGAGTTGTGACAAAGTCAAACTCTACTTATAGTTTTGTGAATGGCAGAAGGCGGGCAGGCAGGCAGGCGTAAACAATTGGTTTCCGGATGATAACTTGATAATGATTCGACCCATGTTCATAAAACTTCATAGGTAGGTTGGCCTCAGTGAGAGGAAGTACCCTATTTATTTTGGACTCACTACGTCATCGGTGAAGGTCACAGTGACCTTGAACATACTAAATCATAAACAATTGGTTTTCGGATGATAACTTGACTATGGTTGAACCCACATTCATGAAATTTCATATGTAGGTTGGCCTTCATGAGAGGAAGAACCCTATTTATTTTGGATGCACTAGGTCAAAGATCAAGGTCACAGTGACTCTGAACATAGTAAATCAAAACAATTGGTCTCCAGATGATAACTTGATAATGGTTTACCCATGTTCATGAAACTTCATAGGTAGGTTGGCATCAGTGAGAGGAAGAACCCTATTTATTTTGGGCTTGCTAGGTGAAAGGTCAAGGTCACAGTGGCCTTCAACATAGCAAATTTGTAAACAATTGGTTTCCGGACGATAACTTAATAATGGTTTGACCCACGTTCATGAAACTTCATAGGTAAGTTCGTATCGGTGAGAAGAAGAACCCTCTTTATTTTGGACTTGCTAGGTCAAAGGTCAAGGTCACAGTGACCTTGAACATAGTAAATTGTAAACAGTTCTTTCCGGATGATAACTTGACTATGGTTCAACCCACATTCATGAAACTTCATATGTAGGTTGGCCTTCTTGAGAGGAAGAACCCTATTTATTTTGGACTCACTAGGTCAGAAATCAAGGTCACAGTGACCCTGAACATAATAAATCAAAGCAATTGGTTTCCGGATGTCAACTTCATAATGATTCGTCCCACTTTCATGAAACTTCATAGATAGGTTGGCATCAGTGTGAGGAAGAACCCTATTTAAATTTGTACTCGCTAGGTGAAAGGTCAAGGTCACATTGACCTTCAACATAGTAAATCATACCACATTCATGAACTGTTTTGTAGCTTGGCCTTTTTGAGAGGAAGAACCCTATTTATTTTGGACTCACTAGGTCAAAGGTCACGGTCACAGTGACCTTGAACATAATAAATCGTAAACAGTTGGTTTCCAGATGATAATTTGACAATGGTCCCACCCATGTTCATGAAACTTCACCGGTAGGTTTGCATTGGTGCAAGAAAGAGCCCTATTTATTTTGGAATCACTAGGTCAAAGGTCAAGGTCACAATGACCCTTCACATAGTAAATTGTAAACAACTGGTTTCCAGATGATAAGTTGGTAATGATTAAATCCACTTTTGTGCTGTCACAACTCAACATTGGATCAGTGATCCTATCGGCATTTTTTAGGAGGCACGGTGGCATTGCGGTAACCGGTTCTCGTCAGATCACCGAAGTTAAGCAACGTCGAGCCTGGTTAGTCCTCGGATGGGTGACCGTCTGAGCGATCGATTCGGACTCCCGCGTTGTGCCCTTGGGCAAGACACTTAACCCCGATTGTCAACCTGGGGGCACGATGACGCTGTGTACTAAGGCATACTGCACGTCGATGGTGCGCATGTCTTCAATCATTCTCACCCTGCCTGTGCTGCAGTGCGGAGTTACGATGTTGGGGAGCTGGCAGCTGCTCGGTGGTTCTCTGCAAGTACTCCAGCTTCCTCCACCCGTAAAACTGTCACGGTCATGATTAGCCATTTTGCATAAGTATGTGACCTTAAACACCAATAAATAAATAAATAATCGGCATTTGAACAAATCGAGAAACCCAGCCAGAATCGTGTCCATGCCAGAATTTCTCGATTGCCATGTAGTCTCTCGCTCTAGTTAATCGTGCACTAACACAATCAGGATTTTACATGTCATGAAAAAGGCAAAAAAGTTGTTGACTGTACTGTGTAGTAGTAAAAATCAAAATGTAGTGTGGAACAGGCCTGAAAATAAGCAGTCTGATATTTGCAGAATGAGGTTCCCAGAGGGTGAATTTGATGATGCTATCCCATACAGTGGACCAATTTATCCTCTGGGTGTTCTTTCTGTTTAGTTTTGAAACCCTGATTCAGATTGAGGTTCAGAGAGGGTAAATTCACCCTCTGGGGACCTCATTTTGCAGATGACTGCTTATTTTCTGGCTTGGTGCGGAATGTTTAAGATAACATTAAGTCGAACTGGAACGCTTGCAGATTTGCCTGAAATGTAACAATTTTTCTAAGTGTCATTTTGAATCTGTTCTCATATAAGAAAAGTTTGATCTTCCACTGTGCAAATGTGTGGAGTTGGTTTCACTATTGTCAAAATCTCTGTTCAAAGTCAACTATTAATTTTTTATGTGTCTCTTATACAGGTTGGAACACGGCGATACATGGCACCAGAGGTGTTGGAGGGTGCAATCAGCTTTAATAGAGATGCGTTCCTTAGAATTGATATGTATGCCTTTGGTTTAGTCTTATGGGAAATAGTCTCACGCTGCTCATGTGCTGATGGTAAGAAACTTATTTTTATACACCCGTTTATAAAAATGCTTGTATTATGTTATCAGTCTGTCTGTCCGTCTGTCTGTCCGCCTGTGCATCTAGCTGTCCGTAAACAATTTGGTTTCCGTTCATTTAAAGTCGAATGCCTTGATGGATCGACATCAAACTTTCAGAAGTTGTTTTTAGCAATAAAATACAGGTCAGGTTCGATATTGGTGTTTCTCAGTCCATATGCTGCAGAGATATGGCCCTTTGAAAACACAATTTTTCTAAAAAAATTAGTTTCCGTTCATTTAAAGCTGAACGCCTTGACACCATATTTTTCAGATGTTGTTTTTAGCAATGAAATACAGGTCAAGTTCGATATTGGTGTTTCTCAGTCCATCCGCTGCAGAGATATGGCCCTTTGAAAACACAATTTTTCTAAAAAAATTGGTTTCCGTTCATTTAAAGCTGAACGCCTTGACGGATTGACACCAAATTTTTCAGATGTTGTTTTTAGCAATGAAATACAGGTCAAGTTCGATATTGGTGTTTCTCAGTCCATCCGCTGCAGAGTTATGGCCCTTTGAAAACACAATCTTTCGAAAAAATTGGTTTCCCTTCATTTAAAGTCGAACGCCTTGACGGATCGACATTAAACTTTCAGATGTTGTTTGTAGCAATAAAATTCAGGTCAAGTTCGATATTGGTGTTTCTCAGTCCATCCGCTGCAGAGTTATGGCCTTTTGAAAACACAATTTTTGAAAAAAATAATTGGTTTCCGTTCATTTAAATCCGAACGCCTGGACGGATTGACACCTAATTGTTGTTTTTATATGCCCATTTGAAAAATGGGATGTATTATGTGAATGCTCTCTCCACCCGTCTGTCTGTCTGTCCGTCCATGGAAACATTTCGTTTCCGCACGATAACTTTAGTTGTAATGGTTTGAGCTGAGTTAAATTTGGCATGTGAATTTAGTATGACAAAATACAGGATGGGTTCGATTTCCGTTTCTAGCAGCCCATTTGCAGTAGAGTTATGGCCCTTTATGGGAATTTAGCCCAACTTCTCGTTTCCGGACGATAACTTTAGTTTGCCTTGACCGATTTATTTCAAATTTTCAGTTTTTTGTTTTTGACCACAAAATACAGCTCAAGTTCACTTTTGACGACAATCGCATATACCTTTCCAGAGTTATTCCCCTTGAATGATTGCAAATTTGTGTATTTTGTGGTTTTCGGATGATAACTTTCGTTTACCTTGACCGATTTTTTTCAAATTCTCAGATTTTGTTTTTGACCACAAAGCACAGCTCAAGTTCACCTTTGGCCATAATCGCATGTACCGTTCCATAGTTATTCCTCTTGAATGATTGCAAATTTATGAATTATGTGGTTTCCGGATGATAACTTTAGTTTGCCTTGACTAAATTGTTTCAAATTCTCAGATTTTGTTTATGACCACAAAACACAGCTCAAGTTCACTTTCGGCCCAAATCGCATGTACCTTTCCAGAGTTATTCCTCTTCAATTTGTGCATTTTGTGTTTTCCGGATTTCGTTCGTCAACATTTGGTTTCCAGATGATAACTTTAGTATTTTTTTTCTGGATTGACTCCTAAACTTGGTATGTGGTTTAATCATAACAAAAGACAGGTCAAGTTCGAATATGGGGGCAGTTTGAACTTCGAAGTTCCCCTGAATTATGGCCCATGTTGGACATAGAATGCATCAAATATTTGGTTTCCGGATGATAACTTTTATTATTTGTTTTCCGATTGGTTCCAAACTTGGTATGTTGTTTAATCACAACAAAATACAGGTCAAGTTCGAATATGGGGTTGGTCCAAACAATTTTCACCCTCTTCCCCATCCTTACCCCAACCCTTCAAAAATACAAAACGGGCGAATAATGTCCCGCTAAGTGGTGCTCTTGTTAGTCGAGTTGTGACAAAGTCAAACTCGACTTATAGTTTGATGAATGGCGGGCGGGCATAAACAGTTGGTATCCGGATGATAACTTCATAATGGTTCGACCCACGTTCATGAAACTTCATGGGTAGGTTGGCCTCGGTGAGAGGAAGAACCCTATTTATTTTGGACTCACTAGGTCAATGGTGAAGGTCTCAGTGACCTTGAATATACTAAATCATAAACAATTGGTTTCCGGATGATAACTTGACCATTGTTGAACCCACATTCATAAAACTTCATATGTAGGTTGATCTTCGTGAGAGGAAGAACACTATTTATTTTGGACTCGCTAGGTCAAAGATCAAGGTCACAGTGACTCTGAACATAGTAAATCAAAACACTTGGTTTCCGGATGATAACTTGATAATGGTTTGACCCATGTTCATGAAACTTCAAAAGTAGGTTGGCATCAGTGAGAGGAAGAATCCTATTTATTTTGGACTTGCTAGGTGAAAGGTCAAGGTCACAGTGACCTTCAACATAGTAAATCGTAAACATTTGGTTTCTGGATGATAACTTGACCATTGTTGAACCCACATTCATAAAACTTCATATGTACGTTGATCTTCGTGAGAGGAAGAACACTATTTATTTTGGACTCGCTAGGTCAAAGATCAAGGTCACAGTGACTCTGAACATAGTAAATCAAAACACTTGGTTTCCAGATGATAACTTGATAATGGTTTGACCCACATTCATAAAACTCCATAGGTAGGTTGGCCTAGGTGAGTGGAAGGCCCCTATTTATTTTGGACTCGCTAGGTCAAAGGTCAAGGTCACAGTGACCTTGAACATAATTAATCGTAAACAATTGCTTTCCGGATGATAACTTGATAATTGTTCCACCCATGTGCATGAAACTTCATAGGTAGGTTGGCATTGGTGCAAGAAAGAGCCCTATTTATTTTGGTATCACTAGGTCAAAGGTCAAGGTCACAGTGATCCTTCACATAGTAAATTGTAAACAACTGGTTTCCAGACGATAAGTTGATAATGATTAAACCCACTTTTGTGCTGTCACAACTCGACATTGGATCGGTGATCCTATCAGCATTTTTTGTCTATGTTTTTCATTCTCATCATTTCACCGAAGTGCTTACATTCTGTTAAAGCATATTTTATTTTATTCATGTAGAATTGTTTTGTTTTACCTCCTTCTGGAGGGTGCACAAAGTATATGAAGAAATCTGTACATTCCTACTAACGTATGTACAGTGCTGTGATCACAAAAGCAGTCTCTTTCAAGATCGGATCGCGTTCTGATCTTGGCACACTTTTGCCAGTGGTTTGACCTTTCTCATATAAAAAGAAGTCAAGAACAAATTAACAAAAACCAATTCACAATATTATCTCCGATTCTATGTTCTGTTTCTTTTCATAAGTTGAAATTACATAGTACTGCTGGGTGATAAGCAGCATGTAATTCTCTGTACTTTGTTAGTACAAATCCTCTGGCTAAACAAATGCTCGTACTTAAATTTGTGTCCTTGTTTGACTTAGGGGTTATTGAATTTATGTCTGACCAACATTTTTACTTTTCTGACAGTGTTACTATTTGATATTTGATTGAAATGAATTTTCACACCATTATACGTCAGCTTAGAGGAAGAGTGTTTACATTTTGGAGAGTTCAAGTCTGACATATTTTGGCCTTCCTATATGGAGGAATGGGGATGAAATTGAGTGAAGCTATGTGTACAGTAGTATGATCACAAAAGGGGACAGAGAATTTTGTCTGTCCAGATCAAGATTGGGTCACGATCAGGTCAAAATTCTCTGTCTGCTTTTCTCGCATACAACAATGTAGAATGGTACTCATCGAAAAAGAAATGCAACAGCATTGAATATCAGACACTTGTTTTGTTTGTTTTCCTTTTCCAGGGCTTGAATTCACAGTATTTTATTAGCTTACGTGACTGAAAATCTGGATGAGCTATAGTGATCATGCAGCATCCGTCGTCTGTTGTCCTTCGTGCGTTGTCTGTCGTCCTTCGTCCATGAACATGTTGTTTTCACCTGCCTCTCCTAAACCACTGAACCAATTTTAGTTAAATTTAAGGTGATTGCTTGTTCTGACATTGTATTTTGGGTTTTTTAGCTCACCAAAGGGAGCTAAACTTATCACTTGCCATTTGTCGTTGTCGGCCTGGCGTCGTGAACATTTTTCAAACGACTTCTCCTCTGAAACCGCGAGGTCGAATTGCTCGAAACTTGGTATGGATGTTTATTATCATATGTCAATTCAAGTTTATTCAAATAAAATGGACCTGCCCACTTGGGGCTCCATAGGGGACATAACTCCGATAGCACCCTATGTATATTTGAGAAATTACTAAAAAATCTTCTTCTCCCGCACAAGTGGGCAGAACCTGGATTCCTGGATTCACAGATTCAGTATAGAAGCCCGAATTCAAACTTAGTGCATTTCAGGCAAATTTCTTAAAAAATCTTCTTCTCCAGATCCAGCAGGCAGAATCTTTTGATATTTGGTATGCAACATTGTGGGGTGGATCTGATTCAAGTTTGTTCAAATCGGCTCCCTAGATTCATATTTGGCTCACTATAGAAGCCCGAATTCAAACTTAGTGCATTTCAGGCAAATTTCTTAAAAAAAATCTTCTTCTCCAGATTCAGCAAGCAGAATCTTTTGATACTCGGTATGCAACATTGTGGGGTGGATCTGATTCAAGTTTCTTCAAATCGGCCCCCTGGGTTCATACTTGGGCTCTGTATAGGAGTACATTTCAGGCAAATTTCTTCAAAAATCTTTTTCCTGCAGGCAAAATCTTTTGATATTGGGTATGCAGCATGCTTAGGTGGGATTAGATTCAAGTTTGTTCAAGCTAAGTCCCTGGGTTCATATTTGGGCTCACTGTGGTAGCCCGAATTATAACTTAGTTCAAAATGAGGAATTTTCTTTAAAAATCTTCTTGTTCAGATCCAGCAGTCGGAATGTTTTGATATTTGGCATGCAGCTTCCTTAGTGGGATGAGAGTCAAGTTTCTTCAAGCCAAGTCCCTGGGTTCATATTTGAGCTCACTGTGGTAGCCCGAATGATAACTTAGTTCAAAATGAGGAATTTTCTTTAAAAATCTTCTTCTTCAGATCCACCAGTCAGAAAGTTTTGATATGTGATGTGTAGCATCCTTGGGTGGGGTGGGGGGGGGGGAGAGTCAAGTCCCTGGGTTAATATTTGGGCTCACTGTGGTAGCCCGAATGATAACTTAGTTCAATATGAGGAATTTTCTTTAAAAATCTTCTTCAGATTCAGCAGTCGGAATGTTTTGATATTTGACACGCAGCATCCTTAGGGGGGTGAGAGTCAAGTTTCTTCAAGCCAAGTCCCTGGGTTCTTATTTGGGCTCACTGTGGTAGCCCGAATGATAACTTAGTTCAAAATGAGGAATTTTCTTTAAAAATCTTCTTCAGATCCAGCAGGTGAATGCTTTTGATATTTGGTATGCAGCATCCTTAGTGGGTAAGATTCAAGTTCAAGCCATGTCCCTAGGTCCATATTTGGGCTCACTGTGGGAGCTCGAATTGTAACTTAGTTCAAAATGAGGAATTTTCTTTAAAAATCTTCTTCTTCAGATCCAGCAGTCGGAATGTTTTGATATTTGGTGTGCAGCATCCTTAGGGGGGTGAGATTCAAGTTTGCTAAAGCCAAGTCCCAGGGTTCATATATGGGCTCCCTGTGGGAGACCCGAATTATAACTTAGTTCAGTATGAGGAATATTCTTTAAAAATCTTTTTTTTTAGATCCACTGGTCAGAATCTTTGGATATTTGGTATAAGCTTTTCTTAGGAGGAGCAGATGCAACTTGTTGAAATCAATTCTCTGGGTTCATATTTAGGCTACCATGTCAGGTGAGCGCCCTCAGGCCCCTGGGACCTCTTGTTTTCAAATAAATTTGCCCAGCCCCATACTCAGGGGGTGGGGGAAAATCCTCCAAAAGTTTCTTTAAATCTTCTTTTCATCAACCAGTGGGTACAATGACTTGATATATGGAACCTATCTTCCTTTTGAGGTGCAGAGTCAAGTTTGTTCAAACCAGGTTTGTGGATCAGTATTTGCCTTTGTAATGGGAGGGGGCAAGATTTTTGGCCCCGCCCAAAATTTCTATTTTTTGAACCAATGGTCCAATTTGAACCAAATTTGGTATGTGGTATTATTGAGTCATAAGTACTTGACTCGTGCCCAAAAAATGTCCATGTGAGAACACCAGGAGCTAAAAATAGAAATATTTTCAAACACTCATATTTCCCAAACCACGCAGAACAGAAAACTGTTATTTGGTATGAGGCATCCTTAGTACTACAGTAGAACCTGTCTTGAGAGACTGCACTTTGAGCCACACAAAAGTGGTCTCTCAAGACAGGTGGTCTCTCATAACAGGTTTCAGGTTTTCTCAAGTCAGTGAATAACCAACCACAAAATTCAGAAATGGAGAATAGATTTTTGTAATTACTTTGTAGTTGTTCTTTTTTTGAAGTTTTTGTAACAAATTGAAATGGATTGTTATAAAAATTATAAAAATAAATTAGTGTTGAAAATCTTCATTGAAGATTTTCAACATGAATTTATTTTTATAATCCTATCTGTTACATTTCAGGTATGTATGAAATTGTTTATTCAGCAATAATCCCAGGGTTCCCGCGCATCCTCGAATTCCTTGAAAGTCCTTGAATTTCAAAACCCCTCCCAAGGACCTGGAAACTCCTTGAATTTGGAAGCACCTCCTGGAAACTCCTGGAATTTTGGAAAAATCGAGTCGGTTGCTCACTGGATTAATTCAACTCCTAACATTTTTCCTTCTTCCCAACACAAGGTCACTTTATACTCCTTGAAAACCCTTGAATTTCACCCAGTTGACTCCTGGAAACTCCTTGAAAAATTGATCTGAACCTCCTGGAAACTCCTGGAATTCACTTCTCAATTTGGTGCAGGAACCCTGAATCCAAATCTTTTCACAGGGGTCTTATAAAAACATCTCAGTCTTTAATGAGTTATGTAACTGAATAGCAATTGAAACCCAGTTAAGAGCTTTTAATACTTTTGATTATGTTAGTATAACCACAATGGATTTTCCAATTCCAGAACAGGTAAAAAGTTTTTGTCATGGTTTCAGTCTTCAAAGGGGTGGTCTCTCAAGACAGGTCCATTATGGCATAAAAATACAAGTTGGTACCAGGTCACAGTGGTCTCTCAAGACAGGTGGTCTCCCATAGCAGGTGCATTATAGAGTAAAACCAATCGGTGCCTGGCAGATGTGGTCTCTCAAGACAGGTGGTCTCTCAAGACAGTGGTCTCACAAGACAGGTTTTACTGTAGTAGAATTGAATGGTAAAAAAAAATTGTCATCGGTTGTGTCAGAATGTTCTGTAGCAGGGGGGACATTGAAAAAATGCTGAGTCAGCATATTTGCAAAAATGTGTAAAAAAAATAATTCGCCAGAATCTTTTGATATTTAGTGTACAGCATCCATGTGGGGGGAGGGGCAGATACAATTTTGTAAAATGAAGCCCCTTGATTCATCTTTGGGCTCAATACAGGAGCCCATATTTTTAACTTTAAAAAAAAAACCTTCTTCAGAACCACCAGACAGAATCTTATAATGTTTGGTATACATCGTTATGAGGGTCAGATTCAAGTTGGTTCAAATCGGGTCCCTGGGTTAATATTTGGGCTCTGCATTGGACCCTAAGTTCAACTTGGTGCAATATAAGGGAATTTCTTTGGAAATCATCTTCTTCAGATCCACCAGTCAGAATGCTTTCATGTTTGGTACATAACCTCTCCCGGGGGTCAGATTCAGGTTTGTTGAAATTGAGATCCTGGGTTAATTTTGGGGCTTCCTATTGGAACCTGAATTTTAACTTAGTGCAGTATGAGAGAATTTCTTTAAAAATCTTCTTCAGATGCACCAGTCAGAATGCTTTCATATGTCGCACATCTCTTGGGGAGTCAGATTCAGGTTTGTTCAAATCGAGTGCCTGAGTTAATATTTAGGCTCCCTATGGTAGCCCAATTTTAACTTAGTGCAATATGAGGAAATTTTCAGAAAAAAAATTCTTCAGATCTGCCACTCAGAATGCTTTCATATTTGGTATACAGCATCTCTAGTGCGGTGAGATTCAAATCAAGTGCCTGGGTTAATATTTGGGCTACTATGGGAGGCCGAATTGGCCATGTAGCTGAAAAAAGATGAAATTTTTTATTAGCTCCACTTTTTTTGTGTACCCATACTATGTATGGTACACATAATGCCGGCATCCGGGGTGGCCATCCGTCGTTCGTCCATCCTTTGTCCATCCGTCTGTCTGTCTGTCCATCTGTCTGTCCATCTGTCCGTCCATCTGACGTCCGTATCCATTTCTTTGGCATTCGATAACTTGAAAAATATTGCTTGGATTGTCAAGTTACTTTATATATGTGTTCAGGTTACTGATATGCCGAGCTGTATAGTTTTTGGTGTAAATCTGATAATTTGATCCTGTGATATTAACCCTTTATCCTTCAAATTGAAAATTCCTCCAATCCCTTTGGCATTCGATAACTTGAAAAATATTGCTTGGATTGTCTAGTTACTTTAGATTTGTGTTCAGGTTACTGATTTGCCGAGCAGTATAGTTTTTGGTGTAAATCTGATGATTTGATCCCGAGATATTAACCCTTTATCCTTCAAAATGAAAATTCCTCCAATCCCTTTGGCATTCGATAACTTGAAAAATATTGCTTGGATTGTCAAGTTACTTTATATTTGTGTTCAGGTTACCGATGTGCCGAGCTGTATAGTTTTTGGTGTTAATCTGATAATTTAATCCTGAGATATTAACCCTACCCTTTATCCTTCAAATTGAAAATTTCTCCAATCCCTTTGGCATTCGATAACTTGAAAAATATTGCTTGGATTGTCAAGTTACTTTATATTTGTGTTCAGGTTACTGATGTACCGAGCTGTATAGTTTTTGGTGTAAATATGTTATTTTGATCCTGAGATATTAACCCTTTATCCTTCAAATTGAAAATTCCTCCAATCCCTTTGGCATTTGATAACTTGAAAAATATTGCTTGGATTGTCAAGTTACTTTATATTTGTGTTCAGGATACTGATGTGTCGAGCTGTATAGTTTTTGGTGTAAATCTGATAATTTGATCCCAAGATATTAACCCTTTATCCTTCAAATTGAAAATTCCTCCAATCCCTTTGGCATTCGATAACTTGAAAAATATTGCTTGGATTGTCAAGTTACTTTATATTAGTGTTCAGGGTACTGATTTGCCGAGCTGTATAGTTTTTGGTGTAAATCTGTTATTTTGATCCTGAGTTATTAACCCTTTATCTTTCAAATTGAAAATTCCTCCAATCCCTTTGGCATTTGATTACTTGAAAAATATTGCTTGTATTGTCAAGTTGCTTTATATTTGTGTTCAGGTTACTGATGTGCTGAGCTGTATAGTTTTTGGTGTAAAACTGATAATTTAATCCGGAGATATTAACCCTTTATCCTTCAAATTGAAAATTTCTCCAATCCCTTTGGCATGAGATAACTCAAAAAATATCAATCCGATTGTCATGTTACTTTATATATTTATTCAGGTTACTGATGTGCTGTGCTGTATAGTTTTTTGTGTAAATCTGATAATTTGATCCAGAGATATTAACCCTTTATCCATCAAATTAGACACTCCTCCAATCCATTTCTATATGTACCCATACCATGTATGGTGTACATAATGTCAGCATCCGTGGTGGCCCTCCGTCATACAGCTTTCTACTAGTTGCACGTTTGGGTACACATCTGACCATTTCATCGGCCTATTTTTACATTATGGTCAACTGAAGAAAAGGCATCTTGGACTATTTTATTCACTCCTGAGGGGCTCAAGGATTGACAATGTATCCTATGGAGATTGATTGCTTAATGTAGATTCATTCTTGGACTCTGTTTATGTCGGGTTTCTGTTCAAGGTGAGTTCTTCAGGCCCCTGTAGGGCCTCTTGTTAAAAAAAAAAATCATTTATTTCACATTGCAGCATTACCTGTTTTACCACATAATGATCATCAAATATCCCTTTCCAGAAATATTGTCTGCTACACATTCAGTAAGTGGTAATCCTGGGAAGAGAAGACATTCTTCTTTACTGTCATGAACAAGCTCTGTTTTACTGGTAAAATAGGACCCAGTAACCAATGCTTGCAGGATGTAAGTCCTCTAAAATGGGCAAGATGTGTGTAAGACTTGGGCTGGACTTGATTTTATATCCTTGTTGCAGTCATGATTAGCCTTTGTGCAGAAATATGTGATCTTAAACACCAATAAATAAATTAATAAATAACATCCAATAAACAGGCCATCAGACATTCTGTGATGGCATCACATTGTGAGTTGGCTTCGGATGTAGAATTGATTGTTTCTGTTTTTAAAAGTTCTTATGTGATACATTACACATTATGAGACAAAAAGAAAAAGAAATTATCCCTTTACCTAACATGAAAAGCAGACGACACTTGCAAAAAAATTTTTGAATAACTATTTTTTTTCATTTTTTGTCCCCAGAACATAGGTTATGACCCCTCATTGGAACGAGCTCGACAAGCTCGTTCCAATGAGGGGTCATAACCTATGTTTTTGAGACAAAAAATGAAAAAATAATAAAAATTAACAGGCGATTTTTGAGAATAGCGCTGGCCGGTTTTGGCCTTTACGTTGGGTAAAGGGTTAATGATGATTTGACTTGAAATCAAATGGACAGTACAGACACAGTGATTTGGAACTTGGCCATGTAGTGAGTGGACATCCATCCTCAATTGATCGTGTGAGTTCTTTAGATATTTGTGGTAACTACCCAGTGGTCCATGATGTGTAGATATGCAGTGCAGTCCTTAATTTTTCACTGGATTTATCATTGGCCCTTTACATAATGAATCGGTCACATCCATGCACATACTAGTACTTTACACATTGAGCAATAGAAAAAAAGTAGTAATAAAACTATATGTGACTCCTCATTGTAATTGGCTCAGCTTGCTCATTCCACTGAGTGGTCATATGATATGGTTTTGCTGAAATGTTTTGTAAACATTAAAAAAATAATAATTAAATAATAAATAGAGGATATCTAGTGTTTTTGAGTGGACACCGAAAATTATCTCATGAGTGACCAAGACAAATGTTTATTCTTCTGCAGATCCACTAGTCAGAATCTTTTGATATTTGGTATACAGCATCTTTGTGGAGATTAGATCTTAAGTTTGTTCAAATAAAGTCCCTGGCTTAATATTTGGGTTCCCCATTGGAGCCCGAATTTGAACTTATTCGATAACTCGTTCGATATTTTCTATACAGCATCCTTTGAGGGTTTAGATTCAATCTGTTCAAATAAAGTCCCTGGGTGGGTTTATATTTGTATTCCCTATGGAGGGGGGGGGGGGGGGGGGGGGTGTGTGCAAATTTTAACATAGTGCACAAGTGGTCAAAATCTTTTTCGCCTGAACCATCAGTCAGAATCTTTTGATATTTGGTATACAACATTCATCAAGTTGGTTCCAGTTAAGTCCCTAGGTTGATATTTGGACTCCCTAGTTTTCGATCAGTGAAAATCGGGGCATTATTTCTGTGGTAGCATCCCAATACAAGAAAAAAATCATTTGGCATGGACAACAGAGTTAAAAATAAGTAAATAACTTCCATTCCTCTGTTGTGTTAACTAGCTATAGATAGTAATTAAATCCTTTAAACAACTTTGGTTAGGTGAGTTCCTCGGGGCCTCCTGTTCCTGAATTCTTGATTCACTGATGTGTCATGATCAGATCGAGAAAAATCCCAGTACTGTAATTTTTCAGATTATAAGATCAAATTGAGTGTAGAGTTGTTTTTTCATCATTGTGCTGGGCTTTTACTCACCACACTAGATTTTGGGTGATCGATTTTACTTTCGCCTCTATTTCTGGAACGATTGCAAAAAAGGTGTACATGAATTTCATATCCATGGTATTCACTCAGCTCTTCTAGAACCACAATATATTTTGTAATAATGACTAAATTTAGTGAGCTCTAAAATAGTGTGGTGTAGTATACTGTTCGAAAGGGCTCTGAAACCTTTCCAACTATTTATTATAATGCCACATTCTTTAATTCTCATCCCATGCTTCCTTTTCATTGGAGATGCAGGCCTGGAAATACATCAAAACCCTTTAGCATTTTACAAGACATAACATGGTGCTAACCTAAAAGAAAAGTACTGTGATGCTTTTTTGCCTTCTCTGTTTTTACTAGACCAGCCAGGATGTTTACATCTTAACAAAATTTCTGCTACAGTAAAATAGTAAATAGCAAGAATTAACAAGCTGTCTCTCCAAAGCAAGATTGGTGTTGATATTTTATTTTTAATATGCCACTCTATTTATATGTGGATGCAATGTGCAGCCTTTGAGTTAAGTTAGTCGCAAAAGAAAGATTTCAAATCTGACTGGCAAAACTTGTGGGAATTTAATTTAGGCTGTATTATTTTGTCATAACCTGCAGTTCATTCGATTTTTTAACAATTGAGGCTACCCCCATGTAACCAAAATGATCATTCACAGGTTATTTCCAGGTCTTATTTTGCCTTTTCACTTGGTTTTAAAGACAGGAAAAGGTTTATGTGAAAGTATGTTGCCCAAAAGTATTAAGGTATCCTTTTTGGGGGTTAGAGATGGACAATATACCGAAAAACCTAATTGATACCGATATTATGGAAATACCGAAAAACCGAACCAAACCAATTATTGAATATCGAAACCATTTGAATTTGCAAATTTTCCTACATTTGATATTCATAAGGCCTTGTTGTTGCTTGATAGCAGTTGAAGGGTTCCTTTTCATCAGGGCTTGCCTTGAGTCGGGGCTAATCAGCCCAGGCCCCGAGATCAGCCCCGAGGAGCACTTGCTGGGGGCTTTTTTTCAAGCCCCGACATTTTCCACAAAAAAGCACTAACAATAATGGACAAAATGGAAAATCAGCCCCGAAAAGGCCCCGACCTCAATATGTGGGGCACTTTTTATAGGCCCCGACCATTTTACTCAAGGCGAGCCCTGTTTTCATGAAAGAGGGGCCTGGACAATTGTCCTGAATTCCCACTAGACTACAAACTGCACATGTCCAGTTGGTTAGAAGCGATTTCTAGCAAAGTCTTGGCTTCCATAACAGGCAGTAAAGACTTGACTAGAAATCACTGCCCAGGTGATATATCTATTGTGAGCAGGTCCTCCTAAAATGGAATGTTGAGAGCACACAAGATCGCAAGCGCCTGAAATAAAGGTTGAGATGTGTTTAGAACAAGTCACAGAATTACTGTTGACATGATTTGTGTTGGCAAAAAATTCAGATGTTGAACTCATTGGAAGTGGCATTTGTAGCACTGTGGTAGAATGATCCTAGAACAACTTGTTCTGAATTTTCCTAATGTGAATTCCCTCTTGGTACTATCAGTAAATCTCAGTGATGTCAGATACCAAATATCGAACCGTTAACATTGTATGCCCCCCTGAAAATACCAAAACCGATACCAAACTCTAAATTTCAACACCGCCCGTATCTATTTGGGGTTGCCTTAATTTCTAATTTATAGTCCTAAATGTTATGTTCCAATATGTATGCTTTGATTCTCCAGGTCCTGTTGATCAGTACCAGTTACCATTTGAGGAAGAGGTTGGACTCCATCCAACGCTAGAAGATATGCAAGAATTAGTGGTAGTGAAGAAAATGAGGCCTACCATAAAAGAAGTCTGGATTAAACATCTGGTAATACATTTATACATTTGACCACCCTGCTAATTGGATGACCACTTTGCAGTCAAAAATTGTTCATTTAACTGAAATTTTCAGTTAAACAATCCAATCAGTTCCCTATATTCTGTCAGTTAATTCAGTTTTTAATGCATTATTAGCTCACCTGGCCATAAACTTTTCACATTTTCAATTTCTTCTCTAACCGCTGAGCCGGTGTGAACCAAACTTGGCAGGAATGGTCTATGGGAGGTCCTCTACAAACCGTCCTCATTTTGTTCCCATCGGATGAGAGGCATTCTTTGATTCTGGTTGGTGGATTTTCAAAATTCTTCTCTGAAACCGCCAGGCCAAATATTTTGAAACTTCACATAAATGATGACTGGGACGCCCTCTACCAACGATCCTCATTTAATGTTGATCAGATTACAAACATGGCCACAATTGCAGCTTACTGTTACTATAGAAACCCTATGACAAATCACATTTTCATCTTCTCTGGAACTACTGAGCCGACGTGAACCAAACCTGGCAGGCATAGTCTATGGAAGGTCTTCTAAAATGCTCCTCATTTTTGTTACAGAGCATCGAAAAACATGACTGCCAGAAGCATTTTTAGCTCAACTTTGACGAAGTCAAATTTGAGCTATTGTCATGGCCCGTCGTCCGTCTGTCCGTCCGTCCGTCTGTCCGTCTGTCCGTCTGTCCATCCGTCAACAATTGGCTATGGCTCGGGCTAGAGGTCGTATTTATGAACCGATCTTTACGAAACTTCTTGGGTACCTTTGTTATGACCGTGGGACGAGAACGAGTGTTTTTGGGTGCGGTCCGAAATTCAAGATGGCTGCCAGCCGCCATTTTGTACCGATGATGCAGAAATCTGTTTTTTGTACAGAACTTCCATATGAAAGCTCTGATTTGAATAATTTTTTGTATGCATGTTTAGTACCATGGGGTACATCACATATAATACGGGTTTTTTCTTGTGCGTAAATTGTGCAAATTAGACTAATTTTGATGTTTTTTGGTGTTAATTTCAGCACTGTAAGTGCAAATGCCAATACGGCTCGGGCTAGAGGCCGTATTTATGAACCGATCTTTACGAAACTTCTTGGGTACCTTTGGTATCACCGTGGGACGAGAACGAGTGTTTTTGGGTCCGGTCCGAAATTCAATATGGCCGATGGCAGCCATTTTGTACAAAATTAGGTGCAATCAGATTTTTGCACAGAACTTCCATATGAAAGCGCTGATTTGAATAATTTTTTGTGTGAATGTTTAGTACCATGGGATACATCACATATAATACGGGTTTTTTTCTCGTGCAGAAATTATGCAAATTAGATGAACTTTGATATTTCAGTGCGACTTACACACATTAAGTACACATGTCAATACGGCTCAGACTTGAGTCTGTATTTATGAACTGATCTTTACGAAATGTCTTGGGTACCTTTGTTATCACCTTGGTACGAGAACGAGTGTTTCTGGGTGCGGTCTAAAATTCAAGATGGCTGCCAGTGGCCATTTTGTACCGAAATTAGGTCTAATCAGTTTTTTGTACACAACTTCTATACAGCTCAGACTAGAGGCCGTATTTATGAACCAGTCTTTACGAACCTTGTTGGGTACCTTTGTTATCACCGTGGGATGAGAGCGAGTGTTTTGGGGTGTGGTCCGAAATTCAAGATGGCCACCAGCAGCCATTTTGTACCAAAATTAGTGCAATCAGTCTTTTGTACAGAACTTCTGTATGAAAGTTCTGATTTGAATAAATTTTTGTATGAATGTTTAGTAACATGGAATACATCACATATTCTAAGGGGGTTTTTTTTCGTGCAGAAATTATGCAAATTAGATGAACTTTGACTTATTCAATGCTACTTGCACAATGTGAGCACACATGTCAATACGGCGCAGGGTAGAGCCTGTATTTATGAACCGATCTTCACAAAACTTCTTGGGTACCTTTGTTATCACCTTGGGACGAGAATGAGTGTTTCTGGGTACGGTCCAAAATTCAAGATGGCTGCAAGTGGCCATTTTGTACCAAAATTAGGTCCAATCAGTTTTTTGTCACAAGTTCTATACAGCTCGTATTTATGAACTGATCTTCACAAAACTTCTTGGGTACCTTTGTTTTCACCTTGGGACAGGAACGAGTGTGTTTTGGGGTGCCTTTGTTATCACTGTGCTATGAGAACAAATATTTTGGGGTTCAGTCAGACCCACTCTGGGACTCAAAGTTTTCTTTTCTAGTATAGCATCTGACTGTCACCCACCTTTACAATACTTTACCTATACATTTGTTACAGGCAACGGTCAGTATTTATGTACAGACCATTACAATACTTTATATGTACCTTTGTTATCAGGTCATTATCTAGATGTTTGTCATTGCTGTGTCACATACTATACATGTGCATGTCTTTGTCTTGACAAGTTGAGCTACAGTGTCATTGACCCTTTCATTTTTATTCTGATTGGTGGATTTTGAAAAACCTTCTCCTCTGAAATCACGGGGTCAAATGTTTGAAACTTTGCATGGTTGATGACTGAGTCACCCTCTACCAGCGATCCTCATTTAATATTGATCGGGTTGCAAACATGGCTGCAATTGTGGCTTATAGTTACTATAGAAACCCTATGGGAAATCACATTTTCATCTTCTCTGGAACTACTGAGCTGATGTGAAACAAACCTGGCAGGGATAGTCTATGGCAGGTCCTCCACAAACGCTCCTCATTTTATTACCATGCATCGAAAAACATGGCTGCCAGAAGCATTGTTAGCTCAACTTGACAAAGTTCAGCTGAGCTATTGTCATCACTTCTTGTCCATCGGCATACGTACATCCACAATTTCCTTTGGCACACCTCACAGGTCGCACTTATGATCAGGTAGCTTTGAAACTTGGTAAGCTTGTTTGGGGTGACTTCTAGATGGGAACTATCGATTTTCTTCAATTTCTGTCAAAAAATGTTGCCGCTGGCAACGTTCTTAGAACTTAGTTTAGTCAGACCTCAATATTTCCCTTTGGCACACCCTTCAGGGCACATTTATGATCGGATTGCTTTGAAACCTGGCATGCTTGTTTGGGGTGACCTCTAGATGGGAGCTATCGATTTTCTGCCATTTCCGTCAAAAAATTTTGCCACTGTCAACGACCTTTGAACAAAGATTAGCCAGGCATCAATATATTCCTTTGGCATGCCGTAAAGGGCACATTTTTGATGAGATTGGTTTGAAACTTTGCTTGTTCAGGGTTACCTCTCTCTAGATGGGAGCTATCGATTTTCTTCAATTTCTGTCAAAAAATGTTGCCGCTGGCAACGACCTTCAATGAACTTCGTGCAGTTATGCATCATTATTTCCCTTTGGTGCAGCCTGTAGTGCACATTTTTGACCAGATCACTTTGAAACTTGGTGTGCTTGTTTGGGGTGACCTCTAGATGGGAACTATCGATTTTCTTCCATTTCCGTCAAAAATAGTTGCCATTGGCAATGGCCTCTGATGAACTTAGTAAAAACTTAGTGCAGTTGTGCATCAATATTTCCCTTTGACACACTCTGCAGGGCACATTTATGATTGGATCACTTGGAAACTTGGTGTGCTTGTGTGGGGGTGATATCTATATGGGAGTTATCGATTTTTTTCCATTTCTGTCAAAAATTGTTTCCGCTAGCAAATACCTGTACTTAGTTTAGTCAGACTTCAATATTTCCCTTTGGCAAACCCTTCAGGACACATTTATGATCGGATCACTTTGAAACTTGGTATGTGTGTTCGGGGTGACCTCTACATGTGAGCTATTGATTTTTTTTCATTTCCTTTAAAAAATTGTTGTCATTTTTACCAGCCTTTGAACTTACTGCATTTGTGCAGCAACTTATCCCTTTTGCACTCTCTGCAGGGTATATTTATGAATTTTCATAAAAAGAGAGAAAAAAACATTGCCACAAGCAATGACCTTCAAACTAAGTGCATTTGTGCATTAACATTTTCCTTTGGCATGCCTCAGAGGGCGCTTTCATTATCAGGTTGTTTTGAAACTTTGTATGCTTATGCAGGGTGACAAAGATAGGAGCTATTGATTTTCTTTTCATTTCCATCAAAAACTGTTGCTGTTAGCAACAATCTTTGAATTTGTCAACATTCTTCTTTGACATGGCCTTCAGGCCACATTTATCATAGGATTGTTTTTGAACTTGGTGTCCTCATTAGGCGAGACCTTTAGATAAGAGCTATTGATCAGCATTCATTTCTGTGAGAAAAGTTGCCATTTACAATAACCTCTGAACTTGCATTTGTGTATCAATATTCTTCTTTCGCCAGTCTTACAGTTTACATTTAAAAATGCATGGATTACTCTGACATTGTGCACACACAATGCTGTTATGTTGAAATTTCACCAAATAACATTGGTACCAATGATCTTCAATTTTGCCATTTCACTTATAACTTACCAAGTTCAAGTTTGTCAAATTGAGCTACAGTGTCATTGACACTTTCATTTGATTCTGATTGGTGGATTTTGAAAGATCTTCTCTGAAACCACAAGGCCAAATGTTTTGAAACTTTTCATGATTGATGACTGGGACACCCTCTACCAATGATCCTCATTAGCTTGTCTTGACAAAGTTAAGCTAAGCTATTGTCATGGGGCATGCGGAGGTCTGTGAGTCTGTCCACAATTTGTATGGCGCAGGTTACAGGCCATAGTTCTTATCCGATCATCACCAAATTTCATATGCATGTTCAGGTTGGTGTCTAGATGAGAACGTCCTATTTTGGTCATGGTCGGCTGCTTATATTGGCTGCTGCAGCAGCCATCATGAATTTTGTATGGCGTAGGCTACAGGCCGTAGTTCTCATGTGATCATCACCAAATTTCATATGCATGTTCGGGTTGAGGTCTAGATGAGAACGTCCTATTTTGGTCACTGTTGGCTGCACACGGTGGCTGCTGCAGCCGCAGCAGTGTGGGGTGATTTTTACAAATTTTTTTATCTTAACCAATTTTCTTGAAATTTGGCAGGTTGTTTTAGACTGATGAGTAGATGAAACCTTCCTATTTTTGGTCATGGTGGCTTCCCCTGGGGTGTGGGAATTGAGGGGTGTAATTGTTTTGGCTTGTTTTCTCTTCTACATTGAGTGAAAAAACCCCAATAAAGCACTGAATAAAATTGTCTTTGTGTGAATGTAATATGATATCTCAGGCATGTAGGACACTGTCATCAACTGTGTGTGTTTGAGATCAGTAAGTACATTCTAAATGTGTATTTTATTTTCTCCAATTGATGAAATTTCATTTGCAGGTTTAGCTTTGGCCTTGACTACTTTTTCGTAATGTTTGACTTCAAATCAGCCAATGGTATCATGGCTGCTGCAGCCGTGTATTTTTTTCTCCGATTTTAACAAAACATTATATGCAGGATTAGCTTTGACCATGACTACTTTTCATAATGTTTAGCTTCAAATCAGCCAATGGTAGCATGGCTGCTGCAGCTATGTATTTTTTTCTCTGATTTTAACAAAATTTCATAAGCAGGTTTAGCTTTTACTATGCCTACTTTTCATAATGTTTGGCTTCAAATCAGCCAATGGTAGCATGGCTGCTGCATCCATGTATTTTTTCTCTCCGATTTTAACAAAATTTTATATGTGAGTTCAGCTTTGACCATGATTACTTTTCATAATGTTTGGCTTTAAATCAGCAAATGGTAGCATGGCTGCTGCAGCTAGATTTTTTCTCAGATTTAAACAAAATTTCATATGCAGGTTCAGCATCAGTACTTTTCATAATGTTTGGCTTCAGATCAGCCAATTGTAGCATGGCTGCTGCAGGTGTGTAATTTTTTCTCCAATTTTAACCAGATTGCCCTGAGATGGGTCGTTTGATCCATAGATTACCACCGAGAGGTTGAAAAATGTGACTAAGCCATTGTAGCAAGGCTGCTGCAGCCATGTATGTTTTTTTCGATTTCAACAAAATTTCATATGCAGGTTTAGCTTTGACCATGACTATTTTTCATAATATTCAAAATCATAATCAGTCAATGGTAGCATGGCTGCTGCAGCCATGTATTTTTTTCTTTGATTTTAACAAAATTTCATGTGCAGGTTTAGCTTTGACCATGGCTACTTTTCATAATGTTTGGCTTCAAATCAGCCAGTTGTAGCATGGCTGCTGCAACCATGTATTTTTTTCTCCCAAATTTCATATGCAGGTTCAGCTTTGACCATCAGTACTTTTTATAATGGTTGGCTTCAAATTAGCCAGTGGTAGCATGGCTGCTGCAACTATGTCATTTTTTCTCCAGTTTTGACCAAATTGGTCTGAGATGGGTAGTTTCATTCGTAGATTAGCCTTGATGGAGGTCAGAAAATGTGAATCAACCAATGTAGCATTGCAGCTTCAGCCATGCATTTTTCACTCCAATTTTAATGGAATTACCAAAAAAAAGTCAATAATTATGTCACAATTTACTTAAATGTTACATAAGTTCAGTAATTATAACATTAATCTCAGAAATATACCATAAGGCCAAGATAAGCTACAGTGTCATTGACACTTTCATTTAATGTTGATCGTGGTGCAAACATGGCCACAATTGCAGCTTACAGTTACTATAGAAACAATATGGGAAATCACATTTTCATCTCTGGAACTACTGAGCCGACGTGAACCAAACTTTGCAGGAATGGTCTATAGGAGGCTGTCTACAAACAATTCTCTTTTTTTTTCCCCATTGGTTGGAAAATATGGCCACCAGAGACATTCTCTGATTCTGATTGATAGATTTTGCAAAAATCTTTCCCTCTGAAACTACAAAGTCAAATGTTTTGAAACTTCACATGATTGAGGACTGGGACACCTTCTACCAATGATCCTCATGTAATGTTGATGCAATGTTACAAACATGACCACAATTGCAGCTCATAGTTAACATGGAAATCCTATGGGAAATTACATTTTTGGCTTAACTTGACAAAGTCAAGATAAGATATTGCCATCACGTGTGCGGAAGTCTGTTAGTCTGTGAGTCTGTTCACATTTTCCTTTAGCACAGGCTACACCCCGTAGTTCTTGTGTGATTGTCACAAAATTTCATATGCAGGTTTGGTGTCATGTCTAGATGAGAACATCCCCTTTTGGTCGCGAGCGATCAACCAGTATGTCTGCCCGAGCCCAAAACCCCAAAACCATTAGCACAGTCTACAGGTCATATTTATGAAGGGATTTCATTGTAATTTGGTAGGATGCCTCTGTATAATGTCTAGATGAGAACGTCCCCTTTTGGTCATGATCTGTCAACCGTGATGGCTGCCCAAGCCCGAAACCCAAAAACTTTTAGCACAGTCTGCAGGTCATATTTAATATGGAGGGATTTCATTGTAACTTGGTAGGATGACTCCGTATGATGTCTAGATGAGAACTTCCCCATCTAGTCGCAATCTGTCAACCGTGACGACTGCCTGAGCCCAAAACCCGAAAACCTTTAGCACAGTCTACAGGTCATATTAATGGAGGGATTTCATTGTAACTTGGTAGGTTGACTTCATATAATTTCTAGATGAGAACACCCCCTTTTGGACGCAATTGGTCAACTGTGATGGCTACAAGGGCCCGAAAACCTTTAGCACAGTCCACAGGTCATATTTATGAAGGGATTTCATTGTAACTTGGTAGGATGACTTCAAATAATGTCTAGATGAGAATTCCCCTTTTGGTCGCGATCATTGAGCTGTGCTGGCTGCCCGAACCCAAAACCCACAAACTTTTAGCATAGTCTATAGGTCGTATTTATGGAAGGATTTCATTGTAATTTGTTAGGTTGACTCCATATAATGCCTAGATGATGACATCCCCTTTTTGTCATGATTGTTCATCTGTGACAGCTACAAGGGCCTGAAGCCCAAAACCCGAAAGTACAAACTACAGGTCGTATTTGTGAAGGGATTTCATTGTAACTTGGTAGAATGACTAAGTATAATGTCGAGATGATGACGTCCGCTTTTAGTTGCAATTGGTCAACCGTGATGGCAACACAGGCCTGAAGCCCAAAAAACCTTTAGCACAGTCTACAGGCCATATTTATGAAGGGATTTTATTGTAACTTGATAGGATGACTCGTTTTGGAATAATTTCACTGTAACTTAGTAAATTTTGTTGACATACGTTAACTGAGGGCCACATACATTAACTGTGAAGGCCACATCAACCCACCCCTCAGTTCTTTAATACAGTCTACACCTCATATTATTTGTATTAAAAACATAGCAAACAGGGAACAGAAATTAACATATTCCCAGTTATCACAATTCTTGTCTTATTTCATAATCCTTTCATAAACATTGAACATTATCCTTTTCATCAAACACAACACACACACAAGTTAAGCTACAGTGTCATTGACACTTTCATTATATGTAGTTCCAGGTGAGCGATTACAGGCTCTTTAGGGCCTCTAGTTCACTTGCCCAGGTGATGCTAAGAGCACTCTGCTCAGCAAAGAATGAAATAGCTTCATGAACTTGTTTCTGATCAATCATATAATTGTTATGAGGTGATATTGTTTGGTCTATTTTACAGGGTTTGGAATTATTGGTATCAACTATAGAAGAATGCTGGGATCAGGATGCAGAAGCTCGTCTTTCTGCAGACTGTGTTCAAGAGAGAATTGCTCAGCTGGCAAGAACGTTGAATGAATCTACCTCAAATCACAACTATTCTTCAAATCTTGAGATAATCCCAACAAGCACATCGGCAAAAGAGTCAACCATCTAGAAATTAGTGTCTGTTAAAAATGCTGTCTTTTATTTGACAGTTGTAAAAGTTTTTAATCTTTTTAAGTAATTATGGAGACTGCAAATTTTTCAACTGAGATATTTATAGGGGAATATTTTTGATTTAATCTGATTCACTAAACAATGTTATTTTAGTTTTTTTTTTTTCTTTTTCTTTCATAAATGGTGTAATTTGTTATTGCAATATCTGAAATCTGGTTGAATTCTTGAAAATAATGGCTATGTTGATGTCTTCACTCCTCGGCTCTGAAACCCTTCAGATACCTTACACTTGGAGAGTGATATACACATTAACCAGGATTTCTGTTGGTCATGGAAGCCTGGAAATGTCATGGAAAATGAAAATATTTTTTGCTGGCCTGGAAGTTTTGGAAAAATGGTTGTTTTTTTTTTGCTGTTGTCTGGGAACATCATGGAAATTCATCATGATAACGATGCAGTACCCCATTTCCCTGAAAAATAATGCTTAAAAATCCAGAAACAGAGAGCCTGGTGGTCATACTAGCAATGGAAAGCTAATGGAAATTGGGGAGAAAGTTTTGGAAAAGTCATGGAAAACTCATGGAATTTGATTCTCAAAAATGTGTACAAACCCTGATTAACAACAGGTCCACTGTCTGTCTGTGGTTGTAGATTGATTCTATTTTAGTCCTACTAAACAGTGGCAAATTTTTATGGTACCCAACATAAATTATTATAAATGATTTTCTAATCTTGGCCTGTTTGCCCTTTAAAAACTGTAACAGTCAAATCCGGATACTGCTATTACTAAAGAATCTCCATTAAAATTTTATTATTTTTTCAATTTCTGTCTCAAAAACATAGCTTATTTACCAAGTTCATTGAGCTTGTTCCAAAAAGGGGTCAAGAGCTATGTTTTTGTGGCCAGAAATTATTTTTAGTTATTCACAAATTTCTTTGGCAAGTGATGTTTTCCACTTGTGTTAGGTAGAGTGTAAATTGTTTTGATGAGCCCCATGCTGCAAATAAAATTGAATCCTAAGTCTTCTACTTGGGTTAGGTAGAGAGTAAATTGTTATGATGAGCCCCAGGCTGCAAATAAAATTGCATCCTAATAGGCAAATACTGAAGTGCTGAAAAGGAAAGATGAGCCATTTTGATGATAAAAATCATGTTTGACTCCGAAGGCAGTGTTTTTATGTCCCCGAAAATTTTTTTCGTGTTGCATATAGTGTTTGTCATTTCCATCTGTCTGTCTGTCCACACAGTCAGGAAGATTTTGTGTCCGCTGCATAACTCAGAGATATTTTGTTGAAATTTGTCATACATGTTGCTTATGGTTTTTTGTTCGATGGAGGTGAAGGTCACAGATCAAGGTCATTGCCATGTCGGGGTCATAGTCACTTCTAAGTGACAATCTCTTGTTTTCTGTCATCTTTTCCTAAGTAAGTACTGTGCATATAAGGTGGCTTATCACATAAACCCCTGCCAGGGGTAACTGCATTTTGCTCTTGGGCAAGCACTTCATCCTGATTGCCCAGGTGTGGGGAAAGTGGGGGGAGGGGGGGTGGGGTGGGGGGTTGGTCACGGTGTCATTGTACAAAGGCGTCTTGCACGTCGATGGTGCACTTGTCTTCAACCAATGCTAATCCAGCTTGCATGGAGTTAGTGTATCAGGGAGTCGGGCAGTTGCCTGCTGTTGCTTGGTGCATCTCTCCGGGTACTTTGGCTTCTTCCACACATAAAACGGTCCTACGCGAGGTGACCCTGGCTGTCAAAAGTGTTGTTAAACCCCAATAAATAAATCATAAACACATAAAGAGTACACAGCCCTTTCATTCTCTCACTGTGGGAACTCCAGGAAGTGGAGCAGTACTTGTTTACTACAGTAAAGATGTTCTGCTTTAATGATAAAATAGGACCTGGAACCAACGCCTGTAGTATAAGTTCTCTAAAAGAGGGCAGCGTAGGTATAAATGATTGACTAAACTTGATTTTGTATCTATGTTGCAGTCATGATATAGCCAAAGGTGCTGAAAGTGACCTCAGACACCAATAAATAAATGAATGTAAATAACTACTGTAGGCACTAATGAAAAATGCTTTTATTTGTATTTGCAACAAAAAATGGTATTTAAGTTCGATGTCGTTTATGTCCAATAATCAGTAAATTTTGCTTGAATGGCTACCATGATTACAATTGTCAACTGACTGTTGACCTTTTGAACATCACAGTCTCTTTAACAAAATGTCATAGTCTTTGACAAAATGTGCTTCAAGTCTAATGAAGTACTACAGCTTAATGTTTTGGAAAGTGGTGCAAAACCAGAGAGTATTTGGGGTGAGGAGGTGGGCACTGTATATGGGCTGAGAAGCTTTGATGCTCATGGAAAAACCTGATTTATGTGCCCATGAATGATATAGTCATTGGTATCCAGACAGAAACAATGCATTCTTCTTTCATTGTGCATGCTTCATAAAGATTATAGGCTTATCTAACAGAACAACCAATGAATCATTCAAAACTCCAATATTCTGGTCATTCTTAAACCTTTCCGTAATTGTGTAAGCTATTTTACACCTATGCTGTAAATTTTATTTCTCCAGCATTTTCTTCACAACATTCATAAATGGGTTGAAATTGTTGTAGTCATGTAACTTGCTCAAATATTTGTGCAACCTCAAACCCTCAAGATAATACTGACAGATGTGTTGGACATACTGATTTTGAGGAGATAAACCTAGAAGCTCAAGTGTAAAACTTGGCTGACCGAAAACTTGAGAAAGTTGTTTTTTTCTCTATGGAAACTTGTGAGTATTTGTAGACCACTTGTCATAGGACTTTGGAACCATTCCAAAGATCATACAAGTCCTTGAAAATGCTTGAATTATATATCTGATTTTCAAATCTTTGAAAACGTTTCTTTTGAAATGGTACCAAAGAAAAAACATGAATTTTGTCAAATCATCATCATTTTGACTTACTGAGAGATTTTTAGCTCAACTTGACAAAGTCAAGCTATTGCCATCACTTCTCGTCCGTTGGCGTACGTACGTACGTACGTCCACAATTTCCTTTGGCACACCTCACAGGTCGCATTTATGATCAGATCGCTTTGAAACTGGGTATGCTTGTTTGGGGTGACCTCTAGATGGGAGCTGTCGATTTTCTTCAACTTCCGTCAAAAAATGTTGCCACGGCCAATGTTCTTAGAACTTAGTTTAGTCATACCTCAATATTTCCCTTTGGCACACCCTGCAGGGCACATTTATGATAGATCACTTTGAAATTTGGTATGCTTGATTGGGGTGACATCTAGATGGGAGCTATCGATTTTCTTCAATTTCTGTCAAAAAATGTTGCCGCGGCCAAAGTTTTAGAACTTAGTTTAGTCAGAAGACCTCAATATTTCCCTTCGGCACACCCTACAGGACACATTTATGATCGGATTGCTTTGAAACCTGGCATGCTTGTTTAGGATGACTTCTAGATGGGTGCTATCGATTTTCTTCAATTTCCGTCAAAAAATGTTGCCGCGGCCAACGTTCTTAGAACTTAGTTTAGTCAGACCACAATATTTCCCTTTGGCACACCCTACAGGGCACATTTATGATTGGATTGCTTTGAAACCTGGTATGCTTGTTTAGGGTGACATCTAGATGGGGAGCTATCGATTTTCTTCAATTTCCGTCAAAAAATGTTGCCACAGACAAAGTTCTTAGAACTTAGTTTAGTCAGACCACAATGTTTCTCTTTGGCACACCCTACAGGGCACATTTATAATTGGATTACTTTGAAACCTGGCATGCTTGTTTGGGGTGACCTCTAGATGGGAGCTATTGATTTTCTTCCATTTCCGTCCGTCAAAGTATGTTGCCGCTGGCAACGATTTTTTAACTTAGTTTAGTCAGGCATCAATATATTCCTTTGGCATGCCATAAAGGGCACATTTATGATCAGATCGGTTTGAAACTTTGTATGCTTGTTTGGGGTTACCTCTAGATGGGAGCTATCAATTTTTGTCAAAAAATGTTGCCACTGGCAATGACCTTCGATGAACTTAGTAAAAACTTACTGCAGTTAAGCATCAATATTTCCCTTTGACACACCCTGCAGGGCACATTTATGATTGGATCGCTTGCAAACTCAGTGTGCTTGTGTGGGATGACATCTATATGGGAGCTGTCGATTTTCTTCCATTTCTGTCAAAAAATGTTGCTGCTGACCTTTGAACTTAGTTTAGTCAGACCTCAATATTTCCCTTTAACACACCCTTTAGGGCACATTTATGATCGGATCACTTTGAAACTTGGTATGTGTGTTCGGGGTGACCTCTACATGTGAGCTATTGATTTTTTTTCATTTCCTTTAAAAAATTGTTGTCATTATTACCAGCCTTTGAACTTACTGCATTTGTGCAGCAGCTTATCCCTTTTGCACTCTCTGCAGGGTATATTTATGAATTTCCATAAAAAAAAAACATTGCCACAAGCAATGACCTTCTACTTGGTGCATTTCTGCATAAACATCTTCCTTTGGCATGCCTCCGAGGGCACATTCATTATCAGGTTGTTTTGAAACTTTGTAAGCTTATGCAGTGTGACAAAGATAGGAGCTATTGATTTTCTTTTCATTTCCACCAAAAACTGTTGCTGTTAGCAACAATCTTTGAATTTATTGCATTTGTGCATCAACATTCTTTGACATGGCCTGCAGGTCACATTTATCATAGGATTGTTTTTGAACTTGGTGTGCTCATTAGGCAAGACCTTTAGATAAGAGCTATTGATTAGCATTCATTTCTGTGAAAAAAAAGTTGCCATTTACAATAACCTCTGAACATACTGCATTTGTGTATCAACATTCTTCCTTTAGCCAGTCTTACAGTTTACATTTAAAAATGCATGGATTACTCTGACATTGTGCACACACAATGCTGTTATGTTAAAATTTCATCAAATAACATTGGTACCAATGATCTTCAATTTTGCCATTTCATTTATAACTTAACAAGTTCAAGTTTGTCAAGTTGAGCTACAGTGTCATTGACACTTTCATTATCTTAATGTAAATGTTCACCTTCCTTTAATCCTTTACCTAAGGAATTGGCTACATCTGCTTGCGTAATTTACAAATTGAGCAGTTCAAAAAATTTCAACAAAACCATATGTGGCCCCTTATTAAAATAAGTTCATCAATCTTGTTCCAGTGAGGAGTCACATAACATTGTTTTGTTGGAATATATTGAAAAATTTGAAAAAATAATTAAAATATTGAATTTTGGTATCCTGTCCATTGGGTAAAGGCTTCACTATTTATATTGCATGACTAGAAGATGACAACTTGCCAAAATTCATGAACAAATAACAATTTTTACTTTTTTGCATCCAAAACATAGCTCATGAACCTTCATTGGAATGAGCTGATTCCAGTAATGGGTCATAAACTATGTTTTCGAAGCAAAATTTGTAAAAAATTTGAATGTTAGGATTTTGTGAATAGTTTTGGCTGTTTATCGTCATCACATTATATAAAGGGTTAATTGATAAAATAGGTCCCTAAATCATTTCTTGGAAAGCTCTTTCTGATTTTGCATTGTTGGCCTCAAGTGTTGACTGTAGATTGCCAATGTCTTAACCCTTTCGCGACTCAGCCAAACTGACCCCCCAGACTTGGGATATTGGGGTTAATTTCGGGATCATCTCGTCCGTTAGATAAAGGTATAAAACGTTCCATTCATTTGGCTTGGCAGGTAAGTCAAGATTTATCTTCCCAGCTTCAGAACATGGGATATCTAGTGGCACAAAATCTGTGCATTTTTCCCATCGAAAAATTGGACCAATTCCACGACCACGCCAGCTCCCTCGTATTCTGCCATGTCCCTGACCAGCACTTCTTTTCTGCTGCGTCCCCTCCCACTGGCCAGTCCTATTCCACTCCATCTTCTGGATTATTGCTGGCAACATCATCTGAACGTTCCGCACTCAGAGTAGTGTCATATGTGTCAGCTTGATTTGAGCCAGACTGTACCGCAGGGTTAATCTGGCCCTGCTTGCCACATCTGCCTGTTTGATATGCAAATTCAGCAGTTGAAAATGTGACCCCTCATTGGAATGAGCTTGTTCCAGTGCGGGGGTCACATGATATGGTTTTGTTGAAATGTTTTGAACAAATCACATAAAATAAATAATTTTTGTTATCTGTGTTTGAAGGGTTAACTAATTGCTACCTGTTTACAGGAACTTGAGGAGTGAAGACAAACAAAATGTTGTTCCATATAACCACAGCAGTCCCTTATCGTGTTGATGTAGCATGTTTGTAATCATGCTTTTCACTTTCTGATCCTTTATGAAATGGAATTTTTTTTATAAATTTTTATCAGTTCGGGTGCTGGGTGCTTTGTTAAGGCAAGACTTTTTATGGATACGAATCCTGGTATATTTTATACTTAACAGAAGATATAGCTGATTAATTGGCTCCTTTCAGCTGATCAGATAATACAGTAAATTTGTATTGTGTCGAAATACAATTTTTTTCTTAAAACTATTCATAAAAATATAGGAATTTCAGCTTATTTCAGCCGTCTTGAATGAATAACACTCTCATGTGTGTATCTGTATAAGTGACTTTCATTTGCTGTGGTCACTTTTTGCCACAATAATGTCCTGAATTTTAAAATGAATTCAGATAAATCTAAGTGACTAAATTAAGTGTGTTTGTGTCAAAGCATCCATAGCTTGATTTGATAAAAAGTTTTTAAAAAAATAAACCCTGTTTGTTATGAATACATTTAAAAAATAAAAAAAGTCCTCTGTTCATGTGGATGTTGATCTCAACTGTTTCACTTCTACATAAAGTTTCACAGTATTTTGTGTGGAAGTCCTCTCAGAAGTTTACTTTGAAATGCAAATTGTTGGGAATTCGAATCAGAAAGTTATAGTTAGAAAACCATTCTCGTTAAAGGGAAAGTAGAGTAGTGCTTGTTTATTGTAGTATGTTTTAACCCTGAAGAGACTGAAGATTTTTATACATTTTTGCTGGGGGGGGGGGGGGGGGGGGGCGTGGTGGCTCAGTAGGTAGATTACTGACCCACCACGTGGCTCAGTAGTCTGTCTACTGAGCCACCATGCCCCCCCCCTCCCCCCCCCCCCCCCCCCCCCCCCCCCCCCCCCCCCCCCCCCCCCCCCCCCCCCCCCCCCCCAGCGTGGGTGTACAGTGGCATTGTGAACTAAGGCAGACTGCATGTCAATGGTGCACATGGTTTCAACCAATGCTAACTCAGCTTGTGAGGGTGTTAGTATGTTGGGGAGCCTGACAGTTTAACCTCAAAAAAATAAATACACATTTTTGCTATACTTTGAAAATCTACATCCTGTGACATTGCAGTTGTTTCTAGGCAAGTCATGGCTGCCTATATGGGAAAACCAAGACTTGCCTTGAAACAACTGCCATGGTACTTTGAATGTAACTTGTTAGATTACACAAAGACTGTGTGTTGGAGCACCTGTTTTGTTGTAGAAAAAAAGTGATTAAAGACGGATTATGCCTAAGGGTTAATGGTAAAATAAGGTGTAGTTATCCATACTTGGGGTGGAATATCTCTAAAGTAGGCAGCATAGGTACAAATGATTGGCTAAACTTAACTGGTGAAAGTAACCATAAACATCAATAAACAAATAAACACAGCTCAAGTGTGTTGGTAATCAGTCACCTAGCAGTGGATATCAGCCCATAGCCCCCCTAACTGGCTAGCACAGAAGAAACTTAAGAGCTAAACAAGCAGATTAATAATTCATGGACACCCAGGTAGTCCATCTGGTGGGCTACAAACTGCATATTTTCTTGTTGCATCCTTAAGTTTTTCTAGTAGTAGGGCAAGTCAGGTGTTCAAGTACCAATTCACACTGTCTGGACTGTATCAGGGTCCCTCTGAGACATCAGACAGTTTCTGCAAACCATTGTAAGAAATGGCTGTGCATGTCTTGTATTTATTTTGTTTGTTTATTGTGTTTAAGGTCACATAATGCACAACGGCTAATCCTGACCATGCATGTCCTGTAAGATTATATTTTTATACTACGACCAATGGCCCAGACATAGCTGGTGCAGAATCGATAAAATCCAGGGCCAAACACAAATTATGAACCCCCAACCCCAAAAATTTGCATACAACACAGAGAAATTAAAGTCCTATCTGGTCCTCCATACTTTTGTTTACTGCGTATGCATGGTAACCAGGAAGGTACCAGAATTGGTGCAAAGCATCATTTCTTTGTTTGGTCCTAAGTCAGTAAACAATGAGCTGACATCTGTGCTTTAAATCTCCTTTTTAGCTCACCTGGCCTAAAAGGCCATGTGAGCTTTTCTCATCACTTGGCGTCCAAATGTTGATGTAATGCTGCAAAAATGGCCACAATTGCAGCTCTTAGTTATCATGGAAAGCCTATCGGAAATAACATTTTTAGCTCACCTGACTGAAAGTCAGGGTGAGCTTTTCTTATCACGCTTCGTCTGTCGTGAAGGTGGTGTTTGAGCCTCTTTCTCCTAAACCACTGGCCACATTTTAATTAAATTTCATGTAAATAGTGGTTATCTAGGGGCATTTTGATTTTTATCAAATTAGGTTCCGGCTCATATTGAGAGCAGAGGTATGGGGAAAAAATGGCCAAATTTTTTGAAAATCTTCTTCTAATGAACCACCAGTAGCAGAGACTTGATATGTGGTATACAGAGTCCTTTTGAGGTTTAGAATCAAGTTTGTTCAAGAGAAGTTTGTCGGACATTATTTGCCTTCGTTATGGAAGGGGCAAAAATTTTGGCCACGCCTAAAATTTCTATTTCAGAACCGTGAGGTCGATTTGAACCAAATTTGATACGAGATGATAATGGGTCATAAGTAGTTGATTGATGCAAAAAAAATTTTTCTCATTGCCCTGTGGGAACCTCGCGAGGTAAAAATAGGAAAAACCTTAAAATTGCCATATCTCCAAAACTACACGGCAAAGAGAATTCTTATTTTGTATAAAGCTTACTTTTATCCAGTAGAATAGAATGGTTAAAAAAATCCCTTTCGGTTTGATCACAAGGTACTTTTTTCAGGACTTTGAAAAAGTGCTGAGTCAGCACTTTTTAACACTGTAGGCAATGAGAAAAGATTAAAAAATATTCTTCTCCAGATCCAGCAGGCAGAATCTTTTGATATTTGTATGCAACATTGTAGGGTGGATCTGATTCAAGTTTGTTCAAATCGGCCCCCCTGGGTTCATATTTGTGCTCAGTATAGGAGCCTGATTTCGAACTTAGTGCATTTCAGGCAAATTTCTTAAGAAATCTTCTTCTCCAGATCCAGCAGGCAGAATCTTTTGATATTTGGTATGCAACATTGTGGGGTGGATCTGATTCAAGTTTGTTCAAATCGGCTCCCCAGATTCATATTTGGGTTCACTATAGAAGCTTGAATTCGAACTTAGTGCATTTCAGGCAAATTTCTTCAAAAATCTTCTTCTCCAGATACAGCAGGCAGAATCTTTTGATATTTGGTATGCAACATTGTGGGGTGGATCTGATTCAAGTTTGTTCAAATCGGCCCCCTGGATTCATATTTGGGCTCACTATAGAAGCCTGAATTCGAACTTAATGCATTTCAGGCAAATTTATTAAAAAATCATCTTCTCCAGATCCAGCAGGCAGAATCTTTTGATATTTGGTATGCAACATTGTGGGGTGGATCTGATTCAAGTTTGTTCAAATCAGCCCTCTGGGTTTATGTTTGGGCTCACTATAGAAGCTCGAAATTCGAACTTAGTGCATTTCAGGCAAATTTCTTCAAAAATCTTCTTTTCCAGATCCAGCAGGCAGAATCTTTTGATATTTGGTATACAACATTGTGGGGTGGATCTGATTCAAGTTTGCTCAAATCGGCTCCCTAGATTCATATTTGGGCTCACTATAGAAGCCTGAATTCGAACTTAGTGCATTTCAGGCAAATTTCTTTGAAAATCTTCTTCTCAAGATCCAGCAGGCAGAATCTTTTGATATTGGGTATGCACCATGCTTAGGGGGGTGAGATTCAAGTTTGTTCAAGCCAAGTCCCTGGGTTCATATTTGGGCTCACTGTGGTAGCCCGAATGATAACTTAGTTCAATATGAGGAATTTTCTTTAAAAATCTTCTTCAGATCCAGCAGTCGGAATGTTTTGATATTTGTTATGCAGCATCCTTAGGGGGTGAGATTCAAGTTTGTTCAAGCCAGCCATGTCCCAAGGTCCATATTTGGACTCACTGTGGGAGCCCGAATGATAATTTAGTTCAAAATGAGGAATTTTCTTTAAAAATCTTCTTCTTCAGATCCAGCAGTCGGAATGTTTTGATATTTGGTATGCAGCATCCCTAGGGGGTTGAGATTCAAGTTTGTTCAAGCCATGTCCCTAGATCCATATTTGGACTCACTGTGGGAGCTCGAATTGTAATTTAGTTCAAAATGAGGAATTTTCTTTAAAAATCTTCTTCTTCAGATCCAGCAGTCGGAATGTTTTGATATTTGGTATGCAGCATCCTTAGGGGGGTGAGATTCAAGTTTGTTAAAGCCAGGTCCCTGGGTTCATATATGAGCTCCCTGTGGGAGTCCGAATTATAACTTGGTTTAATAAGAGGAATATTCTTTAAAAATCCTTTTTTTTTTTAAGATCCATGGGTCAAAATCTTTGGGTATTTGGTGTAAGCTTTTCTTAGGAGGAGCAGATGCAACTTTGTGAAATCAATTCTCTGGGTTGATATTAGGCTACCATGTCAGGTGAGCACCCTCAGGTCCCCTGGGGCCTCTTCTTGTATGTAGTTCCAGGTGAGCGATTGCAGGCTCTTTAGAGCCTCTGGTTTGAGGATGCCAGATACAAATCAATGAAAGAATTGGTGAATTCAAGGCTATAACTTTACAATAATTATAAAAATTCTTTAATATCTCCCATTTTCGGGACATGCACCTGACGTCATCATTCTTGTTAATGATTTATAATAATAATAATAATATACACATTTATATAGCGCCAAAATTATAGTTCAGAAGATGTGGACCTATATTCTAAGGCGCTGTACATGTTACTGAGCTCGTGCAAATATACAAATGGAATATATACAGTATCTTACAGTCCAGAACATCACTTACAGGCTTTTTGAAACAGGTATGTTTTGAGATCTTTCTTGACAAGGTTGACATTTGACAGTCTTTTTAGGTTTTCTGGTAAATTATTCCACAAGTGAGGACCAGCAAATGAGAATGACCTATCTCCAAATGTCTTACACCTATGTTTTGGAACATGTAGCAGCATTTTACCATCGGACCTCAGGTTGTATTGACACACATTCTTGGTATTAAGGAGTTCTTCTAAGTAGGCTGGTGACGTTGTTTTGTGTCTTAAAAAGTAATAAGTTTCTTTAAAAATCATGATTTACCAACTGTTTGTTAAATGTTCCTTCCCTATCCTTCCATGAACCCTCCTGTTAAACTCCTAAGCTTTTTGGCTGTTTTTATTGAAATTTTTTATTAAATTTCCTTGGGAGTTTAATGTGTATTACAGAATGTTTATCCCCATGGTTGCGTCCTCACCCTTGGGGTGTTGGGTCATTTTGGTCTTGCATCTTCTATCCGATGTATCGTTTTTTCTTCGTATGAAGACCTAGCTTTGCATCTGGTAGCATTTAAATCGGTTACTGACTTTAGGCCTTTTTGTGTGCCTGTTGTCTTGTTTCTGGTTTTTAGCTCACCGAAGGGAGCTTACTTATCACTTGCCGTCCATCGTGAACTCTACGTTATCGACTTCTCCCAAATTATTGGACCAAATTGAACCCAATTTGGTGTGCATGTTCCTTATCATATGTCAATTCAAGTTTGTTCAAATAACCTTGCTGCGCCCACAGTGGGCACCACAAGGGGCATTACTCTGATAGCACCCATAAATTTTTTTTCAAAATTAAAAAAATCTTCTTCTCCAGAACCATCATCTACAATCTTTTGATATTTGGTATATAACATCTCTAGGGCGGTCAGATTCAAGTTTGTTCAAAACTAGTCCATGTGTTAATAATTGGGCTCCCTGTAAGAGCCCGAATTTTATCTTAGTGAAATATGAGGAAATCTTCTTCAGATCCACCAGTCAAAATGCTTTCATCTTTGGTGTACAACATCTGTAGGGGGGTCAGATTCAGGTTTGTACAAATCGGGTCCCTGAGTTAGTATTTGGGCTCTCTATTGGAGCCCAAAGTTTAACTTCGTGCAATTTGAGGAAATTTCTTCAAAAATCTTCTTCTTCAGATCAACCAGTCAGAATGCTTTCATATTTGGTATACAACATCTCTACAAGGGTCAGAATCAAGTTTGTACAAATCGGTTCCCTGGGTTAGTATTTGGGCTCTCTGTTGGAGCCCAAAGCTTAACTTCGTGCAATTTGAGGAAATTTCTTTAAAAATCTTCTTCAGATCCACCAGTCAGAATCCTTTCATGTTTGGTATACAACATCTATAGGGGTGTCCAATTCAA
Source organism: Pictodentalium vernedei (assembly GCA_031216915.1). Taxonomy (NCBI): domain Eukaryota; kingdom Metazoa; phylum Mollusca; class Scaphopoda; order Dentaliida; family Dentaliidae; genus Pictodentalium; species Pictodentalium vernedei. The sequence goes on from CM062289.1 coordinate 293,827,059, forward strand.
GTTTGTTCAAATTGAGTCCCTGGGTTTATATTTGGGCTCCCTATGGGAGATTGAATTTTAACTTAGTGCAATATTAGGGAATTTCTTTAAAAATCTTCTTCTTCAGATTCACCTGTCAGAATCCTTTCATATTTGGTATACAACATCTTGAGGTGGTTCAGTTTCAGGTTTGTTTAAATTGGTTACTTGGGTAAATATTTGGGCTCCCTATGGGAGCCCGAATATCAACTTAGAGCAATATGAGGAATTTAAAAAAAAATCTTTAGTCCCTGTAGTCAGAATGTTTTCATATTTGGTATACAACATCTCTAGGAGGGTCAGATTCAAGTTTGTTCAAACCTAGACCCTGTGTTTATATTTGGGCTTCCTATGGGAGCCCAAATTTTAACTTGGTGCAATATAAGGAAATTTCTTTTAAAATCTTCTTCAGATCCACCAATCAGAATCCTTTCATATTTGGAATACAACATCTCTAGTTGGGTCAGATTCAAGTTTGTTCAAATAGGGTCCCTGGGTTAATATTTTGGCTCCCTATTTGAGCCCAGAGTTTAACTTAATTCAATGTTAGGACATTTCTTTAAAAATCTTCTTATTCAGATCCACTAGTCAGAATTCTTTCATATTTGGTATATAACATCTCAAGGGGGATCAGATTCAAGTTTGTTCAGTTTGAGTCCTGGCTTATTATTTGGGCGCTCTATGGGTAGGGGAGGGCGTGGCAAAGGGAGCATGTTAGGTTCAGGTTTGTTCAAATCCATTCCTAAGTGTTTTTCCATGAAATTTGCCTTTCATGACTTCATTCCTTTGCAGTGTTGATGAACCAGGTCTAACTGAATGTGACCCCAAATACTTCTTTGAACCACTTTGGCAGGTGAGTGATTAAGGCCCCATGGGGCTTCTTGTTTCTATTGACGTTGTTTACATTTCGCAACGCCCTTAACATGTAGTATTTAGTATTATAATACTTCAGAATTATTGTAGGATACATTGATTATGATTCCAGTAGTTTAGCTCAAAAATATTGGCATTTGTCCACACTTAGGCTCTATCGGTATGCCCTTGGGCTCATGATGTTCCCTTTTCGAAACTTTTTTATAATTATTTTGAAATTAATTTGATTGCTCTTATCATGTATTTTTGTTGTTGAATTTGCAGGAGTGCTATCGACTCTGTTTTTGATTGTAATTATTATGAAAGCTTACTGCTCCAAATGCATGGCGAGGAAGTCTACCTCGGATTTACATGCTTGTTGTCTTGCCTGTAGTTGATACACTCCTACAGATTCTTGTCCTACTTGTGTACATTGGGATGCCAGACGTTGGAGACCAGGTAAGTCCGTTGCAATTGAGGGAAGTGTAGAATTGGGTAGAGCGAGTACCTCAAAAACTAAGATCACCCGGCGACGACGGCAAAAGGGAAGAAGCCTGCAAGTTTCTCTTTGGAAGCTCGGAGAGGTCTGATAGACCGCGAGCGGGAGAGCCTTCTCTAACCCAGCAACATTTGGGGCCAAATGTTGTTTTGAGAAACTTCACTGAGTCGGAGCTAACGTCCACACTCGCCGCTCAGGATGCGCCGTCTAAACTGCAGCCGGGGTCGGCTACAGTTACAACTTTTTCCACAGGTTAAGATAAGCACACACAACCGCACACTAGCTACCTGACTTCGGATATCCAGGCAGCCACACGTAGACGTTCCCAGTCTTCGCCCGTGAAATCGGGCCATACGGTAGCTAGTGATCTGAGGCTTCATTCATTGAGACATTTGGAGAAGAGATCTACGTCCGGATCTCCATCCCAGGAGCAGCAATCGGCAAAAAAACGGAAGAGCGCTGCTCCTCAAGCCTCTGTAACTGACTTGCTGTCGCAAATTGCACTGCTTCCCAGCAAGTGCAAGCGCCGACTCTGGTGGTGAGCTGTCGGACGGTGCTGGGTCATCTCTACATCCAGATGCTGTTGAACGAAATTCTCAGCTGAATCAGGCGAATGGTGAAAGGGAGCAGGAGGAGGATTACCATTCCCTTTCGGAACAACATATGGTAGCGATGAATTTCATTCATCAATACTATCCTGACCTTGTTCCACCTGAGCATCAAGCTGCATCTGCTAGGCAGAAACTGATGTCGTCCCTAGACAGAGATGTCGTGCGAAGAAAAGATGATGTTCTTTCCATCCCGGGACTTCCTTGGCAGGTGTCGGAGGATTTCAGACACATTAACGACGCCATATTCAACCTAGCAAGTTTGTAAAAGAAAGGCGGTTTCTTATCTGCATCTTCAATCAGTATTCCGTTTCCTGGATCACGTTATTTTGAAACGGTTGGGGAAGATGTTCAGAGAGCTCATCTGCGTCTGGATGAGCAGGCTGGGGATTTGGATATATCCTTTCCTACATCATTCAATTTACACTCGGATGTGATAGAATCTTCTATTTCATCTAATAGAGCGATTCTGGATGCTATGTCCTACACAGATCATATCACCAGGGCTCTGGCGCAGTGTCTAAATGGAAATAGATTTGAAGATGTTAGTTACTTTCTAAGAGTTCTTTCTAGGGCAGTCATGTATGCCACGTACCACTCCGCCCTTTCAGTGGCAAATTTGGAGTTTGTTAGAAGTGATGCAACCCTTGCATCGTCATCACTTATCGATTACAGGGTGAAAAGTTCTCTCCGAGTCTCTGGACACACTGTTTGATGACAAGCTTTCCTTAGTCTATGAAAAAGCTTCCAGCACACTGCTACTGAGATCAGAATCTCAACAACATGCATCTGCTGGCCGGAGTAGGCGAGGTCGTTCCAGTTCCCAATCATTGAAAGGGAGCTCCTCGCGAGGGTCTAGGAAACCCTCTTACAGTTACTCCGGAGGTCGTCAATATAGCGACTTGGGAAAGGGGCGCAAGTCTTCTCAACACTTTAAGTCAGACACCCCTTGGCTGACGGGACAAGGTTTTTTGCGGGGAGGAGATAGTTTCTCCTCCTGCAAGCCTCGCAAGTCGTAGAGGTGATGGTCTAGACCTTTCCAGTTGATCTGTTGCTTTCCAGTTGGCGATCAAACTTCGCGAAAAACTGGATGGAAATTATAGAAGATCAGTGGGTGAGAAATGTAGTCTCAGCAGGCCTGCGGTTATCATTCTGCGCAAAGCCTCCACTTACAAGAAGTCCGCGTTGGACAAATCTTCCGACAAATTCTTCAAAAAGAGGGTCTCTCCTTGCGGAGGTACAGGCTCTCCTATCAAAGAAAGCAATAGAGGTCGACGAGAATCAAAATTCTCCAGGTTTTTACAGTCACCTGTTTCTCGTACCAAAGCCAGACGTCTCATTCGTAATAGACTTGAGCTGAATAAACAAATTGATCATAGCTCCAAAGTTCTATATGGAAACCATTCGGTCGGTAAGAGCGAGCATTCGAGTAGACGACTATGCAGCAAGCATAGATCTAAAGGACACGTACTTTCATGTCCTGGTACATCCGGCATTCAGAAAGTACCTGTGTTTTGCCATGCAAGGAGAGGTTTATTACTTCAGAGTGATGTGCTTCGGTCTGAACCTGGCTCCTTGGGCTTTCATTCGAATAATAAACTCGGTAATGTCGGGGGTGCAGTGGCATTACGGTAACCGGTTCTCGTCAGATCACCGAAGTTAAGCAAAGTCGAGTCCGGTTAGTCCTTGGATGGGTGACCGTCAGAGCGATCAATTCAGACTCCCGCATTGTGTCCTTGGGCAAGGCACTTAACCCCGATTGTCCACATGGGGGCACGATGACGCCGTGTACTAAGGCGTACTGCACGTCGATGGTGTGCATGTCTTCAACCAATCTAACCCTGCCTGTGCTGCAGTGCAGAGTTACGATGTTGGGGAGCTGGCAGCTCCTCGTCGTTGCTTGGTGGTTCTCTGTCACGGTCATGATTAGCCATTGTGCATAAGTATATGATCTTAAAACATCAAATGATAAATAAATAACTCAGTAATGTTATACTTCAGAACTCATTCGACAGTGGTAACATCGGCTTACTTGGACGACATTCTTAGAGATAGAATTATTCTTCAGAACGATGTTCAGAGTCTGCTTCAGTTGTTCCGATGTCTCAGTTTCATACTAAATGAGAAAAAGTCAGATCTAGCCCCGTCCAAGTCCTTCATTCACTTGGGAATGAGCTTCGAGACTCACAACAATCTGGTTTATCTGCCGTTACCCAGAGCAAAATTAGTCAGTTGTTATGTTCACTTTTGTCTAAACTCTCCCGCAGTGACTGCGAGGGAGTTTCTGAGGCTGTGTGGAGCAGCTGCAGATCTTATTCCGATGAGCCGTCTGCGCATGCGTCCCCTCCAGATTTTCTTTACTCAGAACTGGAGTGTGAAGACGCATTCGCTCAAAACCCAGATTGTTTTAACAGACCTTGTAAAACAAAAGGTTCGGGTTTGGGCGGATCTCCAGTGGCTGACTCCGGGAGTTCCGCTTCAACTGCCAGAACCGATCTTCACGATTATGACGGATGCGAATCTGGCAGGCTTGGGAGCGTCGCTAAGTCCTGCAGACTTGAAGTGTTAGGGTCTTTGGGACCCTCGGTTCCTAGAGAAGCACATAAACATCAAGGAGATGATGCCTATCTGGCTAGCATTACAACTCTGGATTGCTCAAGTAGCAAACATCCATGTTCATATTCTGTCAGACAACTCGACGGTAGTGGCTTTTCTCTGGAACCAGGGAGGCACTCATTCGATTCCGTTATGCAAATTAACGGAGAAGATTTTCCTATTCGCCTGAGTCATCACGTTCATCTCTCAGTTCATCATATACCAGGTTGTCTGAACGTACTAGCACACTCGCTGTCTCGAAAAGGTTGCCTGTTACCATCTGAGTGAACTCTCAACAAGCGAGTATTCACTCAGATTTGCTACCAGTGGGATTGTCCCATGATAGATATTTGTGCGACACACCCGAACAATCAATTACCGACGTTCATGTCGCCAGTGACCAGATCATCGAGCGTACGCAGTATATGCTCTATCGATCTCATGGGATGGAATGATAGGATATGCATATCCTCCTGCTCCGTTGATTCAGCAGATTCTGTTAAAAATCAAACAAAATTCTTTCTAGCAGCACCTCTGTCATCACAGAAACCCTGGATCAATCTTCTCAAGTATCTGTTATGGGACATTCCCGGAAGCTTCCTCCTCCAAAGGACTTTCTATATCGGGGAAGTCCCGCTCACTGCATCACAACCCGGAAGGTCTCAGCCTTCACGTATTTACGTTGCGCGGTCCTTCTTGCATGGAAAACATTTTACTGTAGGAGGAAATCCTCTTCAATGAATTATGTAGCAAAGAGGAAGTTTTTCTTCTGTTGGTGTATGGACCAGTGTGTAGACATTTACGATCAGTCCATTCCACAGATTGCCAATTTCCTGGTCTACTTGTTTGACGTATTAAACTTGCAGCATGTCACAATTAAGGCCTATAGGTCTATGTTATCAGACACTTATGCTCATCATGATAACTTGTCTATTGGATCAGATTCTTCTTTATTCGAGTTAGTTCGAAATTTCTCTATTAATAGACCTAGAACCCTCAGATTAATTCCTAAATGGAATTTGGCTTCGGTTCTGTTGAAGCTTCAAGAAGCTCTGTTTGAGCCGTTAAACGAGGTAGAGTTCAAATTCTTGTCCTTTAAAATGGCCTTTCTCTTAGACTTTGCGTCTGCCAGAAGAGTGAGTGAACTTCATGCATTACCTGTTGATGATTCCCAATACCGTAGTGTGGGTAATACTATTACCCTCACTACGGAAGTGGGATTCTTGGCTAAGAATCCGATTCCGGATAAGCGGACGTAGCATATTATCATTAAGGCTTTCCATCCTCGGACAACCGTAGACCTTTGCTGTGTCCAGTAGAGCATTGCGCATTTATAAACGTCGATCGAGTTTTATTAGAAAGGGAAGAAAAAGATTCTTTCTTTCCCTGATTCCTAACAGAAGGTATATATCTGTTCATTCCATCACTAGATGGATTCAGCTTGCAATACGTATTGCCTATGAAAGTCTATCTTCGGATCAACATTCTGTCAACAAGATTTCAGCACATGAGGTTGGAGCACTGTCTGCTTCTTGGGCTTATTCTAACAGTATAGCCATTACTGATCTTATGAAGGCTGCCTACTGGACACAGCCCTCTTCATTTACCAAGTTTTACCTTAGAAATTTAGAGTCCATCTCTGGTGACCTTAGATCTTTAGGTCCTCTTTTTGTTGCTCAGAATGTCGTCCATTAATCTTACATCTGGAAGATGTCTTAGGCAGTCTGCTCGAGCACTGATGGTGTTCCACTGCCCTCTTCGTTCTGAGGAATTTTCCTTCAGAACAAGGGGAAGGGGGGGGGGGGGGGGACAGTTTTTCCCTTATGTTACCTGGCTTTATAGTGAAAAGCAGGGGAATACCTCCTCCAGAGACAGTAGTCAACTGTCGGTGCTGGGTGGTTTTAATGTGTAGCTCGGTGTGAAGCAATAACCATGTCTCATTATACCCCGGCTTCGAATCGAAGCGGGGGCTATATAGGAATCGCCCTGTACGTCCGTACGTCCGACCGTCCGTCCGTCCATCCGTACGTCCGTCCGTACGTCTTTCCGGACATGAAATTCTTGTGTGCGCAACTCCTCCTACATTTATCAATCAATTTGGACAAAACTTTTCGGACATCATCACTACTAAGTGAACATGCGCATATTCCAAGATTTTTGATCTGCGACAATTTTAACCAGGTTTTCTCCCTTTGACTTAGATTTATTGTGTCTTTCCATCCGAACAAATTCTTGTGTGCGCAACTCCTCCTACATTAATGAACCGATTTTGATGAAACCTTTCAAACATCATCTCTACTAAGTGAACATGTGCATATTCCAAACTTTTTAATCTGCGACAATTTTAACCAGGTTATCTCTCTTGAACTTTGATTTAATATGGGTTTCTACATGAAATTCTTGTGTGCGCAACTCCAACTACATTTATCAATCAATTTGGACAAAACTTTTCAGACATCATCACTACTAAGTGAACATGCGCATATTCCAAGATTTTTGATCTGTGACAATTTTAACCAGGTTATCTCCCTTTGACTTAGATTTATTATGTCTTTCCGTTCGAACAAATTCTTGTGTGCGCAACTCCTCCTACATTAATGACCCGATTTTGATGAAACCTTTCAAACATCATCTCTACTAAGTGAACATGTGCATATTCCAAACTTTTTGATCTGCGACAATTTTAACCAGGTTATCTCTCTTGAACTTTGATTTAATATGGGTTTTGGCATGAAATTCTTGTGTGCGCAACTCCTCCTACATTTATCAATCAATTTGGACGAAAGTTTACAGACATCATCACTACTAAGTGAACATGCACATATTCCAAAATTTTTGAGCTGTGGCAATTTTAACTAGGTTATCTCCCTTTAACTTAGATTTATTATGGGTTTCTACATGAAATTCTTGTGCGTGCAACTCCTCCTACATTTATCAATCAATTTGGACAAAACTTTTCAGACATCATCACTACTAAGTGAACATGCGCATATTCCAAGATTTTTGATCTGCGACAATTTTAACCAGGTTTTCTCCCTTTGACTTAGATTTATTGTGTCTTTCCATCCGAACAAATTCTTGTGGGCGCAACTCCTCCTACATTAATGAACCGATTTTGATGAAGCCTTTCAAACATCATCTCTACTAAGTGAACATGTGCATATTCCAAACTTTTTAATCTGCGACAATTTTAACTAGGTTATCTCCCTTTAACTTAGATTTATTATGGGTTTCTACATGAAATTCTTGTGCGTGCAACTCCTCCTACATTTATCAATCAATTTGGACAAAACTTTTCAGACATCATCACTACTGAGTGAACATGCGCATATTCCAAGATTTTTGATCTGCAACAATTTTAACCAGGTTATCTCCCTTTGACTTAGATTTATTATGTCTTTCCGTTCGAACAAATTCTTGTGTGCGCAACTCCTCCTACATTAATGAACCGATTTTGATGAAACCTTTCAAACATCATCTCTACTAAGTGAACATGTGCATATTCCAAACTTTTTGATCTGCGACAATTTTAACCAGGTTATCTCTCTTGAACTTTGATTTAATATGGGTTTCGGCATGAAATTCTTGTGTGCGCAACTCCTCCTACATTTATCAATCAATTTGGACAAAAGTTTACAGACATCATCACTACTAAGTAAACATGCGCATATTCCAAAATTTTTGAGCTGTGGCAATTTTAACTAGGTTATCTCCTTTTAACTTAGATTTATTATGGGTTTCTACATGAAATTCTTGTGCGTGCAACTCCTCCTACATTTATCAATCAATTTTGACGAAACCTTTCAAACATTATCACAACTAAGTGAACATACGCATATTCCCAAATTTTTGATCTGCGACAATTTTAACCAGGTTATCTCCCTTTAACTTGGATTTATTATGGGTTTTCAAATGGGATTCTTGTGTGTGCAACTCCTCCTACATTAATGAACCGATTTTGAATACATGTTGCACATTGTAAATGTGTTTTTCCAAATGTACAACATATATGTGTGGGCTCTTTAAGTATTCAGTGCTGTTCTGTGGAAGGCCACATGCAAATACAAATTTCAACAACAAAAAATGATCTTTATGTATACATTTCCTTATGGCCTTCGCCTACATGATCAGAAGTGCATTCCTCTAAAAACCCAAAGCGGGGGTATTAATCACCTTCAGTGATAGTTCTAGTTTATGTACTGTTTTTAAAGTGTAGCTCACTGTGAATCATTTATATATGTCACGTGTCAAACGAGCATTTCTGTACAATCCTCAGACACTTTTAAATGAGTATAAAGAGTCTCTGGACTAGCTTTATAATTTGGTTTCCTTCACCAAATTAGCATAAGGGGTTATGCTGGCATTAAATGGAGAAATTATGTAATTCTCAATTACATTGTTGGTGTTATGTCATTCTCTTTTTTTTTTATAAGAGAAGGACATATGTAATTTCTCTGTCTTCTCCTATTCTCCAGTAGGAGCTATTCTTTATCGAAGTAATTGAGAGATTGGATTTTCCAGTAAGTCCTAGGCCCTCCAACCTTTTTACTGTTCAGCTAAGTCTGGGCCATTGGTTGTATAAAAATTTTATAAATTTAAAGTAATTTATATATTTTTTATACTTACCAATGGCCCAGACGGGGATGGCCCTCCCATGAGTGGGCACTCGTACCTCCCCGCTGATTATAACATTTAGCGGGCACTATAGAAAGAATGATGCTTGGCGTCAATTCTGGTACCTTCCTGGTTACCTCACATGCACAGTAAACAAAAGTATGGAGGACTAGATAGGACTTTAATTTTTTGGTTTTGAATGCAAATTTTGGGGATTGGGGAGTTCAAAAGTTGTGTTTGGTCCTGGATTTTATCGAGTTTGCACCAACTCAGTCTCGGCCATTGGTAAGTATAAAAAATATACAAATTACTTTAAATTTATAATTTTCTGTCATTGTAGCCTTAGTTATTGTGGATGGTTCTATGAACCTCCAAATCAGTGAGTAAAACGAAGTGGTTTTTATGTCAGATCTTTTTGCAATCGTAAATTTTTTCTGACACAGTAACTGGAGAGATAATCTGTAGAGGTTGATCCTGTTTATTCTTAACTGGAATAGTGTCAAATTATTTTTGTTTGTCAAAATTTATTTACATGCTTTTTGCCTTGTGACAAAGGCACTCTCCCATAAATTAGAGCAAGGCAAATCCTTACAAAAATGAAATTTCATTTCAAAGATGCAATGAAACACATTCACATATTATGAAGCTTGTAAGTTGTGGCACCTGCACTTCAAAATAGAACCCAAATATGGGCTTCCAGCACTCAAAACAGATAATTTCTAGGAGGAGTGATATTATGATGGACTAAAGTCATCACATTTGAGCTCCATTTGTTAAGCCCCTGACACCCTGAGAAGGATTCAGTGAACATATAAAGTCGAGGGCTCCATTTGTACTTCTGTACAAACATTTCACGTTATAACTTGAGCATTCAGATTTTGTTGTCCTTTGGTATGGTGAGAGACAAGTAGGGTGGAAAGGACATCCACACATTGTGGGTTTTCTTCACACATATGTACTAGAGTTATGGCTCTTGTTACATTTGTCAGCAGTGAAGCAGTTGAAATTTTACAAATGGAACTAAGGCCTATAAAAACAAAATTCATGTTTCTCAGGCAATTTTGCCTCAATTTTATGTTGAGAGAGGGAGGCTTCGCTTCTTTTTTTCTGTTACGAAACATTGCTGAAAATAGTTGGAATTGTTTATTTAATTTTGTATTCTATTCTGCGGAAGAACCAATATTTTCAGCAGTGAAAATTTTCCAACAGGATACAGTTGGTTAAATTTTAAGTTCTGCAGGTGTGCAGAGTGGTGTCGATGAAGAGATTTAGAGGTAAGAAAAAAGAGTGATGAGGCAGATTTTCAATAAAGAGGTAGGTGCCGGAGAAACAAGTATTTTTTTTAATAGCCTATCTACTTGTAGTTGTGTATGTTATTAGCTGATCATGAAAATGTTAACCTTCTGTACTGTTAAACAGACCAGTATCAGAAGGGTCAATCTGCTGCATTGTAGTTTAACTCAGGAAATCATTTTTGTCAATTTAGCAAAAAAGCTCAGTTATCAATCAAATTTTACAGGTATGCATGTTATAATTTTCTAATGAAATATTTAACAGAAACACTTCAGCAATTTTCTTGCCTCAAGGGGAGAGTCCCCTTTTAGTGTACCTCCCACCATAAGCAGCTTCCTGTTAGCGATAACAGTATAGATGATGTGCCTTTTGAACAGTGTTAAACAGTATTTTTGTCATAAGGTTTCTATTGGGACTCAATTGGCTATTAACTGAAAAAAGAATGTTGGTGTTTCTCTACATCTGTTAGCTTTATTCTGATTCAACCAATGAATCTAGAATTAATAATTTAAAACAACCTAAATACATAAGATACTACCCAAATTTTCAAGTGGCAAGGATTATAGAATACCACAAAGAATGAAGACAATATAAATAAGTAACTCTCCTTAGTGTTATTATGTAAAGGATAATACACAAAGCCCAGGGTGTAAAGCCAGATAAAGGTCAAGGGCAAAGTCCGACATTATTATAGGGTCAAATATCCATGGTCGAGTGTATAATCTGACTTAAAACCCACTTTACATTAAATTCTTGGTTAACTCTTTAACCCGCTGGGAAATTTTAAAATATTTTTCATCAAATCTCGTCATGGCTGCTATGAAGTAGCCATGACTAGATTTGATGAAACATTCCTGAAAATTTCACACAAGAAATCATTGGTTAAGAAGTCTACAACTTGCAGGAAAAAATTTGGTTAAATATCCTCAAATTTGACTTATTTTAATAGCTAGAGATCTCCTGCCCTGGGCCGGAATATCCACCAGTAGCATGCAAGAAGTTAAAAACAAAAAAAATGAAATTACTCTTATCACATTGGGGAGAATTAACATTGAAAATGTGAACAGTTTTGTCGGTAAGTTATTGTTTGGAATAACAATCAAAAACAACATCACTGTTATTTCAGTAGAAACTTGTGGATAAAACTTGCATTGGGTCACATGAAATATTAGAACAAGAACCTTGTATTATTTAAAAATGCCAGGTCATTTTTAAAAATAATGCACACTTATTGTTCGTGATTCTTTCAGGTAGCAGTGAAGGTGAAACAAAGGGAGTGGTCCACAGTAGGTTAATCAACAAATAAGTTGCGGTCACTTTTGTTTGTTTCTTCTGCATTTAACAATATTTCATGGAAACTACAGTCTGCAAATGGTTTTTTAGTGATTCTTCTTTTTCACTTTACTTTAATTGTTAAAAAGCTCTCCATAAAAGTGGAACACTGTACCATACGAAAGTGGAAATGATTACTTTTTTATAATCCATTTTGAAAGACAAACATGTCATCGATGATTTCTTTGGCATATTTTCTTTAGTGACATGTTCTGAATACCTGTGCCCAGTCACATATGGAGACTTGAGTTTCTTCATTAATACTCTTCAATACATTACTGCTACTGATTGTTTCAGTTTGTTTTTTAATAAAACTAGCTGAAACAGTGACAAGGTTGTGGCTTCCAATTGGCAGTGTATATTGTCAAAGAAATAAGTTTTACGATGTTTGCAAGAACAATTCTCTGTGATGATACCAACCTGTCTCTGATTTTTGGAATGCTCTCAGAATGTTCCGAAAATCATTGTCGTGCACAGGTAATAAAAATCGATAAAAGAAAAACGAGAAGTGCTTTCTTGCAAATATTCTACCTCTATTTTCCGCTGAATCTCTAACTAAATTGGAACAGTTGAATAACCTGAAGATCAACCCATACATGTTGGAAGTCACATCAAATCTTAACAAGCAAACAAACATGAATATAACATTTATATCTACAGCAAAGTTTAGTCATTTTGAGTCCTGTCTGTGAAACCATGTTTGTTCATTTGTTTTGCTGTATTCACTTCATCAAACATTTTCTTCCCATTTTCACTTTAAATTATATTTTCCCCATTTTAAATATTACTGCATGGGTTTCTACTTGGGAACTGACTCCCCAAAAACTCTGACAGTAAAATTGAAAAACTTTAACTTACACTAGATTTGTCAAAAATTTTTTTTTTTCACCACATAATGTCCAGATGCAGCCTCACTTTTTTAAAGATATCCAGATGTTCTGTTAATTGAATGGTTGTTTTGTTAATACAAAATATTTCAACAATTGGGTTGTCCTGTTTCACAGAATTTTAATATTTACTCATCTACATAACAAAGTAACCAACCCTTTACCGAACATGAAAACCAGATAACACTTGCACAAAAATTCTTGATAATCTCAGAATTTTCATTTTTTGCTTAAAAATCTACTAATGACCCCCACATTGGAGCGAGGTCAATATGCTCGGTCCATCGAAGAATCCTAAGTTACATTTATTTTTGATTCAAAAATGAAACCAAAATTTGAATGCCAATTTTCAGTGATTAACACTGATAGATTTGACCATTATAGTAGGTAAAGAGTTGATTCAGTTTGTTGTATCCTACAGTACAGCTGCTGTGGACTGGTTGTAAGTCATGCATGGGCAGTGATGTTCACACATGCATTTACCAGGTAATAAAAATCATTAACAAGACCGTAGCTCTTTCAACACGAGAGGCCGCTTTTCTGGTCCAGGAACACGATATGTCATAATTTCATTAAGTAGGATGGCTACTAAGTGAACGTGCATGGTAGAACAATTAATATTTTCAACGTGCAGCCTGAAGGCAGCACGCTGAAAATATTAATTGTTTTACCCCCAAATAAATTTCTGCCATTTAACTGGCATGGAAGATACCACCAGTGTTGAAAGGGTTAATTAATGAAGCACTGGGTTGTCCCTGGTGCTTTATTAATTAAATTTTGATGATTATTCCCATAATTAGTGTTTAGAATCTAATATTATTGTGCCCATGAAAATATTGCCAGCCAGTGGAAAGTGACCACCAGTCCACGGCGGCTGAACTGTATTTGAAAAAATGGAGAGCGCCAAGTCAAACCAGATATAGTTTACTGAATTTCCAGTTCCTCGTTTGAAACAGATGGTATTAAGGAAATTTTATGCTTTATTTTTGGCTAAACTTAAAAGTTTTAGTCATGATCTGTCATGTTATGGCCAAAGATGTGGATAATGATACAAAAGACAATGAAGATGGGATACTGTAGCTCATACATTTGGTGCTCTCTTTTTTTCCATTTCCAGATGATCCTTCTCTTACATCAGCTGTCGTGGCCATGGGATCTTTAACTTGATACATAAGATGAAATATCAGTCAAAATTCTATCACTCAGAAAAAAAATGATTGAAAACACGTCTTGTTAGTTTTTTTTAATTCAGCTGTCAGTGTCTGATCAGACATTTTCCTTCTTTCAAAGGATGCATGTAACTCAAGGCGATCATTTTAACTTTTTTAGTGCCACACAGATTTCTGCAGCTTGATAACCAAAGTTCCTTCATTAATCCTTTTCAGCTTGAAGATTTTTAAAATTCTTGCTCCTCTACTGTGACTTTGTATTTGTGACTAGGCAAGTCTTGCCTGCTTATGTATGTCTAGGAACAACTGCCAGTGTACTTAGAATGTACCTTGCAAGTTTAACCAAAGTCTGCATGTTCTACATTTGTTCTGAGGTATTAAAAATGACCAAAGCCAGAAAGAGGCATTTAAGGGTTAAATTCCTTTTGTTGATTCAGTAACAAGTGGTTGAATGACTCTTGAAATCACTTTACAGAGATCACTCTCAACCCCTTTCCCTCCATCAGTTGAAGATGTTTTATCAAAAGAGACAAAGTAAAATTTTCTCTTTGTGAATTCAAAACATAGCTTTATGAGATCATTTAAATGATGGGCATGTTTTAATATGGAAGCAGAAATCGAACAAATGAAATTTGAGTGTCAAGTTGTTTGGGGTTAATCTTGAGGCTCTTGATGCACCAATAAGTAGTCTTAACCCTTAACTCTTTGAACCCTAGCAGCCATGTTTCCACCCAGGAATATGATACATCATAACGTCATTATATAATATGGCTGTTCAGTAAATGTGTGGGGTAGACCAATCAATATTTTCAACGTGCAGCCCTGAGGCTGCACGTTGAAAATATTGATTGGTCTACCCCAAATAATGAATATGGACTCTTCTAGTTGCTGCCATTTAACTGGCATGGAAGATACTACTACAGTTCAAAGGGGTAAGGGCCTAATTCCGATTTTGCTCACTTTTTACTACAGCTGAAAAGGTGCCTCAACATGTGGTCTCTGGGTAAATTTGAAAGCTATTTTCTAAGTGTCTTGGCAGTTGTTTCAAGGCAAGTCTTGGCTGCCAATATAGGCAGCCAAGACTTGCCAAGAAACCACTGCAAAGTCATAGGTTGTAGACTATCACAGTGTAGCAAAAATGTATAAAAAACTCCAGGCCTTTAAGGGTTAAAGAATTCTTCTTGACATCAGTGTATTTAGTGTCTGGGGAAGATTTGGTTACTCGTACAGACTAGAAAAGTGATTGACTTGACATTAGACCTGCAGGTAGGGGTGTAGTGAAGATTATGGAAAATTGTTAACGTTTTTATAGGTAAATGCCTTATGAGAGCATTTTCAGACTTAATAATGTCATTGTCTTTTGTATTTTGTACATTATTGAAAGGTTTTAGATGTTAAAAACATCTTCAAAGTGTTTTAAATCATATATTTTAGAAGTTGTAGTGGAGTAAAGTATGAAATTATACAAAAGACGTATTAATGTTTTATTAACATATGCCTCAATAAAATATTTTCTAGTTTTAAGACAAGATTTTTTTTACTGATGCTTTTTTTTTTTACAACCATTCACCTCCTTGACATAACTTTTTTCACAGCTGTGTTTAGAAATATGTTCACTGCTGATGCGAGTCTGGTGGATTCTTCAGTCAAACCCTGCTTGAAAGTTTCAGTACACACAGGGTTATTTTGTACTTGGTCACATGTTGTTTGAACTTAGGGCTATGCGTTTAATTGCCTGGTCAGTAGAAATTTGAGATCTGATAAGCTGGTGTGCATTTCAAGGAGCACCATTTTGACCAAATCTTCCCAGTGATAACTTTAGTTATAGTTGGCCAAATCAAATGACATTTGGTATGTAGGTGTATCTACATAAAATACAGGTCAAGTTCGATTCGAGGTGTGGTCCAACAATTCTTGCCAGAGTTATGCCCCTTCTTTGACATTGAAAATTCATTTTTTTTGGTTTTCCGATGATAACTTTAGTTATAGTTGGCCAAATCAAATAAAATTTGGTATGAAGGTGTATCAACATACAATACAGGTCAAGTTCAAATTGGGGTATAGTACGACACTTTTTGCCAGAATTATTTTCCTTTTTTTACATCGAAAAAATCAATTTTTTTCATTTACTGCGCATTGCACTTTTTTTTCCTTGTGATGTGTGGCCGAGCGGCCTTTTGTTACAGCAAAATTTTCAAACAAATTTTCATTGTCATTTTTTGTGTCTTATGTTGGTCAGTATTTTGGGTAAAGTGCTTTGGGTATATCCGCTCTTTAAAAAGCTAGCTTATGACCTATTAAAAGAGTGTAATGTATTTAAAAATGAAGCAAGTTGTGAGATTTGCAAATGCAGATGTGTGGGCAGCTTGATATGTTGTTAATGCAGCCTAGACTAATCTAACATGTTTTATTGTTCAGAGATGAGAGTGTTCAGCCAATTAGCTGATTTCAGATAATTTATTATCAAGATGAAGAACTCTTATTTTCTATAAATTTCCATGAAAATGGTCTTGAAGACCATTTTCATGGAAATGTACATAAAATAAAATGTATGCCAAGTTATATCTTGGCTATATGCCCTCTTATTTTCGGAAGGCACATTATTTTCACCAATTTCCATGTTAAAATATTAGAGTTTCACCTAATTTCCGATAATTTAGACTCTGCCACTCTCATCCCTGATTATTATTTTGTATTCAACCATCAGAAAGACGGCTAATGTTTTTCAAAAATTTATTCATTGAAAATTAGAAGAGTCTAGTAATTATTTCATTGAGGCATATGATATGTTCTTTAATTCAAGAAATTTTCAGTTGTACAAACACAAGTAAAGGTGTTTAAAATTAAAAAAAAATGGCACTGTTATGCATGAACTTGGAACTAAACTGTGTTTATTTTCTAAGATGTCTTGCTCACTTGTTGATTATTGCCTGGAATCCAAAAATCGAATCCACTCACTGTCTGTATAGTAGGCGTTCTGACACTAATTATTCAGATAACAGTGAAGAGAAAAAGTCTTATAACCTGAGCAGTTGTATCCAGTCATATGTTATCTACTTGTGTACAGAGATATCACTTGACCAAGACACAACTGCTGGCAGAGTTCATACAGGTCATGGAATCTTGGAATAGACATGAAATTTCAAAATAATTTTCCAGGCCTTGAAAAATATTGGAAAATGACAAAATGCAGTTGAGAATTTGGAAAAGTTGTGAAATTTTAAACGATTTCCATCTTGTCACGCAGCGAGATTACAAAAAATTGTGGTTTATTAAATATTAGTAAGTTATGATACAGTATCTGGGACATTTTTCACTCTCCATATTGCTCCACCCATAAAATTGTGACACAGGGTGACCCTGGCTGTTGGAAGTGTCGTTAAACCCCAATAAAAAAAAATTGTGGAGCAAGTGATAGGTTTGTTTTCTCCATTAGTGAAAAGGTTAAAGAGCATTATTTTTTTAAAAAAAAGGAATATGTGACCTAAAACAAACTTTGAGAAACAAAAATACGGTACAGCATCTTGAACCATTCAAATCAGTTTTGGCAACAGAAAAACTGAAATGTTGAATTACATATTCCTGATCACCACAAAAATTTGGATTTTTATACATTCTAAACTTGAAAGTAACAGCTTCACAAGTACATGCAATGTACTGATTATGTACGTTTTTTTATTGACCAAACATAATGACCATATTCAGACAGTGATCCATGTATACACAGTGTTTCAGATTGTATTTTTTTCAGTTTTTACCTCTAAAACAGCATGTGATGCCTCATTAGAACAAGCTCATTGAACTTGTTCTATGAGATGTCATAAACAATGTGTTTTAGGCCCAAAATTCCCTGTGGTAACCTCGGGAAGTGCAGCTGTGCTTATTTACTGTGGTACACAAGTTCTGCTTCACCTGTAAAATACGACCTGGTAACGAATGCCTTGTAGGGAAGTCCTCTAAAGTGGCCAATGTAGATACAAACGATTGACGAAACTTGTCTTCATATCTATTTTGTGGTCATGATATAACCATAATTGCTGAAAGTGACCTTAAATACCAATACGATAAATAAATAAATAAGGCAAAAAATGAAGATTATGAGTTATTCAAATACATTTCTAGTCTAGTTGATAAAAGGTAGTCAGATTTGACTCCTATTTCACAGGCATGTACAAGTTTAACCACCAGTTTGAGCCAAATTAAACTACTCCCTTGCCAGTTTTTCAGAAGACTTTGTAATGGTTTGTAATCAAATCTTGGCTGCCTACACAGGCAGCCAAGACTTGATTACAAACCACTACCAGGACGGTATGATTTTTATGACTGCATGTTGAGGGACCTGTTATATGGCCAAAAATTGGTTAAAAGTCAGAAATCGGCCTTTAAGGATTAAGATGTCTGTAATACCAGATTATGAACCTGCAAAATTGGAATTGTAAGTCTCTTGAGGTTAAGAAAGTTTTCAAAGATATGATGACAGCTCAGGAATATAAAGTGTATTGAAAAAGTAACATTCTGAGGCTGCATATTCCAGTTGTCTCTTGTGAGACAGTGTTGAAGAGCAGGGAGGGAGATGAAATTTTCATTGTGAGTGGATTTGAAAGGGAGAATGTTAAAAGTTGTATTTATATTGTAAATATATTGCTTTCTTTATATATCACATTCATTTGTCAGATATGGTTGCAATATTAATGGCACCGGAGGCCAGTTTTATTGATTTTGCTTTTTTGATTTTCTTTTATACATAAAATTGTTATGAATGTTAAGCAATTAGTAGAATCATATTTCATAGAAAAATTCACTAGTCATTATCATAATGTGAATCATGAATCTCCTTGATCCATTACTCAAATATAAATTCCCATCTGTATTATATAGATAAGTAATATTCTGTGAGAAGAGTAGTGAGCATTGACTATTTTGCTAGTGAAATGACGCTTTATGCAATAACAGGTTCTTGATACACTGGAGCCCACTTAATTGGATATCTCTTAATTGTATATCCCTGTTAATTGAATATAATTTCCCAACACAAAACCATTTACCATACCTCCAGTACAAATTTGACCTGTTAATTGAATATAGGTTATAGAGTAAACTCCTGTTAATTGAATAAAAAATCTTGAAACCTGTCGAGAAATTACCTTGACTCTCCCCAGTTTTTCTTTCTTTATAAACCTATTTGGCCTCAGTACATTCAATTCAGGTATTTAATCTATTATATCTTGTTTGACAGAGCTCATGGAGCTCTGTCAAACAAGATATAATAGAATAAATACCTAGTTTATCTCTAGAATACAGGAACGTGACAATCCCTGTTAATTGAATGCTCCTGTTAATTGAATAATTTTCATTGGCAAAGTTGCTATTCAATTAACAGGGTTCCACTGTAACAATGCAAAATAATAATTTTAAAAATTATAATTATGATTTATTATCATCTTCCACTTTCTAAGATAGCAGAAAATGTGTAACAAATATTTTTCAATATCTGCTGTCTCGATAGATATAAAAGAATATTTGTGGAGTTGGTGTGCATTTTGCAAAAAGTTTAGATCAGTATCGCTACGCAGTTTTCAGATTTGATATTTTAATTGTAATTAAAAATGTTTTAATTGCAGTGAAAACATTGCAATGCATTATAATTAAAAGAATACGTACTGTTTTTGAGTAGGCTCCAAGCCAGAAAATAAGCAGACTGTCATCTCCAAAATGAGGTCCCCAGAGGGTGAATTTAGTGATGCTACCCTGCATAGCAGGGTAGCATCACTAAATTTATCCTCTGGGAACCTCAATCTGAATCAGGGTCGCAAAACTAAACAAAAAAAGGTACCCAGAGGATAAATTGGCCCACTGTATGGGATAGCATCATCAAATTCACCCTCTGGGGACCTCATTCTACAAATGTCAGACTGCTTATTTTCAGGCCTGGTAGGTAGGCTCCAGAATTATCTCTCATTCATGTCGGCATGGAAATGTAAATTTCCGCTTGTGGCTTTCAGGGTGAAAAATTATTGGAAATGAAAGATCATGGAAATTTTGCTTTTCTAAATAGTCTTGCAGTAGTGCCTTGATCCATGGAAAATGTGTCCAGAATGTTGGGAACCCTGATAAGTGGAGCAGAGGTTGTTAACTGTAGTAAACAAGTTAAACAAGCTCTGTTTGACTGGTAATATAGGACCAATGCCAACTCCCCCAAAGTGGGCAGCACTGGGAACATGTAAACGATTGGCTAAACTCTTGACTTGTGTTCCTGTCATTGTATATTGAAAGATGCTGAAGGTGACCTGAAATGCCAATAAAGAAAACATTACAGCCATATACATGTAGACCACTATACACAAAAAGTTCCACTCAACTACCATAGTCAAGCTCACTACAGATAAGGGTTGTAAGCTATGTTTTAGAGACAAAATTGAAGAAGTTTGGCAAGTGCCATCTTCATGTCATGTTACTAGTCCGGCAAAAACAACAATTACTGTAACATCTGTGTGGTATATTATTTTATTACAAGCCTGTTTTATGATATCCCCCTCTACAGCAACACTAAACCATGCGGAAAATGAAAATCTGTTCCACACACATGTGCGGAACGGAAATGATGGACTGACTATTTTTATAAAGAAGCAAAATTTCCCTGGAAATTTCCACAAATTGTGCGCGCAATTACAATTTGAATGAAATAGTAACATGGATTCCCCTCGCAAATTTGGTTGGTGATAAAATGTGTTCTTTTGTTGATAGTTGTCAAATGAATTGCTGAGTGTCCTTCTAATAATGGTTTTTATAGACGGGAAGGTGTGTAATAAACACAGAATTGCACACATGTGTGAATGGGTTAATCGATATGGCACTTGTGTCATTGCGGAAGGATAAAACTCAAGGCCTGCAGCCTCTTGTTCTATCCTTCTGCACTGGCACTCGTTCCATATTGATTAACCCATTCACATGCATGTGTCATTCTGTTTATGTAAAGTCTTCTTCATATCGTTATCAACTTGTCACTTGATAGTGCAGTGGAACTGTGTTAATTGAATACCCACTTTGCTAATGAAAATTATAAAATTTGTAGGAGTATTCAATTTATACTTCTTTCCTACATTCCAGAAAACACGACATTGCAAAGATATAAACAAAGTTTCCTGAAAGTTATCTGAAGTAAACAAGCTTCCCATGACATCATTTCTGAATACATGCGGTTTCTAATTTTTTTGGCTTTTCGAATAAATGACTGCCATGAAGAACAACTGTGAATTATTTTAACAATAATTGGGCATTATTACATAGAAAACTTTGTAACATTCAAATCAATTGTAAGTATGTATCCGATAAAACAATCAGCAAATTTATCAACAACAGCATGCTGAAATAGATTTCATTGATGTGTATACCATAAAAAGACCCGTGTGAAAACAACCTTCACCTTTGTCCCATGGAGAAAGCTAAACTTAGCATTATTCTCTTATATCTTGTTTGACAGAGCTCCATGAGCTCTGTCAAACAAGATGTAATAGATTAAATGCCTGTATTGGATGTACTGAGGCCAAATAGGTCAATAACCAAAGGAGAACTGGGGAGAGTCCGGGTAATTTCTCTACAGTTTACTTACAAGATTTTTTTTATTCAATTAACAGTACTTTACTCAAGAACCTATATTCAATTAACAGGTCAAATTTATACTGGAGGTATGGTAAATTGTTTTGTGTTGGGAAATTATATTCAATTAACAAGGTTATTCAGTTAAAAGATATCCAATTAAGTGGGCTCCACTGTATGTTCTAAACTCCCTGTGAGAACCTCCAGAAAAAGGGTGCAGTGGTTGTTTGATAAACAAGTTCTGTTTTTCTGGTATTATAGGACCGATAAACAATGCATGAGGTGGAAATCCAACCTTGATGGCACAAAAACAAATGCTGGCTTATGGTTACATTGAAGGTTGCGAATAACAAAACTCATTAGTTTTGTTACTTGCAGCTTTTTTTTTAGGTAAAGGGTTCTCATAGTTACCCTTTTACACAATGTACACAACAGCAAAATTTGTTATTTAAATTTTGTTTTTCTTCAAGTGTTTCAAAAATATTCAACAATACTATATCATGTGACCCCGCATTTAAACAAGCTCAGCAAACTCATTCCATAGAGGGTCACATGATACAGTTTTGTTGAAATTTTTTTAATAATATTGAATATTTTCTTTTTCACTTGTTCAGTTTGTAAATTATAAGAGTGGATGTGGCTGATTTATTAGCTAAAGGGTTAATGCTGGCAATTCCCCGCGGGAACCCTGGGAAGTGAAGCAGTGCTTGTTCACGGCGGTAAACAGGCTCTGTTTTACTGGTAAAATAGGACCCAGTCACCAATGCTTGGGAGGTGCAAACCCTCTCTAAAATGGGCAACATGGCTTATTAACGCTCACCCCTGGTCTTGATTTGATAGTCATGTTGTGGTCATGATTAGCCATTGTGCAAAAATGTGTGACCTTAAACACCAATAAATAATAATAATAATAATGCTGGCAAAATGTTATGTTTGGGTAAATGCAACATTTGATAATAAATAATTTCGGTTCAAACAAGAGACCTGTTTTTAGCTCACCTTGACAAAGTCTAGCTGAGCTAATTAGTGATGAACCGATAATCGGAATTGGCAATTGGAACTGGCCGGTTATGCGGCTGATTATGACAACCGACAGTTTCCGGTTATTCCATATTTAACACTCACTATTAAAATCTCTTTGTATCTGGCCCTTAAAGTGTAAAATGGCCCATTAAAAACGTGTGTAGTGCATATAAGAATATTTAGGGATTTGCAGAGCCAAGATATTACAGAATTTACCATCTGCAATCGGTACGAGATCACCACTATCCCCAGCTGAACGAAGTCATTGGTCTTCAATCATGGTGCTGAACAACATTGCATTGGATACATATATAAATAAAATATGTTCAGCCACTAGTCTGTAATACTTCATGATGAAGGCATCACAATACAATAAGAAATTAAAATTGGAGAAAAACTGAAAAACACTCTTTTTTCGATGGCAGATGATTGTTACGCAACATGTAAGTCGCATGACTGTCATAAATACATTTTCAGTTTGTCAAGCTCATTTTTTAATTCAGTTACCTGAGCTTACCTCCCTTGATGTTTCTCTCCAACTGAACATTAAATAATATGTTCTGATGTCGCGTGTGTGTCTCTAAACAATGTGCCATACAACTTCACAACACACATTAACATCAAAGTTTTTATTCAGTTAAGACACAAAGTATGTGTACTCAGTATCTTTCTGGTTAATACAGCCAAGTGCGTTGTATTAGTACACAAAACCGTATTAACACTATTTACCAGAATAACACACAATCATCACAAGGTCAAGAGAAGAATATCGTGCGATTGAATCATTTGTAACGATCTTCCCCCACCCCAACTCCCAAAAATGCAAATATTATTTTGGCTGATATTGCCCAGCACTAAACATGCATGATCTGAGAACTTATATGGTATTAAGCTTTCGAAATTGGTGATTTATCAACAAAATTCTGCAGTATAACAGGCACTAACAGATTTTCTTCTGGGTCCTATTTCAACCATGGGAATGGGCATCGAAATTGGCATAATCGGCAGAGAAATAATCGGTCATCGGTTCATATCAAGTTTTGATAATCGGTTCATCACTAGAGCTAATCTCATTGCTCTCCATTCGTCCATGTGTTGGTCTTCTCCTTCAAAACCAGTTTGTGTGAATGATGGTCCTGAAAGGGCATTGCACTTTTGTTCAACTCAGCATGCCCAGCCCCATAAGGAGGGGATGGGGGAAAATGATCCAAAATATTTTTAAAATCTGATGAACCAGTGGGTACAATGATTTGATATTTGTTATGGAGCTTCCTTTTGGGGTGTAGAATCAAGTTTGTTCAAACGAAGTTCGTGAAGCAATATTTTGCTTTGTAATGGGAGGGGTAAGATTTTTGGCCCGGCCCAAAATTTCTATTTTCTGAACCTATTGTCCAATTTGAATCAAATTCGGTATGTGGTATTATTAGGTCATATGTACTTGACTGGTGCAAAAAAAAAAAAAATTCCCGCATCCCCATGGGAACCCCAGGAGACAAAAATAGAAATATTTTCAAACGCCCATATTTCCCAAACCACATGGAACAGAGAGCTGTTATTTGGTGTGAAGCATCCTTAGGACCAGTAGAATTGAATGGTAAAAAAGAATTGCTATTGGTTATGTAAGGGTGTTCTGTAGAGGCATCGGAAAAATGCTGAGACAGCATATTTGCAAAAAATAATAAAAATCTTTTCTCCAGAACCAATGGTCAGATTCTTTTTGATATTCGGTATACTGCATTCATGGAGGGGGGGGGGGGGGGGGGGGGAAGCAGGAATAGATTTGTTAAAATAAAGTCCTTTGGTTCATATTTGGGCTCAATACACGAGCCCAAATTTTTAATTTAGGGCAATATGGGGAATATTCATGAAAAACCTTCTTCTGAACCACCAGTCAGAATCTTTTAATGTTTGGTGTACATCATTGTTATAAGGGTCAGATTCAAGATTGTTCAAACCAAGTCCCTAGGTTAATATTTGGGCTTCCTATGGAAGCCCAAATTTTAACTTGATTCAATATGGGGGATAATTTTTAAAAAGCTTCTTTTTCAGATCCACCACTCAGAATTCTTTCATATTTGGTATACAACATCTATAGGGTGGTCAGATTCAAGTTCGTTCAAATCGGGTCCACAGGTATATAGTTGGGTTCACTATGGTAGCCTAAATTTTAACTTAGTTCAATATGAGGAAATTTCTTTAAAAATCTTCTTCTTCAGATCAACCAGTTGGAATGCTTTTGTATTTGGTATACAACATCTTCAGGGGGGTCAAATTCAAGTTTGTTCAATTCGAGTGCCTGGATTAATATTTGGGCTCCATATGGGAACCTAAAGTTTAACTTGGTACAATATGAGGGAATTTCTTCAAAAGTCTTCAGATTCACCTGTCAGAATCCTTTATTGTTTGGTTTACAACATCTGTAGGGGTGTCAGATTCAGGTTTGTTCCATGGGTTAACATTTGGCTCCCTATCGTAGCCCAAATTTTAATTTCGGGCAATATGAGGAAATTTCTTTAAAAATCATCTTCTTCAGATCCTCTAGTCAGAATGCTTTCATATTTGGTACACAACATCTCTAGGGGGGTCAGATTCAAGTTTGTTCAAATCGGGTCCGTAGGTTATTATTTGGGCTCGCTATGGTAGCCCAAGTTTTAACTTAGTGCAATATGAAGAAATTTCTTTAAAATGTTTCTTCTTCAGATCCAACAGTCAGAATGTTTTCTTATTTGGTATACAACATCTCTAGGGAGGACAGATTCAACTTTGTTCAAATCAAGAGCCTTTGTTAATATTTGGGCTCCTTCTTGTAGCCGGAATTAACCATGTAGCTGAAGAATTGGAAATTTTGTATTCAGTACCCTCTAAAAGGTGTGAAAGTAACTAAGATTAATCCACATAAGTTGTATCAAGGGGCTTCATAAGGGAGCTCTACATTTTACATTATAATCAACTGAAGAAAAGGCATGATGCTCGGACTATTTTTGTCACTCAAGGATTGACAATGTATCCTATGGAGATGGATTGCTTAATCTAGACTCTTGGACTCTGTTTGATATTTGGTATGTAACATTGTGGGGTGGGTCTGATAGAAGTTTGTTCAAATCGGCCCCCTGGATTGATATTTGGGCTCACTATAGAAGCCCGAATTTGAACTTAGTGCATTTCAGGCAAATTTCATAAAAAATCTTCTTCTCCAGATCGTGCAGGCAGAATTTGCACATGATGACTTATTCTACGGGAATGAGAGTGTTCAGTGAATGAAACGATTTCAACTCATGGCTAAAATTTTATTTTCTAAAAAATTAGTATCTGCCATGAGAACACTAGAAGTGGAACAATTCTTGGTTATTTGGTAAACGATTTGTGCTTTACTGGGAAAATAAGACATGCTAACTAACATCCTGGGTGGAAAGTCCTTAACTCTTTTGCTGCCACTCTCGCTTAAATGTGAAGTAAGGGGTCAATGCCACTCTAGCATTATTTGTGAATTTCATATGTGTCTATGGTGAACTGCGGTTTAAGGGAAGCACCTCTATTATTTTCTGGTGTCTTCCTTTCATATGTGATGTATGTGCCTTCCACTTTTGGCAACTGACGATTTTGGACCAAAAAGAGCCCCAAAAAGGTCAGGGTCAAGCCATGCATCATCAGTCAAGGTCAAATCATTCATCCATGCTAGAGCAAGATAACTTCTCGGAAACATCACTTTGATTTTGTTTTCCACGTGCGTTATTTTGGAAATGTCTTCTTGTGAACGATTGAGCCTGGAGGAATCTTGGATGTATATTTCATGACTCAGACAGTGAATATCTCGGCAACAAAGATTTGGATGAGGATGATGAGAATAATGGTGATGATGATGATGATGAACCCTCTTCTGTCGCAATCAGGGGGATGGCTAACATTGGTAGCTGGGGATATTTACAAAGTAGTCAGGCAAATGCACTGGAGGTGGATTCTGCATTGGAGTGGGAGATATATCTTGAATGTGATCCTTTTGAAAGTTGTTGGGTACCCAAGCGCGCTCATCACCCTAGTGTGTTGGTAGACATCAATGGTCTGGACCCAATTGATTTCGTCAAGCTGATTTTTAGCTCATCTTTACGGGCTGTTACAATACTTTATATGTACCTTTGTTATCAGGTCATTACCTAGATGTTTGTCATTGCTGTGTCACATTCTATACATGTACATGTCTTGACAAGTTGAGCTACAGTGTCATTGACACTTTCATTCAACGGAGTATCCTCATAAAATAACTCCTGTTTTTCTGTCATTGGTGCCAGAATCCAAGATGGCCACCAGGGTCATGTGACCTATGTGACGTCAGCAAAGCGGCTGTCCATAACTATATGTAATAATTACCTGGGAAGTTTGAACAATGTAGTCCATGTGGTACGGGAAGAACCACACATTTTTAGTCGAGTTGTGACGAAGTCAAACTCGACTTATAGTTTGGTGAATGGTGGTTTCCGGATGATAACTTGATAGTGGTTCAACTCACATTCATTAAACTTCAAACGTAGGTTGGTCTTGGTGGGAGGAAGAACCCTATTGATTTTGGACATGCTACGTCGAAGGTCAAGGTCACAGTGACCTTGAACATAGTAAATCTTAAACAATTGGTTTCCGGATGATAACTTGATAATGGTTCAACTCACATTCATGAAACTTCATAGGTAGATTGGCCTTGGTGAGGGGAAGAACCCTATTGATTTTGGACTCGCTACGTCAAAGGTCAAGGTCACAGTGACCTTTAACATAGTATATCGCAACAATTGGTTTCCGGATGATAACTTGATAGTGGTTCAACCTAGAGTCATGAAACTTCATAGGTGTGTTGGCCTTGGTGCGAGGAAGAACCCTATTGATCTTGGACTCACCAGGTCAAAGGTCAAGGTCACAGTGACCTTGAACATAGTATATCGCAACAATTGGTTTCCGGATGATAACTTGATAGTGGTTCAACCTAGAGTCATGAAACTTTATAGGTGTGTTGGCCTTGGTGCGAGGAAGAACCCTATTAATCTTGGACTCACCAGGTCAAAGGTCAAGGTCACAGTGACCTTGAACATAGTATATCGCCACAATTGGTTTCCGGATGATAACTTGATAGTGGTTCAACCTAGAGTCATGAAACTTCATAGGTGTGTTGGCCTTGGTGCGAGGAAGAACTCTATTGATCTTGGACTCACCAGGTCAAAGGTCAAGGTCACAGTGACCTTGAACATAGTATATCGCAACAATTGGTTTCCGGATGATAACTTGATAGTGGTTCAACCTAGAGTCATGAAACTTTACAGGCGTGATGGTCAGGGTGCGAGGAAGAACCCTATTGATGTTGGACTCACCAGGTCAAAGGTCAAGGTCACAGTGACCTTGAACATAGTATATCGCAACAATTGGTTTCCGGATGAGAACTTG
The DNA here is from genome assembly GCA_031216915.1 of Pictodentalium vernedei. Classification (NCBI taxonomy): domain Eukaryota; kingdom Metazoa; phylum Mollusca; class Scaphopoda; order Dentaliida; family Dentaliidae; genus Pictodentalium; species Pictodentalium vernedei. The sequence continues at coordinate 293,854,969 of CM062289.1, forward strand.
ATAGTGGTTCAACCTAGAGTCATGAAACTTCATAGGTGTGTTGGCCTTGGTGCGAGGAAGAACCCTATTGACCTTGGACTCGCCAGGTCAAAGGTCAAGGTCACAACTCGACATTGGATCGGTGATCCTGAGCGGGATTTTTGCCCATTCAAACCCGCAATACAAGTTCATACAAGCAAAATTGGTTGAGTAACAGGAAGGTCCATATTAAATGCCAAATGATATGACAACAAATATCTTCCTAATATATCATTTTATTGTCCATCATTGGTCTGAATTAATAACTAAGACATTTTAGACACTTTTCAGATGATATTGACCCATTGCTCATATATCATATGGCAATAATAGGTGAAAAACACAACATTTTCATAAAATCCAAGATGGCCACCATGGTCAGGTGACTCACGTGACATTGGAACAACAGCTATGCATAGGCTGTCGCGATATGTAACTACCTGCGAAGTTTCAATTCTCGGCTCAAATTGGTTCGCGAGATACTTGACAGTACCATGTGTACCCTAAATACAGGAATATTACCCCAAAATGAATGGCACTGGGGAGTCTGTTTCTGGTGTGGGTAGCAGTGAAAGACTTAAAGGCAGCATAGATATAAATGCTTGGCTAAACTTAACTTCATATTGTGCTATGGTCATGATATAGCCATGTACATAAAAAGTGACTTTAAGCACCAATAAATTCTATGAAAATGGTCTGAGATATTTATTGAAATTTTGGCCAGTTACTGTTTGAAGAACTTGTTCTTTTGTGAATTTTCTTACGAGTAAAATTTGTAAATTATTTTTTCAAATGTGATTTGAATGATTATTTTAATTAAAGAATGCCATGCTACCAGTAAGTGGAGCCTCATTTTAGCAAGATTTTATTGTTAAATTATTGTTTTGTTAAAATTTATTGGAACCTGTCTGTTGAACCTCTCCAATAAGTTGTAATGAAACAGTTTTATTTTTTTCTCTTCTCCTGAGCAACCAGCAAGCTAAAGCATACAGTGTAAAGCCACTAAAGTTGCTTTCAGCAATTTTCAGTGGAGCCAGCATAGTAAGTTCATGCACACAAGCAGTTGAAAAAAGTATAAAGATTTCAGCACATTTCAGCATACCACTCTCATCTTGGATTCTTGATTTGCCTTTTCTAATCAAATGCTGACATGACTCATGTTGGAATGGTTTGTCTCACAACTGCATGTTATCAGCTTGTTGCAAAAAAAAAACACACATGAACTGACATTTTCTGAGCCACTCAGACTGTCATTGGCTCAAAAACAGTTAATTCTTTTATTTTGAACGATACCTCTGAAAATTTGTTGATGTTATATTTTATGTTTGTTGCCAGTGTGAAACATTTTATTTTTTAAATTGACAAAGTGTTTGATTAATAATTATCTGGTGATGCTTATGCAACCATCAATTGCTGCTAAAGATGAGATTCAGTGGCAGCTGAAATCATTTCTTGATCATTGTGCTTCTTGTATAACACTTGACCCAATCATTTTATTCTTGACTTTGTAGAATGACCAGGAAGTGGACTTAGCTTCTCTTAACCCTATGCCTAACGAATCGGATGTACCTGTCTGCGTAATATTCAAATTCAGCAGTTGAAAAAATATTTTTCCAAAAATTTCAGCAAAACTAAATAATTTAGATATCGTCTGCTGTTGGTAAAGGATTAAGGTGTGACTTTTAGCAAGTTCCAACAGAGTTAACTCTTTGCACATTGATGTCTGAAATTTCAAGCAGCAAATTTTTCCTTTAATGTAGCAAGAAATTTAATCAATTCACTTTTGTTTGACAGAGGTCTTTGAGCTCTTTCAAGCATGATTAAATTGTTCAAATTTCTAATTGAATTTGGGAAAATACTTTTGTCGGTTAAAATTTGTATACTTCAGCATCAGTGTACAGAAGTTTAAATATGCCTGTTCCTCTATCCCTGGGTTATGTGTGAATTGCAAAGAAAGGCCAATTCCGTGAAAACCCTGGGAGGTGGAGCTGTGCTTGTATACTATGGTAAACAAATTCTGCTTTACTGGTTATATATTGTGTGTGTGTGTGTGTATATATATATATATATATATATATATATATATATATATATATATATATATAATTTTGTCAAATTGCTGTCATGCTTGGGAGATTACTCCCTTCTAAGAGGCTTTTATTTTTTACTAATTCATATTTCGTTACATTAAGTGCTGCACCAATGTATACAGCATCCTGGGAACATTTACGTGGTATACATTGGTACAGCACTTAACGTAATGGAATATGAATTAGTCAAAAATGAAAGCCGCTTAGAAGGGAGTAATCTCCCGAGCATGACGGAAATTTGACAAAATTATTAAAAGTATTTGATGAAGTATATATATATTATATATTGTGGTGGAAATCCTCCAACATGGGCCACACAGGTATAAAATATTGGCAAAACTTGACTCTATAGCTATATTGCAGGCATAATGTAGCTATAGATGCTGAAAGTGACCTTAAACACCAATAAATACCAAAATAAATAATGCCAATAATAAATAAGGGCCAAGATGCATTTCATCCCACGAAACTGGGGAAACAGTTAACTTCCGCTTCTTGGGAAACTGCATTTCAAGAATTCAGTGAAAAATTGTATAGAAGTTACATTAAATGTTTGCTGTAAATTTATTGAGCTTAAAATGGCTTTTGTGGCATTTTTCTGCAGTCATTAACCTTTCACCAGATAAAATTTCCAGAAGAAATATTGATTCCACCATTTTTTTTTTTTTGAAAACAATAGTACTGTGATCACAAAAGTGGTATTACCTGCGATGAGATCACAGTTTGGTGACGACACCCTTGTACACTCGTGGGTTGCTGTTTCATAAAATATAATGAAATCAAGATCGAATCACACAAAATAAATGAAAGTACCATTTCAAATACAATGTTCTCAACATTTCTTTTTTATTTGATGAAATTCTAGTGCTGCGGGAAAAAAAGTGGAAAGATAATTCGTCATCTGCAAAATGAGGTCCCCCTCTGTGAACCTCAATCTGAATCAAGGTCTCAAGCTAAAACAGAAAGATTAACCTGGAAGATAAATTGGCCCACTGCAGGGGATAGCATAGGCAAATTCACCCTCTGGGAACCTCATTTTGCAAATGACAGGTTGCTTATATTCAGACTTGCAACTCAGTCATGCTTCAATCAAAATTCTGCTATTGTGATCATAGTTCAACATACCATGTTAAGGTTTAAAAAAAACAAACCTAAAAACTGTAGAAAATTAATAACTATTTTTTTTATATCATTGAAGATTTTCCTTGTTCTTTTGGTAAAAGGTTAATATGTTGGTAGGGTTATTGTTGAAGGAACAAGCATAGACAAAATGAACTGTTTTAATGCTGGGACCATCCTTAGAATCAATTCGAATGGTGGAATTTTTTTAAAGATTTTATTCAGTAAAGTATGGTCAGAAAAAGCATTTAGCATTAAACATTAAGGCAGTCAAATTCATACCATACTGTACACAAAAATCATCATTTAATAACCCTAACGAGTCAGCTGCATCTGCATAATTTACAAATTGCGCAGTTGAAAAAATAGAATTTTTCAACAAAATGAGCTCGTTCTAATGATGGGGACACATGATATGGTTCCGATGAATTTTTTGAAAACTTTGAAAAAGAATAATTAAAAAAATAAATGATATTGTGTGCATTGGGTAAATGGTTAACTAGTATTGTGCTGGATTATTTTTGGTAAACAGAATATGTTGATCAATAATTGATTTATTGAAATTATTTTGATGCCTTTCACTGGTATAAATCCCAGTGGGGACCCCAGGAAGTGAAGCAGTGCTTGTTTGGTTGCCAGGCATTGGTTACCAGGTCCTATTTTATCAGTAAAAGATGGCTTTACTGTGGTAAACAAGCTCTTTTACTGATAAAATGAAACCTGGTCACCAATGCCTGGGATGGAGGTACTTTGAAAGGGGCAACAGAGGTATGAGCGATTGGCTGGACTTGACATTATATCCATGTTGTGGTCAAGATTAGCCATTGTGCAGAAATATGTGACCTTAAACACCAATAAATACTAAATAATTATGGCAATTCTGTTGAAAAAACAAAAGGATTGATTCTGAACCTGGCCTATGATCAAAACACTCTGTTCACTTGTTGAATATATTGGTTGGGCTCAGTTAAATCTTGTTTGTGGCAGTAAGGTTTTAATATATTGTTGAGCATCATGTTGTTGAGTATTATGTTGGATGGCAGTCTATCATTTTCCACGTTCACAACATCACATCTGTAAACTGGGATCCAACCTGATGAGTGCTACTTTCAGCAAGCTTTTCATTTACCTCTCACAGTTCTCGGGATTTTTAGAAAATGGTAGACTACCTGCAACAGTAGTCTGATGTATGTGGAATATGACTCCATTGTAGTGACTGTTTATCATGGGTTTGTTTCAGTTAACTTGTTGAGTGCTGGAAGCCCCATATTTAGGCTTCATTCTGAAGTGTAGTTACCATAACTCAAGGGCTTCATATTCTGTTGATTACATATCTTTGAAGTGAAATTATTTAGTCTGTATGTATTTGCATTGTTATAAGTTATGGGAGAGTGCATGTCGGCACTCGCTCATAAATTGTAACAAGGCAAGGATATGTGAACAGATTTCCTGCTCCTTAAAAATTTATTTGACAACTGGTAGAGTGCTAAATTATTTTCTGTTCTCAAAATTTTTTATTGAATGTTTGACCAGATAATTTTATTTTAAAGATAAGAAGCACATGCACAAAATACAAAGACTGTAATTAGCTTGTCCTGCATTTCAGAATAGAGCTCAAACATGGGCTTCCAGCACTCGACCAGTTACCAGTAATGCTATGATGGAGCCACATGAAGTTTGAAATTAAATATATATGTATATTTTTTGACATTGTAAAAAAAAAAGAGTCCGTTGCTATTTTATCTTCAGAGTAAGAATAGTGCTTGTGTGGTTATTGTGATTTTATCTAAAGTGCTTGTATAATTATGAAATTCATGTATTGCTGCAAAAATTTATTCGTTGAGACTCACTGGTTCGATCTTTTTGATTTAACCCTTTACCTAACATAGAGTACAAAAATGGCCAAGAAACTGACCTGAAATAAGCCTGCCACAGCCTAAAATAGGTTACAAATGTCTTGATAAAACCACACCAATATGAATATCATTAGAACTGGCTCATCGAGCTGGTTCTGATGATATCCATATTTGTATGGTTTTATTGAAAAATTGTGAGAATTTTTTTTTTAAAAATGTGAAATTTAATTTATTTTTTAAAAAAGCTTTGTTAGGTAAAGTGGTAAGTTGAGAAATACAAAAGCAAATGAACTTAATATTGTTGTTTTATCCTGATTAATTCTGGCCATTGTTGTTGATGACAGTTTTCTTTGAATTGGAGAGAAGTTGGGCAGTGTTTAATTTCAATAGAAGAGTGATTTCTATTGAATTTTCCCTGTGGAAACCCTACTTTTCTGTGGGAACCTAGCAAAGTGGAGCACTGCTAATTTAGTGTTGAAAACAATGTTTGTGGTGGAGATTCTCAAAAGTGCACATCATAGGTATTAACAATTGGCTAAACTTGACTTTGTACTTTTGTCCGGTTCTCGTCAGATCACCGAAGTTGAGCAACTTAGAGCCCGGTTAGTCCTCGGATGGGTGACTGTCTGAGTGATCGATTCGGACTCCCGTGTTGTATCTTTGGGTAAGGCACTTAATCCCGATTGTCCACATGGGAGCACGATGATGCCGTGTACTAAGTTTACTGCACATCGATGGTGCGAATGTCTTCAACCAATCTAACCCTGCCTGTGCTGCAGTGCAGAGTTATGATGTCGGAGAGCTGGCAGCTGCTCGTTGCGCGATTGTTCTCTCCAGGTACTCTGGGTTCCTCCACCTGTAAAACTGTCACGGTCATGATTAGCCATTGTGCATAAGTATGTGACCTTAAACACCGATAAATAAATAGCTGAAGATGCTGTAAGTGACCTTAAACACCAGTAAATAAATAAATAAATTCCAACTCCGCTCCTTTCACTTTGAGTTGAATAGAAATTTTATTTGTTTATCATTTACGTAACATTGCTCTCATTCCAGCAATGCTCTCATAAGTGAAGCAATTGAGTTCACTCTAATTGGAGATTTTATATGTACTGTTTTACAAATAAAAAATCAAGAAAATATTACACTTTAGCAAAGTGGATTTATTGGAAAAATTTTCTGGTGGAGACATTAAAACCTTTACCTTTTACCTAATGAATTGCCTGCATTTGCCCAAGTGATTTACAAATTGAGCAGGAAAAAAATTTTAAATTTTGACAAAATCATATCATGTGACCCCTCATTGTAATGAGCTTGTTTTGCTTGTTCCAACGAGTGGTTACATGAAACGGTTTTGTTGGAATTTTTTAAGAAAAAAAATTGTAAAAATAAAGTAACAAATTTTGATATCTTGTGAGTTGGGCAAAAGGTTAAAACATTCATGAAAACTCTGATTTTGCTACAGATTTTTAGATTTTTGCAGCAAAGTGCTTCACTTACAACATTCTTGCTTAATTTTTCAGCCCATTCTGAATAAGGTGTTTTACACTGTTTTCTACCTCTGCAGACATGTGACTTCAGCTGAGCATTTCCAATTTTACTGTTATATTACCATCAGACGAAATGTTCCAAGAAGATTAAATTATTATTACAATCTTCAAAAAGTTATGCAACATCAAAAACATTGCATAGCACCATCAATAAAATTTAGTTTACTAAAGTAATTTGATTGGGATGTCTTCTGGATCTCAAATTATTCGGGTACTGATAACAAGTCTTGGAAAGTGCTACATACATGTACCTGGTTGGATGAACATGACTTTACACTGTTGTCCTAGTACAGCTATGGATGCTGAAAGTGACCTGAAACAGCAGACAAATGCCAAAACTACCTCCTTTATAGGATTAACTGGTAAAGTGCTGAAACATTTTTCATGCTAAAAATTGATTCACATGTATTGCTTTGTTACAATTTATGGGAGAGTGCCTGCAGGCCCTCTCCCTTAAATTATAACAAGGCACATCTATACAGACTAAAATATTCCACTTCGAAGATGATCCGAAGAACATCTACAGAATGGGCTGTTAAGTTGGGGCCCCACTTTTCAGAATAAAGCCCAATTACAGGCTTCCAGCACTCCACCAGTTAAAGTGAGAAACCCAGAAAGGGAACAGGTATTGATATGATGAGATTCTTACAGGTTGGACAAGGTTCTCTTTCCATCTTGTAGATTTAGCTCTTACCCAACTCCAATAGCAAATCTCGACGAGGGTTTTACACTGTTGTAGAGGAAAAAAAAAATTGACGTCCTAAATATTCCTTATGCTAAAATCCATTTTTTGTTTTGATTTTTTTTTCTTTCAAAATTTGGCTGAGCATCCTGTATTAGAATGAACTAGATAGTCTCATTCCAATAAGAGGTCATAAGCCTTTTAAATCAAAACATGGTAAATTCCAAAAAATGGAATGGTGATTTTCATTTCCAGCTCTTGTGGAATTTTAAATGTTTTAAAAGGTTAGTCATCCCTTCCCCTAACATGGGTGTAGGCCAATTGCCCTGTCAGTTGCCACCTGGACAATTGCCATCCCCCACCCCCTGGCATTTGACCAGAATTTTTTTTTCTTTTGAGCAACTGAGCATTCAATCACCAGTGTTCATCAACTAATTTCCTTTTTTAACTCCAAAACACAGCTTATGACCCCTTGTTGGAATGAGCCAACAAGCACTTCCCATTAATGGGTCGTAAGCTATGTTTTGGAGGAAAAAACTTAAAATATATTAAGATTTGAATGTTGATTTTTGTGAATAGAAAATGCATTTGGTAAGGGGGTTCAAAAGGTTTGAGATAACATAGATTATGGTCAGTTTTACACCTCAGTATGGAAATTTGTATTCTCTGTTGGGTAGATTTTTTTCTAAACCAAAAAGTATTTTGTTTTGGTTAAGTCCCCTCTCAGGTAAGTCACATGTTTGCTTTTATAAACCTGGCAGCAGTCTGTCTAAAAGGTGTTAAGCACATTGTAACTAACAGTGGCAGCTACCAATGATTTGTTTTCCATTCAAAAACCAATCAAAATAGCAAATCTGCCAAGGATAATTAAAATGAAACAAAGAATTTAAAAAATATTTGTTTCTGTTTCATGTGGATTGAATTATTAAAACAGTTTCATTATCCTTGAAAATTTTACAAAATGTTTACTGTGTCATGATTGGCAAAGTTCTTTGATTTTACTATGATCAGTCTTTAGACTTTTTTAGAAATCATAACCAGGGTAGTATTTCCTATTTAAAACCTGCTGACAACAACTCTTTTTGTTTCACCTTCGATGTCACAGTACAGTCGTTGTGGATTGGTCATAATCCACACATGGGCAATGACCACCGTGCCTGCGTTTACCAGGTAATAAAAATCATCAGTTATGAAATTTTAATTAATGAAGCACCGGGCTGTACCTGGTGCTTCATTAATTCCAATTTTTGATGATTATTCCTATAATTGGTGTTTGGAATCTAATATTATTGTGTCCGTGGAAATATTGCCCACCCATGGAAAGTGACCAATCCCCGACGGCTGTACTTTGTCTGAAAGAGTAACTACCATGAACAAAAGTGTTCATTATTTTTAAGAATGATCGGATTTTCATAAAAGAATTACCGGGCAATATTTAAAATAATACACTGTTATTGTTATATCCCCCACGAGTTGTGGAGGTATACTGGAATCACCTTGTCCACCTGTCCATCCATCCATAGACATAATTTTGTCTGGCGATTTTCTTAGACCTTTATGGACTAATCTGCTCGAAACTTGGTATGAATGTTCAACATCATGGGACCCTGTGCATCTGTGATTTTTGTTTCGTCGGATTATTTTGCCAGAATTATGCCACTTTTTGACTTGAAAAAGCTGGCCTAGAATTTTGTCCGGAAATTTTCTCAGATGTTTATGGGTTGATTCCTTTGAAACTTGGAATGTATGTTCAGTACCATGGGAACCTGTGCACCTGTGATTATAGTTTTTGATCAGACTTTTTGGCTAGAGTTGTACCCCTTTTTGCCTTAGAATGCCTGAATTTTGTTCGGAGATTTTCTCAAATGTTTATGGGTCAGTTCCTTTGAAACTTGGTACGCATGTTCACTCCCATGGGAACCTGTGCACCTGCAATTATAGTTTCGTTTGGATTTTTTTTTTTACCAGAGTTGTACCCCTTTTTGTCGTAGAATAATCATGACAGCAGGACAGGCCCATCTGGGAAACACCTCTAGTTCTAATACAAGTATTCAGCCTGACGTGAAACATGAATGCACAGGATGCTATTTTCTTCAGTGAGTTATCCTGAAGCACAACTCACCTATCAGAAACTGTTTCATATTTTCAACTTTTCTTCTCCCCAATGTGATAAAATATTTCCTTTTTTTCACATTAAAACAAGAATTTACTTTGAAGTGAGTTTTAACCCTTTGAACTCGTAAGACCGATTTTTCGATCCACGACATAATTTCGGCCCATTTTTTGTTTTATTATAAGAGGTCTATATACGGGGCATTAGTGATAAAATAATTCAGTCTGCAGCCAGATGGCTGCAGACTGCAGTTATCATTTTATCCCTCCTGTATATTGATATTGGACTGACCCATCTCCCTATAAGTGTACACAAGGGCGATACTATTCTAGGAAACGAGGGTTCAAGATAATACATTCAACCCAGGATATTTGGCCAGTTGATAGTCTAGGGCGAAACCCTTGATCTAGATGAATGCTGTTTATTGAGTGTATTATCCTTTATGGAAACATTGGGAAATGGAGCAGCATTGGTTTACTGTGCTAAACAAACTCCCTTTTGTTTGTAGCCCCCCATGAGAACCCTGAGAGGTGAAGCAGTTGTGGTAAACAAGCTCTGATTTACTTGTAAAATAGGACTAAGTCACTCCAAAATGGGCAACATGGGTATAAATGATTGAGTAAACTTGACTGCATCTCCATTTTGCTGTCACAAGTGGCCATTGTGCAGAAATATGTAACCTTAAACACCAATAAATAAATAAATATTACTGGTTGCCCAGGATCCTGTAACCAATGCCTGCGCTGGATATCCAATAAAGTGGCCATGTTGTTATAATTGTTTGGGCCTTGTGGATCTCGGATTTCAGCAGGATGATCCGTGGTAGTTCAATAGTATAACTCTTCACTGCGGTAAATATGCTCTGTTTTGCTGGTAAAATAGGACCCAGTCACCAATGCTTGGGCGGTGCAAACCCTCTCTAAAATGGGCAACATGGCTTATTAACGCTCACCCCTGGTCTTGAGTTGATACTCATGTTGTGGTCATGATTAGGCATTGTGCAAAAATATGTGACCTTAAACACCAATAAATAAGTAAATAAATAAATCACCGAACCTCCCCATGAAGACAAGACAGACGTACATATTTTGCTGTTTGTAAGTAGCATTTAAGATGGTGTGCCGATAAATTTTTATGTTAAGTAAAGGGTGGAAGTCTGTGAATAGGTAACAGAGTGACCACCAAATTGGGCTGGAGCATCCATGGTAGATCAACTGTACAGCCTGACAGGGGTGAGGGACTGAATTATCACTGAACCTTCCTACGAATACAGAATTTACTTGAACATCTTGATGTCAGTAAGTCCTTTGGTACGATGATAGACCAGCATGGGGAAAATTATATCCACAAGTCATGGATTTTGTCCACACATTCATTCCAGAGTTATGGCCCTTGCAGGACTTGAAAAAATAGTAAAATTAACATTTTGCTTTTTAACTGGCTTCGGTTGTCAGATTTTGATGTCGTATGGTGTGATGATAGACCAGCATAAGGGACATGATATTCACATATCGCGGGTTTCATCCCTATATTTCTACCAGAGTTATGACCCTTGTTGCACTTACGAGAAACTCTCTGTACAAACATTTTGCATTATAACTCATGCATTTGTATGTGGTTTTTGATGTCCTTTTTGTATGATGAGAGACTAGCATGGGTGAGAAGACGTCCGCATATTGTAGGTTTTGTCCATGCATGCAGACCAGAGTTATTGCTGTTGTTACTCTTACAAAACTTTTCGGGGACAATCATTTTGCATAAAAACTGTGGCATCGGTTGTTGGATTTTGATGTCCTTTTGTGTGGTGATAGACCATTCTGCGGGAAAGGATATCCGCATATTGCAGGTTAGTCCATGCATACTTATCACAGTTATGCCCCTTTTCAGACTTAGAAAAACTGTCCCTGCGAAGTTTTTGCATTCTTTTTTGTCCACGGGAATAACTTTTGTTGAATGGCAGCAGAAAACTGAATAATTTTTGCATTGCCCATATTGACATTGCAGGAGGAGGCGTATGCAATGCTTCACATTGCACTATTTTCTTGTTACATTTGTGGAATATAGAAACTATTGCTCGTATTCACTCCAGTATTGCATTCAATGGTGACTTGTCTTGAGTAAGAATATTACAGGAATGGTAGTTACAGAAGCAGAACCTTCTTGAACAACTCTTTATCATCGGCTTACCTGTACAAGAGACACTATAATAAAAAAAAATGTTCAATAGAAGACACTTTGTAGAATTTTTCTAACATCTTGATGATTTGAAAACCTCCAAACCAGCCCCACTCAAATCAAATTATCATGGCAATTTTGAATTGAATCAAATTCTGTAGCTTTGCTGTTCACTAAATGATGAAAGTGACTTGAAAGTTGAGACACCGTTTTTGTCATTTTAGTGTCATGAACATTCCGAGGTACACCAACTATTTTTAGCTTAACTTGACATAGTCAAGATAAGCTATTGCCATCACGCGTGTGGAAGTCTGTTAGTCTGTGAGTCTGTGACGTCTGTTCACATTTCCTTTAGCACGGGCTACACCCCGCAGTTCTTGTCTGATCGTCACGAAATTTCATATGCAGGTTTGGGGTCATGTCTAGATGAGAACGTCCCCTTTTGGTCGCGATCGGGCAACCGGTATGGCTGCCCGAGCCCAAAACCCGAAAACCATTAGCACAGTCTACAGGTCGTATTTATGAAGGGATTTCATTGTAACTTGGTAGGATGCCTCTGTATAGTGCCTAGACGAGAACGTCCCCTTTTGGGCATGATCTATCAACCGTGATGGCTGCCCAAGCCCGAAACCCAAAAACTTTTAGCACAGTCTGCAGGTCATGTTTAATGTGGAGGGATTTCATTGTATCTTGGTAGGATGACTCCTTATGATGTCTAGATGCGAATTTCCCCATTTGGGCATGATCTGCCAACCGTGACGACTGCCCGAGCCCAAAACCTGAAAACCTTTAGCGCAGTCTACAGGTCATATTCATTGAGGAATTTCATTGTAACTTGTTGGGTTGACTTCATACAATGTCTAGATGAGAAAGTCCCCCTTTGGACGTGATTGGGCAACTGTGACGGCTATAGGAGCCCGAAGCCCGAAAACCTTTAGCACAGTCTAGAGGTCATATTTATGAAATGATTTCATTGTAACTTGGCAGGATGACTCCAAATAATGTCTAGATGAAAACGTCCCATTTTGATCGCGATCATGCAGCCTTGATGGGTGCCCGAGCCCAAAAACCTTTAGCATAGGCAAAAGGTCATATTTATGGAAGGATTTCATTGTAACCTGTTAGGTTGACTCCATATAATGCCTAGATGATGACATCCCCTTTCGGTCGTGATTGGTCAGTTGTGATGGCTACAAGTGCCCGAAGCCCGAAAACCTTGAGCACAGTCTACGGGTCATATTTATGAAGGGATTTCATTGTAACTTCTTAGGATCACTCCAGATGATGCTCAGATGAGATTGTCCCCTATGGTTGCGATCATTCAACCATGATGGCTGCCCAAGCCCGAAGCCCGAAAACCTTTAGCACAGTCTACAGGTCATATTTATGAAGGGATTTCATTGTAACTTGGTAGGTTAACTTCATATGATGTCTAGATGAGAACGTGCGATCATTCACCCATGATGGCTGCCCGAGCCCGAAGCCCGAAAACCTTTAGCACAGTCTACAGGTCATATTTATGAAGGGATTTCATTGTAACTTGGTAGGTTAACTTCATATAATGTCTAGATGAGAACGTGCGATCATTCACCCATGATGGCTGCCCGAGCCCGAAGCCCGAAAACCTTTAGCACAGTCTACAGGTCATATTTATGAAGGGATTTCATTGTAACTTGGTAGGTTAACTTCATATAATGTCTAGATGAGAACGTGCGATCATTCACCCATGATGGCTGCCCGAGCCCGAAGCCCAAAAACCTTTAGCACAGTCTACAGGTCATATTTATGAAGGGATTTCATTGTAACTTGGTAGGTTAACTTCATATAATGTCTAGGTGAGACGTCCCCTTTTGGACATGATTGGGCAACTGTGACAGCTAAAGGTGCCCGAAGCCCGAAAACCTTTAGCACAGTCTACAGGTCATATTTATGAGGGGATTTCATTGTAACTTGGTAGGATGACTCCAAATAATGTCTAGATGAGAACGTCCCCTTTTGATCGCGATCATTCAGCCTTGATGGGTGCCCGAGCCCAAAAACCTTTAGCATAGGTAAAAGGTCATATTTATGGAAGGATTTCATTGTAACCTATTAGGTTGACTCCATATAATGCCTAGATGATGACATCCCCTTTTGGTCGTAATTGGTCAGCTGTGTTGGCTACAAGTGCCCGAAGCCCGAAAACCTTGAACACAGTCTACAGGTCATATTTATGAAGGGATTTCATTGTAACTTCGCAGGATCACTCCAGATGATGCCCAGATGAGATTGTCCCCTTTGGTTGCAATCATTCAACCATGATGGCTGCCCGAGCCCGAAAACCTTTAGCACAGTCTAAGGTCATATTTATGCAGGGATTTCATTGTAACTTGGTAGGTCGACTTCATATAATGTCTAGATGAGAACATCCCCTTTTGGACACGAGTGGGCAACTGTGACGGCTTCAGGGGCCCAAAGCCCGAAAACCTTTAGAACAGTCTACAGGTCATAATTATGAAGGGATTTTATTGTAGCTTGGTAGGATGACTCCAAATAGTGTCCAGATGAGAACGTCCCCTTTTGGTCACGATCATTCAGCCTTGATGGCTGCCTGAAGCCCGAAAACCTTTAGCACAGTCTACAGGTCGTATTTATGGAGGGATTTCATTGTAACTTGGTAGGTTGACTTCATATAATGTCTAGATGAGAACGTCCCCTTTGGACGCAATTGGGAACTGACGGCTAGAGGGGCCCAAAGCCCGAAAACCTTTAGCACAGTCTACAGGCCATATTTATGAAGGGATTTTAATGTAACTTGATAGGATGACTCATTTTGGAATAATTTCATTGTAATTTTGTTGATATATGTTAACTGTGAGGGCCACATATATTAACTGTGAGGTCATATTAACCCACCCCTCAGATCTTTAGTACAGTGTACACCTCATATTATTTTTATCATAAACATAGCATACAGGGAAAAGAAATGAACATATTCCCAATTATCACAATTCTTGTCTTATTTCATAATCCTTTTATAAACATTGAACATTATCCTTTTCATCAAACACAACACACAAGTTAAGCTACAGTGTCATTGACACTTTCATTGCCTATTCCTGGAGTCTTTTATTCAGAAACAAATGATGCGTGCCTTGGGAACCTGGGAAGTTGAGCAGTGTTTGTTCAATGTCATAAACAACTTCTTAAAGGTGCACAAGTCTTCTGAAGTGGGTATATAGGTATAAATGATGTAGTCATGGATATTGATCAAGTGACCTTAACTGGTTGAGTTCTCTAAACTAATATAACGACTACATGTATATTGGAAAAGTGTCATTACACTGCATGCATCATAGGGCCCTGCAAGGCTTTGAGTATTCGATTTGATTCAAGTCTTTTAGATTTCAGATTTTGAATTGTGAAATAGATTGACAATTGATGCAACGATCAAACGATAGGGTTGACATTTCTTACCATAGTGCAACCCTTCTGTTGGGAATGTGCATTTATGCTTATCATTAACTGATCTCATGGTTCATGTTTTTGTTGTCGTTAGAAATGTTGCCAGGTTTCCTTTGGATCATTTCTCGGGATACAAAACTACCCGGAATATGCACGGAAAATAGATGTTTTGAAATTTGTATGACAATGTTAGTGTGCCGGGATTTGGGATGCCAGAATTCTTTGTCATGCAGCATGGAATACAAACTGTTTTTTTTTAGACATTTCCAATTTTCCAACCAGCAGCTTCTAATGCATTGTGCTGGCAAAATAATGATGGATGAGAATCATTGTGGAATATCTGGCGTAGCAGCTCTGGAGTCGGCACATGCATTGGAGTGATTTGATAGTTAGTTATATGCATGCCATTTTTCTGAGGATATCCTGCTAGTCATTCCTGGTAAATTTACCAGGAATGACAAGCAGGATACCATCAGAAAAATGACATCACAAGTTATAATCGTGTCAACAATTACACTCTTGTAATTTTTGTACGGGAAATTGCAGTATGTTTCTTGTAATATCACCATCTTGTTTAAATTGCGTTCTTCCCCGACGTCAGATGTTTTGTCGCAAACTACATCAGATATGATATGGGCATAATTTTTCACAGTCATACAGTTGTGATATTCAAAATTCAATTCGATTCCAAATTTTTCGAATATTTTATTGGAAATTTGATTCGAGACAAAATTTGGGCTTCGCAGGGCCCTAATGCATCAGGTTATTTGCTCAGCAAAAGAAAAAAAGTGTTGATATAAATTTGGTTGTGTGAAAAAAAAGTCCTATTATGAGTCTCCTTAGAAAAATAATTTAGAGCTCCATCATTTAAGCACCACGGAATAAATAAATGTATTTATTTATTGGGGTTTAATGACACCTTTGACAGCCAGGGTCACCTTATGTCAGGCAGTTTTACAGGTGGAGGAAGCTGTAGTATCTGGAGAGAACCACCAAGCAGTGATGAGCAACTAGCATTATCCCCAACGTACCAACTCCACACAAGCAGGGTCAGCATTGGTTGAAGACAAGTGCACCATCAACAGGCAATATGCTATAGTACACAGTATCACTGTGCCCCCACATGGACAATCAAGATTAAGTACCTTGCCCAACACAGCTTCCCCTGGTGGGGATTGAACTGTGGACTTTTCTGTTTGCAGGTCAATGCTATAATCACTGAGCCACTGCATTCCCTGAATAAATAATTAATGAATAATGCACTGCTCTCATCCCTGAAACAGGTTCGGATACCAATTTCTAACATTGGGTACCATAACAGCATTTCAGCAGAAAAAGCAAGGATACTTTCCAGTCTATTTATTTTAGAAACGTCCAATGAAATTTCAGTTCAGAATGAGAAAAAATATGCAACTCATTTTTTTCTTTGAAGTTCTGAGTAATGAATTAATGTAAAAATTAAAGTTTTTCCTGAATCCATCGTCAGGGAACACATTCTTTGAAGCTTTTTGACTTCACAAATGTTACAGTGTGTCTTGCATCTTGTATCTAACTAGCTTTATTTTCTTTCAATGAATTTGTGGCCTTGTTTGAAATGTCAAATTACCTCATTGATTTATACTATGTCGTGACAATGAAATAATTTTATTATTATTATCGCAAAGTATAAAACTTTGTTTGAAATAGATTTTATTTTGAAAAAAATGAATATTTCAGGAAAACATTTTCTGGTCAGTAAAGGACAGAAAATGTTCAGTTTTCATATGTGACAAAGTGTCCTACTTCACTAGGCTGAAATTAGGTATTTATTATCGGCATCTTGCTGTCACTCATTGTTTGATTATTTTATTGTTGGTGTGCTATTGTCATTGCAATGGAAATCTGTGCTACTGATAAGGTGGATTTTTTTGTCAATGTATAAAAGTATTTCTTTCCTTTCCACTCTGATGTCAAAATCCCAGTGTTTACTTGAAAAGTTTTGCCATAGTCCATTTGGGGAACCAAGTATATATTCTTTGATTGAGCTCAGAAGGTTTTGTCAATACAATACAATTGACTGAATCCTTTTGTCTTGTCCAAAATAAAGTAATGAAAGAAAAATTTATTACATAATTTCCTCTTAAAATACAATGTTTTTGTGCATCTTCCGTGTGGGAGCCCCAGGAAGCGGATCAGTGTTTGTTTACTGTGGTTTTCAAGTTATGCATTCTTGGTAAATTTGAACCGAGCTGGGTGGAAGTTCTCTGAAGTGTCCATCATTTAAATAAACCACTTGACATTTTACTTTTTTTGTAGTCATAATATAGCGATAGATGCTGAAAGTGACCTTAAACAGGGTTCATCGTGGTCCTTGAACACCTTGAAAGTCCTTCGATTTGAAAAGTCATTTTGAAGGTCTTGAAAGTGCCTGAAAATTGAGTCGGATCCTTGAAAGTCCTTGATTTTTAGTTTCCCTGTAGAATTTGATATGCTTTTCAAGTATGGCCTGTAGATAATTAACCCACAGCAAACTGATGTTGAAAAAACAAATTTTCAAGATGCAAAGTTTCCCCACAATGTATCTAGCAATTGGGGGTGCGGTGGCTAAGTGGGTGGAGGTGCAGACTGCAAGCCGAGAGTTTCTCGGTTCGAATCCCACCTGCGGCAACCGCGTTGTGTCCTTGGGCAAGACGCTTCACCCCCATTGCCCACGTGGGGGCACGGTGACGTGTACTGAGGCATACTGCACGTCGATGGTGCACCTGTCTTCAACCAATGCTAACCCTGCTTGCGTGGAGTTAGTATGTTGGGGAGCTGACAGTTGCTCGGTGGCTCTCTCCAGGTACTCCGGCTTCCTCCACCTGTAAAACTTTTGTGGTCATGATTAGGCATCGTGCAGAAATATGTGACCGTAAACACCAATAAATAAATAATGAATAATTAGGAATTGAACCAATTCAATCGTGTTTGACAGAGCTCTTTGAGCTCTGTCAAACAAGACTGAATTTGTTAAATTCCTAGTTGCATTATGGGAAAAATTGCTGCTTAGAATTTTGGTATTTTGACATCAGCGTGTGGAGGGTTAATACTCAACGATTTATTTGTATAAACAGCTGTGTTGTAGGGAAACAAAACAAAAACGTTTCTCTCAGCAAATCTATTAACACTGATTGCAGGTCTAGATCATACTCTTGGTTTTTGCACGATGCGAAAGAGTCTTGAAACTTACAGAAACTTGCTTGAAAAATAGCTTGAAAAGGTCCTTAAAAGTCCTTGACTTTTATTCACCCTTGAGACAATGAACTGTGTTAAACGCCTATAAATAAAAAATTATAAATACCCTAAATGCTATTAAATAAACGATTGTGTTGTCTCCTGATTAAATAATCCTGCTGATTGGGGCTCTACCAACTGGTGGCAATCCTATAGCGATTGTCCTGTCTGAGTCAGTCACTCCATCTGATTTCGTTTCTGCAATTAGTGTGGTAAACCAGCAATGTTTACTGGTAAAATAGGACCCGATGCCCAATGCCTGTGGTGGAAGTACTCTAAAATGGGTAACATGGGTGTAAACGATTGGCTGGGCTTGACTTTATATCCTTATATCCATGTTGCAGTCACGATTATCCATAATGCAGAAATATGTGACATTAAACATCAATAAATAAATAACTCCTTGCTAACGGAGGTTAAGTGGGCATTTCTTGTTTACTGTAGTAAACAAGTTGTGTTATAATAGTAAAATAGGGCCCGGTAACTAATACCTGGGGTGGAAGTCCTCTAAAGCGAGCAACAAAGGTATAAATGATGGATTAAGCTTGATTTTATACTTAAGTTGCAGTCATGATTCAGTTGTAGATACTGAAAGTGACCTTCAACACCAATGAAGTAAAAAAGTCAAAGGAAAGTTGTGAAATGCTATCCATATCAGCAACCCCCTTTTGTGAACTTAGTTTGTGTTTGCAATAGCAGTCTGATAACTGACCATAGTTTAGTACCTTTTAGTTGCCCCCGAAAGGGAGAAGCTAGATGGATAAATGCAGTGACCAGTAATTGTTCAAAAGTGGTCATAGAAACATAATGTCATGGATAAGTCATGAACATTGTTTTATAGTTTCCTGGCACTCATCAGGCCATCAACCCATCCAGGTGACTTTGTTCTGTCAAAACAGTAATTCAAACATATAGGCAAACAAATAAAATTCTTGAAGCACTAATGTTTTTAATTTTTGCGTCAAAAACATAGCTTACGACCCCTCATTGGAACGAGCTCGTTCCAATGAGGGGTCATAAGCTATGTTTTTGTGACAAAAAAATGAAAAAGTAATAAAAATTGAATGGTGAATTTTATGAATAGCGCAGTTCGGTTTTGACCATTACGTTGGGTAAAGTGCTAATGGGGTTTCTCCCCAGTGGGAGCACCGGGAAGTGAAGCAGTGCTTGTTTACTGTGGTAAACAAGCTCTGTCTTTTTGGTAAAATAGGCCCCAGTCACCAACGCTTACCACTGGTGAAAGTGTGTATGTCAAAATTGTTATGTGCATGCCTAAGGTGTGGTATGTATGTTTTTGTTGCATAAATTGTATTTTAATCCCTAGAAAATAATACTTGTACCTAATACCAACCCTTGGGATGCTCTTTTAGACAACTTTCCCAAGGATCGGTGTCAGATGCATTTATTATTGGGTATGCATACAACCATCCGAGACATTGAAAGTAATTTCAGATAGGTGATCTTGGAAAGTGCTAGACGAATCTTTAGATTTATTTTTTTCCTTCTGGATTGTTCAAAACCTGCGCTCGTGTTTTAGTTTGGAATGATAAATTAGTTTTCTCAATTTTAGATTCAGTCTATAAAGTATGCGTATGATATTTCCATTTTGAATGTGTGTTGAACGGATCATTAAAATTATGAGAGTGAGTACTATAAGCTTTGTATATGAGTCGACGTGAGATAAAGATTAGTATCAGTGAGCACCGTGAGTTCTCGGCATTGCTCTTTTGCTGTACAGTCTGTAAGGAAAGCTTTTCATTTTACTGTTCTTCCCAAAGCTTACATTGTAAGGATAGTATGTTGAAATGATTTTAGTGTCGTGAATATAATGTACATTGTAATAAAAGTGTTTGAAAATAGATTATATTTGTTCAAGTATTTTACGCCCATCCAAATCCTAGAAAGAGTTGCCTTCTGTGGAGGGGGAGTTGAGTATTGCTGCTACAATAAGACCCGATAAGTCAATGTCCAGTGTACATGTACTCACATCAGAGGCAGATATTTTTATGTCCCCGGTGTTTATCCTTTTCCCGGATGTATTTATGATGTATTTATGATTAAAGTGTGCAGTAATAGAGTGAATGATTGCTAATCTTGACTTATCATTGTATTGATGTTGTGTCATAAGATTCCAAACTCGACAGTGAATCCCAAGAAATAAGTAGAGGTCTACTGAAGATCGCGAAGCCGCGGCGAATCTCTGATATTCAAAGAAGCACGCCAACGCCTATTTTTGCCACGTAACAAGCTGTCTAGATCATGTGCACAAACATCACCATGAATTTCAACTTTATATACTATTAAAAAGAAGTAGGCGATATTTGATAAAAGTGAGATATATGAAGAAATGTATTGATATTCTCATTAAAAAGACAGTTGGGGCATTGCACTGTGACATCTGGTGAATGATTTCAGCGATAGTTGTGTGTTTGATAAGCACACATTCCACGCCCCGAGCTGTAGAAGACATGGACGGTCAGTCAGTCAGAATTTACCACATTCACCCCAAGACCTCAGTACCTTGTGAATCCTCCTCGGTTCGCGAGACAAGCTTGGACCCGACGTGGCATACTCCTCACCAAACGTCCAATATCAGCTTGACTGATGTTATTCAATTCTTCCTGCAGTGCAGTGGCGAGTTCCTGGACATTGGTAGGGAGCTGTTGGCGTTGTCGTTGGCGCCTGCCAAGCATATCCCAGACGTGATTGATTGGTGAAAGGTCTAGACTTAGTGCTGGCCAAGGCAGTGAAATGTTCTGCTCCCGGAGGAACTCGGTAGCGACATGGGCCCCGTGTGCTTTTGCATTGTCTTCTTGGAAAATGAATCGACGGCCGTGACGTCGCGCAAATATGAGCTGCTAACATGTCAAAGTAATACTGCCCTGTGACACGCCCTTGGATGACATGTAATGCTGTTCTGCCTGTCATGGTTATGCCTCCCCACACCATAACCGATCCACCACCAAAACGATCGTGCGGCCTAACGGTTAAGTCATGGTATACTTCGTATCGCCTGCCGTTGAAGTCGAGAGTGAACCTCGATGCATCGGAAAACATGACGTTTCTCCACCGACGATTGTCCCAGCGCTGTCGTGCTCCACACCAATTACGCCTTGCTGCGATGTGATGTTCAGTCAAACGAGCGCACAAATTCCAGCTGTGTGGGCGATTTCGGATAGTCTGATCACATCTGTCGCTCGGTGCAGCTGCTGTCCAATTTCTGATGCACTTTGATGGCTGTTACGTAATGCTGTGGTTAAGATGAAACGATCCTGGTTAGCAGTTGTCTCCCTTGGACGACATGACCGACGTCTTGTCATCAACATTGCCTTCTGACGGAAGCGTAACCACAACCTTCTAATCACCGATTGAGTAACGTTGGGAATTGAACTGAGCCACTGCACTCTGTTGCCATCTTCTAGCATGCCAACGGCACGTAAACTTTCTTCACGTGTCAGTCTTCACATACCTCAAAAGTTGCCGACCAGAAACTATTGATGAGTTTATACCAAGAAAAGAATGATGAGACCTCCGAAAAAGCACGTTCAGTACAAATGGACATTTCAAAACGTACCCCACAGACATTAACGCGGCGCTCGTGCGAAAAACCTGCAGGAAGCTTTCGTGGGCCGGTGACATTCATGATCCACACTGAACCTGGTAACATATGGATGTGTCCAATCACGCGTATCCAATACCATTTTCCGAAAATATCAACATTAGTTTCGATATTCCCTACTTTTTTTTAATAGTATATAAAGAAATTTAATCTTGAAATTTTCCGTCGTTCGTTCGAGGTTTAACGTCGTAGTGCTGTGTATATATTGAGTCAACTCGAATAAGAACGTGACGTTTAATTAATGGAAAGATTCCTTTGGATGTATGAAAAATATAAAAGCGGTATCTCTCGCAGTCCCTGGGGTTGTTGGACTGTCAGAAAAGTAGGCAGGGTATCATCTGAAAATATGAAATGACATAAAAACGTCCTTAATGAAAAATAATAATAATAATAATAAAAACTCTTGTTCTTTAATTTTTTTAGCTTTACAAAGAACTCTAATTTCGTGAAAATCCAATGCATTTCAATTTTTCAGACATCGACCTCCTATGAATGAAGGTGACCTGCCAAACATTTTCAGTATCGCAGTTGTCTTATATTGAGTAATTCTGGAAAAATATAAGTAATACCGGTTAAATTCCAGGTAATTCCGGCGTTTAGGATAATCCTCCACATCCTCAGTTTTCCGAACCCAAACACGGATAAGCCTATGTTATTGTAATGAACATTTCTGGAATTAGACCACAATCATCAATGTATGCTGTCAGCTGTGAACTATTTCTTTTTAACCCTTTACTCAACGTAACGGCCAAAACCGGCCAGCGCAATTCTCAAAATTCGCCAATTAATTTTCATTATTTTTTCATTTTTGTCTCAAAAACATAGGTTATGACCCCACGTTGGAACGAGCTCGTTCCAACGAGGGGTCATAACCTATGTTTTTGAGACAAAAAATGAAAAAAAATAGTTATTCAAGAAATTATTTTGCAAGTGTCGTCTGCTTTACGTTTTAGGTAAAGGGTTAAACACTAGGTGCATCCAGCCACCTCCACTGAAATGGGCTCATGTGGACATATATGATTATCGGATTGTATCATGATACACTTATATACTGTAATGGCTAGCCCATTTTAAGACGGGGGTATACCCGGCACCTATTGTTTCGGGTCATTGTGTAATATGTATATTTTGCTCATACCTTTTTAAGTATTTTAGGGAGCAGGTCAACTCCCCCCTCCCGTGATTTTCGCGCATTCATTTGGGCTGAATATTTGGATATTTATTGACCAAATAGCATGGGATATTGTCCCTTAAGTATACTATATATTCAACAAAGGCGCAGAAATACGTTATTTCCGATTTTGAGTTTTTATATAGTAACTGGTTGTGGGCTACATTATTTTTAGTGGTCTGACACACTCTTCAATAATTTGTGGTAAAACAAATTAATATAAACAAAATATTATTTGTGTTTGACAAAATATAAAACACGAGCAAGGAAAATGTTGGTTTTTGCTCTGGTAACCTCACTTTTTTAAATCCCTGATAGTGGCTTCTAGCAATCAACCAGTTCAGATTTTTTTGGTCTAGTGACAACGAAATTGCCCGAGTTCAGAACCGTTCTGGTGAGTTTTACGGCACTAGTTTATTAATTAACAATAGTTTTATTAGACAATCATAAACATTCAGCACCACAAATTAACATACATAATTCACTGATGCAGTTGAGATAAAATTAACGCACAGAACACACATTGAAGCATTTGAGGCTAAGCCCCACATACACAACGCGGTTCAGGACTGAACAATGCGCGAAACTGCATCTTGGAACTGGAGGCTGTTCATTTTGGCTTCTCTGTGAGTTGTTTTGAAACGGTGTAGACTAGTGTTTACGTTTGTTCCTCCTCACTGAAATCTTGAATATATTTGTGTGAGATCCAGAGATGCATTGTTGTAAATTACGAAGTCACCCTTCAACATGATTCCTTGTCAGCGGACCTTCTGTACGAAAGGAATGGTTTCACGCGCCGAAGGCGCGCAGGGACGGTTTGGGGAAAAAGCTCCTTTCGACCCTCATTCTGTACGTCGCCTTCTACCCAATATATACCACTCAAAGTTTGCTAAGCACCAAATATTTGACACATCATTGTGAAATTTGCTTGTGACATATTTGCGATATGTTTGGTGGATATGATTGAGGAATGTATTGAGATGGTCCCCGTGTTTTCATTAGCTCTCTTGACAGGCAGAATTTTCGTGACAGTCATGGAAAGCATGTACCCTTGATTTTCATGATGATTTCGTGTACTGTCTACATGCACATGACACGTGTGGGGTATTCAATCTTCATTTCAACACAAACCCTTGTGATTTAAAGATTGAATATGGCAAATGCAAATGTAAGAAGACATTTGTCTGAAGCAGAAATGTGGCGGGCTGTAGGGATGGTGGAGCAAGGGGCCACCCATTTTCAAGTTGGTGAAGCCCTTGGTGTGCACCATACGGTGATCACCAGAGCCTGGGCAAGATTTCAGCAGTATGGCACATCAGTAAGACGGCATGGTGGTGGCAGAGACGGGGCCATATCTGTAGCTGAAGGGCGGTTTTTGATCATTAAGGCCTATAGGAACAGCTTTGCCGCAGCAATCCAGCTTCGCAGAGACCTTCAGAATGCATCCGGGGTAAATGTTTCGACGCAGACTATCCGGGCAAGGTTGCACGAATGTGGACTCCGATCGGGAAGACCATGTATTCGCATTCCGCTGTCCCAGAACCACCACCAGGCACGATATGAATGGGCCATGGACCACGTTGGATGGACCAGAGAAGATTGGCGACCTGTTCTTTTTACAGATGAGTCAAGGTACTGCCTAGACCACACAGGTAGGCGTTCTAGGGAATGGAGAAGACCAGGAGAGCTATTCCATGCAGCCAACATTGCTGAGCATGACCGCTATGGTGGAGGGTCAGTCATGGTCTGGGTCGGCATTAGCAGGGATGGACGTACAGAGCTATGTGTCCTTGAACGTGGTACATTGACTGCACAGCGGTATATTGGTGAGATCCTGGATGTCCACGTCAGATTGCATGCAGGTGCAGTGGGTGATAGATTCATTCCGAAGGACGATAATGCCTGCCCGCATGTTGCCCATGCTGTCCGGGAGTACCGACAGAGGGAGGGGATTGAGCGTATGGACTGGCCAGCAAAATCCCCTGACCTCAATCCAATCAAACATGTCTGGAATGAGTTGCAGCTTGCAATTTCAGCCCGTCCAGTCCAGCCAAGAAGTGTCCAGGAGCTTGATGCCATGCTGGTCCAAGAATGGAACAACATCCCAAAAAGGACCACCAGGAACCTGACTGGGAGCATAAGAAGGCGCTGTCAAGCTGTAATTAACAGTAATGGGTCTCATACTCGATATTGAACTCATACCAGTTCGCTCCGTCAACCTTTTGGCAAATTGAAAAATTTTCTCTTTTACCAATAATATCCATTTTCCATGGTTATCGTATTCAAAAGCTAAAAAATAATGTCAAACACAAACAAAATCTGAATTTCTGTACTTAAATCATTAAAGATATAATTAAATAAAAAAATATATACACTTTTCATTACAATATTTCAACTAAAACGTAAAACAGGTAGTTGGATATACTTGGTGCTTAGCAAACTTTGAGTAGTATAGTTGTCGTGTAGTCTGTGCATTTTGTGACAGCCTGCCCAGACGGTGCTACCTCCAAAATTTAAAGCCAAGTGCCGCATATTTCATTCACTGGAAGGAGTGGCAGGGCAATGACTCGCTTAATGGGGAGTCTGGTGTCTTCTTCATCACGATACGCCGTTTGAAGTCCACATGTCTTGGAAACATACCTAAACACAGATGACCATAATGAAAGAAACACCCATTCATTATAACTCCTGGGAAAACACATCAGATGGGATTCTGAGCAGCTGTTTCGATACCTGTGAATACATGTATTTATTTATGAAGGTTTAACGACACTTTAACAGCCAAGGTCATATCGTGTCGGTGACAGTTTTACGGGTGGAGGAAGCCGGAGTACCCGGAGAGAACCACCGAGCAACGACGAGCAGCTGCCAGCTCCCCAACATCGTAACTCCGCACTGCAGCACAGGCAGGGTTAGATTGGTTGAAGACATGTGCACCATCGACGTGCAGTGCGCCTCAGTACACGGCGTCATCGTGCCCCCATGTGGACAGTCGGGGTTGAGCGTCTTGCCCAAGGACACAACGCGGGAGTCCGAATCGATCGCTCAGACGGTCACCCATCCAAGGACTAACCGAGCTTGACGTTGCTTAACTTCGGTGATCTGACGAGAACCGGTTGCCACAACGCCACCGCGCCCCCATTTATGCCTCTTAAGGGAGACCGAATTTGAACTTAGTGAAATATGAGAAATATTCATCAAAGATCAGCAGGGGGTGCGGGGAGGGGAGGGGGCCCTTCAAAAAGTTCCTTTACACAGGGAAGGGGTGGGTGTGTGGGTGGTCTCGCCGCGAAAAAAGACACGTTTTTCCTCTCATCAAATTTATACATTTTTTCTGTTTTAATCTATCTAGATACACTTTTAGGTGATTTAATTGTGTTTAGGGTAGTTAGTACATATGTGGCATAGAAGCATGACTGATAACCAGCTCTTGTAACTCATATGGAAATTAGTACAGGAAAGTCTGACTGAGGCTGACTGAGGAAGTAATAAGATGAATAATTGCATGCAGTAAATGAGTTAAACAAAAGAATTCACAACATATTTTATACAAAAATATGTCTCTCTATAGATATGAGAGCTACATGTACAAATAGGCCCAGAATGTGGGCCATCCATAGTAGACCTAGCTTGGTGCATACATTTATAATCGCATCCCCACCTCTTCGATTACTCCCATCTATTCTAGTCTACCCAGGACTCTTGGATTTTGAAGTGAAATACCTGGTAGTCATGCACATGACAGCCCATTTTCTTCAAGAAGTGCTTGAGATTATCTCTCGATCACGGCCGAGTGCAGCACTGCCCTGTGCGATAGCAGATTAAAACTTGCACCGAACTGCATTTGAGCTTACCCCGACCGGCCGACCAGGTTGTGCAAGTTAAAAAGGATCCAAGTCTACTATAAAGGTACTAGCATCGGTAACTTAATGTTTAAGCAGTCCATCGGCTGCCCACAGAGTTGTGCCGTATCGGTAACCCTTGATTCACGGTGAATTTGATATTTGGTGAGGGTTCAAGTCAGGGTATATGATCAAGTTTGTCAATTCCTCCACAAAATGATTGTGGTGGCTGACGCTGGTTGGTAAGAAAGATAGCATCAATACAGTGTACATGTATGTCATATAGATTATTGCCTTTTTCTACCCCATCAACCCATCTCAACTCATCTCCAAGATCCCATTGAATGTAGGTTCGATTCTAATGGTCACTCCAAGTGTTCTAAGGATGACTTAAAATCGCTAAGTTTTGTTGTACCTTGAATGAGTGGCCAAAAAACACATTGACAACATTATCAGGGAGCTACATCCTATACATCAACTCAAGTTAATGAATAATAACCGGGCTTGTCAGCTCAATATCCCATGCTAAAACACTATAAGATAATTATAATTTGGAACAATTAGGTACCATTAAGTTATTGCAGACTTGAAGTATTTATCTCATTTACCTCTGGTTTTGCTCAAAAGAGGGGTCACATGATAGGGTTTTGTTTAAAAAATGATATTTAAAATAATAAATTTTGAAATCGTCTGCATTGGGTAAAGGGTTAAAGAGTGCGTCCAAATTTGTAATAAAAGAAAGCTACTGGAAATGAATAGAAACAGTACCCATCTGCAACTGCATTTCATGAGTGATCATGATACATATCGTATTGTGCGCACTTAATTGTGATACATATCGTATCGTTAGGGAAGCATATCATCGCAACCCTATCCTGTTAACCCTTTACCTAATGAATTGGCTGCATCTGCCTGCATAATTTACAAGTCAAGCAGAAGAAACAAAATCATTTAAAAAAAAAAAAATTTTTAATTTTGTGTAAATTATCTCCCTTTTGTGTTAGAAAAAGTGGAATAGCAGTAATGGATAAGTAATATGACTAACAACCGGACATTTTTGTGTTGAGGATTCAATTTAGGAGGTTGAATTGGTTTGAAGGTGGTCGATCCCCCCCCCCCCCCCCCCACACACACACACCCATGAAAAAGGGGGGAAAAGTCTTCCGAAAACGGGGGTGGTCTCGAGGCGTAAAAAAGTTTTTGTTCAGAAATTTTCCGCCGCACGGATGGAGATTCCCGTCCTTGGACGGGTGCGCAGGCAAGTTATATAGCATATACATTTCTGTGACTGCTAGATTAAAGTTTGTTCAAGGTCACGGTGTTATGCTCGACCGATTTGGGGGAACTGGAGAGGGTGAAATTTAACATATTAAACAGTGGAGAATTTACTATTCGTTTGTTCAGAAGAAGCCGCGAACTTAACAAAAATCAGTTACAATTCATTGACAGAACCACAATTTTCATCATGCGAAAGTGCCATTGTGTTTCCTGTCTCATTACTCAATGGTAAATACAAACATTTTTCATGCCCAGAAACAAGACCTTAGTACAAAAGTAACGTATTCAAAAGCAGCATACAAAGAATTGATGCAACTTCCTTCAACACTAGGGATGTATTCAGAGCGTTGACCGCTGGATAAGCATTGTTGGCGACGCCTTTGTGCAATGTCTGACACGGTTCGTGGGCCTCCCGGAATGCTTGGAATTTTGTCATGTTGTGCACGTGGCTAGGGCTTTCCTATCGAATGGGAGCCACAGTTGTCTGGACTTGATGCGGCGCTCACGACTAAGCAAACAGTAACTATAGAGCATAGAACAACTATCGCCTGGGAGTTATTCTTGTGACTTTGTTCTCAGTTTGCGTCAATAAAGAACGTTGTAACCGGGCCCAGGGGTGCGACGCGGCGCGGGCACGGATCTTAGTCGTTTTCTGCAATGTTCGAATTAACCCCAGTAAATAAATCATCACAATGCGCATAACCATATTACCGGGTAACTCTGCGTTCAAGATTTCTATACCTGTTCTTTAGGAGTGGCAGCCAGTTTGGCTATGTCATTTCAATGCAGTATATATATGTTTTTGGTACATCTTCTGTTACTATCTTTGTAAT
Organism: Pictodentalium vernedei; assembly: GCA_031216915.1. Classification (NCBI taxonomy): domain Eukaryota; kingdom Metazoa; phylum Mollusca; class Scaphopoda; order Dentaliida; family Dentaliidae; genus Pictodentalium; species Pictodentalium vernedei. The sequence continues at coordinate 293,884,011 of CM062289.1, forward strand.
TAATTGTTTGTTATCTATATACTGCAAATAAAGTTTCATTTTATTTCATTTCATTCGCATGAACGTGCTAGAATCGACAGGGAGTAATCGCTTGACTGGACTGGTTACGTGAAATAATTCATGAGAGGTGAGGGACATTGTACAAACACGAGTGCGCGACTGAAGGCGCACTAGTGTTTTACAATGTCGTCCCTCGCCTCGAATGAATTATTTCACGTAACCAGTCCAGTCAAGCGATTACTCTGCTTATTACTTTTCATTATTAACGATTTGTATATTATTTAACCCTTTACCTAACGTAACGGCCAAAAACGGTCAGCGCTATTCTCAAAACTCGCCAATTAATTTTCATTATTTTTTAATTTTTTGTCTCTAAAACATAGGTTATGACCCCTCATTATAACGAGCTCGTCGAGCACGTTCCAATGAGGGGTCATAACCTATGTTTTTGAGACAAAAAATGAAAATAATAGTTTCAAGAATTTTTTTTGCAAGTGTCGTCTGCTTTTCATGTTAGGTAAAGGGTTAAAAAAGCAAAAAAACAAAACAATGAAGTCCCCATTACACCCATGGCAAAGCGTCTTCGTTTGCGCGCACGGATACATGACCCAATTGTTGATTGCAAAATTCATTTGTGAAGTTATCGTTATAATCAAACCCGGAAATCCCAGTAAATCACACTTTGGAAAGTAATAAATTAACTGGAAGGTGTGAGAATTAACTGTCTTTATCGAAAAACTTTGGCATAGTTTTTCATCTGATCTTGATACCCGATCACTCGCGGAAATTTCGAACACAGCGCAAAGTGCAATGTCATATTTTCCATATTCGTTTTTGATTTGATAAGGCACAGATATTGCTAAATTAATGCATAGTTGTTGATCGTGGCGATCAATATTTGGAATGAGGTAAAAAAATATTTTCACGTGTTTCAGAAATTCTAACGCATGGTTCTGTTGACTTCTGTTCTGATCACTTCGGGGCAAATTCGTTTATATCTTCGCAATGTCGTATCTTCTGTAAATTCGACGACTTGAAAGTTTTTTTTAATCACAGATTAAAGTAATTTCCTTTTGCTTCTGATGCCCAACACTTTGCTCACAGAGGTTTTTTTTATCATGTTCTTCATAAAACAAGCAAAATCTGCGAGTCGATCTTTTTTTTCAAATTTGCGGCTTATTGTCCCTTTAACCCTTTGAACACTGGTGGTACCTCACATATTAGTTCCATGACAGCAATTAGAAGATTCCATATTCATTATTTTGGGGTAGACCAATTAATATTTTCAACGTGCAGCCTTGGGGCTGCGCGTTGAAATATTAATTGATCTCCCCCCACACATACACTTCGCAGCCACGCTACTTACTGAAACTGTGACGTATCATGTTCCCGAGCCGGAAAACGGCCTCTCGTGTTCAAGGGGTTAAATGAATTCTGCCCAGGAGTGACGGGGGCCAATTTGTGGCCAGATTTAGTCAGATACATACGTGGGTAGATAAGATTAACGTTTGTACAAATGGGGCCCATTGGGTCGCATTAGGTCCTGGCAGTGGGGGTACACTGGGTGATTTTTATACGCCCGTTTTGAAAAAAACGGGTCGTATTATGGTATCCGTCCGTCCGTCCGTCCGGTCATATGCCGTACGATAACTCAAGAACGCTTTGAGAGATTTTCGTGATTTTTGAAGTATGTGGTGTATATCGGTGGGGGGAAGCTCCCTTTCGTTTAGTGTCGCCGTTCGATTAGTCATTCCAGAGTTATGGGACTTTATTACTTAGAAAATTGTTGATTTTTTACACGTCGTACGATAACTCGAGAACGCTTTGAGAGATTTTCGTGATTTTTGGTAGGTGGTTTATATCGATGGAGGGAAGCTCCCTTTCGTTTAGTGTCGCCGTTCGATTAGTCATTCCAGAGTTATGGGACTTTATTACTTAGAAAATTGTTGATTTTTTACACGTCGTACGATAACTCGAGAACGCTTCGAGAGATTTTCACGATTTTTTGGTAGGCGGTTTATGTTGATGGAAGGAAGCTCCCTTTCGGTTGGTGTCGCCGTTCGGTTAGTCATTTCAGAGTTATGGGACTTTATTTTTCACATGTCGAACCATAACTTGAAAATGCTTAGAGCAATTTTTATGATTTTTTGGTTGCAAGTATATGTTGATAGAAGGAATCTCCCTTTCGATTTGTGTCGCTGTCCGATTTGTCATTCCAGAGTTATGGGACTTTATTCATCAAAATATAGGCAATTTTCCACATGTTGGACTTTGAGCAATTTTCATGATTTTTTGGTGGCAAGTATATGTAACCTGACAAGTACACATGTATACTCATATTGTGTGGTTCCCTCTTGTAATTAATAACGGGCGTATCATGCGCTCATGGCGCAGCTGTTTATTTGTTTTTGCATTAAAATGTGTTTTGAAGGGGCAAAAATACACCCCCACCTCCACTCAAAAAAAAAAAGATTCACCAAATTGACCACACGGGGTAGGTGACTTGGAGTTCATCTGGGCATTTAAAATGATTTTTGGAGGATTCCAAGCGACTTTATGCACAAAAAAGTCTCCAAGTTCTGGAAAAACGGCCAGTTTTTAGCGTTATCTGGACATTTAAATCACCTGGCATGAATATATAACTGCCTTCCTGTGCCGCGTCAATTAGCCAGAGTTGCTGAACGTGACCTTAAATCGTTCTTAAAACAATTTTCTTAGGTGAGGAACGAGCCCTTGAGGCCTCTTGTTTTTTAATTACTGCACGATAATTTAATTTTCCTTAGGCAGAACGATTCAAAATCTGAGAGTTTTTCTTTTGATCACAAATCGAAGATCAACTTTAATTTTCAGATTCCTACATCTAGTTTTTTTTTCGGTTATTGCCCTTTTCGCACTTGTTCGCACGGTAACTTTATGGATTCTTTGTATAATAATGTGAAAAATTGGAAGTTTCCCCCATAATTACAAAACGGAGGACAGCTTAATTTCCAGCTTTTTCTTTGTAGTAAAATGGGAGCAATGGCTTTTGTTTGCCGGAGATGGGGGCTAAAATTTTCGCTGCCCCTCGAAAAACATTGACCAAATGCATGCCTCACATAACACTGAGCTTAAAAATGGTCTCCAATATTGACTACACACGCTACAAATGCCTCAGATTCGTTCTTAAAACACTGAATTTCACAAAATTTTCTTGGGGGAAGTGTAGCGCAAACTGGCCCTGGCACACCCTATTATAAAACTCTGGCTTCGCGCCTACTTATTTCTGCAAAAACTTGATTTTAGACCGGGAAAAAATGAAATGGTTCAAATATGCTGACAGATCCTAATTTTCATGCCCGATCCTTATCTTTTAAAAAGCACTTAACAAAAACTGTTATCTACATTTAATCCCTTACCGAACGCAGACGATATCAAAATTTATTATTTTAAATATCATTTTTCAATTTTTTCAAAAACTTTCAACAAAACCATATCATGTGACCCCTCGTTGGAACGAGCTCTTCGAGCTTGTTCCAACGAGGGGTCACATGATATGGTTTTGTTGAAATTTTTGAAAAATAATATTTTTCAACTGCTCAATTTGCATATTACGCGGGCGGATGCGGGCGATTCGTTGGGTGAAGGGTTAAAATGATATCGGAAGGTACATATGGATGAGACATTAAATACATGTCCACCGCGAGAAAAGGTCATACATTTCAACGTTTCATCTAACCTAAATGGCAGAAGGCAATCTACAGCAATAAAAATGAATAACTAAAAAAAAATATTTACCTCAAAACATAGCTTATGACCCCTCATTGGAAAGCGCTCAATGATAATCGTTCTGGTGTAACTGTAATGAAGGAATTGGGCGACTCTAGAAAATAAAAATGTTGTGACGAATATCCGTCATGCGGTTATTTTCAGAACAGAAACCTATCCTGATCTGAGAAAACAATACCATGGAATATGAATGCCCTTCATACTCCTTGACGATACAATAAGAGCCTTTCCCATAATTCAAACTCAGCTATATGGCATTTCACTCCATGCACTCGAGCAAGATAATTCGCACCGAAACAAAGGATGTACAGACAGGAAAATACTATGACGCCCACGGGAACCAGGAGTTATCTGTAGTCAGTTCCAAATGGCATTTTGAAAAAATCGCTGTTTCGGTGTAACATACGGGTTGCCTGGCAACTATAAAGTTGTTAGACTAATAGAAATGACGTGACATGGCGAACATTAAAAGGTAACATGTTGACAACATTCAGGGACGTGGCTACGGGAAGGGGGGTATGTAGAGGTGTCACCCCCCCCCCCCCCCTCCAATCCTGGCCAAAATTTCCTATACTTGACATTCGGTTGGACATTCGGAGGGCAAGTCATGAGTAATTGAAAATTCCATCAATCTGGATTTTAAAGCTGCTTTTGCTGATGCTGATGTCTCCTTTACTTCCCAAAATTTCCAACTCGGTTTCAAATCGGCAAAAATTCCAACTGTTACTATTTACAACTACAGTATACACAATATCGAGACTCATAAGTATACATGTTGTCAATCGGTACAAGATTTCTATAGTACGTTTACTTATCGTAATAAAAAGTCATCCTCGAAATGCTCTTCAAGGGAATCACATCATGTAAAATCGTTATCCTGAGTTAATTCCATCATTCACAGTTACAAAATGATGAAACATCGAAAACTGATCATTCCTGCATAAGATCTGATTTAATGTTAGGACAGTGTCAATTGCTCAAACTTCTAAACTTGGGCATTTGTTTCGCACTTATTCAATTCCCAGAAGAATACCAAATAATAGTAACCTGATAATTCTTTCACAAATATGTTGACATTTCAGTTACTAGAATCACTTTTATGCCCCCTTTCATGGCTTCATTTTCAAAAGCTTTCTCGGTAGTGAGTTTCCAGCTAGGGCGAGGGACCGGGTTGGACATTCACTACTAGGCCTACACCTCCGAATCGGAAACCTCTAGCCACGTACCTGACAACATTTACACGATGGAACGCACGATTTATAAGGAAATAGCCTTTGTCCGCAAAAATGGGTTAAATCGATTTGAGAGAGAATCAGTTTACTGAGAATGACATTATAAAAGTAATTCATATCCAATCTGAAGTAATATTCGACTGAAAAAGGGATATTAAAAATGTGATTCTTTTTATCATATTTCTTCAGCGAGCAACTTGATGCCCACGACCTATGGTGGATGGCACTTGACTGGCATGAGTACCACGCATTGCTATAGACTGAGTGGCCTCAAGAAGGTGTATTCGATTCCACGAGAGTATACGTAATGGCCCGAATACTTCCAGGATCCTCGATTTCGTATTCTCCGATCCATCCCGAACCCTTTTCTCTCTATTCCTGTTTTAGCTATGTTATTATTCACAGCTACGTATTGGGAGGGGGGTGTTGAAAAGGGTTTCTGTCCGTCCTCCCGTTCGTCCGTCCTGTCCCATTTCGTGTCATAACATTTTGAATAGGGCCCTACGAGGCTTTAACATTTGATTCATTTCGATTTCGAATCTTAAGTTGCTATTCAGTTCGATTGGAAATCGACTGCCAGATTCGTTTCCTATCGAATCTTATTCACAGGAATAACTTGGTATCAGTTATCTACCTCATCTCAAAAAGCGTATTGTTCAGATGGAAATTGTACATCAATTATGCTGAAAACAAAAACTGAGTGTGGTTTCCGCTATATTAAAATAAATAGCAACTGCACCTATGCTACCACCTATGCTAATTCCAGACTCACTAGTCACTACCACTGCTGAAAGCAAATTTATGAGCCTTCAGGTTGTGGTACCTGCACTTCAGAAGAAAGCCCTAATATGGGCTTCCAGCACTCTACCAGTTAATGATGTAGCTGGAATATTTTTTCGGTCGGACTTGGACCATGAAAGTCGGAGCAAATCAGGTTTACACCCCCCTCGCCCTGCCCCACCCCAATCGGTCATCTTCAAGATGCCCCGATTCGACTCGAGCTTCGATTCGATTTCCAATAGTAGATCCAATTCGAATCGAGATTCAATCCGAATCGAAAATGTGTGATTCGCATGTCCTTAATTTTAAAGAAAACCGTTCTAAATAATTTGTCCAAATTTAATATATTGAGGATATCTAGTGTTTTTGAGTGGATACCGCAAATTATCTCATGAGTGACCGAGACAAATGTTCATGTTTCGCGAGCGAAACTGACCATTTGTCTCTGTCACAAGTGAGACACTCAAAAACACTAGATTTTCTTTTTATTATACGCTTTTTATAAGAATCTGATAATTCCACTCGCTCCACTCTTGAATTGATGCATGAAAGCGAACAGCGCATTGAATCGTTGAAACGCGGAAGTGATTTGATTGATACTCGGAACAGATGGCGTCTTGCAATCTGATTCAGCTGGCGGGTTTCTAGTGTCAAAAACATCAGATTTACTTTTCATTTTACGTTTTTAGAACAAATTGATCATTTGCAGTGATAATTTGACTCGTATTCACCTTGAAGTGATGGTTTGAAAGTCTCCATTTTGAGTGATACCGTGAAAGTGAAAATTTCTATAACTTCACAGTGGGGGATACGATTTCTATCTTTTCGCAATTTCTTCGATAATCTATCGTTTAGCGTATGATAAATAGCTTTTTTGGTGATAATATCGTGATTGGGATTGTGAACCAGCCACCCAGGTCTTTCTTCAAGAGTTATTGTCCATGTTGGACTTACACTATCTTGTTTAATGACCATTTCTTGTCCTCACATTTCAAAGTAAACAGTTGAAGATTTTCTTCCAAATTTAATGTGTAGCTTTTTAGAGAAAATATCATGAAGGGGATTGCGAACTAGCTGTGTCCGAGTACAAGTATTTCTTTCAGAATCCTAGATTTCTCCAATCCCGAGTTATTCCAATCCCTATATTCACGTTTTAGCTGTGTTGTTATCCCATCGCCACGTAGTTGGAAGGGGCTATAGAAATGGATTCTGTCCGTCCTGCCCCATTTCTTGCCATCACTTTTCAAAGAAAATCGCTGAAGATTTCCAAATTTAATATATAGCTCTTTGGTGATAATATCATGAAGGGGGTCGCAAACCAGCCGCGTCTAAGTATTTAGTCCTGTGTTATTGCCCTTGTTGAGGAATATTCGAGTAGTGCAGAAAACGTTTCAGTCGGAACAGTCTTTAGCTTTTTGTTCTATTTTTATGGATTTTTTTGCTTGTTCTGTCAAAACTTGGACATGGTTTTACACACAATTCATGGTTCAAGAGTGCTCCGGTAGAATGATAACACAGATTTGATTTTAAGCCTTATCTATCCGTAGTGTTGGGTATCACAACTTATGCAGGCTCACAATAGAACTACAACCCAAAGTCTCTTTTATAACTTCTGTATTCTATCACCATTCCCGCTGTCAACCATACGATCACTTATATCATATTTTATCTCTATATCATTCGGACTTTCACTACTACACTCTTCTGGCACCACAACTTCTACAACCCTCCCACTGTTACAACTAATTTTATCTATCACTGTCAGTGTCGGCCTCCCATTAGTAATAGTAGTGATTTTTCCCATGACTTTAACTGGTTGTTCTGTGCTCGAATCTCTCTGTTTATACGCGGCGTACGTTTGAAACTACACACTTCCATCACTACCATGCACGGGATTCTGTCATAGTGGTGATTTGTAAAACTGCATTCGGATGGTACTACAACACTCTATAAATACTACCGTCAGCAGTTGAATGTGAATGAATTTATTTGCAGAAAAACATTATAGTACAACTTTTTTACGTGATGGATAAAATTAAATATAAATACATTGAGTTATTCACACTGACTCCAGTTCAACACTTTCAGTTTGTTTTCAGCAGGGAGGTGACGTAGCCATCAGGCTGTGTTATTGCCACCCACCTTAAGCTTAAAAAAAGAGAAGAAAAAAGCAGAAAAGGAGGTTAAAAGTATGAGGAAATGAGGCGGTCTTAACAGTTGGATAGTACAGGGGTGAGTCAAAGAGGGGTAAGAGAGGAGAAAGGAGCGAAGAAGCTCACGTTCGTGAGTAGGTAATAAAGGCCGTTTCTGGACCACTTGTACAGTGTACCGTACACGTACACGTACATGGTGCGTTTACCATCGTAGGATTCAATGTTAAATCGCATGCTTGTTCACAAAAAATGTCGTTTTTTTATGGTGGTCCAGAATCGGCTATTATTTTGAGACCCCTAGATCGCACTTTTAACGTTCAAATAGCCATTGGCGAACGTGTTGAATGTACACGTTTTTCAAAAAAGTGAAAAATGTATGAAATTGTACATTTTTTTTTTACTTAAAAATTTTTGTCGACGTTCCCATCGTGGATTAGACCTTCAATCTATCGTTGGTGAACGCGAGCAAAAAACATTTTGCCGGTTCTAAACCAGCATAAAAAAACGGTTTGCCGATTCTGGACCAGTGGTCCAGAATCGGCTCGAGAAGGTGGTCACGTGACCTATCAACTTGAAGGTCTCGACAAGTGGATTAAGAAGATCGTAATTTTAACCCCGATTTGATCGGTGAAAACGATTTGCTGATTCACCTCGCGAGTTTTGTGAGGTGAATCGCGTTTAATAACGTGGATATAATGGCTAGAGCAATGTGTACCAAAAACCAAAGCTTGAAGAGCTTGAAATAAGTAATCACCCAATCATTTCATGTTCCTAACGCTAATTAACCAATCAGATTGCTTGATTCTCATAAACTTAATCATACAAAGTTATCTCCCCTCGTCGTGGGGGGGGGGGGGGGGGGTCACGCCCATCATAAAAATCGAAAGTTTCGAGAAGGTGGTCACGTGACCTATCAAATTGAAGGTCTCGGCGAGTAGATTAAGAAGATCGTAATTTTAACCCTCGTCGTTGGATGGGGTCACGACCAGAGCCGAAAAACGTCTTCCTTTTTACAAATCCAGGCATGTAAGGTATTAATATGAAGGGCTCGATGAATACATTACAAAAACTGACGTTTTTCATTTTATGTGGGGGTGGGGGTCACGCCCATCATAAAAATCGAAGTTTCGAGAAGGTGGTCACGTGACCTAGCAAATTGAAGGTCTCGACGAGTGGATTAAGAAGGTCATAATTTCAACCCTCGTCGTGGGGTGGGGTCACGACCAGAGCCGAAAAACGTCGTTCTTTATACAAAGCCAGGCATGTGAGGTACTGATATGAAGGCTCGATGAATACATTACTAAAATGACATTTTTCATTTTATGTGGAGGTGGGGTCACGACCAGAGCCGAAAACGTCTTCCTTTTTACAAATCCAAGCATGTGAGGTACTGATATGAAGGGCTTGATGAATACATTACAAAAATGACATTTTCCACCATCGCCGTGGGGATGGGGTTAACACCGATCAGAAAATCAAAAGTTTCGAGAAGATAGTCGTGTGACCTGTCAAATTAAAGCTATCGACAAGGATATTATGAAAATCATAATCTTCCCCTTCTTATAACGGTGGAGTTGGGACCATCTTGAAATCGAAAGTATTAAGAAAAGGTAGTTATGGAACATATTAAATTGAAAAAACAACAAGTTGAATCTGATGCATCATTCATTTTTGATATCTGTGTTAAAAACGTGAAGTATGTTTTCAAAAAATATATGATTGTTATGCTAATTAGAAATGCACTCGCTTATTAACAAGTCACGCCTTAAGATGTTTCCTTCAATAATAACTCTGTTTACTGAACCAGAGATTTGTCAATAAAAATTATAAGTTGATCTTCTAACGTTTCTACATATTGAGGATAGCCTATTTCACCATTTCCGAAAAAAGTGTCAATCCAAACTATTTTTTTTAGGAAACAATGCCCACGTCGAGAAGACATTACAAAACTAAAAAATCTTGACTAAATTCAAATAAAACCATTTGTCACGTGTTAGAAAAGATTTGTAAACTGTCTAAACGCACGTGTGGAAAAGTTGTTTTGTTTTGTTTTTTACAACAGGAGTTAAAATATTTTAAGATAGGTGGCGTTATATAAATATAGCAACAACAAAAAACAGTGTTTACAATGTGTCAGCGTATGACTGAATGAAAATGAGAAAAAGGCTCTTTTTCTAACCACCTGATAGCGAAGCATTACATCAGTAGTCGCGATATCGATGTCATCCAACAGCAGCCAAGACATTAAGCTTTTTACGTCGACATACCACTTGTCCAAAACAATTCTCTTTTAACGCTATAAAACGGGTGAAATACATCTCGGTAACGACTCCCTTTTTTTCTTGATCAGACACAGTTGTTGGTGGAAAGTTGACAAAACAATTGATCAAATATATCGAACGAAAACGACACATTTTCTAACTACGATTGTCGCCGTATTCTAACGTCACCACACTAATCATACAATACGATATTGGAACTGCACTACCTCTTGAATATTACAAATTTACGATTTGTATTGTCTTCAACACAAATCGTAAATTCCTTCCCGCTTCACCATACTTATACTATACCGCATCGAATTTGACATCGTCATCATCCCCTTGCTAGATAAACTTGAACTCGTCATCCGAATGGTGTTGTGAAGTGAGCCTATAGGGGTTGATTAAGATCGCAAGCTCGGGTAAGAGCTCGAACTCTTGAGGTTTCATTTTGAGGATTCAGTGGACTCATGTTTATTCAATGAGCCTGATATCGTTTGGTAAGGAAACACAAAATTCCAGAGCTGGTGAGACCTCACAGAACTGCCAGTTATCATAACGTTTATAGTCCGATCTTACGATCTCTGATCGATAAATTTTCCCTAACATTCCGTAACAATGGTCGATAATAGAAATTAGTATAGAAAATCGTGTGAATTGTTCTCTGAAAATTGCATTCGCTTGTGTAGTATTTCTGATTTTTTACAGATTGCGTTCAGGGTTTAGTTTAAAAAAAAACCTTGTCAAATGGTTAGGTTCAAGGGAAGTAACTCTGCTAGGTTCAAAGGAAGTAACTCTGTCATCCGTAGGTAGAGGTTTATTATGAGGTCATCAGAGGTCATAATACAGGTTTGGTTCATGGAAGTAACTCCGTTCATCTGTAGGTAGAGGTTTATTATGAGATCATCAAGGGTCGTGATACAGGTTAGGTTTAAGGGAAGTAACTTGGTAACAACCCATCCCAAAGTAGAGGTTTATTATTAGTATATCAGAGGTGATGATACAGGTTAGGTTCAAGGGAAGTAACTTCGTAACAACTCATCCGTCAAACGGTTACGTTCGAGGGAAGTAACTCTGTAACACCTCGTCCATAGGTAGAGGTTTATTATGAGGTCCTCAGGAGTCATGATACAGGTTAGGTTCATCAAATGATTAGGTTCAAGGGAAGTAACTATGTAACAACTCATTCATCCAAACAAAATTAAAATTCGATGCACCATACTAAGAAGTGCTAGAAAAAAAACATTTTAGGTTAGGTTCGAGGGAAGTAACTCTAACATTAGGTTCGGGGACAAAGTAACTGATTCGAGGGAAGTAACTCTGTAAGACCAAGGTTTTTTATGAAGTCATCAGGGTAGATTCGAGGGAAGTAACTCTGTATAACAACCCATCTGAGGTTTATAATGAGATCATCAAGGGTTACAATACGGGTTAGGTTCGAGGAAAAAGTAACTCTGAACAAAACAAATAAATATTATAAAGTATAATTCGTTGCAGTTTTTGTTCCTTTTCCATAAAGAAAAATTATATATATTAAAAAATCGATAATAGAAAAAATTAATAAGACCATACAAAGTTGATTGTCTGTTTCTCAAACCATTTTTTCCAAAAAAAAGCATTCGGGCGGGCGGTCTTTTTTTTCTACCTGAGAGGTTGTTTATGGTAATTCAACCCCCACCCAAACGCCTGGTGGATCACGAAAAAATTCTCAAAATATATTGGTTATTCACCGTAGGGGTGTTGGGTCAGAAATAAAGTGAGGTTTGAATGTTTGTTTTTAAGTGAAATGTGAAAATTATGACTCAGGACGAAACGCCTCGTGGGTGAAAACGTCCCAGGATGAAAAGTCTCTGGGACAAATCAAATGTCGAAGCGCCAACTTTCAGATTTATTTTACCAATAATAAAAAAAAAATCCTTTCACAACCTGCCTAATAAAATTCGTGTATCACAATTTTTCCCTCATTATATTCAAAATTATCACAACCCATTTGAACGGGTAGTTTATCCATGAATCATATTTTTGGAAATCTGAAAATGAAATACAAAACGAATGTTTGCGTGTTTTTATTAACCAATTCGACCGCACATACCTACCTATATGCGATTTATTTTCAACTATGTCTGTTACTTTTATATCAAGCAATGGTTACTATTAGTTATCCAATTATCCTGCATCTCAAATGCATTTATTTAAATTAACTGGGAAACTCGTAACGGTTTCAAATAACAGGACACAAATTCCCAATGACAGTCATTTACAATACAAATGTTACTAAAATAAATGCCAGGAGACTGTGTTCCATTCAACATAGAACCTGACTTTGCAGACTCTCTGAAGATTGGTGCGAATCAAACGTGGAGCGAATCGGCCACTCCCCTTTGTGACTGTTTGTTGTCAGACTGAAAGACACCTTCCTTCTTGCTCTCATTATGACTTACCTTTTACAAAATAAAAAACACTTTCTGTCGTGAATATTGCTGAAACCCACCCACTTTATTAAAATATGATGTAGAAAAAGCTTGAAGTGTTAATTTAAGGGCCTATATAAGTAATGAAATTTTGTTTATTTGAAAAATTCTCACCTCTGATATTCCTTCAATTCAAATTAAATATACACAAAATGTACATCAAAATGAAGGTTGGGATGTATAGCACACGAAACACATGTGTAATCAACTCATAGAGTCGACTGTAGACACCACTGGTTCCTGGAAGTCTGCTGCCGTATTCGCACCAGAACTGATAATTTAATAATATTTTATGAAAACAACTTGTGGCCAAATGTGCTTTACATATCCAAGAACAAATCTAGGGGATAAAAATTCTTCAAAACACGCCGACAGAGCTGCATTGGGGGAAATTCCAAAGCCTTTGCTTTTGTTTACGTGTGAGTGTACTTTCGATTTCCGTTCGACGTCATCGGACAGAAAAAGCATGTAAAAACAAAACCGTTTAAAATCAAATAATGAAAAAGATCGCCTTCATACAGTATACTGTTATTAGATAGAGATTGCACAGTTGCCATATTCAATGCAAGGTATCATGATACATGTTGAAATTTCTTAGAATTACGATTTTGTTTTTTGATGGAAATTCGTGGTAACGAGTGATTTGCGCATGTCTGTCGAGCATGGAAACCATCTTCAATAAAAAATGCAGACAGTGTTGTCCTTTTCCAAAATGCAGACCTATCGCTGTATTCGAAAGTGTTTTGAATGCCTAGCTTTGTTCTTGGATATACGAAGCACATTTGGCCACAAGTTGTTCTGATGAAATATTATTTTATTATCAGTTCTGGTGCGAATACGGTAGCAGACTTCCAGGAACCAGTGGTGCCTACAGTCGCCTCTATGAGTTGATTACATATGTGTTTCGGGTTCTATACATCCCAACCTTCATTTTGATGTATAATTTGTGTATATTTAATCTGAATTTAAGGAATATGAGAGGTGAGAATTTCAAAATAAACAAAATTCCATTACTTATATAGGCCCTTAAAAAAAAGAATTCGTCAACTCATCGATATCGATTGACCGAAATGAGCACAATATCTCATGTTTTTTTTTAAAGATTTTTTGATGACATAAAAAGGTTGCATGCGCAGCAAAAATAACCATGCGCGCGAGCCTGAAAAACAGATGTTCTTTTTTAGGGTCTAATTTAATTAATAATACATCAATATTTTTTTAAAAAAAATCAGTTTTTAACTGATAGTAGTGTTGTTGTTGTTGTTGTTATGATAGATAGGTTAGGGTTTTATTACGAGTACATCAAGGTGGACAGCTCTATTCCATTCCCTCATTCGAGCCCCTTTGCGTGAAGACTTCTTTTTTTAATTCATTTCAAGAGGTGTTAACCTCATCGAGATTTGGAAACGGTTTATAACTTCACGAAATATACATTTCTCTTGCTGTTTGCTTAATTTTTACATAAAAATAATGACTAAGAGTTTGTTGAACCCAGAAACGTCTTTTAGATTTTCTCCTTGATAAAACGCGAAACACGATATCAAACGCAGTTTATCTTTCTTGCTTCTCACGTTTTCGAGTTGTAAGAATCGCTTGCTTTTGACCAATCTGTCTTGAAAATCGGATATGTGTTTGGTAAACGGATCGAACGATTTTTTCATCTTTTTTTTTTTTTACCCTCCAGAGGAACTTCGAATTCTCCTCTTTCGCTCACGAAAACCCATTGATCATTTCCAGGTCCGATCCAGGCGAGCAATATACTGTAACACATCGCGCTATCGTAAGGACAATGCTGCTTTTTGTAAGGATTTTATAACCTACATTAGGTAGGGGTAGGAGCCCCCTAAAATTTCAAATTCTCGACATTATCCCTATCTTTTTACACAGTAGAGTAATAAGACCTAATCTCTAAGACTCTGACAGATTTTACCAGAGATAAAACGCTCAAGTTGAGATACTGCCACTTCATGTTCTAATGATACTGAAACGGGAGTTCTCTCTCTGAATACTACTATGGAAAACTATGATTATAACCCTCAACTAAATTGTCCAACACAAAAAAAATATATATTTCCTATACACCTCCCTAGCCGGCCCCCACCCCTCCCCTCCCTTCTCTAACCCTTCCCATCCCCTCCCCTTCCCTAATCCACTCCCTCCCTTCCCTACCCCCTCCCTACCCCCTTCATCCCCTTCCCTAACCCCTCCCCTCCCCTCTCCTCCCCTCCTTCCCTATCCCCACCCCTCCCCTTCCCTAATCCCCCTTCCCCTTCCCTAATCCCTCCACTCTCCTCTCCTCCCCTCCCCTAATCTCCTTCCCTTCTCTAATCCCCCTCCCCTCCCCTAACCCCCCTTCTACAACCCCCCTTCCCCAACCCCCTCTCTAACACCCTCCCTAATCCCCATCCCTAATCCCCCTCCCCAACCCCCTCCCAACCCTCCCCTTCCCCCTCCCTGGGGACCGGCTAGGGAGGTGTATAGGAAACATATATTTTTTTGTGTTGGACAATTTAGTTGAGGGTTATAATCTTAGTTTTCCATAGTAGTATTCAGAGAGAGAACTCCCTTTCAGTATCATTAGAACATGAAGTGGCAGTATATCAACTTGAGCGTTTTATCTCTGGTAAAATCTGTCAGAGTCTCAGAGATTAGGTTTTATTACTCTACTGTGTAAAAAGATAGGGATAATGTCGAGAATTTGAAATTCTAGGGGGCTCCTACCCCTACCTAATGTAGGTTATAAAATCCTTACAAAAAGCAGCATTGTCCTTACGATAGCGCGATGTGTTACAGTATATTGCTCGCCTGGATCGGACCTGGAAATGATCAATGGGTTTTCGTGAGCGAAAGAGGAGAATTCGAAGTTCCTCTGGAGGGTAAAAAAAAAAAAAAAAGATGAAAAAATCGTTCGATCCGTTTACCAAACACATATTCGATTTTCAAGACAGATTGGTCAAAAGCAAACGATTCTTACAACTCGAAAACGTGAGAAGCAAGAAAGATAAACTGCGTTTGATATCGTGTTTCGCGTTTTATCAAGGAGAAAATCTAAAAGACGTTTCTAGGTTCAACAAACTCTTAGTCATTATTTTTATGTAAAAATTAAGCAAACAGCAAGAGAAATGTATATTTCGTGAAGTTATAAACCGTTTCCAAATCTCGATGAGGTTAACACCTCTTGAATTGAATTAAAAAAGAAGTCTTTACGCAAAGGGACTCGAGTGAGGGAATGGAATAGAGCTGTCCACCTTGATGTACTCGTAATAAAACCCTAACCTATCTCTCATAACAACAACACTACTATCAGTTAAAAACTGATTTTTAAAAAAAAATATTGATGTATTATTAATTAAATTAGACCATAAAAAGAACGTCTGTTGTTTCAGGCTCGCGCGCATGGTTATTTTTGCTGCGCATGCAACATTTTTATGTCATCAAAAATCTTTTAAAAAAACCATGAGATATTGTGCTCATTTCGGTAAATCGATATCGATGAGTTGACGAATTCTTTTTTTTTAAATTAACACTTCAAGCTTTTTCTACATCATACTTTAATAAAGTGGGTGGGTTTCAGGTAAGTCATAATGAGAGCAAGAAGGAAGGTGTCTTTCAGTCTGACAACAAACAGTCACAAAGGGGCGTGGTCGATTCGCACCACGTTTGATTCGCACCAATCTTCAGAAAGTCTGCAAAGTCAGGTTCTATGTTGAATGGAACACAGTCTCCTGGCATTTATTTTAGTAACATTTGTATTGTAAATGACTGTCATTGGGAATTTGTGTCCTGTTATTTGAAACCGTTACGAGTTTCCCAGTTAATTTAAATAAATGCATTTGAGATGCAGGATAATTGGATAACTAATAGTAACTGTTGCTTGATATAAAAGTAACAGACATAGTTGAAAATAAATCGCATATAGGTAGGTATGTGCGGTCGAATTGGTTAATAAAACCACGCAAACATTCGTTTTGTATTTCATTTTCAGATTTCCAAAAATATGATTTATGGATGAACTACCCGTTCAAATGGGTTGTGATAATTTTGAATATAATGAGGGAAAAATTGTGATTCACGAATTTTATTAGGCAGGTTGTGAAAGGATTTTTTTTTTATTATTTGTAAAATAAATCTGTGAAAGTTGGCGCTTCGACATTTGATTTGTCCCAGAGACTTTTCATCCTGAGGCGTTTTCACCCACGAGACGTTTCGTCCTGAGTCATAATTTTCACGTTTCACTTGAAAACAAACATTCAAACCTCACTTTATTTCTGACCCAACACCCCTTCGGTGAATAACCAATATATTTTGAGAAATTTTGCGTGAACCACCAGGCGTTTGGGTGGGGGTTGAATTACCATACACAACCTCTCAGGGAGAAAAAAAAAGACCGCCCGCCCGAATGCTTTTTTTTGGAAAAAAATGGTTTGAGAAACAGACAATCAACTTTGTATGGTCTTATTAATTTTTTCTATTATCGATTTTTTAATATATATAATTTTTCTTTATGGAAAAGGAACAAAAACTGCAACGAATTATACTTTATAATATTTATTTGTTTTGTTCAGAGTTACTTTTTCCTCGAACCTAACCCGTATTGTAACCCTTGATGATCTCATTATAAACCTCAGATGGGTTGTTATACAGAGTTACTTCCCTCGAATCTACCCTGATGACTTCATAAAAAACCTTGGTCTTACAGAGTTACTTCCCTCGAATCTGTTACTTTGTCCCCGAACCTAATGTTAGAGTTACTTCCCTCGAACCTAACCTAAAATGTTTTTTTTCTAGCACTTCTTAGTATGGTGCATCGAATTTTAATTTTGTTTGGATGAATGAGTTGTTACATAGTTACTTCCCTTGAACCTAATCATTTGATGAACCTAACCTGTATCATGACTCCTGAGGACCTCATAATAAACCTCTACCTATGGACGAGGTGTTACAGAGTTACTTCCCTCGAACATAACCGTTTGACGGATGAGTTGTTACGAAGTTACTTCCCTTGAACCTAACCTGTATCATCACCTCTGATATACTCATAATAAACCTTTACTTTGGGATGGGTTGTTACCGAGTTACTTCCCGTAAACCTAACCTGTATCACGACCCTTGATTATCTCATAATAAACCTCTACCTACGGATGAACGGAGTTACTTTCCATGAACCAAACCTGTATTATGACCTCTGATGACCTCATAATAAACCTCTACCTACGGATGACAGAGTTACTTCCTTTGAACCTAGCAGAGTTACTTCCCTTGAACCTAACCATTTGACAAGGTTTTTTTTTTAAAAAAACTAAACCCTGAACGCAATCTGTAAAAAATCAGAAATACTGCACAAGCGAATGCAATTTTCAGAGAACAATTCACACGATTTTCTATACTAATTTCTATTATCGACCATTGTTACGGAATGTTAGGGGAAATTTATCGATCAGAGATCGTAAGATCGGACTATAAACGTTATGATAACTGGCGGTTCTGTGAGATCTCACCAGCTCTGGAATTTTGTTTCCTTACCAAACGATATCAGGCTCACTGAATAAACATGAGTCCAGTGAATCCTCAAAATAAAACCTCAAGAGCACGAACTCTTACCCGAGCTTCCGAGCTTGATCAACCCCTATAGGCTCACTTCGCAACACCATTCGGATGACGAGTTCAAGTTTATCTAGCAAGGGGATGATGACGATGTCAAATTCGATGCGGTATAGTATAAGTATGGTGATGCGGGAAGGAATTTACGATTTGTGTTGAAGACAATACAAATCGTAAATTTGTAATATTCAAGAGGTAGTGCAGTTCCAATATCGTATTGTATGATTAGTGTGGTGACGTTAGAATACGGCGACAATCGTAGTTAGAAAATGAGTCGTTTTCGTTCGATATATTTGATCAATTGTTTTGTCAACTTTCCACCAACAACTGTGTCTGATCAAGAAAAAAAGGGAGTCGTTACCGAGATGTATTTCACCCGTTTTATAGCGTTAAAAGAGAATTGTTTTGGACAAGTGGTATGTCGACGTAAAAAGCTTAATGTCTTGGCTGCTGTTGGATGACATCGATATCGCGACTACTGATGTAATGCTTCGCTATCAGGTGATTAGAAAAAGAGCTTTTTTTCTCATTTTCATTCAGTCATACGCTGACACATTGTAAACACTGTTTTTTGTTGTTGCTGTATTTATATAACGCCACCTATCTTAAAATATTTTAACTCCTGTTGTAAAAAACAAAACAAAACAACTTTTCCACACGTGCGTTTAGACTGTTTACAAATCTTTTCTAACACGTGACAAATGGTTTTATTTGAATTTAGTCAAGATCGACGTGGGCATTGTTTCCTAAAAAAAAATAGTTTGGATTGACACTTTTTTTCGGAAATGGTGAAATAGGCTATCCTCAATATGTAGAAACGTTAGAAGATCAACTTATAATTTTTATTGACAAATCTATGGTTCAGTAAACAGAGTTATTATTTGTCGGAAACATCTTAAGGCGTGACTTGTTAAAAAGCGAGTGCATGTCTGATCAAGAAAAAAAAAGGGAGTCGTTACCGAGATGTATTTCACCCGTTTTATAGCGGTAAAAGAGAATTGTTTTGGACAAGTGGTATGTCGACGTAAAAAAGCTTAATGTCTTGGCTGCTGTTGGATGACATCAATATCGCGACTACTGATGTAATGCTTCGCTATCGGGTGGTTAGAAAAAGAGCTTTTTCCTCATTTTCATTCAGTCATACGCTGACACATTGTAAACACTGTTTTTTGTTGTTGCTGTATTTATATAACGCCACCTATCTTAAAATATTTTAACTCCTGTCGTAAAAAACAAAACAAAACAACTTTTCCACACGTGCGTTTAGACTGTTTACAAATCTTTTCTAACACGTGACAAATGGTTTTATTTGAATTTAGTCAAGATTTTTTAGTTTTGTAATATCTTATCGACGTGGGCATTGTTTCCTAAAAAAAAATAGTTTGGATTGACACTTTTTCGGAAATGGTGAAATAGGCTATTCTCAATATGTAGAAACGTTAGAAGATCAACTTATAATTTTTATTGACAAATCTATGGTTCAGTAAACAGAGTTATTATTGAAGGAAACATCTTAAGGCGTGACTTGTTAATAAGCGAGTGCATTTCTAATTAGCATAACAATCATATATTTTTTGAAAACATTCTTCACGTTTTTAACACAGATATCAAAAATGAATGATGCATCAGATTCAACTGTTGTTTTTTTCAATTTAATATGTTCCATAACCTTTTCTTAATACTTTCGATTTCAAGATGGTCCCAACTCCACCGTTATAAGAAGGGAAAGATTATGATTTTCATAATATCCTTATCGATAGCTTTAATTTGATAGGTCACACGACTATCTTCTCGAAACTTTTTGATTTTCTGATCGGTGTTAACCCCATCCCCACGGCGATGGTGGAAAATGTCATTTTTGTAATGTATTCATCAAGCCCTTCATATCAGTACCTCACATGCTTGGATTTGTAAAAAGGAAGACGTTTTCGGCTCTGGTCGTGACCCCCCCCCCCCCCCCCCCCACATAAAATGAAAAATGTCATTTTCGTAATGTATTCATTGAGCCTTCATATCAGTACCTCACATGCCTGGCTTTGTATAAAGAACGACGTTTTTCGGCTCTGGTCGTGACCCCACCCCACGACGAGGGTTAAAATTATGATCTTCTTAATCCACTCGTCGAGACCTTCAGTTTGCTAGGTCACGTGACCACCTTCTCGAAACTTCGATTTTTATGATGGGCGTGACCCCCACTCCCACATAAAATGAAAAACGTCATTTTTGTAATGTATTCATCGAGCCCTTCATATTAATGCCTCACATGCCTGGATTTGTAAAAAGGGAGACGTTTTTCGGCTCTGGTCGTGACCCCACCCCACGACGAGGGTTAAAATTACGATCTTCTTAATCCACTCGTCGAGACCTTCAGTTTGATAGGTCACGTGACCACCTTCTCGAAACTTTCGATTTTTATGATGGGCGTGACCCCCACCCCCACATAAAATGAAAAACGTCATTTCTGTAATGTATTCATCGAGCCCTTCATATTAATACCTCACATGCCTGAATTTGTAAAAAGGAAGTCGTTTTTCGGCTCTGGTCGTGACCCCACCCCACGACGAGGGTTAAAATTACGATCTTCTTAATCCACTCGTCGAGACCTTCAATTTGATAAGTCACGTGACCACCTTCTCGAGCCGATTCTGGACCACTGGTCCAGAATCGGCAAACCGTTTTTTTATGCTGGTCTAGAACCGGCAAAACGTTTTTTGCTCGCGTTCACCAACGATAGATTGAAGGTCTAATCCACGATGGGAACGTCGACAAAAATTTTTAAGTAAAAAAAAAATGTACAATTTCATACATTTTTCCCTTTTTTGAAAAACGTGTACATTCAACACGTTCGCCAACGGGTATTTGAACGTTAAAAGTGCGATCTAGGAGTCTCAAAATAATAGCCGATTCTGGACCGCCATAAAAAACGACATTTTCTGTGAACAAGCATGCGATTTAACACTGAATCCTACGATGGTAAACGCACCATGTACGTGTACGTGTACGGTACACTGTACAAATGGTCCAGAAACGGCCTTTATTACCTACTTTCGTGTATTAAATTGGCTTTGAATTAAATTTTGAAACTTTGAACTAGATGCAATATTACATTTATCACCTAAAACAGAATTCTTGCACTAAGAGATATATATCAATATCTTACCTCCTACAAGTATCTGGGAATTTCATCGGTTCAAAGACGTCACATGCAGACTGCATATAAAACCATATACTGCCTGTCAACATCAATATACGCTGACAGCTATGGGTAATCTCCCCTTTCTTCATTGATTATTCAAAATGGCGGCAGCCGATAAACGCTTCAAGTTGAAAGATTGAGTGTTGGAAGCCCATATTTGGTCTGAAGTGCAGGTTAGGCAACTTAAAAGGCTTCATATTCTGTGGATGTGTGTCATGTTACCTTCGAAATGAAACTGTTTGGTATGTATGAATTTGCCTTTTTACAATTTATGGGAGAGTGCCTGTAGGCACTCTCCCATAAATTATAATAAGGCAAAGACACGTGAACACATTGTGAGAATTCTCTTATTTAATTTTGATCACTGTTGTTATTAGTTCTGTGCGTCGACGCAGCAGTCGGTAAGATATATTCGTTACACAGTTTGTTGGTGGCCTAATATGGTATAAATGGTTGTCAGTTAATTCCATATTGGACTCGAGCTTCGCTCTCGTCCAATATGAAATTAACTGACACCATATGTACCATATTAGGCCACCAACAAATTGTGTAACTAATAATTTACCAGATCGGGTGGTAATAGATATGCCCAGAGCCAGCTCAACGCAGAGATGAACACAACAGTGGATGAGTAAATTGCTATGATCACATCTCCATTGTTGTATGCAAATATGTATACGTGTGCCTGTGTTGGGGCTTTGCCATCAATAATAAGACATAGACCAACTGAATAGGATATACAGAGAACTTTGAAAGGAGAGAGAGAAAAAAAAAACGATACTAAGAGTGGCGTTACTATGTAAGAGGCCAGAAATCTTCACTTCAGTCAAATACTGACTGCTTTCTCTAACTACTCTTTGCCTCATATGGCGAGAAATGGGTGCCGACTTAGAGAAAAGCAAGTACATTAAAGAAACAGAATGGAAAGCATAATTCCTTCAAATGTTGAAAATATGCCACGGACACGGACACTGAACCTGGACCAACTTTAATGAGGCTCGCGATCCAGTCGAAATTATCTGTCCCGTTTTTTTCATACAACACTAAAATCTCATTCGTTCAAATAGAAATGAGACAGCGAATATCGATTGTACTTTTTGTTAATTTTTCTTCATACAGGATTGAATTTACAATATTTTGTTGATAAAATCTAGACCCACTGATGGAAGCGTGTTGCGACCGGATTGTGATCTGACAAAGAGACCATTTTGCGGATCACAGTACTACCCACTAGTGTGAAAATACACGTTCCATAGTAAAAGATAAACCCTCGTATTTATATGTTTACTAGAGTTATACCCTTTAAAGCCAAGTTCCAATGAGTTCCTTGTCTTGCATGTACACATAGAATACATGTTCCAACATATAAGCTTTTGGTGGTCTTTTTGATGGAAGTTACAACACCTTGACAGTGGTTTCTTTTGAAGTCTCAGAGGCGGACTGACCGTATGGTCCACCGGGAAAATTCCCGGTGGGCCCCTATTGGGTTTCCCCTGGGGCTCTCAAAATTGATGCTGCCCAACACCTGTTGGTGCGTGCAATTTCGTGAAAATGACCAAAAGGCGAAATGGATCTGTTTTGAGAGACTGCTTGTATATCGAAATGTTCTCTATGTGAACTGCCATTGGAAGTCCACATAAAGGACACTTCGATATATCAGTAGATTAGTCAGATGAAAGGAATCAGCGTCCCTTCAATTTCAAAAATCAAAATTTTCTTCGACTGGGCCGAACTATGGTCTTCCCGATGGGTCCCCCTCCCCCCCCCCCCCCCCCCCCCCCCCCCAGTAGAACTATTTTTACTGAAAGATCGATGAAGATGATAGGAAATTGTCATCGAAATGTCATCTAGGTGGACTGTCAATTCGAAAAATCAAAATTTTCCTTAGTGCATTTCCCGACAACTTTTCTTGGCCCAGTAGGCGCCTGTGAAGTTTTGGCTTCCTGTATAGGCAATCAAGACTTCACTAGAAACCACTTCTAAGTCAAAGTTTTACCTGTTTATGAGCAAAAATAAGTATAATTCTCCAAGCACAATTTCAGAATCTTTACCAAGAATCAAATGAACATTTTGCGATAATCAGTAGATTCTCATTATTTTCCTTCAACGAATCATTTGCGAGAATCGATTCTGATTCTCGCATGAATTATAAGCCCCGCCCTCATCGCAGACAACCACTGAAAAAAATGTAATTTTCGATGTGGTATTTACCCATAAGCCTGGTTCGCTGGTGTCTGGTCATTTCCATTTCTGAGTTTGTAAGTTCAAGTAGTGCCGCATGCAAGAAGAAGACTTTCAGCATGGGTACCACTATACCTTCCCATAGTTTGGTATCCCATATGATGCGCTCTATATATATCTTACTGGAACCAACTCTTCGAGCCACCAAATCGAGGAAAGGCCTGACATTTGCCAATAAAAGGCAAGGTTAGATCTGAGTTTAAATTGGCCCCAACTAATTCCGGGCAGAATATTTTGTCCTTTTATGCAGCTTCTTGGGGTGAAAGCAGTGTCTTCATATTTGACTTCAAGAAGGCCATGCCTCTTGATGTAGTCTTATCAGGTCATCAGTGCCCACAGCTTCGAGGGATGGGTTCTCTTAAGATTCCATGGATACAGCATCTACAGAGTCATCCCGATCTTATGTCAGCACCCTCGAGGACATATTTCTAAGGTGACCAGGCTTTTCAAGTCAGTATGGTGCCTCGGAAAGGGTGAAAAAGTAGACGGCGAACAAGTTTAGCTGTGACTATAAAAGCTTTTCTTCTGATGACAGCGACAACGGCAGTTAATCTTTTCTTTCTTTCATCTAATCAATATCCACATGAATCTCGTTTTTGTCTGTTCTTCGACGTGTGCTGTGAAATGTACTCTCAAACTTTCATAAAAACATATCCAGTTGCATTTTTGAGCGGTTATTCAAATTAATCATCGAACACCTTCAAAGCTCCTAGTCCATATTCCGTTTCTGCTTTTTCGTTAAATTCTGTTTGTTACGGTTTTTCTTTTCCACCGACGGATTTTACTTAACTTTTTGGCTTGGTTTTTCATAGTTTGCAAATGATGTTTTTCCCATTAGCTTTATTTATCCTTAAATCCACTGTCATCTCTGGTTTCTGTCACTAAATCACAAACAATACGCGCCCTCATGGTTTGGATGACGATTACTTGACTTCTTGGCTTGGTTTTTCAAAGCCTGCAAATGACGATTTTCCCCATGCCCGTATTCATCTTTAAATACTTTGCCAGCTCTGGCTCCTGTCACTTTGTCCCAAAGAATGGATATCCAGTTTGGACCATAGTTCTTCCTCAACACACCTCCATAACACCTGAATGACCTTTATCATCTAGGGCTTAGGTTATATATTTTGCCACAATCAAACCTTATTCACGGACGTGACAATCGTTGCTTATTCCCAGTTTCTTATTCAACATTAGATATCAATCGATTGATAACGAATGTCAAATAAGTAACGTCTGTCACATCTCCAGCTTCATTCTGATTCAGCTTTCTGTGAAATTTGTTGTCACACTTTGTAGCGTGCAGTTTGTTGGCTCTTTGTGTAATTCTGTTCACATGTACATAAAAATCTGTGAAAGAGAAGGACCAACCTATGGAGAAGGGACTACTGATGATGATGAGCGAATGGTCTTCAACAGTTTATTGATCATCCCCTGTATCCAGTGTGCAGCATCCACGATGTTTTCGCTCTTTTTAGCATCAATCACTTTCAGTGGAATGGGATTTCTGAGTTCCTTTCTGTTGTTTAGTTTTTCAAAAATCAGAACATCTACCACGGTTACCAAGCATATGTCATTTAATATACTGTCCAAAAAAGTTAAGCATCCCCCCTCCAACCCCCCCCCCCCCCCCCTTAATACCTGTGGGTATACGAATATCTCATACTGGGCGCTCCCCATTCCTCAATTCAAGCGGGCATAGCTCCTCAAAACTGGTGAACATTTGCTGGCTATTGACCACTTCACTGCCGTGCATATCTGACTTAAGCTGTGCCGCGATAAGTTCGAATTTTGTTCATTTTTCAGATGGAAGAATCAGAGTTTGGAGGCTCCATAAAGACCGACTTACTGAGAGAAATGTTTAGCCGGTTGAAGCATCAAGGTTTGGACCGGTGTCTTCTCTCGAGGCAAATCTCCGCTTCATATCGTTGACGGAAACATGAAAGCACAAATGTGCAGGCACCACATTTTGGAGCCGATTGCCATCTCCTACGGTCGCCGTCTCCTTGCAAGCCGATTTCATTTTTTGGACTATAATGCGAGGCCTCACGGAGCGAGAATAGTGCGAGAGTTCATAGATATGCAACAGGAAGTGACCTGGATGAATTTTCCTGCAAAGTGCCCGGGCTGCAATACGATAAAACATGTGTGGGACATGCTCGAGAGGAGAGTGGTTAATAAACAGCCACCACCTCATTACATCCATCGACAGTCTGCGCCTTGCACTTATACACTCTACCGGATCGACTTCCGTATCCTTTAGTTTGATTCGGTATACATGTTACGGTTTTTGAGTTCACAAAACAAACATGGTTCAATATCGTAGATATTTTTGTTATTATTAGAACAAGTTTAACATTGTTTTGTGGTGCATTCGTCGGAGTATATATTTTTCTCAGTTCCTGGACGTTTATCTACTTAGAATATTGCTATTTGCGGATAACCGAGGTCTAAATTTGACAAATCTTTCACAAATTCACAGAAAAATTCACACCACATCGATATATTTCTAAATATTGAATTGAAATGTACACATTTGGCCAATATGAAACCTCGTCTGAAATATATAACAAAATCTGTCCTATCTGAACCGTTTTTGGTAGGAATATTTGCTGATAAAGCGGCGTCGTATTTTATTCTACGTGTCGGTTTACTTGGGTATATGGTTACAGTTTCCCGTCGTGTACGGAGAAAATGACGTTCCGGCTTCCTTGTGTTTACAATGAACTTTATTTATGTATGCTTTGTCTATTTCGAAGTCCAGTTTACCAGAATCGTCAACTTTTTGTGCATACCGCAAGATGTTATTCTTTCGCAAAGGGAACTTGTGGTTAACCAAAATATTATCATCACGGGAGATGCAGGGACGTCCACGGGTGTCGATATGTTCTCCTTCTCCATTGGCGAAGCGGCAGCGATCGAGCACGCCTAAAGCAAAAACTATCTTATTCCAAGATTTATCTGAGAGTATGGCTAATCTCAGTATATGGACGACTTAGAATATGAATTTAAGGAACACGGAGTCTTATCTGATGTGAATGAAGATGAAGATGACTCTTGTGGCCCTGCTTTCAAGTGTCGTCGCCGAACTGAAACAGTGTGGTCATTTGAATGACTGGAAAACATTGTTCAAACATAGCTGACGGAGATTTCCCAGTGAATTCATAGCACACATGTTATTCCTCAATTCAAGCGGGCATAGCTCCTGTCGATGTGCTTGTGGTCGACATCGGAGATCAGAGACAAATGCGTTACGGTACTCAGATAATGTGAAGTTCTTCTGGCTAACATTGCCAAAACCTTTCCTGAAAAGTTTTTTCAGTTCATGGGTGGAGACAAACCTTCCGAAAACGACACAAGGTTGTTTAATTTCGCAGTCCCAACCGACAAGATGTTACATGAATTCCAAAAGTTTAAGGCGTCGGAAATGAATCCAGGTGCCTTATTGGAGATGTTCGACCTTTTTCCTCAAAAAAGATCGCTTGCGCAAATCGTTCAAGGTATGTCTCGATGGAAAGAAGCTCAATGTGTCGTCTGCTTCATCTATAGGTGATGATAATTTGTTCGGTTTTGAGGGCTAGCCAAAGATCTCAACGAGAAGCTAGCCTAAGAACAAAAGGTTATATCGAAGGCGTTGGACGTTCTGGTGACACATGTGAGAAAAGATTGTATCTCATCAGATGACTTCTGCCACTCTCCAGCCCAACTGTTTGAACTCACAACGCTTGCTAGAGCGATTTTACTCCCTTTGAAGTGCATGGTTATCTCAACTAAAGAAAAGAAAAGTTAAAGTTAAAAAGAGCTTGCACTACAAAAGTTAAGGGATGTCAGTGATTCAAACTGGAGAAAATCGTGATTTGCATTTGTTATCAGTGTTCAACACCCTAACATTCAAAGAGTTGACGAAACTTTGGACGATATCATTGTCATTATTGATGAGCTGAGTTATTTGTGTTCTCTTTCTCAGAAGACGATAATTTGTATATAAGAGGAGACACGATTCATCTTACATCACGAACAAATCACGTTTATCTCATTGGTATTGAAGTCATGCGAAATGAGAATCAGTTTTGCGAAAATTCTAAATCCGTACGCCAACGAACAGGAGCTTGGCATTCAATTAGGGACAAAGGTCGGGTAACAAGCAGTACAATATACAAAGCTCTGGGGCCAGAATCTCTCAATGCTCAAAACGAATTGTGTAAAACGACAAAGTTCCATGACAATAATATAATAATAATAATTCTTTGGCCGGTCGCTGATTGTCGCGGTTCTGAGGCCTTGATTAGCCCTCTGTTCACAAATGCCCCCTGCCACCATGCCTCTCTTCTCCTCCCAACACTTTGAGACGAACTGCTTGATGACATCCCGTACCCTATTCTTCCCAATCTCTCCAATAAGCATACTAACCCTCTCCTTTTTGTCACCTACCAACCATATGTCCTTAATTCTCCCATCCCACTTCCCCATCATACTCCCGGTGAATCTTATTCTGTTAGACTGGTATTTTGGACATTGTAACAGAAAGTGTTCCAGGGTCTCCAGTGCGCCTAGATTACACATTTGACATTCCTTTTCATTGTCTTTACCAGTTTTTCCCCTAAGCACCAGCGATCGCGACCTCATCTTGAACAACAGTGACCCCCCCCCCCCCCCAAAGTGCCTCAAGGTACTCTTCAAAATCTGGCTTCTCTCTATGACGCAGGTCACCCAAAGACCTCTTTGCTTTGACCCCTTCTTGCTAATTCATTTTACAATCCGCAATGACTCTTTCTCTGACGACTTTTTACCCTGGGTTGTGTCCGCTTCTAAGTCTGAGATCTCCATTGAATAGTTCTACATTAACTCCCTCACTTGGTCTATCCATCCTGCCTTTATGTTTGAATTCCAAATATTCTGGAACATTAATTTACACCATCGACTGTCGGGGAGATAGTTGAGATAGCAGAGTTTTATTAAGTCTATCCTGTCCATAATCTTCATCCACTCAAACTCGCCCTTTATTGCTTCTAGTGCTGCAGCATAACTCGCCCCCATTATCCATCGGCCTTCATTGTTCTGCAGGGTTTCCCAGCTCTGTAAAACCATTTGGATTAGAGGTAACACTTCCGCACCATATGTTATACACGGTACACCTACCATTTTCCAAATTGTTTTCCCCACGAAAACCTTATTGAAGCTGTTTCTCCCTATAAGTGCATTTGATTAAGGGTTCGACTCCCCTTCACGGTTAGTTTCTTCGTGTAGTTTCGGTAGACGCCTCTTACAGTAATGTTTATATTTACCCCTAAATACTCGTAGTCGCATGTCTCTCGCACACTAAGAAATTTGCTGCTACCTCCCAGAATACAGAACTCGATCACTCTCCACTTTCGAGTAGGTTCCACTTTACGGCCCACGTGTATAACTTTGCTTTTGCTTTCATTTAATTCGAGTCTCAATTTGTTCCCAGATCTCCCAACAATTGCCAGCATATTCTCTCGCCCCATTTTGCTTTCTGACACCAGTACCACATCATCTGCGAAAGATAGCCTTGGGATCTTCAGTCCCCCACCTGCTACCCCCTCGTCGCTATGCAGGAGTTCATCTCCCAAATCTGTGATGTACAGTGTAAAGGAAGTGGCGAAAGGACTCAACACTGTTTTAGGCCTATCTCCATTGGCACATGTTTTGTTAAGTTACCCAGGCTTCATATAATGAACCACAAAATCATCTCCCGGCAGATGTGGTAGAAAGGATGAAAATCGGAACTGGAAACAAAAAGAATGCTGCTGGGACATTAATTGACAAATTGCTTCCGTCCTTATATCCCGATATGCTACACACTGAACGAAAACGGAGAGGCGTTCCTGGTTGTGAGCCCGGATGTAATTGTAGGGCGAGCTCTAGTAGTCTGATGGCAATCGAAATTAAGTGTCTATTTCCGGACAAGAAGTAAACTATGACCAGGCTAAAATCTGGAGTCTGAAAACAATGGGTTAACTCAGATACTTCGAGAAAAGCAGATTTATAAATTAATGATTTGATGGATTAACGCATTAAGATGTTTTCAACTCTTACAATCCATCACAATGCCTACTTGATTAATAAAAGAGTCTACATGTTATTTTAACAGCTACTAATAGAGTTGATTGTTTTATTTTAATAATGCTACTTGGAAATTGTACATATAAAAGCATGTTAACTCTATAAATTTGGTAATTCGGATATCCGATTACAAGAAAGTTGCACGTAGAGTTTGGTAATCGCTCCCGTCAACATTTTGTATTACATGTACGCTGAAGTCCAGTTAATAAATTTGTTACAAAGTGTAAAAAGACTTTTAGTCTCAGTAGTTTGTGGAGTGAGATACCCGGTACGAAATAACTTCGCGACCAGTTCCTCCGGTCATAATTTGGTGGAGCAATTCGGGCATACGGTGACTTTTTAGCTCACCTTGAGATATCGGAAGGAATTTCTGAGTCAAAAATGTGCAGTGTGATTCCCCAAAACATTGTGAACCTATTGCAGAGCTTAAACGTGGAGAGATTAGAACTGTTTTGGGAACTTCAAGCAGAAACACACGAGACCAGTCTTATGCTTAAGTAGAAGAAACCAGCATCATGTGCAAAGAAACCGAGATCAGCAGCAAAACGTTCTAGAGACAGTGTCAGGAAGATGTCATTATGAGGAAACAAAGAGACGTCTACGTCCATGAAAGTAGTGGAAATGATCATAAGGATATTTGTGCTTCTGTTCCGAGCACTGGGAAGAAACCTGATGTGAGTAAACAAACGTTTTCTTTATCTGGTGTTAACTTGGACAAAAAATCTCAACCAAATGGCATTAGTAGACCCACCCAAAATGTGTCTGCTACATCAGACATGTCAGAAAAAGTGTTCGTCACGCGAAAAGCCACCTTGTCGGGTGCATCTGAACTTAGCGCGTTCGGCACTATGATGTCAAAAAACATAGAGACGAAAAAGGCCGACCAGAGAGGTGGAATCCTTTCAGAAGCTAAGAACATTTATTCCTTAGGTGACAAAACTGTCGGAAAACGAAATACGCGGAAGAAATTTAGTGTCTCAATCAGGGGCTCTAAAATAAATTCACCAAATAAAGTGGACAGGGTTGATGGCAATTCGGTTTCGATGGATTTACCAAAACGTCGGAAACTCAATTCTCGTTTTGGAAACATGAACTCGAATAAAAGGTTCCGAAATCCGAATGAAATAGTGGACATTTTATGTGGACATGTTTCACCGCAGGGTTCAAAAATCTTTTGTGTAGAGTACTGTGATGGCGACATACAAGAAGTGTCTTTCGAATTGGTACCTGTTGTTATAAGAGACCGAATAGATCCAAACTGGTCTACTTGGTTTAGTGGATAAAAATATGTGCACCGATATGTTCATCTTTGTTACTTATAAAATGCAATCAGTTTATTTCTTTCGTTTATTACATTTACTAGTGCTAATTGAGAACTTACCCTGACTACTAAAATATTCAGGAACAATGTACCCAAATGCCAGGAGGCATATTTTTGGGAGGCAGCGAGGTATTATGACCAGGCTAAAATCTGGAGTCTGGAAACAATGGGTTAACTCAGATACTTCGAGAAAAGCAGATTTATAAATTAATGATTTGATGGATTAACGCATTAAGATGTTTTCAACTCTTACAATCCATCACAATGCCTACTTGATTAATACAAGAGTCCACATGTTATTTTAACAGCTTCTAAAGTTGATTGTTTTATTTTAATAATGCTACTTGGAAATTGTACATATAAAAGCATGTTAACTCTGTAAATTTGGTAATTCGGATATCCGATTGCAAGAAAGTTTGACGGAGAGTTTGGTAACCGCTCCCGTCAACATTTTGTATTACATGTACGCTGCAGTCCAGTTAATAAATGTGTTACATAGTGTAAAGACTTTTAGTCTCAGTAGTTTGTGGAGTGAGATCCCCGGTACGAAATAACTTCGCGACCAGTTCCTCCGGTTATAATACGACAATATTTCACTCCCATGTTCCAAAATATTATAACACCCAACTATAATAATTGGCGGAAAAGTGTGCTCTCAACACAGATAAGATACTCTACATATCATACTCTAAACAGACAACAACAATATTTGAAGTCCAGTTCGATCCTGACATGTGGAGAGAAATTTGGAATGAGTTTGTTCGTATTTATGGCAACAAAGAACCACCAAAGAAGATGACCAGACTGTTGAAAGCATCAGAAACCTTGAAATCCAAATCAGACAATTTCTGGGAGACAAATGTGAAGTTTGTCGGAGAATTTCCATCACTCGTGTCAATGCCATGTTCCCACGAACTATACCAACATGCACTTACATCAGAGATTCTGGTGTTCATGTTGTCTGATGTTGATAGAATGACATCATCAGATTTGCCAATCGCATATGGACTGGCTACAGTTTAAGAACAAAAGTTCTGAGAAATGTGGTACACTCTGTGTTGAAAGAATGCAGTGAGAGAGGAATCCATGTGACAGTGGTATCATTCGACGGCCAGTGGGCACGAATAGCGATCGCGACAAGCCGATGACCATTCTGCAGGTGCAAAAACAAAAGGACGCACATCAAGAAGCCAGAAGTATGAAAAAGCACGAACAAGTCAGTAAAATTGTGGCAGCAAATAAATTCGATGGATCTGAACATAAGCGTTGGTCGTCACCTGTTGCTGATATTAACATAGGCGTAGCTTATGACGAAGGTTGTAAGGTTTTCAAAGGATCCACCACAGTAAATGGCTTGAAAGATCAAAATCACCAAACGTTCCACCGAAAGCAGCGATGTTGCTGAAGTGTACATCGTCTAAAACGGAACGCCAAAGTAAAGAAAGCCAAGCTGCAGACGACTACTGGGATAATGCTGAAGAGGATGTAGTTATGAGTTCAATTAGTACAGAGGAACAACTTACACTGGACGGTGATACGATCATGACAATATCCCTCGTGAACAGACAAGTTACTAACCTGGAAGCCAACTCAAGTAGTGATACACACAACATTGCTTTTGACGGTAGAATTGATTTCGATTGATGTATAAATGCTTGTCTGAATCTATTATTCACCAGCGATATGCACGTTTATTGACAATCACAAAGACTGAATGCCCATTTTTTGAGTAGAAATACATATAACGTTTTCACGATATGAAATGACCGGAGCAGGTTTGTGCTTCATAACCAGTGGTCAAAAGATTCCCAGAAAGATGCAAGATGGCGTTAATGTGTTGTTTTCACGGTGGCATAACAT
The DNA here is from genome assembly GCA_031216915.1 of Pictodentalium vernedei. Classification (NCBI taxonomy): domain Eukaryota; kingdom Metazoa; phylum Mollusca; class Scaphopoda; order Dentaliida; family Dentaliidae; genus Pictodentalium; species Pictodentalium vernedei. The sequence continues at coordinate 293,916,979 of CM062289.1, forward strand.
ACTTGAATATTGCTATCGACATATCGAACCCCTGCGGTATGTACGATCAAACCGCACACAACTAAATTCTGAAAACCCAAGCAAACCGCTGCATGATGAATTCACCCACCCCTGAAAACTTCAAATTATCGGCAAATTCGGAAAGAGAAAGTAACTAATAATCCCAACTATATGATGGGTAATTAGGGATGCGGACCGGACTGCAAAAAACCGGTACGGTTCGCAGCCCAGGGCCGGACCGCGCACCGATCGGCCGTCATTGGACCGTTTTGGACCGGTCCACACATGGCGGTCCGGTACTGGACCGGTTCGCAGACCTTAATACACACATGTATGTCTAGCTTTAACACTTTGGTTATCTGGTACGGAAATCCGAAGCTCCAGTCACCAGTCAATAGACTCAATACACACTTTTTTGGCATTTTTGCAAGTGTCGTCTGCTTTTCATGTTAAGTAAAGGGTCAAATCATTCTTACAAAAATGTTATTTTTCAAACATCAAAACATCTGAAGCAGTAGTTTTGAGTTTTCTATATTATTTTCCCCTTTGCCCACATTGTTAAAATCTGATGGCCCCATGGAACCCCTACATATGATACCGGCGGCTTGCTTTGAGCAGACTTATTGTGTGAAGCATCATTGCAAAAATGTTATATATATCAAACATGGTAGCATTTTTTCTGTACAGATGTTTAGAAATTTGCTCCATTACCCATGGTGTTAAAACCTGGGGCTCACGATACCCCTCAAGTAGATTGAGAGAAGATCTTTTAAACATTTTCTCCATTACTCACAATGTTAAAATCTGAGATTACCATGCCACCCCCAAATAAGACCACAGGAGTTTGATTTTAACAAACTTGCAGATTATTCACACAAGGATGTCTATATCAAACATTGAACCTGTCTGTATTCTGTATATACCTCCTCTGTCAGGAGTACCAATATCCCAGTACTATAAGAATATTGTAAAGTTACTTATTTGGAATTAAACTTAATCGGTGAGAGGTAACAGATCTCTTCCATCGGCAGCAGTCTGATTTACGTACTTTGTTTTATCTAGATGCTGTTCATAAGTCAAATTTCTTGAAAGATATTCAATGTTGGAAATAATGTTAGTATCAAGATTGAGGGGAGTGGGAGTTTCCTGGAGAGGATCTAGTAATGCTTGTAGAGTTAGTACAGGAAGTGTAGGTAAAGTGCTAGAATCTTTCATGGAAGTAATGTTATTTTTCAGTAATGTTTCTATTGCGGGAAGGTATTTTGATCTCGTCGCATCCCAGTATTTACATTCAGAAGAAAATGCGCCCGATCCTCAACTTCTGCATTGCACGGTTTAAGATTTTTATTTGTTGAATTGGTTAGGTGACGTTGATTGAAGATTGCTTTATGGACTTGCAGCTGATAAGTTCCTGTTAGTAATTTAGCTTTTATTCTAGCTTTCCTTGTTTCATGTTGATTTTTGTTGGCTAATGTCGATAAATAGACTGGGCAAGTCAAATTGTGTGATGACGACGATATAAATCTCAATGATGTCAAATTTTCGTTAGTTATTTTTTACAGGAACAGCTGTTCCCAGTAGTATATGCCTTCTGATTTGGTGGTTCTTTTCCGGGTAATTTTGTCTGGAACATTCTAAATGAGTTGGTACAGTGGCGGTAAATTATATTTGCATAGGACCTCTTGAATCTTTACAGCCCAGCTGTTCGAGTTTGGAGATTTTATTGCTGCCTGTCTTAATATGAAATTGTATTCAACTGACTTAGCATTTGCAATCATATTCCTTAAGAAGCTCAGCATTTTTCTATGTATTTGTGCTTCTGCAGGGAGTATAGCCTACCTACCAGGCCATAGATATCAACAGTGGAGCAATTTCTAGGAAGATCTTGGATGATCCTAAGCTTCTCTTTCTGACAAGGTTCAAAAGTTTTAATAGTGCTATTCCTGAAAACCCACAGCTGTGTACTTTACAGCAGTCTTGGTGTGATGTAAGGTAGCCATCTCTTCCTGAGAATTGCTGGATTTAGTCCGCTTCTGCTGTGCAGCTCGGCACCAAGAAGAGTATAAACTGTACGTGTGGCGTATGAAATTCTTTGTTCTACTCTTCGCTCATTAGTCTGTGTGAAACACACAGACTATTGTTTTTGCACAGTTTCTTTTTCTTTTTTTTTTTCTTTTTTTTCTTTTTTTTCTTCTTCTTCTTTTTCTTCTTCTTCCTTTTCTTCTTCTTCTTCTTCTTCTTCTTCTTCTTCTTCTTCTTCTTCTTCTTCTTCTTCTTCTTCTTCTCCTCCTGTCTTCTGTCTTCTCATAACTTTTTTGTCCGCAAGATAACTCGAAAACGAATTGCCCTATCTCGTTGATTTTTGGCATGCTGATAGACAGCCACAAGTTCTCGGCACTGAATATTTTTCAGATTCCTGGGGTATCAGGGGTGTCTGTAGGGGTGTTTTGAAAGTGGGTCACGCCCATATCTCAGGCGTAGCATGACCTACAGACCTGGGACCAACACCAAATGAGTCGACATTCGACGGAGGTTCAAAATATGGGTCAAGGTCACGGAGGTCATCTAGGGGTCATTGAGTGCATTTTTCAGAATCGCTGGAAATCACATTTTTTGACCCCCAAAAGTATTCCTGACGTACACACATGCATTTTGACGTTAAAAAAGTGGGCGTGGCCAAAATTTTTGAAAGTGGGTCACGCTCATATCTCAAGCATGATATGACGTATGGACCTGGGACCAACACCAAATGAGTCGACACTCGATGGAGATTCAAAATATGGGTCAAGGTCACGGAGGTCACCTAGGGGTCATTAAGTGCATTTTTCATAATTGCTAGAAATCACATGTTTTGACCCCCTAAAGCATTCCTGACATACACATGCATTTTGATGTAAAAAAAGTGGGCGTGGCCAAAATTTTTGAAAGTGGGTCACGCTCATATCTCAAGCATGGTATGACGTATGGACCTGGGACCAACACCAAATGAGTCGACACTTGATGGAGATTCAAAATATGGGTCAAGGTCACGGAGGTCACCTAGGAGTCATTAAGTGCATTTTTCATAATTGCTAGAAATCACATTTTTTGACCCCCTAAAGCATTCCTGACATACACACATGCATTTTGACGCAAAAAAGTGGGCGTGGCCAAAATTTTTGAAAGTGGGTCACGCTCATATCTCAAGCATGGTATGACGTATGCACCTGGGACCAACACCAAATGAGTCGACACTCGATGGAGATTCAAAATATGGGTCAAGGTCACGGAGGTCACCTAGGGGTCATTAAGTGCATTTTTCATAATTGCTAGAAATCACATTTTTTGACCCCTATAACATTCCTGACATGCACACATGCATTTTGACCAAAAAAAAGTGGGCGTGGCCATAATTTTTGAAAGTGGGTCATGCTCATGACTCAAGCATGATATGACGTATGGACCTGGGACCAACACCAAATGAGTCGACACTCGATGGAGATTCAAAATATGGGTCAAGGTCACGGAGGTCACCTAGGGGTCATTAAGTGCATTTTTCATAATTGCTAGAAATCACATTTTTGACCCCCTAAAGCATTCCTGACATACACACATGCATTTTGACGTAAAAAAAGTGGGCGTGGCCAAAATTTTTGAATGTGGGTCACGCTCATATCTCAAGCATGGTATGACGTATGGACCTGGGACCAACACCAAATGAGTCGACACTCGACGGAGATTCAAAATATGGGTCAAGGTCACAGAGGTCACTTGGGGTCATTAAGTGCATTTTTCATAATTGCTAGAAATCACATTTTTTGACCCTCTAACGCATTCCTGACGTACACACATGTATTTTGAAGCAAAAAAAGTGGGCGTGGCCAAAATTTTTGAAAGTGGGTCACGCTCATATCTCAGGCATGGTGTGACGTATGGACCTGGGATCAACACCAAATGAATCGACACTCGATGGAGATTCAGAATATGGGTCAGGGTCATGGAGGTCACCTAGGGGTCATTAAGTGCATTTTTTATAATTGCTAGAAATAATTTTTTGACACCCTAAAAGCATTCCTGACATACACACATGCATTTTTAACGTAAAAAAAGTGGGCGTGGCAAAAATTTTTGAAAGTGGGTCACGCTCATATCTCAAGCATTGTATGACGTATGGACCTGGGACCAACACCAAATGAGTCGACACTCGATGGAGATTCAAAATATGGGTCAAGGTCATCGAAGTCACTCAGGGGTCAATGAGTGCATTTTTCATAATTGCTGGAAATCACATTTTTTGACCTCCAAATGCTTCCCCAAAAATTCAGATGTGCATTTTTTCATGAAAAAAGTGGGCGTGGCCAAAATTTTTGAAAGTGGGTCACACTCATATCTCAAGCATTGTGTGATGCATGGACCTGGAGCCAACACTAAATAAGTTGACACTTGGTGGAGGTTCAAAAATGTGGGTCAAGGTTATGGAGGTCACTTGTGGTCATTGAGTGCATTTTTTCAGAATTGCTGGAAATCACATTTTTTGACACTCTAAAGCATTCCTGAAGTCCATACATCCATTTTTACGTAAAAAGTTGGTGTGGCCAAAATTTGTGAAAGTGGGTCATGCTCATATTTCAAGCATGGTATGATGTATGGACCTGGGACCAATACCAAACGAGTCGACACTCGATGGAGATTCAAAATTTGGGCCAAGGTCGAACAGGAGTCACGAGGGCTATTACCAAAATTGCTGGAAATCATATTTTTGAACCTCCTTGTGCATTCCCTTGATTGGTCCCTTTGAATACTGTGAAGATATATACCTTATCTGGTTTCTTGGAAAACATTAACTGATTTTTGAATGAATATCTATAAATACTGTCATTGAAAACCTATTTTTTATTTCTATATAACTATTTTATCCCCAAAATAAGCCTCTAAAGTATTCCCATTACATTCATAGAGGGGCACGGTGGCTAAGCAGTTAGAGGTGCAGGCTGCAAGCCGAGAGGTACTCAGTTCGAATCCTATCTGCGGCAACTGTCTTGTGTCTTTGGGCAAAAAACACTTTATTGCCCACATAATGGCATAGTGATGATGTGTACTAAGACATACTGCATGCCTATGATACACTTGCACTAACCCTGCTTGTGTGGAGTTAGCATGTTGGGGATCCAGACAGTTGCTTGTTGTTGTTGTTTGGTGGTTCTCGGTGTTCTCTGGTTTCCTCCATCCATAAAAACTGTACAACACGAGGTGGGCCTAGCTGTTGAAGTGTCGTTAAACCCCAATAAATTAATAACATTCATAGAATGTCTTCTATGCACTGTTTGTCAACATGATAACCCAAATACAATCAATCCTATCTCAATGTTTTTGGTATACTGATAGAGTGCCTGCCATTGGTACTTGGTCATCTATGATTTGGAGGCATGTGGGGCCTTCGGGCTCTAGATGTTAAAAATATGTTTACAACATTTACTGGGAAATGAGTTAGCTGAAGCAGTAACCATTATCTAAAACAGAAATCTCCAGAGAGAAAGCTGAGATAGAATTCTTTGTTACATTGAACAGCACTGTATATTTATGTTGTATCATGTTACAAAACTTCAGTCTCAGTCATTGGAGAGAGAGAGAAACCTTCACTTTTCAAAGCATTTTTTAAAAAAAATCTGTTTATTCTCAATCATAACTCAAGATTGAGAGGTTTAGGGATGGAGTGGTGTGTGGCTTTCTCGAAACACCTATCACAGTTACAAAGTAATAAAATGGAATATTTGAATGGTCAGATTTTAACCCTCTTAATACTTCGATGTGAGTAAAAAAATATCTTTAATATAACTCATGGCTACAGAATGTTTTTCACTCTCTTTTCTGAAACATTTAATTCTATGTGGAATGGGACACCTTTTCAGTGTGCTTTCCAAACTAAGGGATTCTTAACCCTTTAGCCAACATAACGGCAAAAACCGGTCAGCTTTATACACAGAAATGTCTATTCAGTTTTAATTACTTTTTCATTTTTGCTTGAAAAAACATAGCTTATGACCCTTCATTGGAATGAGCTCATTTTTTAAAGGATTATTTATTTATTGGTGTTTAATGTCACATATTTCTGCACAGTGGTTTACCATGACCAGGACAGTTTTACGGGCGGAGAAAGCCAGAGTACCTGGGGAGAACTATCAGATTCCCCACATACTAACTCCACACAAGCAGGGTTAGCATTGGTTGAATACAGGTGCACCATCGATGTGCAGTACGCTTTAGTACACATCGCCACCATGCACCCACGTGGGCAATGGGGTGAAGTGTCTTGCCCAAGGACAGAGTGAGGACCGCTCGACTTGCAACCTGCACCTCTGCCAACTCAGCCACTGCGCCCCCATTTAACCCTTTACCCAACGGAGACGATAGCAAAATTTATTATTTCAAATATCATTTTTTCAAATTTTCCAAACAATTTCAACAAAACCATATCATGGGACCCCTCGTTGGAACTAATATTGTTTCAACTTCTCAATTTGCATATTACGAGGGCGGATGAGGCCGATTCGTTGGGTAAAGGTTTTTTTTTAATTTTTTTGCAGCCTGCACCTCTACCATCTGGGTAAAGGGTTAAAGGATTAAAATGGAATATTTAAAGCGAATATTTTAATCCTCTGAAAATCTTAATATGGGGGCACGGTGGCGCTGTGTACTAAAGCGTACTGCACTTCGATGGTGCACCTCTCTTCGAAAAAATCATTGAGAATAATGAAAACCATTTCCATTCTCACAGTGTTGTTCTAAACACACATGGATATAGATGGGACCTCGGTATTTTGACAATGCCAATAAGTCTTCAGACAGGCTCTTGGGGGTCTTCAAGGCCTTTCAACGTCTACATTCCAACATTACTGAACCTTTTTACTTGCAATATATTTTCCAGAGGTGCCATGCATGCACTTCATCATTGCCTTGCTAATATGGACATTTACCATCATCTACAAATATGGCAGATCCGGAGTTGGTGGAGCCAATATTTATAAAGTAGTTTGTGCTCATACTTCAGGTTTAGTATGACCTATAGTAATGGTACCTACACCAAATGAGTTGAAACTTGCTGGAGATTCAAAATGTGGTCCACCTCTATGCGGTCAAGAGAGGTCATTAAATGCATACTTTTTCTTCCTATTGGGAATTTCATTTTATACCAATTAATGCAGTTCTGAAGATTATACATGTATCTCATCATTCAAATAAATGGTAGCGGCAGTAATGTCCATTTCTGATTCCTTGTTCGAACCCTATATATGGTGTGCACATATATGCCTTTTCGGGTTTCTTAGAAAAATTGTTCTGATTCCTGTATGAATATTTTCTCCATGAAAGAATTTCACAAAAAGCAGTGGGGAGAAAGCTGTGACTGTCACATACAATAACATGATCTATTTATTTAATCTCATTGTACAGAATTATTCCCAAACCAAGTTAATATAAAAACAAACAACTTGATAATGAAGAATTCCAGTGTACATGTAATTGTAAAACTACACTGGAGATTTGTTATTTAAACCTATCACAATACTGTCAGGAGGATGCCGGTAAAAGATGCAATACTGACATAGTTGAATGTTCTGTTAACTGTGTTAGTGCTATGACTGTTTAAAATTAATTTATTAGAGAAGTTCTAGTTTTATGTATGCCTTGTTTAGGTCACTAGATGCTATTTTAAGAGCAGGCTTTCAAATGAGCTCTTGGGGTTTTTAAGGTTTTTATGACAATATCTCCGACATAGAGTCTATGCACCCTTTGTCAGCGCGACAACTCAAATACGGACCGTCCTATCTCTATGCATTTTGGCATGCTGGTTAACAATAACCAGTTTGCACTCATCTATGTTTTTTTCACCCGTTCGATCTGAATGTCAGATGACAGATCTGAAGTTGGTGGAGCTATTATTTCAAAGTGGGTTGCGCTCATTCTTCAATGTAGATGTGGACATGGGACTACACCGACTGAGTTAAACATTGCTGGAGATTCAATACATGGTCCACCTGAATGAGGTCATCAAGTGCATATTATTCAGAAAGACTGGGAAATGCATTTACACCTTAATGTATTTCTAAAGTTTATGAATGTATTTCATCACTCAAATTCGTGGGCAGAGCCAAAATTGTCCATTTCTGATTCGTGTATCGAACCCTTTAAATGCTGGTCACATATATGCCTTTTCTGGTTTCTTATAAAAATTGTTCTGATTCCTGTATGAATATCTGTAAATACTGTTAACGAAAAACCCATTTCTGATTTGTTAAAAAATATTTTACACCAGAAGATAAGCCTCCATAAATTCTCTTTCTGTAGAGTTTATTCCTGATACTTTAACCCTTTTCACACAGACTTGAATTTACTGGATGCAGTAAATTCTGTTTCTCTAGTTCAGCTTCTGTTTTGCAGAGTATAATATGCCCAGATGTGTGCCTTCAATTGATATATTAATTTCTTCTTCATTAAGAATAATTGGTAGGTTTTTGTTCTCTTGATGACCATATGCGTTTAAATTGTATTTAAGAACCAAGGATTTTGTGTTGTTTATCATCACTCTATCTTTATTCAATATATGCTAAATTGATGCTATCATTTCAGTTGTTTCTAGAGTTTCTGACTCTGCAATAACAGTCATGTCATCTGCACAGATGGGCAGGGAGCAGCATTTTGTTCCTATTTTTGTGCCCAGGTGTTGTGAGGTAATGCTGTTTATGAAACCACTATTCATCATTTTAAACATATGGGGTGAAAGAGAGCTGCCTTGTACCGTTCCTTGTAGGATGTTGAATGGTGATGATAACTGGCCTTCCCATTTCACTACTGAACTCACGCCTTTGTACCAATTTCGTAATAACAGCCAGTAATCGCTGGGCATTCCTAGATGAGACCATCATGCCAAACTCTATCGAAAGCTTTTTCTGCATCTAACATTATAACTGTTGTGTTTATTCTGTTCTCTTCATTTTCATTTGAGCTTTCCATGAGAATGAATGATGCAAATAATGGTAAAAGCCTCTTTGTAATGAACCTTGGTTTCTATTGAAGATGGAGGCGATTTTAGAGATGACAGTAAGCTCTAGTTGTTTTCCTAGAATGCTTGAAACTGTTATACCTCGGTAGTTTGTTGGGATGTGTTTTGGCTTGCCATTTTTTATATAGTAGTGTTAAAATACCTTTCTTAACCCTTTACCCAACGTAACGGCCAAAACCGGCCAGCGCTATTCTCAAAAATCGCCTATTAATTTTAATTATTTTTTCATTTTTTGTCTCAAAAACATAGGTTATGACCCCTCATTGGAACGAGCTCGTCGAGCTCGTTCCAATGAGGGGTCATAACCTATGTTTTTGAGACAAAAAATGAAAAAAATAGTTATTCAAGAATTTTTTTTGCAAGTGTCGTCTGCTTTTCATGTTAGGTAAAGGGTTAAAAGCCTGCGGTATGATATGCATTTTCAACATCGAGTTATAAAGATGGGTGAGAATAGGGGTGAGGCACTCTGTTCCGTACATAATGTACCCACCAGTGATACCAAGGGTGTCATGAGCCTTTCCTGTTTTAAGTTTCTTTTTGGCTTTGAAAATGTCATTTTCTGAAAAACTTTCAGCTGTATTCGATAAAATATGTTCAGCCAGAGCATCGAGGACTTTGATATCCTCTTCAACTAAAGTTTTGTGTTCAGTATCGAAATGGTCTCTATGACATGGTTGGGCCAAATCACCAAAGTACTGTGCCCAACCTTCTCTGACTTCATCGAACCCCATAAAAATGTTCAGTTGTATTCTAAGCAATCAGTGTTCGTATCATTTGTTCTTTGATTTCTGGTTGACTTAAAAAATAATTGTTGGTTTTGTTCTGCTGAGTGATCAATTTCTTCATAAAAAGAAAAGCGCTTCAGTGCTTTGTGTTGTCTCTGTACCTGTCTGAACTTCTTTTTCAAGGATTTCCAATTTGTATGGCAGTGGGGCTGTTGATAAGCTTCCCATTTTTTTCCAAATCCAAAAGATCTTTTTGACATTTTTATAGTGATCAACAATATATTTTGGTCTAGGTTTCAATTTCATAGGAACTGGTAAAACTGTTTTCCTTGGAACTGTACCTTCTTCTGACTGTTATTAAAGTATTCAATTTGTTGACAAACATCTCAATGTCATATTCAGTAGAAAGAGAATTAAATTCCAATAAGTTTATCTTGTCCTCTAAACTACATTTTTAACCATTTATGTCAGCTTTGGACCATACTGGCTGTTTTCATGGTGTTTAGAATTAATTTTTCTGGTGTATGTAGCAGATTTTGTGTCAGTAGAAAAAGTGATTTTAGCATGTATTGGAATGTGATCTGATGTTCCAGAAGGTAAGTCAAGTAATGAAATATTGTTTATAATCTGCGAATTGTCTTTGACTATGATGGAACTCTTACAACTATAGCTGTAATATGTTGGATATTCAGGGTAATTTTCATTCATGGGTAACGACAGATTTTCATCAGCACAGAACCGTTCCAGTAAACTGTCTTTCTGTTTTTTATCATGCCTGTGGAGAGAAGCATTGAGATCTCCACACAAAATGAATAATATTGAAGGATGAAAACTTGAAGATTTCCGACAGCTGGTTGAGTGTACTTTTATAAACAGACACTGAGGTCTTATATCCATCAAACAGCATATACACTCCCACAAGACATATTGGACAAAGTTGAGAGTTTATTGTTGCAGTTATGATTCTTGTGTTGCCATCAGGTTGCAGCTTTATGGTTGAATCCAAGTTGTATCTCCAAATTAAGACAATGCATACCTGTCCTCTAGATCTACATTCCATTGGCTGGGGATCATCATCATCAAACGTTTTCGATAGAGAATAAAAGCCAAGAGATTGCAGGTAATCAGAAATTTTACTAATTTCAAATCTGTAAAGCCAGTGCTCTAGTAGGAAAATAAATTATAATGTCATTATATTTACAGAGGTCTTCTAATGCTGATGAATTTGATTTCAAACCCTGAATGGTGTATGAGATTAATGAAATAAACAATGAATTGCTTAATGTTATTTGTTGAGTTTTTATTGGTCTGTCCATGGTGGCCTTGGATTTTCTGTCTGGCCTAATTCTAAAAAGAATGTGCTGAGCAGGTACTATTCCTTGTAGATTGTTGGTAGATATATTGTCACAACTATATATGATTTATTTGGACCAGTCGTTGGGGAGAAAAAACGTTCAATGTTTTCTTCATAACCCATAGTTTAAAATCTCAGAGGCCGATGATTCCCAGAAATATAGCCGTGGGGCTAGACTGAATGACCTTGTAAATCTCTTTACAGATGTTATATGTCAAGCATTGAGGCATTTAGGATGGTGGTTTCTATATTTTAAACTGTTATTACCATTACCCACAGTATTGAGTGGTTGAGGCCAGATTACTTTTTGTGGTCTGAATTTATTTAATATTTGTGTTTTTACAAATTATTGGAGAATGCCCAAAGGCACTCCAATAAACTGTAACAAAACAAATTTATATAAACCAAATATTATTTGCACTTGACTGAATGTGAAACATGAGCAAGGAAAATGATGGCTTTTGCTGTGTACCTTCATTTTTTTTAAAGCCCTGCTAGTGGCTTCTTGTACTCAAGCAGTTAAAATGAGAGATCGCCATTGCCCCCTCCCCCCCCCCCCCCCCCCCCCCCCCCCCCCCCATAATAAAATCGATGATAATTTCTGTAAGAAGTTTGATTACAATCACCATGAGGATGTTTCACATTAAATACCAGTTACTTGTGTCATGGAGTTCCGAAAAAAATGTTTGAAGTTTTGTTCTATTTTTTGACCATGTGGTTTACCATTTGGCTAGCAAGCAACATTTTTTTCCAAACAAATCAAGAACATGTCAGCCCAAAATAATGTATGGCAAATTCCTTTCAAATTGATCCAAGAGTTCGAAAAATGTAAAATTTGGGCAGTGCCAAAAATCTTGCCACCCCTCTTATAACAAGTATTTTCTCTTGAACAAACTTCTATTTATACCTCAAAAGGACGCTTGATACCTAATATGAAGTACTTGCATCGTCAGTTAATGTGAAGAATGTTTTTTGTTAAAATTGGGTGGTTTATGCAAGCCCTGTCCCATGGGGAAGGGGGCAGCACATTGATTGTAACAAAATTGAATTGTCACACCCCACATGAATTTTTTATTGGAATAAGGCTAGATGTTTGGGAGAAGAAGACTCAAACATCACCTTTACGATGGACAAAATACAGTAGACAAAAAGTGATTGGTATAGCTCACCCTGACTTTCAGTCAGATCGATTTCAATGCCCATTCAGAGATTTAAGGACTTTCATTGTTTTAAATATTTTTATTTCAAGCCCCACAATAAGGCTGCAATAAAGAAATTCCTAGATTTTCATCCAACTTATTTAATCAAACTGGGGCAGACGGGTGAATTTTATTTTTTATTTCACCCAGAGACTGGCTGATCTAGAATAGCCCTAGGAACTGGTGGGTTAGGGGCATGGTGGTGGGGGATATGTTTCTAAAACCTATAACAAGAGATTACTCAGCTGAATGGGAGGAAAATTTGAGTAATTAGACTCCGTGAATGGCTCCAAAAGGTACTTGGGTCATATATACAGTATCAGCAGAAATAAGTTGTAGGATAACCACAAGAACATTTTGATCACAGTTCACCCAATTGATAATTCCAACATTTGACATCATTTTTCTCTCCCTTTGAGCACCCCAAGAAATTATGTCAAGGGTTGGAATTATCAACAAAGGGAAAATGATTATAAAAGTAATTTCCTTGTGGTTGTCCTAAAAGGAGATGATATGACAAAATTTTTTAAAATGCTATTAAAAAAAAAATTGGGCTAGATTGAAAAAATAGGGGCAGGCGAGGATGAAAATCTGGGATATTCTGCTTTATTGTGGCCAAACCCTGAATTAATTGCTAAATGATTTCACTTTTCACTCTTTAATATGGATAAAACTCAAGTTCTTTAGTTCTTTTATTAAAATGTCCTCTTCGTTGGATAGATGATTATTATTATTATTTACTGTTGTTCAAGGTAACTTTCAGCATCTATGCTATATCCTGACAGACACCCAAGTATAAAATCAAATACAGCCAAACATTTATACCCATACTGTACACTTAGAGGATTTCCAACCCATGCCTTGATTACTTGGTCAGATTTACAAGTGAGGAAGAACCTGTTCACCATGGTAAACAAGCACCACTCAATTTTCCAGATATCCTTTGGGAGACCAGTATTTATCATGACAAAAATGTTATGGGTCATAAAGATGGTGGATAGTTTCCAAAAGTTGGAGCATCCCTTGGAACCTGCTACAAACTCCTCCCTTCACCCTCCCATAAACACTTTTGGCTGACACTGAACTGTGTGAAAATGGCCCAGAATGCAGTTCTTTTGTAGCTTCTCATGACACAACGGTATGAGTATTTAAATGGCAAGTTTTGCAATTATATTGGACAGAGTAAACCTATCTTACAAATGTTTTCCTCAAAACTAAAACTTTTCATTTTTTGCTCACTAACTCCTTCCAATAAGGGCTTAAAACCTATGTTTTGGAATCAAATAATGAAAAAAATCAAATTTTATTGTTAGTTTTATAAGTACACATATATCACTGGATGGATTTGGTGGATAATGATTATTTATTGGTGTTTAAGGCCACTTTTAGCATCTATGGCTATATCATAACCACAAAACAAGTATCACGTCAAATTTAGCCAATCATAAATTTGTTATACCAATGCTGCCGACTTTAGAGGTTACTAGGTCCTATTTTACAAGCAAAGCAGAATTTGTTTACTACAATGTAGCACCACTCTGCTTCCAATAGTTCCTGAGAGAGTAGTGGGCAGATACTTGGCCTGTTCATTACTTAAGGGAAGGGTTAATTCCTTTTATCACATAATACTACTCCAATAGCCCATTACAGAACACATCTAAAAAACATTTTGATGCTGTAGCATTGTGAGTGAGTTGGTTTTGGAAGTAGAATTGAATTATTCTTAACCCGCTGACTATTTTTTAGATATTTTTCATCAAATCTAGCTTTCCAGCAACAATGACTAGATTTGATAACGAGGCCCCACTGGGCCTGAAGCACTCACCTTGAACAAAACACGATCTAAACAGAGTCCAAGAATGATTCTACATTAAGCAATCCATCTTCATGGGATACATTGTCAATCCTTGAGCCCCTCAGAGGTGACAAAAATAGTCCGAGCATCATGCCTTTTCTTCAGTTGATCATAATGTAAAATGTGGAGCTCCCCTATGAAGCCCCTTGATACAATCTATGTGGATTAATCTTAGTTAGACACTTCTAGAGGGTACTGAATACAAAATTTCTAATTCTTCAGCTACATGGCCAATTCTGGCTCCCGTAGGGAGCCCAAATATTAACCCAGGCTCTCGATTTGAACAAAGTTGAATCTGACCTCCCTAGAGATGTTGTATACCAGATATGAAAGAAGATCTGAAGAAGAAGATTTTTAAAGAAATTTCCTCATATTGTAGTAAGTTAATATTCGGGCTACCATAGGAATATTAATATTAACTCGAATATTAACCCAGGGAACCAATTTGAACAAACTGGAATCTGACTCCTCTAGAGATGTTGCAAACCAAATATGAAAGGATTCTGACAAGTGAATCTGAAGAAGAAGATTTTTGAAGAAATTCCCTCATATTGTACTAAGTTAAATTTCAGGTTCCCATATGGAGCCCAAATATTAATCCAGGCACTCAAATTGAACAAACTTGAATCTTACCTCCCTAGAGATGTCGTATACCAAATATGAAAGCATTCCGACTGGAAATATTAACCAAGGGACTTGGTTTGAACAATCTTGAATCTGACCCTCATAACAATGATGTATACCAAACATTCAAAGATTCTGACTGGTGGTTCTGAAGAAGAAGGTTTTTAAGGAATATTCCCCATATTGCCCTAAGTTAAAAATTTGGGCTCCTGTATTGAGCCCAAATATGAACCAATGGGCTTTATTTCAACAAACTTGTATCTGACCCCCCTATGGATGCTGTATACCGAATATCAAAAGATTCCGATCATTGGTTCTGGAGAAAAGATTTTTTTAAATTTTTGCAAATATGCTGACTCAGCATTTTTTTGGATGCCCTCTACAGAACACCCTAACATAACCAATGGTAATTTTTTTTACCATTCAATTCTACTGGTCCTAAGGATGCTTCGTACCAAATAACAGTTCTCTGTTCTGTGTGGTTTGAGAAATATGGGAGTTTGAAAATATTTCTATTTTTAGCTCCTGGGGTTCCCATGGGGGTGCAGGAATTTCTTTTTTGCACGAATCAAGTGCTTATGACCCAATAATACCACATACCAAATTTGGTTCAAATCGGATCATTGGTTCAGAAAATAGAAATTTTGGGCTGGGCCAGAAATCTCACCCCTGCCATTACAAAGCGTAATATTGCTTCACGAACTTCGTTTGAACAAACTTGAATCTACACCTCAAAAGGAGGCTCCATAACAAATATCAAGTCATTGTACCCACTAGTTCATGAGAAGAAGATTTTAAAAATATTTTGGAGCATTTTCCCCCACCCCCAACCTATGGGGCTGGGCAATGTTGAGTTGAACAAAAAGGCAATGCCCTTTCGGGACCATCACTCACACAAACTTACACTTGAATTGGCCCAGTGGTTTTGGAGGAGAAGACCAAAACATAGTGTTGACGGACGATGGGATTAGCTCAGCTTGACTTTGTCAAGGTGAGCTAAAAAATTCATCAATATTTAACTCTGGAAATCATTAGTGAAAAAGTCTACAATCAATTTTCCAGAGGAACTTTTGATTAAATGTTCCTAAATTATCCTTATTTCAGTTGCAAGAGAAATTCTGTCCTGAGCGGGAATATCTGGCAGCAGCATGAAGAGTTAATCTTCACTGTATCAAGATCATTTACTTAATTACCTGTTTACCAAATAAGACTGGTAGATTGCAAAAATATTTCTTGAAGACCTAATTTTTTTTATTCAGTTTTCAGCTTGACCCCCTCTTCAGAACAAGCTCAAGGCAAAAATTGAAAAAATAATAAAATTTGATTGCTGATTTTTGTGAATAGTGTTAGGTAAAGGAATAAAGTACACATTAGGCCTCACAAAGTAAATATTCTGTTTCTCAGTCCATTTTCTGTAAAACTGCATGTGGGCAGGCATTTTTTATTTCATTTTTAATTATTGTAATTGTTTCTTTGCCATCAAAAGTTCATGTTCTTGGTTTGTTTCATGTTTTAGGCCTCATAATTTACAGAATAGCATAACAAGAAGGCTCAAAGCCTGGTTGCACTCAAGGGACAAATTTATCAATTTTATTAACTTGGGTAAAATATCACATATAAAACAATTTAATTTTTATTTTTTTCTAAGTCTGCATTGGCTTTAAAAAGAGAGCATTCAGCAGCCAAAAGAACCATGCAGGAAGGCCCGAGAAACAGATTTTTAACATTTTTAGGCCTTATGTGATAAAAAAAATTTCAAACCTTGTTCACTAAAATTCATTTGAGCCTTGGTAAACCTAGGCTCAGATCGATGTTAGCACACACAATTGAGAAAATTCCAATTCAAATTGTGACTCGTCCGAGATCATGTTAGTCAGTCTGAGTTTTTTGTTTGTTTGTTTTTTTTTACTGGTGTTAAGTTGTGTCAGCATCTATGGCTATATCAAGAAAACCAGTGCTCACTGACCAACAAATCAAACTAATTTTCAAGAAACCCCAATTATTTATTGCAAACGGTGGGAGGTTTACTTAACCAGTCTGACAACTGTTACTCATTAATCATTGTCGGTCTCCTTTTGATAATAGCTTTGATGAATGCAACCTCTGTGAATTTTAATTCATGATTTTCTGCATTTTGTTTTCACTTCTTGTCTTTTTTCTTGTTTTTTTATTTTTGTTTTCCTTTCACACAAGTAGCTTGTTGCTAAAATTGTTTGATAAGTATGTTCGGAGAGGAGTTAATAAGTTGAATAACTTGCACTCCAATCCACTTCTGCTTGATATATGGCCAATAAAATATATTTAATCCTTTGAACCCCAGTGAAGGCTTTTCTGGCCAGAAACTTGATACGTCATAACGTCATTATATAGGATGACTGTTCAGTAAATGTGCGGGGTAGACCAAGCAATTTTTTCAATGTGCAGCCCCCAACCAAGGCTGCATGTTGAAAATATTGATTGGTCTATCCCAAATAATGAATATGGACTCTTCTAATTACTGTCATTGAACTGGCATGGAAGATACTACTAGTGTTCAAGGGGTTAAACTAACACAGGGCTGAAGTCAAGTTTTGCAAATCGTTTATATCTATGCAGTCCATTATAGAAGCCTTCCACTCCAGACGGTGGTTAACGGGTCATATTATAGTGAACAAGCACTGCTCCACATCCTGAGGCTCCCTTAGGGGCAGTCAGTCAGCTGTCGCAGTTGTAAACTTTTGGAAACAAATAATTTAACACACTAAAAATTACCATCCATTGTACACATTTATTTCAACAGCAAGTGTAATGGTGACAGGCATGCACAACAGAATGTCTGGTAATTAATGTTTTATGCCTGTCATTAGAAACAGGCAGGAGAGTTTTACAATATATACATTACAACTTCAGTTGACACATAACAGCACTAAAATGAACAAATAAAATTCAAGCTTTCAGCTGAACATAATCTTTAAACAAGAAACCAGAAAGGTATCTTAATTCCTGTATAACCTTCAAAATAAAAAGAACAAAGTAGATAAAAAATAAATACCTTGATTATCATCATTTGGTCCGATTTATAGGCACTTCCACCTAATCCACCCGATTTTTAGCTCATCTGACTGAAAGTCAGGGAGACAAATAGTGATCACTCTCTGCCAGTCTACAATCAGACTGGTGTTCACGACTTCTCCAAAACTGCTGAACCGATTTCAGTGAAATTTGAGGTGCTTGTTTGTTCTGATATCACATTTTGATTCTGTTTAAAACAACTTGCTCCACCCCATAGAGGTGCCTTCGTAATGGGAGGGACAAGATTTTTTACCCCGCTGAAAATTTACATTTTCTGAACCGATAAAAAATCTTTTATATTTGGTGCACCACATCCAGGGGAGGGGGTTCAAGTTTATTCACATTAAGTCCCTTGGGCCATATTTGGTCTAGAAGCAACATGAGAAATATTCTTTAAACATTTTAATCCCCTGCACACTGATGTCGAAATATCTAAAGTTCAGGGTGCAAATATTTCCCATAATGCAACTAGAAATTTAACCAATTCAATCTTGTTTGACAGAGCTCACTGAGCTCTGTCAAACAAGATTGAATTGGTTAAATTCCCAGTTGCAACCATGGGAAAAATGGCTACTTCAAATCTGGATATTTTGACATCAGTGTGCAGGGGGTTAAACTTCAGAACCATCAGTCAGAATTTTTTTTTTTTTTTTGGCAGTATCATGACTACAACATAGGTATGAAGCTTAGCCAATCGTTTACACTGATGCTGGCCACTTTAGAGCACTTCCACTCAGGCGTTGGTTCTGGATCCAAGTTCACCAGTGAAGTAGACCTTGTTTACTACAGTAAAGAGGCACTATTCCATTTCCAGGGGTTCCCACAGGGGATATGGGTAAATTTGGTTATTTTTACATCAGGATGCAAAGTGTTAATGTATACAGTTAGGGACTTATCTTGGTTAGTGTTTCATTCCTTGAAAATAAATAATAAAAAATGAAATCCTTACCCCCAGTCCCCCTCCCCCCCCCACCCCACCCCCACCCCCTCTCCAACACATCTAATGATAATCTAGGTATTTATTTTTTGTGGCCTAAAAATGATGAAAAAAATAATTACCTTACGATTATGGATAGATAAATTGCAAATGAAGACTATTCACAATCTAACAGTGCATCATTCATCGCTTTACTTTACACTATTTTTAGAAAACAATACCAGCCTGTATTCCAAAAATAATTAAATTTCAGTTTCTCCGAAAAGAACTCTTTTGGTGGCTTGCTGGAATAAGTTTGATGAGCTTGTTCCATTGCTTCAGTTTTTTAAAAAAAGAAATAACACAAAATAATTTTATAGAAACTGCAGGACATAAAACTCATATCATTCTCATGGCAGTTATGTGAAATGAAACTTATGAGAATGGCCTATTGTTTAAAGAAATTTTTTTGACAGACCAACATTATACAAGTATTGACTTTCCTTGAGGTTGATACATGTACATGGAATTATCAACCCGAAAAAAGTAATACATATTTCGTATTACAGTGGAACTCTGTTAATTGAATAGCCACTTTACCAATGAAAATTATTCAGTTAACAGGAGTATTCATTTAACAGGGATTGTGTCACTTTCCTGTGTTACAGATAAACTTAGCATTTTTTCTATTATGGCTTGTTTGACAGAGCTTCATGAGCTCTGTCAAACAGGATACAATATATTAAATGCCTGTATTTGATGTGCTTAAGCCAAATAGGTCTATAAACAAAGGAAAACTGGGAGAGTCAGGGTAATTTCTCGACAGGTTACAAGATTTTTTATTCAATTAACAGGAGTTTACTCTATAACCTATATTCAATTAACAGGTCAAATTTGTACTGGAGGTATGGTAAATAGTTTTGTGTTGGGAAATTATATTCAATTAACAGGATTATTCAGTTAAGAGATATCCAATTATGTGGGCATCACAGTACAATTATTGACTTTCCTTGAGGTTGAAGATGAAACAAGGAATTATCAAACCGAAAAAAGTAATATATAATTTATATTATATATACATAAAGTTTATATTATAATATTGATTTTAAAGGGTTGATTAGTCCTTTTATCACCCTCTTGGAAAGTCAATTATTGTTTTATTATCATGCAAATTGCTTGTTTTATTACATATTTTTCGAAGAAAAACAGCATATTCATATTCAACAAAATAGATTTAATTGCAACATATATTATTAGTTACACAGTTTGTTGGTGGCCTAATATGGTAAATATGGTGTCAGTTAATTTCATATTGGTCGAGAATGAAGCTCGAGTCCAATATGGAATCAAGTGACACCATATATACCACACTAGGCCATCAACAAACTGTGTAACGAATATATCTTACCGACTGCTGCATCGATGCACAGAACTAATAACAACAGTGATCAAAATTAAATGAGAGAATTCTCACAATGTATTCACGTGTCACTGCCTTGTTACAATTTATGGGAGAGTGCCTACAGGCACTCTCCCATACATTGTAACAAGGCAAATTCATACATACCAAACAGTTTCATTTCGAAGGTAACATGACACACATCCACATAATATGAAGCCTTTTAAGTTGCCTAACCTGCATTTCAGACCAAATATGGGCTTCCAACACTCAATCTTTCAACTTGAAGTGTTTATCGGCTGCCGCCATTTTGAATAATCAATGAACAATGGGGAGATTACCCATAGCTGTCAGCGTATAGTGATGTTGATGGGCAGTATATGGTTTTATATGCTAAGTTGAACCAATGAAATTCCCAGATACTTGTAGGAGGTAATGAAGATGAAATCAGTGAGAATCAATCTCTTTTTCAAATTTCCTGCTTTAGGTACAGAATACAGAATTCAGCAAATCTGTTATGCATTTTTTAGGATGAAAGACTCTGATGCCGATGGGGATCGAACCACTGCCTTGATGAGAGTACATTTCTGTGGCACCAATCGCCTAGCGAAACTGGACCAGCGCCATAGACCACTCGCCTACCGACAAGCCCCCAATAAAGGCATGCTAGCAGGTCGAGCTTCCATGGAACTGGCACAGTCCACACGAAATTACTTGGTATCCCCCAGAATTAGTTGTTTACAATGAATTATACCATGTAATGCAGATGAAATCAGTGAGAATCAATCTCTATTTCAAATTTCCTGCTTAAGGTACAGAATACAGAATTTGGCAATCTATTATGCATTTTTTAGGATGAAAGACTCTGACGCCGATGGGGATCGAACCACTGCCTTGATGAGAGTACATTTCTGCAGCACCAAACGCCTAGCGCAACTAGACCAGCGCCATAGACCACTCAACTACCGACAAGCCCCAATAAAGGCATGCTAGCAGGTCGAGTTTCCATGGAACTGGCACAGTCCACATGAAATTACTCGATATCCCCCAGAATTAGTTGTTTACAATGAATTATACCATGTAATGCAGATGAAATCAGTGAGAATCAATCTCTTTTTCAAATTTCCTACTTAAGGTACAGAATACAGAATTCGGCAATTCTGTTATGCATTTTTTAGGATGAAAGACTCTGATGCCGATGGGGATCGAACCACTGCCTTGATGAGAGTACATTTCTGCGGCACCAATCGCCTATCGAAACTGGACAGCGCCATAGACCACTCGACTACCGACAAGCCCCGTGTGGACTGTGCCAGTTCCATGGAAGCTCGACCTGCTAGCATGCCTTTATTGGAGAGTGTCGGTAAACGAGTTAAGCAGGAAATTTGAAAAAGAGATTGATTCTCACTGATTTCATCTGCATTACATGGTATAATTCATTGTAAACAACTAATTCTGGGGGATACTGAGTAATTTTGTGTGGACTGTGCCAGTTCCATGGAAGCTCGACCTGCTAGCATGCCTTTATTGGGGCTTGTCGGTAGTCGAGTGGTCTATGGCACTGGTCCAGTTTTACTAGGCAACTGGTGCTGCAGAAATGTACTCTCATCAATGCAGTGGTTCGATCCCCATCGGCATCAGAGTCTTTCATTCTATATATATACATATATATATATATTGTAGTTAATTGTTATATTTGAACAGTTCCTAAAGACTGGAACAGGGAAATTCAAGGAAGGAGCAAGTTGGAAATACCATTTCTATTTTTATCGCAAATAAGTACATGGAATGATTATATCAACCTATTTGCGCTATTTATAGACAACAATGACAGAGCGGTGGAATATCAACTTGATATCAATAAAAAATAGAATAGATCAGCAACACTGGAGTATATCAACATTTCTGATAAGTGTTTTAGCAAATTAAATTACTAGAAGTTTTCTGTCATATAATAATTAGTAGTTAGCACTGGACAGTCGATAATCAATCCAAATGTGTTTGTGTTAAATATAGAAAGACAACACACAATGTCAATTCCCATCCTAATGGAATCTATTTATTTTTTTGGTGGTTAAGGTCACTTTCAGTATCTGGCTATCTCATGACCGAACATAATTATGAAGTGAGTTTAGCCAATTGTTTATACCTATGCTGCTGACTGTAGAGCACTTTAACCCCAGGTAATGGTTCGGTTTCTATTTTATCAGTAAAGCAGAACTTGTTTACCACAATAAACAAGCACTGCTCCACTTCCTGGATTGTCAGACTTTCAAAATTACTAACCTGGCACAAACAGGGTTAGCATCAGTTTAACTCTTAACCTGCCGAGTAGTTTCAAGATGTTTTTTGTCAAATGCAGTCATGGTTAGATTTGATGAAAAATTAATCTAAATTTAACTCAAGGAATAACTGGAGAAAAAATCCATTCAATTTAGAGGACAAACATTTGATTAAATGTGCCTAAATTATACTTATTTCAGTGGCAAAAGAAATCCTCTCCTTGGCAGGAAAATCTGCCAGTATTATGCAATGAGTTAAGCCCTGTGTACCGTGCCCTAATACCTAATACACAGCATCGCCGTTTTCCCATATAAGCAATCAGGTTGAAATATTTTGCATAAGGTCACAATGCAGATAACACAGTTCAGGATCGATCCAATACTCTAACCACTGACTCACTGCAATGCCTAGAGTTGCCAATTGTTTATTCCTTTGCTCCCAGTTCAGAAATTTTCCAACACAGGTGTTGGTTACTGGATCACATTTTACTAGAAAAGGAAGAATTTGTTTACCACAGTAAATGAACACTGCTCAACCTACAAGAATTCACACAGGAGACTGAAATAATATGCTACTATGAAACACACTGTTGGAAAGGAGTCTCAGAAGTGGTGGCATTCGGATTTTCCTGAAAAGGGTGTGAGTGCTCCACAACAGAGGGGTTGGAATATACCCCTGACAAGTCCACAATAAAGGAGGAAGCTTCCATGGCAGGGGAGCTATACTGCCTTGATGGGGGATTGTAGCCCCCCCCCCCTCCCCCTCTCAGAGCCCTTTGGAACAACCTGTTATGCAACAGTATATCATCAACAAAAGTACACGTAAACAATGATCTTGATCTCCTTCCAGAATGGATCATACTGTTCAACCCTTTACCAAAAACAATCAGTGAAGACAAAGGCTATGGAACAAACCCGATGAGCTTTTTTCAATAAGGGGTCTTGAGCATTATTCTTGGGCTTCAATCGTGAACACACAGAAACAGAATTTAAAGACATCAGGAGATGTGACAGACAGTTATTTGGCATTGAGGATGGGGGTTATTGCATTAACTCTGCTAATCAGACACCACCTCGCCACTCATAATGTTCAAAGAACACAAAATGATGAACTCCTCTTCATACTGAAATGAACAAACTGTTGAGGAGAGCTGAAAGCACTCCTGGGCACGTGTGGGGGGGGGGGGGGGGGGGGGGGGGGGGGTGCCAAGGTGGGGGGGAACTGCCTCCCTTATTGTGTGCTCATCATGGAATACCCTAGTCCCCACATCAAGGAACACAAGTGCCAAAGGAAGGCTTCAATTAGTCAATATGACACTTTTAATTTAAATGAACTAGAGCTGGGATGGGATCTTGGTGATTTTTCAGATTTGGTTGTGGTTTTGGTTCGGTTTCTGGAAAAAAAAACATGGTTTCGGTTCGGTTTTCTGTGTGTTAAGAACATACAAAAAATAACACTTCAGTCCTGGAACTGAGACAGTTGTGAGTTCAATCGCACCCGTCAGCACCCATGTTTTCTATTTTACGGGAGCTAAAAAATGCACTTGGTGAAAAATATTGTGGAGCACTAATATACTGTGAGGGCATATAAATGTGTGTTGTTTTGAGAAAGCTGTGGCCAATGAGAAATTACTCTCATAGTTCAGCAGGCCCTTAACCCTTTACCCAACATAACCTCCAAAACTGGCCAGAGCTATTCACAAAAATCGTCATTTAATTTTCATTATTTTTTTCATTTTTTGTCTCAAAAACATAGGTTATGACCCCCACTTTGGAACGAGCTTGTCGGGATCGTCCCAAAGAGGGGTCATAACCTATGTTTTTGAGACAAAAAATGAAAAAAATTAGTTATTCAAGAATTTTGTTTGCAAGTGTTGTCTGCTTTTCATGTTAGGTAAAGGGTTAAAGTTTCTGGTGTTTGGTGAAAGTATTCCCTCAAAATTCTTATACCAACATTTTACGGGTGCAATTTACTCCCGTCTCTGATTTCACAGGAGCTTAAAACTGCACCTGTCAAGTTTGTTCATTTACAGCTCTGACACTTCAGACTCTTTTATTTGCAAAAAATCTGCAACACCACTCACCACAAAAAGCCCTGTCTGTAAATATCACCACTGGGTTCAGCATAACTTCCTTTTAAGGTTTCTAGGGTGATCAGTAACTAAGCCCATTCAGTCAAAAAAAAAAAACCCATAAATTGGGGTAACAAATGAATAAAGTTCATCTAATGTATGTTGCAATCTCATTGTCACATTTTCTCTCTTATTGACTTGTCTGGTGGGCAACTTGTCCGGTGGGCAACTTGTCCGGTGGGCAACTTGTCCGGTGGGCAAGTCAATAAGGGAGGAAATGTGACATAGAGAACTTGATGGATTCGCCCCGTGGCTAGATAGACTAAGGGACAACAGGCTGTAGGGGCCACTAGTCCAGTTCCAGGCATAAAAATAAGCAGTCTGACATTTGCAGAATGAGGTGCCCAGAGGGTGAATTTGATGATGCTATCCCATACAGTGGGCCAGTTTATCCTCTGGGTACCTCTATTTATTCTTGAGACCGTGATTCAGATTGAGGTTCATAGAGGGTAAATTTAGTGATGCTACCCTGCTGTAGCAGGGTAGCATCACTAAATTCACCCTCTGGGGACCTCATTTTGCAGATGTCAGCCTGCTTATTTTCTGGCTTGTCCAGTTCCCTCTCAGTAAGATAGTTTGATCAGTTTATGTACAGTAAAAACATTTGGCTGATTTCTGCTAGGTCTCACTGTTCAGTTTAGTTTGCTGCAAAAACAGAAACTGAACTGGAAAACCAAAATCCACCCAGCTCTACCCTCAACCATATAGAATTACAGTCAATTCAATGTTTAACATAAAAATCACCATACAAATTTCGTTTTTTTCAATTTCACAGGTTCAAATCTCACACAGATCTCTAAAATAAATTTCCTTATGTGTTCATAAATACAGTTCTTGGAGTTAGTACACTTTTTAAAGATGAAATTCCATGGCTTTTCCATGATTTCAGGTGAAGTTTGCTAAAATTCAATGGGATTTCGAGGACAAATCTGGAGACAGAATTGGAATTTTTCAAGCATCTCGGTCACGGAAAAGAGATTATGAAAAATTTATGAATTAGTTTTATTAAATGTAACATTTAATGAATGAATCATAAAGATTTTCATGTTTTATTTACAAAAGAGTGCTATATGTACTATCACTGGAAAATACCATTATGATCGCAATCCTCATTCTTTATGCTGAATCTATCTTTACAATGTTTTGTGGTCACATTTTCAGCAAGTTTGCTATGGGTGTTACATTTCATGGGAAATTTCCATAACTTTTCTAGGCTAGAAGACAAAATACCCCCATTTTTCCATGACTCCTGGCCTGGAAAACTATTTTTCAATTTCCACGACTATTCCAACATTCCATGACCTGTACAAATCCCCAAGTGCTAAGACGACTACAAACCTCCAAGTGCTTAGACTACAAAATCTGACAGAGAGTTTCAGTCGGATTGCACTGGGGTTGCAATTTGCCCAGAATTCTCTGTTTTCTTTTCCTCCACACAAAGGGAAACTTTTCCATGACAACTTTTAACCCTTTACGTAACGAATCAGCTGTACCTGCCCGCCTAATTTACAAATTAAGCAGTTGAAAAAAAAAATATTTTTCAAAAAATTTCAACAAAACCATATTGTGTGACCCTTCATTAGAACGAGCTAGTTCCAATGAGGGTTCACATTATATGGTTCTGTTGAAATTTTTTTTTAAATTTCAAAAAACAATTATTAAAATAATAAATTTTGATAACCTGTGCATTGGGTGAAGGGTTAACTGTTTGGGGTAGATATACAGTACTTTCATTACAAGAGCTGACAGAGAGTTTTTACCGCATCGCAACTGAGTTGCAATATGATCAAAATTCTCTGTCGGTTTTTCCTCTACACAACTCTAGAATTTCAGCTACTAAAAAGCAAATGGAAGACAGTGAATCTCAAATTTGTTTTTCATTATTTGGTCTTAATTTCATATTTTCTTTATCAAAGCTTGCACAACTGGTGTAAATGCATCATAACACGTCATGTGTGATTAAGAACGACACTACTTTTGTGGTCAAGGTACTGTTGGAGGCAGTTACTTTGACCAATAATTATAATGATGAAGTTACATATTTATTATTAACTCTTTACCTAACATGAAAAGCAGACGACACTTGCAAACAAAAATCTTCAATAACTAATTTTTTTTATTTATTGTCTCAAAAACATAGGTTAAGACCCCTCATTGGAACGAGCTCAATGAGTTCGTTCCAAAGAGGGGTCATAACCTATGTTTTTGAGGCAAAAAATGAAAAAAATAATGAAAATTAATTGGCGATTTTTGTGGATACAGCTGGCCAGTTTTGGCTGCTACGTTGGGTAAAGGGTTAATTATGGACTCCTTCCTGCATCATGAGCATTTTACAAATTCAAAAACTGATAGAGCCAAAAGAAGAAGCCAAAGAAAAAATTCTTTCAATTCCCAACCATAGCTTACAGTGCCTCATTCAATTGAGATTGTTAAACTCATTCTGTTGTGAGTGAGGAGTTAAAGGATGAGGCTGTAAGAAAAAAATTAAAACCTTCAATTATTTCCTGAAAAATATCAGTACTGTCGGCTTCAATTTGCTTTATTAACAGTTTACACAATGCACACAATATCAAAACATGAGCTTGTTCCAACGAGGGGAGTCACATGATATGGTTTTGTTGAAATGTTTTTTAAATTAATTTTTTACCAACTGCTTAGTTTGTATATTATGTGGGCCGATGTGGCAGATTTTTTTTAGGTAATTGGTTAATCATTAGCCTTACACAAGTTAGGCCACACAAAATAAATTAATTGATTCTCAGACAATGTTTTTTAAATCAGTGAGAGAGAGGGTTTTATTTTTTGTTCTTGCACAAAGTGAGCATGGATTGAGAGGCTTTCCATGGTCTTTTCACAAAAACAATATAAGTAGAACATACATAATTATACAAAGAAACTGGGTGCGCGGTGGCGTTGAGGTAACCGGTTCTCGTCAGATCACCGAAGTTAAGCAACGTTGAGCCCAGTTAGTCCTCGGATGGGTGACCGTCTGACCGATCGATTCGGACTCCCGCTTGGTGTCCTTGGGCAAGGCACTTAACCCCGATTGTCCACAAGGGGGCACGATGATTCCGTGTACTAAGGCGTACTGCACGTCGATGGTGTTGATGTCTTCGACTAAACTAATCCTGCCTGTGCTGCAGTGAGGAGTTACGATATTGGGGAGCTGGCAGCTGCTCGTCGTTGCTCAGTGGTTCTCTCCGGGTACTCCGGCTTCCTCCACCAGTAAAACTGTCACGGTCATGCATGATTAGCCATTGTGCATAAGTATGTGACCTTAAACACCAATAAATAAATAAATAATACAAAGAAACTCATCTAATTTTAAAAATAAAACTTTTTAGTTATGCCCTTCAGATTTCAGTTACATACATCAATCAATAAACATAAAACGTTTTCAGTCTCCCAATTTTGTAGTATATTGGAAGACACTTACTGCAATGCTACAGACATCCAATGATGGAAGGGGGGAATCAAATTTCAGTGAGGAATTGCCTGAGAATCAAAACAATTTATTCTAGCCTTCTCCATAAATAATTTGTCTATTATTATTATAAGTTATCTCCGCCACCATGTATGGTATATGGAGATTTAATACCTGGATGCCAGTTTTTAAATGAGACATCCAGGTATAAAATCTCCATATACCATACCTGTCGGTGGAGATAATGTTTTTGTCCCGTTTGAAACACAATAGAAACATATAGTGAAAATAAATTTAGGGACGCGTTTCTCATGCTCCGCTAATTGTTTTGTTTTTACAAATGCAGAGTATTAAATCTCCATATACCATACCTGTCGGTGGAGATAATGTTTTTGTCCTGTTTGAAACACAATAGAAACATAGCGAAAATAAATTTAGGGACGCGTTTCTCATGCTCTGCTAATTGTTTTGTTTTTACAAATGCAGAGGACAACAGATAGTTACATCCCTTGGGTCGTTAAGGAAAATGAGTAAACAGTATTTTGTTGACATATCGTCCCATAAGTTCCAATGTGGTCTATGTGCCTATCGGCACATAGAACACATTGAAACTGAGGGGACGATATGTGCTCTTATTTTATTTTTCTCAAGTTGTTTCATTTAATTATTCGACTATTTAATTTATAACAGCAAAATATGATCGAATTGTCGGAAATCTGATGATATTTGTGACTATTTTCAGGTTTTTTGGTTCGATTTTTATACGAGGCGGGTGAATTCGAAAAGCTTTCATTTAAACCATATACCCCCGATGTTTCGCATGCACTTATACCCTGGATGTTGCACGCTCTCATATACCTGGGATGTTGGGTGCACCCTTTGCCATGGCTATTTGTCCAAGGCATTCTGACCAATCAAAAGACAGAATTTATCAGGATATAAGGACAATATTATTTATCCAAACCTGAGCTTAATTACTCGTTGCCTGCTGCAGATGGATTATCATGCCTGCAAAAATACTGTTATCTAGGGGAGGTAAGTTACCTGCTCTAATTAACAAAAATGTATCCCCATAGATTAGAATAGTTACGCTTAACTGTAATTTCCAGAGATCAGACTCCACTTGAAATTCCCATTACATAAAGCCATGGCTGCTGCAAAGCAGCCATGAATCAATTTTGGGGGGAATTCAAGAATATGCTAATCCGGTTACATACTAGTGTACCAAGCTCAAAAAGCTTATTCCAATTATGGATCTCAATCTATTTTTAAGAAAAGACAAGAAAATATTGTTTCACGATTTCTGATAGTATGTCTGAGTTGATTTAACTAATGTGCAATGTGAATAGTGAAATGTCAATTAACTTTTCTTTTTCATGTGACATGTGATACAGAAAATCTGTTGCTGATCCTGTGATTCTTTATTTTAACCCCCTCCACACCAATGTCGAAATATTAAACTTTCAAGTGACAATTTTACCCCATAATGCAACTACGAAATTAACCAATTCAATCTTGTTGAATGAACTGGTTATATTTTTTATATGCATTATGGGAACAAGAGCTTCACATCTGAGATGCTGGGGGCAAATTGTGGTGACGAAAAAGGAATTTATGCTTGCACCTGAAACTGGGAACCAATCTTAAGAGACACAGTATAAATTTGGTAAAAATCAGATGTTTGTTCGAGTTTTATTTTAGCCATGTACAGAGGACCTCTGTGTATGCCTGTATGCGAGGAAGTTTAATAAGATTTATGGCATACTTGAAACTCTATCTGAGCCCTTTCTAACAATTAATCACATGGTAGGTTAGATCTGCACATACCAGAACGTACAGATAATCATCATAAAATAGGTGACAATAGTCGTTTTGGCAGCGTAAGTGTTAAGAGGCATAACTCCTGAACAAAAATTTGGACAGGACTGGTTTTCAAACCCATCCAAGTTGGAAATTCACACAAGAATACAATCTAAGGAGCGTAACTCCTAAAACAAATTCAGGCTGGACTGGGTTTAAAACTTGTCCATTCACGAGTAGAACCCACAGATCAAATCTGGCAAAAATTGGATACGGTTTGTTCAAGTTATCGTGCTGACGGTGATTGTAAGTAAGAAATTCAAACAAGAAAACAATTTGAAATGCATAACTCCTGAACAAAAATTCGGGCAGGCCTGGCTCTCAAACTCATCTCAGACATTATCGAGTAGAACACACAGACTAAATTTGATGAAAATCAGATAATGTTTCTTCAAGTTATCATGCTGTCACTCCCCACAAGTCAGAAATTCAAACAAGAAAACATTCTCAGAAGCATAAATCTTGAAAACAAAACTCTTGCAGGACCGGTCAAACTCATCCAAGACATTCTTGATTAGAATGCACGGGTCAAATCTGATGAAAATCGGATGACGTTTATTCAAGTTATCATGCTGACACCACCTGGAAGCCAGAAATTCAAACAAGAAAATAATCTAAGGGGCACAACTCAAGACAAAACTTTGGGTAGGATTGGTTTTCAAACTCACCCAAGACATTCTCAAGTTGAACACACAGACCAAATTTTGTAGAAATTGGATAACGTTTGTTCAAGGTATCACACTGAATCTGCCCGCAAGTCACAAATTCACACAAGAAAACATTCTAAGAGACATAACTCCTGAAAACAAATTTAGACAGGGCTGGTTTCCAAACTCATCCAAGTCATTCTTGAGTGGAACTCACAGACCATATCTGGCAAATGTTTGTTCAAGTTATCATGCTGACATCGTGATATGGATGGATGGACAGACAGACAGATGCCCACCAACCTTCATCAAAATATGGGTCGAATTGTTGACAAAACTTGACCACAAATTTGTTACTTGAAATTTTGGTATTTTGACATCAGTGTGCCGAGTAAACTCCTTCCATGCTGCTGGCAGGTATTCCTTCCCAGTACAGAAAATCTCTTGCCACTAAAATAAGAGTAATTTAGACACCATCAACCAAAATTTCTCCAGCAAATTCTACCAACTTTTTGTTAAATAATTTCTTGAATTAAATTGTGTTGAATTTTCCATCAAATCTAGTCATGGCTGCTTCACAGCAGCCATAACTACATTTAAAGGAAAATACTTTTAAAATACTCAGCAGTTTAAGAGTTAAGATTAACTGTTATATTTTTTAATGATTCTGAAATAAAATTCATATCCCATAAGTGCTTTGATTTGGAGGCATACTATGGCAGTTGTGCAGCATCACATATGTCAGAAAATCTGAGTGAATAATGGAACCCCTTGGAATACACCTAAAATCAATGTGCTACTTTGGACTACAGTGCAACACAGCATCAGGCTAATTAAAATGTTTCTGAAGACCCACAAAGAAACAATCATTAACAATAAATATTTCATTGCAGACTAATATGACCTCACAAAAGTTCATCACTGACTCTCTGCATTATCATCTAACATTCACCCGAGAAGTGCTTCTGCTCGCATATAACTTCCTGTGAACCCTATAGTACTTCAAATGCAAACTTGATTCATAAAAATGTGTTTCTGTCTGTTATACGTTTTATGTCTGTCACATCAGTTGTGGGTGAATTGAAATATGTTGTGTATTATCCTATAATACATTCCTTGTTTTGATATTAATACATTTACCTGGTGTAGCGCATTCTGAAAAGGTTTACTCACAAATTGCAGAAGTGCTCAGCTGCATATGGAACACTTCTTTTTTCCAAAGTTGAAACAGAGCACTTAATGGGTTATGAAAAAGCTCTTTATGAAATCATTAAGATTTTTTCTCAGCAAACATTGAAAAACATATTAAGTTATTCCTTTTAGTTTACTAAAATTTAGTATTATCATCAGACTGATGTCTGGATAATTGCTCAGAAATTGACTCGCTACAATCTGTAAGTCAAATAGTGTGGCAGCTGCTTTTGGTAAAGTCTTGGCTGCCTGCACAGGCAGATAAAACCTTACCAGAATTCATTGCTGGGCACATTAATTTTTGCTTGTCGGGGCATTTGTTCCAAGGGCTGAGGTAATAAAAGTTGTCGAAAGTCAGAATTTGGCCATTAAGGGTTAAATTAACTTTGGAGGTTAACTGGTAGATTGCTAAATTATTTTTTTTCAAGGGTACCATTCTATGAGCACAAGGAGCCTCAGTGTAGTAATATTTTGTTCACAAACAATTGTTTTGTGCCTCTTGGCACTCTCCAATAAACTGTATTAAAACAGTTTGCTTAAATATTTTTTGTGCCTCAACTGGTGAGCAAATGAGGTAATGAATACAGTATAAAGCCACTATGGTGGCTTTCGGCACTTTTCAATAGAGCCCTGATTTTGGCTTCTAGCACTCAACCAGTTAACCGGTAGAGTGCCAAATTATTTTTGGTCATCAAAATGGATTACATGCCTTTGCCTTGTTACAATTTATGGGAGAAGCCTCAGGTACTCTGCCATAAAACTGTAGCAAATTAAATCCATACAGATGATTTGTTTGTTTAATTGGGTTTAATATACTCCGGCTTCTTCCACCTACAAACCTGTCAGATATGAGGTGACCATGGCTGTCAAAAGTGTCTTTAAACCACAATAAAAAGGGGGTTCAATGACACTTTCAACAGCCAGGGTCATATTGTGTTGAATAGTTTTACCAGATAGAGGAAGCTGGAGTACTGAGAGAAAACCACTGAGCAGCAGTGAGCAACTGTCAGACTCTTCACCGTACTAACTTTGCATGAGCAGGTATAGCAGTGGTTGAAGGCAAGTACCCCTTAAAAGATTGGAAGTATGTCCAGAGAAAATGAGACTTTAACTTGCTGTACCTGCACTTTGGAAGCCCAAATATAGACTTCCAGAATAAACTCAATCTCCAAATGTCTCATGCAATCAATAAAAAACAACACCTCAGGTGAGGAAGACAACAAGAGTCGAGAATTTTTGTAACAGTTGACCTGAAAAAATTTGATCAGACTGGGGCTTGGAGAGCTTCACATTTGACAGATCATATTTTGAGAAATAACTTCTATGTTTTGGTGAATTTATGTTGCTTTTTTTCCATCCATGTAATTGTGATTAAATTATATACCATCTGTACATTCAAGTGCAAATTCACTTGAATTTTAGAATTATTATGTAAAATGTTTAATTGGAGCCTGCACATTTAATCATTTTACTAATAACTCGAAACTAATTACTGTTTTACTGTCGTCAACTATTTTAAAATATAGACAACATCTTTGTGTATCTTTACTTCTGCTGACAAAATGTTGTTCTGTAACTCACTCTTGGAAATAACTTTGACAGCCCTTTCCAACAGTGTGTCACATCGCAACAACTCATCAACTTGAAAACGAAGGCTCCAGGAATGAGTTATGAGGCTATTTCTGGCTGATCAAATTAGATTTGTACTAAATCAGTCTCCCCTTATCCCAACACAACTACGTGGACAACAATTACACAAAAATTTCTTGAATAATTGAGAATTTTTATTTTTGATTTAAAAACATAGCTTATGACACCTGATTGGGATGAGCCTGTTCCAGTGAGGGATCAAAACATGAGGCAAATATTTAAAAAATAAAATATGAACGGTCATTCTTGTGAATGGGGAGCAAGAAAACACATCACATTGCTTAAAAGAGCTAATGCTGGAGGAAAGAAAAATATAAGTCTTTATCGTTTTAATTTTTAACCCTTTACCTAACACAGTATTTTAAAAAAAATAAATTATATTTCACATTTTTCAAAAACAAATTTCACAATTTTTCAATAAAACCATACAAATGTGAATATCATTAGAACCAGCTCGATGAGCTGTTCTAATGATATCCACATTTGTATGGTTTTATTGAGAAACTTCCGAGATATTTTAGACTGTGGTAGGCTTATACTGGTTAATTTTCTGGCTGTCTTTTGCCGCTGTGTAAGGTAAAGGGTTAACTAAAACTCAGTGCTCCATGTCATGTTCTAGTTTGACAGGGTACTTTCCATAGCAAATAAAAGAAGAACAGTTAACTCCCAAAAAGGGTGACAGTGACAGCCAACTTAACCCGCAAAGATTTGCGCAACAAAACCAGCAAGAATCCATGTAGATTCTCGCTGCACCTCTGCTAGGATTTGCCTGAAAAGAATTGAGTCACTTTAACCCTTTATCTAACATAATGGCAGCAAATTGAGCAATACAAGGCTAACATGACCTGAAATATCCTGACACTTTGTCAATAAAATTGTACAGATATGGCTGTCATTGGAACCGTTTTGCCTGCACTCTTTGTGCTTTCTCACAAAATTTAAGTTGTTGCTTTATTCCGCAAAAAGAAGAGTAGCAAAAAATACACAGGCATTCTCATGCTAGAGGTTTTGGAATCTATCCCTCGTTGGGGAAGTCAGGTGCATAGCCAGGATTCTACAATAGGGGGTGACCTAGCCAATTTGGGAGAGGGGTGGTGGCAAAGATGATATTTGAATGACCATTGTGTGTGGTTTAGGGGGCCTCCCCTAGTCCTAACTAGGGCCTTCCGGTCATCACTCCTCCAAAGAGAAGTGGGAGAAGGGGAGCAATGACTGGAGTTTCCTAGTTAGGACTAGTCCCATACATCTCCCAAGACACTTTAGCAAAATTTAGTACTCTAAAAATAAATGTGAGGCATTTGTTTCATGTGTAGCCCCTACACTGGATACCATTTTGGGGCTCTATGTTGTGTGAAACTTGCACTGGGCCAGCCACTCGTGGCAGTTCCTACTAGGTATAAGCAGGCCTGAAAATAAGCCATCTGACATTTGCAAAATGAGGTCCCCAGAGGGTGAATTTGATGATGCTATCCCATACAGTGGGCCAATTTATCGTCTGGGTATCTCTTTCTGTTTAGTTTTGAGACCCTGATTCAGATTGAGGTTCACAGAGGGTAAATTTAGTGATGCTTCCCTGCTGTGCAGGGTAGCATCACTAAATTCACCCTCTGGGGACCTCATTTTGCAGATGACAGTCTGCTTATTTTCTGGCTTGGGTATAAGATGTGGGATTGATGTGGTTACAGTGCATCATCCGATTGAGTGGAGACATAAGATTATTGTTTCCAGAGCAGACAGAAAGACAAACTCCATGAATTCTAAAGATCACATTATGGTATTTGGAAAAAGCAAGTCAATGATGCTGTAATTATCTGCATCATGAAGCCAAGGTGAAGCTTTCACCTTTACCTAACATAACAGTCATATCAGGTCTGTGCTCTTCCCAAGCATTGCCATTCAAATTCTATTATTTAACACAAATATTGCCTCAAAACAAAGATTATGACAACTCATTGAAACACGCTCAATGAACTCATTCCAATAAACGATCATAAGCTGTATTTTTATGGCAAAATATATAAATATTTAGTCACATGTATTCAGGAAATTTATTTTTGTTTTTTATGTCGTCTGCTAGTTGTATTAGAAAAGTTAATAAAAGTTGTGGGTACTTGCTCATCAACCTATAGAAAAATAAATAAGCTCAAATTAAAGTTCACTTACAGCTAATACACCCTTTCGGAACGATGGAAAATTAACCTATGAGTATCCAAGCTCTCAGGTCACCAGCCTATTTCTGCTCTGAATTTGATGCTGTTACGGGCTGTTTGTTTACCCTCTTTTCATGGAGTTTGTCTGCAGATGACAGTTGATACAATGTGATGTTCCTTTACTCACAAAGATATATGGATATCCTTTTGTTCTTCAATTATTTATATATTTATTTAAGGGTGTTTAAGGTCACATAATTCTGCACAATAGCTAATCAAGTTTAGTCACCATTTATAACCATGTTTTCCATTTTAGAGGATTTCCACCCAGGCACTGGTGACCGGGAACCAATACCATGTAATGTTTACAATTGTATTTTCTTGAATTGTTCTTTCTACCTATTAATATAACTGACTAAATTAAATCATTAGCATTTTAAAAGATATGGCAATTTGCCAACTGGCAAACTGCCACATCTTTGAAAATGCTAATGGTTCACTTCAACCCATGTAAAGTCATAACTAGAAAATACAATTCTAGAAAATACAACTGTAAAAGTTTCATAGTATTGGCCCACTGGGGTGTTCTCCATTTATAGATATTTCAATCAATAAGCATTAACTTCACTTAAGAAACATCAAGATATTACTGCATTTTGTGGAACTATGGAGAGTAATCACAAAAATACAGCTGTGGTGAATTTTCATTCATAAAATAAGTTATATCTGTCAACATGTACGGTATATGGCAATTTAATACCTGGATGTCGGTTTTTAAACACCAAGCCACAAGCGGGATGTTTAAATGAGACATCCAGGTATTAAATCTCCATGTACCATACATGTTGGTGGAGATAACTATTTTGTCCAGTTTGAAACACAATAGAAATACAGTGAAAATAAATTTATGGACATGTTTTGCAAGCTCCACAATCAGCTGGACCAAACGTGAGAGTAATTGTTTTGTTTTTACAAATACAAAAGACCACAGATAGAGTTACATCCCTTTCCCTTGGAAACGCGTAAACATATCAGCTATTTTATTATTAGATTTGCTCTTATTTCATTTTCTCGAGTTGTTTAATTATTCGACTATTTAATTTATAACAGCAAAATATGATCAAATTGTCAGAAATCTGATGATATTTGTGACTATTTTCAGGTTTTTTGGTTTGATTTTTATACCGAGGCGAGCAGAAGCGAAAGCCTTTCATACCCTGGATGTTGCATGCTCTGATATACTTTGGATGTTGAGTGCACCCTTTGCCATAGCTATTTGTCCAAGGCATTCTGACCAATCAAAAGACAGAATTTATCGGGATATAGGGACAATGGTAAATGTCATCAGATTTGGTCAAATCAAGTCTGGATTGAGAAATATTTCTGACATTGATTAAGACCCCAGAAAGCAGATCTGTTTCTCAGGCCATTTGTTGTAAAATTGCATGTGGGTGGGCGGTTTTTTATTTTATTTTTTATTTTTGTAATTATTTCTTTGCCATCAAAAGTTCATGCTTTTGGTTTGTTTTATGTTTTAAGCCTCATAATCTACAGAATGGCATGGATGGTGATCTATTTTGTCCCTTGAGTGCAAGAAGGCTTTGCAATGCTAAAGCATTGCAAAGCCTTGCTGCACTCCAGGGGCAAATTTATCAATTTTATTAACTTAAAAAATATCAGACATAAACCATTTAATTTTTATATTTTTTAAAGTTTGCATTGGTTATAAAAATAGAGCATGAGGCAGCCATTCAGCCAAAGGGACAATGCGGGGGGGGAGTACCTTCTTTAAAAATAAAAAAAAATGGGAACACTGACGACCGTTACTAGATATCACTTTGAACTGGGAAAAGGGTAATAATAATTTAGCACTTTTGATCATCGGAGTTATGAGACAGTGTGAGTGTATCCAGTCCTTTGAACTGGTGCAAGCTAATACTCGATCGTGTGATACCCACTTCCTTCTTACTTAAACCACTTTCACTTGTATTTTGAAACATAAGTCTATCATCATACAGAGAGAATCTGCCTTTGTTAATAGCAAGTGGCGTTTTCACCCTTTTTCGAATTTTTTCTTTTGCCTTCTCAGGATAAGTTTCAGTATAGTGTTTGTAATTGGGTGGCACCTCCATGATGTTGGATGAGCTTTCAATATAAGAGTGACCTTTCAAAGACAAAGAGTTTGGGCGGCGAATCTTGAAGTCACGCAGATCGAGATTTGAACCAGAATTCACAGTACACATGGTTCTTTTTGACTTAAGATCTGATAAACTCTTTGACTGACTTCCATTTACACGCATTATAAATGGATGACCATTTGAAACCTTTTCTAACTTGGCTATTCCAACTTCTGCAATCGCTAACCTTTTATCTTGTTGTCTTTGTGACTCAAGTTGTTGTGCTGTATTCAGATTTGAATGAGATTGTGATTGTGGTAGAGTTTGATTACTTGGTATTGTGATTGCAGAACCATTCTCCATTCTGATCTCAGTATTTATTGGAGTAATGTTCATATTCGTCACTTGTTGTGACAGGAGATTGGAATTCTTTAGGTTTGGATTGTCTAAGAGTCGTTGTGATCCATCACAATTAACAGAAGTTCTAGGTAACCCTTGTGGAGAGTTGTCACGAGAGCGAGAAAATGGACTTTTAAAGCCTCCTTTACGATTGAAAAACGTCCCGAATATTAGCCGGCCAAGAAAGCTCCTTGACTTTTGTTGATTTTGAGTGATATTTATCACTGTAGCACCATTACCCACAGAGTTGTTCACTATTTTGGGTTGAGAGGGTAGGGTGTTGGATTGCACATGGTTTTGTAAATATGGAATTGGGGGATTGCGATGGTGTTGATTCAGTACATCATTCTGAACTAGTGAAGAATCAATGTTTTCATTTACACTCTCAACTGTTGTTTCATTGGTTTGTGCAGGAACACCATTACTACTCTCTGAATCTTGTCTGTCTGTATTTCTTATTAATTTATTCCCCTTGATTCTTAGTTCTTCATCACTATTTTTATGAGTATTTCGTTCAGCTGTAGGATTGCGACCCTGATGCGGCTGGAAAGCCTTTCTGTTCTGGGCATTTACAATGTTATTTGCCTTCACTGGGCCATCGCTATCAGAAGGAGTAATTGGTATCATGGTGACTGTAGTGCTGCTAGAGACACTCCGATCTTGCATCCATGAACGTCGACAGTTGGTGGAGTGCAGATCTGTTGTTCCTGTTCCACAGTTGTTGATCAAAAGAGCTGTTGTTTGGTCATTTCCCCCCACCGGAGACAAGTCACTGGAATCAAGATTATCTGAATAATATCCATACATATTCTGTGATTTATCAGAAAGGCTGAACTCATATAGAAGCTGAGTGGGATTGAATGTGGAAGAAGTACCTGCAAAAAAGGTATAGAAAAATATAACAGTTGAAACCTTTTTAACCCTTTATCTCACATACACAATGTCCAAAATTTGTTATTTTTATTATTATTTCTTTTAAACGTTCCAAGACATTTCAACAAAACCATATCATGTGACCCTTCATTGGAATGGGACTGATGGGCCTGTTCCAATGAGGGGTCACATATTGTAGTTTTGTTGAATTTGGGGGAATTTTTTTTCAACTGATCAAGTAAAATATGTGGGCAGATGCAGCCAATTCATTAGGTAAAGGGTTAATTGGATATTTCTTAACTGAATAACCTTGTTAACCGATTGTGAGCAAGAAGAGCTATCATGGGTCTCTTGAAAAGTGCTGCAGCAGAAGTAGAAATGTTTATCCAAATTTGTTTTGTTAAAATTTTATTGGAGTGCCAACAGTAAATTGTAACAAAACAGTTATTTATGAATAAAATCAACAACAAACAATTTACCACAGGATTTCTGCACTGTTTTGAAAGGGCATTCCAATGAAAATACAAGACTTTGCAAGGAAAGAAGAAACCAGGTTTAAACCTTTTCCAGATTATGATGAGTAACAAAAGGTACACATGGGCTGATTTGGTACTTGGCCACCCAGTGGGTGGACATGAATGAGAGCTGTGCAGTTTTGAAACTGCAATGCAGTTTTGTTCTCAATTTTGCTGAAAACCCAGTTTTTCCATTTTTATTTTCGGATTTTTAAATGGCGAAAATCAATCGAAAATGCACAATTGCAGGCTCATGGTAGGATAAAATAAGCCAGACATGTATTAACTTTTGATGTTACAAGTAATGTTGAAATATGTCAAATAACACATTCCACAAATTCACTGGAGGAGAATTTAACAATTTTTCCCCTCACTATTATTAGCTCATTTTTCAAAAACAGTCATTTTTGGTTTCTTGTAAGGTCAATGGTTTCAGTATCGTATTTTTCAAAAAAACTGAAAGACTAACCACATGCAACCATTAAACTACACAGCTACTGAAAGGTCTATGGTTTGATCCCCACCACGGTAACTACATTGTGTCCAGGGGCAATGCACTTAATCCTGATTGCCCATGTGGGGGGTGGGGGAGGGGCATGGTGGTGATGTGTAATATGGTGTTCTGCATGCCAATGGTGCACTTGTCATAACCAATGCTAACCCACCTGCATGGAGTTAGTACGTTGGGAAGTCTGACAGTTGGTCGCTGGTTCTGTCTGACAGGAGGTGACACGAGGTGACCTTAGCTGTCAAAAGTGTCATCAAACGCCAATAAATAAACCAGGGGCTCAAGTCAGCCTAAAACGCTCACCTGGTTCAAGTTGCCAAAAGAGGTGAGTGTGTCAGTAAGTGATGGGCAGCAAGAGCAATTTTTTGATTTGCCATGACACAACCAAAGGCAATTTTTTTTTGGCCATTCATTTCTGCTGGTCCAAGGAAAGCTTCCTTGGGAAAAACAAAGCTTGTTGCTGTGAAGTCTCAAAAAAGTGTTTGAACACAATTTTTGTTTGTTTTTAACTCCTGTGGTTCTCTCTATTAACACCCCCCCACCCCCAAAAAAATAAAAAATTTGGGCATAAATCAAGAACTTATGACATTGTTATAATACATTACAAATTTGGTTCAAATCAGCCCATTGGTTCTGGAAACAGAAATTTTGAGTGAAGCCCAAATTTGAGAGCCCAAATATCGTCCCATTAAAGGTGCTATGTGGCATTTTTTCCGAAATTGGGTTTTTTTGCAAAAAAAATTGTTAGAAATTACATAGATTTTCATGTCTCAAAATTTTGGACCTGTACTCCTAATATTAATTAAAATATTAATTAATTTATAAAAGGTGCTATCTCAATATAGCCAGTTCTTGTTTATTGCAAAAAGGTGCTATGTCATAGGTGGTTACTGCGAAAAGATTATCTTCCAAGATAGCACCTTCTTGCCCTTAGAGAAGGGAAATGAATCAAAAGTGTTAAATGTAAAAAGGTTGAATCTGGTTAGATTGTACCGCGTTACCCATAGGTAATTAATGAATTTTAGAACAACATTCATTGTATTCAGCTGATATGGCACATTCTGATCTCCTGTCAATGTAATGTATTTTGTGAGCTGCAACTGACACTCATATTAGATAAAACTCGAGGTACTGTGAGCAAGCTCACAAAGCGATACCCCCCGCGCCTGTCAGAAAGAATTATATTGCTTCATGCACATCTTCATATGGAGTTCTTCCATTGTGTAAAGTTTCATGAAAATTCTTCAAACGGTTTAGGAGGAGTTGCGCTTATAAGGATGGATAGACAGACAGACGGATGGACGGACAGGGTGATTCCTATATACCTCCCCCAAACTTTGTTTGCGGGGGGTATAATAATTAATTTAGGGTTTACAGTTCTATCTTTAAGCAATGATGACCTAATGGCAGAAAATATTTGCTGGGATATCCTGTTTTTCATTCAGTTTGTTAATAATATGTAATATTATCATTGAGTGTTCAGGCAAGTGCATCTCAAACATTATTAGCATACACTGTCATCAAAGGAAAATAACATTATGATGCTGTTAAATACATTCAACGACAGAACCCAGACGGTCGACAGGGACCGAAAAAACAGAAATTCAGCCCTCAACAGAGTGAAGAAATCCTGTCCAGACAGTCCCTGATTGACACCTAACTCCAATAACAATTAAATTCATCAACTGAAAAATTCATTGTCGAATTGTGTGATGTCGAAAAACAAAACATTCGCAAAAACGGAATAGTAAATAATATACAATGAGAATGTGGTTGAAAATATAAACAAGAATATATAAAACACAGTCCTGTTATTATACGATCTTCAGATCCATAATTCCAGTCACAGGAAAACCATTATCGACGAGTTAAAATATCACTGTTACGGAGCAAGATGGCACACATCCACCACAAGTGCAGATAATCAAAAGAATGATGAATTGACGCACTGCGCACTGTTTTACGGTAGTCGTGGATTTGTACTATGGAAGAGTGTCCCATACTGGGTGTGCACCGATGGCGCTCGACCCAGTTTTGGCTTATTTTTTCGTGGTGTTTTTACACCACTTTTCTTTCCCAAATCTCTTGGGAAAGATTAAAATAGAGAGTATTTTATCCGAGTTAGGTTCTTCCACTGTAGTGCAAGCCTGTAGTAAACAAGTGAGGTAGGTTCATAAGAAAACTGTTTGAACACAATTTTTGTTTGTTTTTAACTCCTGTGGTTCTCTCTATTAACATCCCCCCCCCTCCCCCCCCCCCCCCCCCCCCCCCCCCCCCCCCCCCATAAATCAAGTACTTATGACACAATTATACTACATGACAAAATCGATTCAAATCAGCCCATTGGTACTGGAAATAGAAATTTTGAGGGGAGCCCAAAATTAATTTTGACCTACTGAGTTCCTTAAAAAAAAATGAATCTGCATCACTAAAGTAAGTTCCACACCAGATATCTAAGAATTATTGTGAGTGGCTTATCAGAAGATGATTTTTAAGGCATATTTGGCTTATGAAACATTAACCCCAACCCAAGGGGCATAGTAACTTTTTGGGGAAAAAATCAGAAGAGTAAATGCCACCAGCCTGAAGATGGCGGCCACTTCATTTGAACAAAGTAGAAAGGGTATACTCCAAAGATGATCTGTGCCATATGTGAATGAATTTGGCCCAGTGGTTTTAAAGAAGAAGACAAGTTTCAAGTTAGTTGATGGAGTACAAGAAAGATGATGACTCAGCATTTTCCCATTTCCAACAGTGTTAAAATGGGCATTGCCATATGGCACCCCATGATAAAACCGTTAGCAATTTTTTTGGTCCATCAGATTCCACTGCACCTAAGGGAGCTGTATACCAAAAAAACAAAAAAAACAATATTCTGGTCTGAGTAATTTTTGAAATAATAATAATGCACTAAGTTAAACTTTTGACTTCCGTAGAGATTTTAAGTCAGGGACTCAGATTTGAATAAACTTGAATCTGACACCCCTAGAGAAGTCACATACCAAATATGAAAGGATTCTGACAAGTGTATCTGAAGAAGAAGATTTTTAAAGAAATTTCCTCATATTGCACTAAGTTAAAATTCGGGCTCCCATCGGGATTTTTTAAGA
Source organism: Pictodentalium vernedei (assembly GCA_031216915.1). NCBI lineage: Eukaryota > Metazoa > Mollusca > Scaphopoda > Dentaliida > Dentaliidae > Pictodentalium > Pictodentalium vernedei. The sequence continues at coordinate 293,959,997 of CM062289.1, forward strand.
AATTTTCTCATATTGCACTAAGTAGAATAAAGAGCCCAAATATTAACACAGGGACTCGATTTGAACAAAGTTGAATCTGACCAACCAAGAGATGTTGTATACCAAATATGAAAGCATTCTGACAAGTGCATCTGAAGAAGAAGATTTTTGAAGAAACTTCCTCATATTGCACTAAGTTAAAATTCGGGCTCCCATAGGGAGCCCAAATATGAACCAGGAACTCGATTTGAACAAACTGGAATCTGATCCCCCGAGATATGTTGCATACCAAATATCAAAAGAAAATGACTGGTGGATCTGAAGAAAAAGATTTTTAAAGATTATTTCCCATATTGCAACAGGGAGCCCAAATATAAACCCAGGGACTCGATTTGAACAAACTTGAATCAGACCCCTAGAGATGTTGTATACCATATATCAAAAGAATCTGACAGGTGGATTTGAAAAGATTTTTAAAGCTTACCGTACCGACCCGTCAGTAAACCCAGGGGGCATGTGAATAAAATGGATAAAAAAAATGGGGGTGGGCTTATCCACGAATGAGACCGAATGTAAAATGAAAAGTTGACCAGCCAGGAATGATCTGTGTACAGGACTGTTGTTCTTGTAGGTGTATGTTGTGTTCCCATTGATATTAAATAAATTAATAATGTACATAAAGTTTTATGTGTTTGTTTTATTCATTTTTTTCCATCAGAATCATCAATCATTCAAAAATACATTTCAATAAAAAAAAATCAACAAAGTCAGCACGAAAGATCAAAAAAATGTTAATGATAACAAATGAGGTAAAATATGCACATGGTCAATTTGTTTTCACCTGGAAACATAAAAGGTATTCCCCATATTGCCCTAAGTTAAGATCTGGGCTCCTGTCTTGAGCTCAAGTATGAACTGAGGAGCTTAATTTGAACACACTTGGAGCTTGGTTCATGAAAAGATTTTTAGGCTTTTGGGCCATTAACCATAGCCCGAAGATGGCAGCTGCTTCATTTGAACAAAATAGAAAGGGTATACACCAAGTCAAAAAAAGCCCATAACTCTAGAAAAATATCAGGACAGACTCCGTTACTTGTGGATATTCTTTTGCAAAGCGGGTCCATGAGCATACCAAGAATAAATCAAATCCAACATGCAGTGAATGCAATACAGAGGTTGAGAAAAATTTTGTAAGTCAAAAGAGTGAAAAAGGGCCATAACTCTAGAAAAGATTATTGAAAGGAATGCATTCCTTGTGCAAATCCGTTCCCCCATGTGGGTCTATCAGTATACCTAAGAAGATTGAAATCCAACCGATGGCATTGAAATTACAATCCAAAACGTTTGTACAGACAGACAGACGGTAATTTTCTAAGTTGAAAGAGTGAAAAAAGGTCATAACTCTGAGAAAAATTATTGAACGGAACCCATTCCATGTGCATATCCATCCCCCAGGTGGGTCTATCAGCATATAAAAGGAGATACAATCCAATTGATGGCTTTGAAATTACACTAGAATGAGCGCAAGTCTATGACACCCACAACTGATGTTCCGGCAAAGGGGTGACATGGTACGTTGAAGCCCCGACACCTCTCCAGTCATGACACCTCTCCAGTCATGACATTCGTACCATCTAATGACACGAACCTTGCATCCCTAATGTCTATATTGTGCTCATTAAGTGTACCCAGTACAATATCCATTATGTTAGCCGCATCCAATGCCTTCAACTGGCGCAAGCCTATCAACCTGTGGACAATTTGACCACGCGAATTCAACCAGCGCCACATGATGCACAATTGTTCCATACTGGCATTATCTGTTGTCTCGTCGGCCATTAAGGTGAATATTTTTGAGGCATTATATTCACACAATTCAAGTTCAAAAACATATCTCCCCACACACTGCAGCATTTCATTTATACTTCATTTATACTTTGGTGCGATAAATAGGTGATATCACCTCCAAAATTTAAGTCTACAGAAAAAGTCTCTTGAATAAATTCGACCAATTCTTTGAGGTTATAAATGTGTGCCCATTTTTTCTTTATTACAAATACCAGTGTTCTTATAATTTGTTTCAGTTTTGACCGATTATTCTCTTTTACTTTACCAGCTGCCTGAAACATCTGTTAAATAACAGTCCCTTTCTCGTTTGCTAAAATTCTTTTTGTGTGTATGTCCATACATTTTTTATGTTCTACTGAATTTTGATGTCAAGTGAACTGCCTGGTGGGGTGGTCGCCTATCTTAACAGCCAAATCAACCCAATGTGTTTGTACTTCAGTTGAGTGAACTGAACAGTATTTACAAAGCCAACCATCACTTGCAAACGAATATACTCCCCACAGATACTCCTCATCAAACCGTATTTTGGCACTAATTTTCCTGTGTTTGCACTCCGTTGATGGACCTCCTATCGGCTCCTCTGGTAGATTAGCTGTTGTAGGTGCATCATTCATGATTAATACCGGGTCCTTACTAGTGTTTACTTCAACAGCTGGTTCAGCAGAGGTTTATTAACTGGTAGAGTGCTGAATTATTTTTTGGTTATCAAAATTTGTTCACATGTCTTTGCCATATTGCGATTTATGGGAGAATGCCTACAGGCACTCTCCCATACAAAGCAACAAGGAAAATCCTTTACAGACTAAATAATTTTACTTTAAAGATAATATGAAGCATAGCTGCTGAGTATGAAGCCTTTATGTTGCAGGACTTATACTTATGAATAAAGCCCAAATTTGGGCTTCCAGCACTTTACCAGTTAAAAGGATCACTAATCTTCTGAGAACCCTTGGCATCGATTGGTTTTATTTTTTGGCGATAATAACCCGTTTTGTGAGACATGATTTTAAAGTTGAATTGCCACTACATAAACCCTCAAGGTTATAAAGAATGTCGCCACTTCCTATGGTAGAAGGTGTGCAACCCAATGCTAGTTTGGACATGGTGACTTCGGATCGGCTTGTGAGTTCCAACATCGACTTGATTATCTTCCAGACGTTTAGTGGGGGATCCAGATTCAGTTGTTTAAACAAAACAATTGGTCCAAAGTCGGATGGTCTGAACTTTCAAGGGGAGGTTAGCCCTATACGATCAGGAAGTATTGATGTTTCAGTTTAATACTTTTTACCAATAATTCTGACGACAGTAGGTGCGAATATCAATCATGATAATGTAATGACTTTTACATTTAACATCAGTAAATGTGCACAGTGCATGTAATTTAAGATAAGGGATAACATTTTCAGAATTGTGTTTCTCTGCGTGGTCAGTTACCGCAGACGGGAGGGGAAATGTGATTGAGGTTGGTGAGGGAAATGCGTCCGTTCAACGGACTCAAAAACTGGCCAGTGGAATGCCTGGGGTTCCTTCACCCACAAAAATGTCTGACCTGAGGTGACCCCCAGATGTCAAAAGTGACATTAAACCCCAATAAATAAATAAATGAATAATCAAATTTTCCCCCTGAAAATTGAATGGATTTTTTCACCAATGATTTCTTTAGTTAAATTCAGATGAATTTTTCATCAAATCTAGTCATGGCTGCTTCACAGCAGCCATGACTAGATTTGCTGAAAAATATCATAAAAATACTCAGCTGTTTATGAGTTAATGATTGGAAAAAGGGCCATGTGATAAAATCATGTGATTACAAATCAACAAAATCTGTATAATGCTAAAAACAAAACTTGCACTGAAATTTTATTGTTTATTTCAACATTTGCTTCCAAATCATAGCTTATGACGTGTTCAAATGAACATGCTCCACTGTGCTGGTTTATTTATTTATTTGGGTTTAACAACACTTTTGACAGTCAGGGTCACCTTGTTTTACGGGTGGGGGAAGCTGGAGTACCTGGAGAGAACCACCAAGCAATGGCAAGCAACTGTCAGACTCCCCAACATAATAACTCCACATAAGCAGGGTTAGCATTGGTTGGACGAGCAGTCCGCCTTAGTACACAGTGCCACTGTGCTCCCAAGTGGGCAAATGGGATGAAGTGCCTTGCCCAAGGACACAATGAAGTTACCCCTGATGGGGATCGAACCATGGACCTTTTGGTTCAAAGTCCAATGCCGTACCACTGTTTTTTTCACTTATTTTGGAAAAAAAATAGTTTGATCTCCTAATCATGGTACAAGGATAAAAAATGTTTTCAATATGTGAGTATTCGTGGGCATTATCAATAGTGTTAGCTTGATATGACAAACCAGAAATCATAAAAAAGTATTGTTTGGATAAATTGCACTTTCTATGTTTATCATAAAACATGGACAATAACAGGATGAGACTAGACTTTATGATTCTGGAGAATCATGGCTTTTCCCGATTAGATTCCATGATTTTTCTTGACCCCACAGTGTCTGATGAATTGTTTTTAACTGTCTCACAAAAGTTCCTTCATTGATGTTATGAGAAAGGTGAGTATAGTAGTCTCAAATGACTCGGTTTGGGTTTGATAAAAAATGTTTAGGTAAAACCCATCATTAATGGTAGAATGGGTTAATATCAATATCAATGTTTCCCTATCAGTTTTGCGTCCGGTAAAAAGGGTTACGTTTCTCTGTGGCATTTCCATTAGATGTTGTTGGTGTCCAAAAACAGACTATTTCCTCAATTTTTTTTACATTTAGCAGCCCATGAAGGGTTAACAAATGCCTACCAGAATAATTGATCCATGCAACTGGTCATATGACACCAAGACCTATCAAAGGCCATTTTCTCTTGAAAACCCCACAAAATGTTTGTAGAAATCCAGGGAAAACGATTTTTTAAGCCTTTGATGGGTATCCCTGTTAACCTCCCCAACAGGGGTTAACGCTTGGCTTTCTGAATACCTTTATTACTTACAAAAATGGTCCTCTGTGAATTCCACTTCAAACAAAGGAGATTATGTTTATCTCTCATATATACATTAGGTGCTGTGCGTGTCTGAAAACAGTCCCATGTTAACAACATTACGATGCTTGGCAGGTTGTAGATGGTTAAAAAACGCTCACCAGAGTATTTTGTCCATGCAACTTGTAATGTCACATAAAGACCATTAGGGAAATTCACAGAAAATGGGAATTTAAAGCTTTCAAGGGATATCTCTCTTTAGCACGCCCAAAATGGGTTAAGACGTCGACTTTTGAATACCCTTACTACTTACAAAAATGTTTCCGTATAAATTGTACGCGCGATAAAAGAAGGCACTTTTCTTTGGTCTGTACCCTTTGGGTGCTGTTGGTGTGCAAAAACAGCCCGTTTTATCCCAATTTTGACCTTCCGCAGCCCGGGTAGGGTTAACTAATGCTGACCGGAATATATTGTTCATGCGACTTGTAATGTCACACCAAGACCTGCAAATAGCCGATTTTTCTTGAAAACCTACAAGATGTTGTTAGAGAAATCCACAGAAAACGGGTATTTTAAGATTTTAATGGGTATCTCTCTTTAACCAGCCCAAAATGGGTTAAGACGTCAAATTTTGAATACCCTTACCACTTTCAAAAATATTTTCTGATCAATTTTGCGTCCGATAAATGAAGGCCTCTTTCTCTGTGGTATATCGTTTGGGTGCTGTTGGTGTCTAAAAACAGCCCATTTTATCACAATTTTTATGTTTAGCAGCTCGGGGAGGGTTAACTAATGCTGACCGGAATATTTTATCCATGCAACTTGTAATGTCACACCAAGACCTGAGAGTGACCAATTTTTCTTGAAAATCTACAAGACTCATTTAGAGAAATCCACGGAAAACATGAAGTTTTGAGCTTTTTTGAGGTATTGTTGTTTAATCAGCCCAAAACGGGTTAACACTTGGTTTTCTGAACACCCTTATTACTGACAAAAATGATCCTCGGTGAATTCCACTTCAAATAAAGGAAGTTATGTTTACCTCTCGGGTATCGTTTGGGTGCTGTGGGGGTCTGAAACCGGCCTATTTCATCAAAATTTCGATGTTTGGCAGCCTGTGGAGGGTTACCATATACATCGCCTACTATGTCGTGTGTATCAAAGGTTGTGTCATAGGCAGGTCTAGTAATGATGAATATTTAAAAAAAATCCTAAAGACGTGTTTCGAGAAAGTGCCGATAAACCACAATTTTGGCAGTTTTTTGCCAATTCTGGCGAAATAAGGGTTAAATCAAAAATTCCGCTTCGGTACATTTTTAGATTTTTTGCCACTCTATGCGTGTGCCAAATTGTGTGAAAATCGGTTTGAAAATGGCTTCTGAATCGTACGGACAAAAATGTGTGGGAAAAAAAAATAAATAATAATCCGTAGAAAAACAATAGTCTTTTCCAGAGGGAAAAGCCTAAAAATTGTTCGTCCAGCATTGTACATTTGTACTTGCAAGTTTACTTTTTTGTCAAAGAAATACTGGAAACTTAACATGGGTGACTTCATCCAAAAAATATCTTATTTGAAGTCATGCTTTTCAGCAGACTGCATAGGTGTTGACTGTTTAAATTTAAATTTTAACAAGAGGAGTGCATCAGAGATGCAGGTGTCAAGTTGTGGCTACTTGCTTCATACATTCTCTATTGAAATTTTAACAAGTGGTGCACATCGGAGATGCAGTTGTCGATTAAAAATCAGAAAAGTCATCGTGCTGAGCTCAAAATCTGTAAAAATTAGCTAATGAGCTCAAAGTTAATAAAAATTGACTAATTAAGGCCCATAACTCTGTAAAGAAAAATTGGCCCGGGCCAGTTTTCGAACTTGCTTGAGATATTATTGCAAAAGATCTGTATGGCAAATATTAGCCAAATCGGAGAATGTTTGTTCAAGTAATTTTGCTTACCATCTCAAAATTTGTACAAATTACAAAAAATCGGGCTGGGCCAGTTTTTGAACTTGCCTGAGGTATTTTTGCAAAAGACCTGTATGGCAAATATTAGTCAAACTGGAGATTGTTTGTTCAAGTTATTGCGCTAACAAGCTCAAAATTTGTAAAAATTGACTAATTTAGATTCATAACTCTGTAATGAAAAATCAGGCCAGCCAGTTTTCGAACTGGCTTGAGATATTATTGCAAAAAGACCTGAATGGCAAATATTTGTCAAACCAGAGAACATTTGTTCAAGTTATTACGCTAACAAGCTCAAAATTTGTAAAAATTGACTAATTAAGTTCCATAACTCTGTAACAAAACATTGGGCCTGGGCCAGTTTTTGAACTCACTTGAGATATTATTGCAAAAGACTAAATATTAGTCAAATTGGAGAATGTTTGTTCAAGTTATTGCACTAAAAGTGCGAAGATGCCCGGATGCACACCTACCATCGCCAAACCATAGGTCTTGGTTGTTAACAGAACTCGACCAAAAATAACAAAACTAACAAGCAAGAAATTAAATTTAAAGTACAGTACCATGTTAAGTGATAAAAATTAATTCTTTACCTGACACACAGTGACATTTAACTGGTAGAGTGCTAAATTATTTTTGGTCCTTAATATGTCTTCGTGCATTTTTGCCTTGTTATAATTTATGGGAGAGTGCCAGTAGGCACTCTCCCATAAATTGTAACAAGGCAAATCCTAACAGATAAAATAATATCACTTCAAAGATAATATGAAGCACATCCTCAGAATATGAAGCCTTTAAATTGCAGTACCGTCACTAAAGAATAAAGCCCAAATAAGGGCTTCCAGCACTCTACCAGTTAATATCCTCAAAACATAACTTTTGAGCAAGGTTCCTACAGACAAGAACTGATCTTTCAGTACTTTTCAAAGTCCTACAATAACCAAATTCAAGGATATTCAAGGACCCTGCCTTCACTAGTCCTAACTGGGACACTCTGGTCATTACCGCCCTCCTCCCACTTCTCTTGAAGGGTAGTGGAAGGAGGGGTTGATGACCAGAGTGTCCTAGTTAGGACTATACCTTCACACTCTATGGCATGTAAAACTATATAGTTTCATCAGCATTTTTATTTTGTGAATATTCAAGGCCTCCTTGCCCATTTTCTGGATTTCAAGACACTGAATGACCCTTTAGTCAAATTCAATGCTATTCCTTGAATTCAAGGCCCTGCAGGAACACTGATGAGCTGTCACTGGAATAAGTTTGATGAACCCTATGCTTTTGGAGGTAAATTAAATAATATTTGAATGGAACTTTTTCTGACTAGTAGTGGCAGGATATGGCTATTACATTGGCTAAGGGGGAATTAGATAGCATGGTTATACTGGATGAGTGAGACTAACCTGTACAGGATGAATATATGCTCACTCTATGGCCCTGTGAAGCTTTGAGATTCGATTTTATTTTTAATATCCAAGTTGGTATTCTGGTCGAATCAAAATTGGCTTCCTGAATCGTTTCTCTTTGATTCCTTTCAACGGAATATAGCTATCAGTATCAGTCATTTTCATTGTCTCATAGTTCAGATAGAAATTGCACATATATAATGCCGATAGTGAAGACTGAGTGTAATTTCTGCTATATTAACATAAATAGCATCTGCTCCCATGTCGCCGCCCATGCTAATTCCTGTCTCTTCAGACACTACCACTGTTGGAAACAAATTTAAAGTATCGAAGCAATCTCGACGATGAGCTATTGCTAGTAGCTAGTCTGCAGCAGTACATATTAAGGCAATTCACGCTCTCAATGAAGGCATGCCTTATATAGTTGGAATATGTTATCAGTTGGTAGTTGAGCTGTCACAGTCACAACAAATTAGGTTTACAGAACCCCCCCCCCCCCCCACCCTTCCCCCAATTGGCCTCCTTCTAGACACCCTTGATTGGATTCAATTTTGAATAATGTCCGAATCGATCCGAGATGCGATTCAAATCGAAAATGTGTGATTCGCAGGACCCTAGCTCACTCTGTAAATACCTTTTGTTGTCAACAGTAAATTCACACTTTATCTTTTCCCTTTCAGTTTGCTGTCATTGTACTGATTCAACAGGCCAAGATAAGAAAGGTTTGCTTATCATTCCCAAATGACCAACTTAGGCTTGCAATCATCTGATATCAGCCATGCAATCCTCAACAGTTGGGAGCATCTGAAAATTGTTCACCTCAATGCACAACACCCAATGAGGGGAGAACCACAAGTTAATGCTCAAATATTATTAGTAGGCATAAAGTAATTTCAAAGAATGCTGTAAACTTCAATGTCACAACCATAACCTCTGCAGGTGTTGTGACATGGAGATTGTTCAGCCTCAACATTCAAATGTTGTTATCCCTTTACCCAATGCAGACAATATAAAAATTTATTATTTTAAATATCATTTTTTAAAAATTTTTCAAAACATTTCAACAAAACCATATCATGTGACCCCTCGTTGGAACGAGCTTGAATGATATGGTTTTGTTGAAGTTTTTTGAAAAATAATATTTTTTCAAATGCTGAATTTGCATATAACGCGGGCGGATGTGGGTGATTCGTTGAGTAAAGGGTTAAAATGAGTCCACGTGGAAGGTTTGGAATCCAGATGCAGGTCAAACTGTACTCGTGTAGTTGAGTTGGAATCATACTATGTTCAAACACTCCAAATATGAATGCAGGGACCTGAATCGAATAAATTCAAATCTGATTAATTAATTTTTGAAAAAAAAAACTTTTATAAAAACATATGCCACTTTTAGTATTCCAAGTGGGCATGGCAACATTATTTAACGTTACTTAACATGCTTGAATTGATATATGATAAGGAACATCATGCATTCACAATTTGGTTCAAATAAGTCCAATAGTTTTTGAGAAGTTGATAATGTAAAGATCACGAGAGATGGATGGATGATGATGGAAAGTGATCAGTAAAGCTTCCCTTGACCTGTCGCTCATGTGCGCTAACAATAATACAATATGAATGGAGATTTTTGTGAATGGTTTTGGCCAGATATAAAATTTACATATGATAAAGTGTCAAGGAATTTCCAAGTGAAAATTATTTCAGAAACGTTTTCAACTTACAACATAACATCTGGTAGGGTTAAAGAAAGTGATCAATGAAGTACCTTTATACTTTGCATCATGACACCATAATGTCACAATCTCCAGTATCCTTGCTTCAACACAGTATGCTGTCAGTCTGGCATCAGCATCTGCATCCCAACACTCCTCTATAGTATCCTTTAGAGCCTTAACAGCCTTCAATTAAAATAAAATGAAAAACATCACGTACATATTTATTAACTGCTAAGAGTGTTAAATTATTTCTCAAAGGTAATTCGTAACATAAGTATTTTTTTTTTATGATACCATGTCACTAGCATGGGGAGTCTTAGTTTAGCAAGATTTTGTTCATAAAAATTGTTTTGTTACAATTTATTGGAGAGTTCCTGCTGGCACTCTCCAATAAATTGTAACAAGACAAGTTTATATAAACATTTCTCTTTCTACTGCTTAGCAAACAGCAAGCTAATTCATGTAGTGTATAGCCACTACAGTGGCTTTGAGCACTTTTCAAGAGAGTCATGGTAGTGGCTTCTAGTACTCAACCAGTTAATATTAGTGACAAAAATATTTAAGGGGGTCGTCTCACGTACCTGGTTGCTATTGTTTTGGTAAACTGTGTAAAAATTAGGTAGATCAAAGCAGGGACCAGCCTAGGGGGGAATTTTAGGGAGACTTCAAGTCTCCCTCCAGAAAAAAATAGGGAGACTGCAGAGTCATGTAGGGAGACTTCATAGGCAAGTGGGGAAAATTAAGAATATTCATGTACCCCCCACCCCCTTTCATATTTTCAATGTGTCATTATTGACTGAAAATCCACCCACTGCTACCCTCTCCTTCATGACCCCTCCCATCCTCTTCGTGTCAATCCCCCAGAACCCTCCTGTGGTTGCCTTTCACCAAAGTGTACTGAACTAATAATTTCCTAAGTCTGAAAATGTGAACAGGACCAGATGTAAGAAGGTTGCTTGGGAGGTACTTTATTAGTTAATAAACAAAATACATTCTGGGGTCGAGTATTTTGTAAAAGAAATGTCATTTCGCATCATTTTTAAGGCATTCCGGTGTCATACCGTGTCATTTCGTGTCATTCCAGTGTTTAGGAGGACCCTTTTTCAAGATCGTCCACATGCACACTTGTGTCCTGTACAAAGCTTTTCCTGTCATCACCAAAGCTTTTTTTTCAAGTGTTTCAATTCCATTCGTGTTTTTCTGGGAATAGACAGTCCAACCGTTAACAGTCATCAGCAAAACGAAATGAAAATACTGTGTTATAAAATACGTCCATTGTGTATACATTTTCGGCATCCTAAGCGACGTAACCTACTTTCAAACTGGGTTATTAAGTCACCAATTTTCATTTCGACAATTGAAGCTCCGACTGAAATGCAACAAAACAGAAATAAAAAAAAATCTGCCAAAAGCGACAATAGATAACTGATTGTCGTGTGATTTCAAATAAATGGACGTTTATTTGAGGAATTAAAATGCCCATTTATCACGCTTGAGCACATTCGATTTTTGAAAATAATCATTTTCATGTAATTGTAAACCTCGCATCACTCAGTTCAGCCTTTCCTCATTTTTTGGCCAATTTTTAGAGGGCGACTTGTAATCGCTCCTACTATTTTTCTAGGTGACTTTGGGCTTAGAAGGGCGACATAATCGCCCTAGTCGCCCTCACGGTTGGTCCCTGGATCAAAGGGAGGCGGGTTATAGTCAGTATCTAGAAAGTTTGTTCGCTTAACTCAATTCGTGTTTATTACCAACAACCAACCGGATAGGTGGGACTGACCAGATTAAACCATAAGTGCCGTATATTAATTAAAAATTACTTTATAAATACACTAAAATCCAGTACTGTGAGACACAAAGTCCGAGTAGTTTAGTAGTCCAATTTCTCCAGCTAGAAATATTCTTTTGAAATGTTCAATTCAATTGTGTATTTTTGTTGTATTTTCTTTCCTAGGTGCAAACTTTCCCCCAGCACTCAACTGCAATATTGTGGATTCCTGGAATGATAGGAAGTCTGTCATCTTGAGTAAATTAGGGTGAGAGTACCCTCGTCCCAGCCAGGCAAGCTTGTTTGCATTTTGCATTTTCTGATTATACCCATGACCTCTTCTACGCTTATTGTTTCGGTTAATTCATGGTCGTCCCATCTTCATGCCTTTGGTCGAAGTTGGGTTCATTGAAAATTGAGTCATCTTGGACAGATTTATTTACTTTTACCTTGAAATCACTGTCATATCTGTTCCCTTCTTATGGACAATGAGATTTCTTTAGAAGATCGACAAAACAGCTGGCTTTTGTCTTGTCATCCAGGTCCATAGTTCCGTCGCAAGTCTTCAGCGCATTATTATTGGCTGAGGATACTAAATAATGCTGCATATTTATACACTGTGAATTCAGTGAGTACTAAAAAAAACCTCTCGCTTTACAATAAACTGCAAATTCTGCGAGTACTAAAAAAAGAACACACTTTAAAATAACCCACTTTATTCGTAACAAGAGTTAAGTGCGATGAGTGTCAATGAAAAGTTGAAACACACATGGACAATCATCAGCACAGACAAACATATATGAAACAGACTATGGCATGTTTATTTAGCACATTAGTTATTAATTATCTACGACCAACCGGGTAGGTGAGACTAACTCATATTTAACATACTAGCACTTTTCCTCATCGCCCACCAAGAAAGAAAGAATTATTGTTACAAAGGTCACCAATCACAATACCTGAAAGAAAAAAATCTAATTTTGTGTAGTTACTAAAATTAATTAGTAACAATAACATCACCTTGTAGTGGATCAAATTACATTCACAGTGACAGTGGAATTTTTCTGCTGATGTTAGACAGAAATAATTCAAACTGAATGTCATACCGATCGAAAGTGACTGTTTACATGTAGTAACTTTCTTTTCTATATATTGGAAAATGTATTTGTCAGTTATAACTTGGAAATTAAAATGCCTTAACTGTTTACCTAACATGAAAAGCAGATGACACTTGCAAAAAAAATTCTTGAAAACATAATGAAAAGTAATTGGCGATTTTTGAGAATAGCACTGGCCGGTTTTGGCCATTATGTTGGGTAAAGGTTTAATGCATTTTAGATGAGCATATAAACGTATCTTGTCTATTAACATCTACACAAACACAAATACAGGCATGGGAATGTAGTCTTATGAAATAAAATGAAATACTACATTGGCAAACAGGAAAATGTTTCAAAATTTAAGCTTCATGTCCCTAAATGAAGGAAAACTTCAACAAGAAATATGCTGAGGTGGATATTTTGTTTCTTTGATTTTATATGAAGGTAGTCTGACTGATCATTTCCACGTAAATTTTAAGCAGTTGAAAAATTAGGGTCATGACAAAAAATAAACTGAAACCAGATAGAAAAAGACTCTCATCCCTGACTAATTAAAACCTCGCTTTTATTTTGTACATCCATATGTTCAATTGAGAAACTCTGCCACGACCCTACACAAGTTAAAAAATTCATTCAAATAATTTGACTGCAACTAACACACAAACAACATCAGTAAAATTTGTTGATTCCTGAAAATCAGTTTTTATTCTGGTGAACTCCTGCCATGAGAATCAATTTTCAGTTCTTAACCCTTTACCTAACATGAAAAGCAGACGACACTTGCAAAAATAATTGTTGAATAACTATTTTTTTTCATTTTTTGTCTCAAAAACATAGGTTATGACCCTCGTTGGAACGAGCTCGACGAGCTCGTTCCAACGAGGGGTCATAACCTATGTTTTTGAGACAAAAAATGAAAAAATAATGAAACTTAATTGGCGATTTTTGAGAATAGCGCTGGCCGGTTTTGGCCGTTACGTTAGGTAAAGGGTTAAATGAATTTGAGAGTACTTATATACTCTTTCAAGTGCAACTATAACATATTCCACAGTATAGAAAAACCCTATATTTATATAATTACCAGAAGTTAACCCTTAAGGGACTGTAGATATTTTATACATTTTTGCTAGACTTTGACATTCTTCATCCCATGGCTTTCAGTTGATTTTAGGCAAGTCTTGGCTTATCTGTATAGGCATCCAAGATTTGCCTAAAAGCAACGGCCAAGGTACAATTTGTAAGATAACTCAGCGACAGCATGTTGGAGCACCTGTCTTATTGCAGTAAAGGCATTGAAAGTCAGAATTACGCCTTCAAGGATTAAAACTCTGGGGCCTAGTTCCAACATAGTCTCTACAGTCAGCCATGACTTCACTAAGCATAACTACTAAGTCAAAATGTTACCTTATAATGAAGCTGCAAATATTAGTAGAATTCTCTAGGGCTTTAAGGACACTTTCAGAATCTATGATGAGAATAAAGTTATCTTTGAGGTGAATTTTTTTAGTCTGAAGAGATTTGCCTTGTTACCAAGAGGAGTGCTTCCATAAATTGTAACAAGGAAAAGAAATGTGACCAATTTTTGCTGACCCAAATTAACTTAGCCAGTTGAAATATTTACTAAATATAGGCTACATTATAAACAAATGGCAGGATATTTCCTATGCATTTAACCCTTTGCCAAACACAAGAAGATGACCCTTGCAAGAAAAGTTTTTGAACAGCTAAAACAATTCATTTTTTTGCTTCAAACCCACAACTTTGGACCTCTCATTGGAACAATCTCGACAAGCTCAATCTGATGTGTGGTCATGAGCTGCTTTGAAGGAAAAAATTGAAAAAATCCCAAATATGAATGGCAATTTTTGTGAATTCCAGGGACATATATGATTGTTACACTGGGTAAAGTGTCAAAAGACATTTATGCTGACTATGAAGTGTTAGGTTTTCAAAAGATAAAACATAACACTTCATGAAAGGGAGATGACACTTGCAAACAAAATTCTTGAATAACTCATTTTTTCATTTCTTGAGTGAGCTCATTCCAATGAGGGGTCATAAGCTATGTTTTTGAGAAAAATAATAATAAAAACTGTATGGTGATTTTTGTGAAAAGTGGCCATTATGTTGTGTGAAGGGTTAAATGCACAAAAAATTATTACGTGACTTCTGGGTGAGAACGGACGTGTTTTTTTCCTGGCAAAAAAAATCTTCCTAAAATCTTATAAAATCATGGCCATCTGTGCATATTTTTCCATATCTGACCAGATTCTAAGGAATTTGGAAATACACATTTGATCAAAGCATAAATATTTTATTCAGATATGAACTTTGAAGCTGATATTTTGAACTTTATTGTAAGTATGAAAATGACACTGAACACCATTAATTGGATTCACTGGATGTCAACACGATATTTTCTGTGCCAAATAGGAAAATGTATGTATAGATATTTGGTCGGAATTTGAACTTTGAATTTGATGTTTTGAACTGTTGTAATTACGAAAATGACACCGAACGCCATTAATTGTATTTGCGGGATGTTAACAAGATGTCTTCTGTACCGAACAGGAAAATACTAAATAAGGTATCAGAGGAAATAAAATGTCCAGAAGGGCTTGAAGAAGAGGACAAATTTTCACAAAGTGAACGAAGAGAAATAATTGTATGTTCGGACAGTAAGGGAAGGTACCTAAGGGACGAAATTAGAAGAACTGACACGGTAGGAATTAAATTTATTTATATTAGTGGTGCAAAATCCGATGATAGGAGAATTAATAGTTACCTGATTCCTCAAGTTAGGAGTGCTCATGGACCAATAGTTTTACTATGGTTCGGAACATGTGACTTTACATCAAAAGACAGAGAAAACAAATATATCTATTTAAATAATGAGGACCAGAAAGAAAGGGCCAATAAAATAATTTGGAAGCTGGAGAGATTGAGAGACAAAATTAACCTTGCAAACCACAGAGCTAAAGTGTTATTTTTGGAATGACCATTCTACTCAATCAAGGAATACAACTATAAAAAGGGCCACAAAAATCCAGACTACTTTATTGAACAGGATAAAAAACTTGAGACTTCCATTCAACAACTTAATGAAATAATACAAAATTTAAATTCAGTCTGGACACCTTCATTAAATCTTGACCTAAAAACCTCACATAAGAATCGAAACAGAAGAACAAAATATAAAATACTCTACACATTATATATAGATGGAGTGCACCTTGGTAGAGAAATTGGAAGACTCTGGCTCCTTAGACTCTACAGATTAATGAGAAGAACTTAAGTCAATATACAGCTGAATCTACATTGACTACACAATAACAAACTGAAGGTTCGAAATAGAGCTTGATCAGTTCCGGCCGCACAAGTTATTAAACTGAAGGTTCGAAATTTAACCTGATCTGTTTCAACCATACAAGATAACAAACTGGAGGTCTCGACCGTACAAGATAACAAATTGAAGGTTCGAAATTGGAGCTTGATCTGTTTCGCCTAAAAAAATGAGTACAAGAAAAGATTTGGTACAGCAAAGTGAAGGCGACCAGGTATGGATATGTAACTTATATAAATCTTCATTTAGTGGGGACAAAGTCGAACTTTTAGAATGTGAAATGTGTTCAAATCACTTCTGTCGAAAGTGCCTTGGGATTAGTTCAGCTGAATACAAACTTTTAACAGAACGTTCAGATCTGCACTGGTTCTGTCCACAGGCATGTGAAACAAAAAGCTATGCAGAATATAAAGCTTGAACAGGAATCGAAGAAAGATGCAGTGCAATTTTACAAAAATTTGAAAAGAGAGTGGAAACTTTGGAAAAAAAACTTGAAAGCAAAGTGAATAGGAACGAAGTAAAACAAATAATAGCAGATGAACAACATGGAAGTGCACTCTACACCCCTGCGTCTTACATGGAAGAACGGATAGCCGAAATGAGGGAAAGTGAAAAGAGGAAAAATAATATTATAATATATAATTGTGAAGAGAGGGAATCAGAGGAAAGTAAACAGCGACACGCTGAGGATAGCGAGTTTGTGTCAAAACTGTGCAAAATATTGGACACTGAGGACAGTGAAATCAGTAATGTTACCAGACTGGGCAGAAGAATTTTTGAAGAGGGAAAACAAAACCTCAACCTTTGAGAGAAACATTCATTGATGGAAAATACAAAAACACCCTTATGAAAAACCTACGAAGGCTCAACAGTGCCGAGGACAAATATAAACGAATATCTGTGGACCATGATGTGACTCAGAGGGAAAGATTGCTATACAAGGACATGAAGGCTGAGGCATAGAAACTAAACGAAGAAAATTTGGGGGACTCCAAGCATGTGGTACGCTAAAGAAAATATGTATAAAGAGGAAAATGTACATATGTTACATGAAGCTGTTTTTAATAATAAAGAAAAAAACAAAAGAATAAGGCTTTTAATACAAGGGAGAAGAAAATAATGAATGATCTACAAACAGATGGCAATCAAGATAGAGACAGAGAATTAAAAAAAGGGAAGAGGAAATCTGCTAATGAAACGGGAAGAAAAAATGAAAATTTGAGGGGGAAAATACATCTAAATACAGATGATATGAATGTAGAGAAGACAATTATGAGGGAGAGCAAAACAAATATTAAAAATCTCAGATGTATGTATACAAATGCTGATAGTCTGATAAGATAGATGAACTAAAAACTAGAATCCAGAACACTGAAGTAGAACCAGATGTAATTACTATAACTAAAATATTACCAAAGAATTGTAGATACATGCCAACACAGGGGGAATTGCAGTTAAATGTCTACAATATGACTACAAATATCACAGAACCTGAACCAAAAAAGAGAGGAGTTGCAATATAAACCCACACAAGACTGAAGGCAGAAGAGTACAAAACCGATGGTATTTTCAAAGAGAGTATATGGACAAAAGTAAAATTTAATAAGACAGATAATTTGTTAATCGGATGTACATGCAACAGTCCAGGAAGCAACAAAGAAAATCACATAGAATTGAGGAAACTTTTGAAAAACATCTCGGAATCTTCGACAAACTTTAGCCATCGATTGATAATGAGAGATTTTAATTACCCATATATTAATATGGAAACCTGCATGGCAAGGAATGAGTCATTGGAAGAAGCCTTCATTGAAAAGATAAAGGACTGCTACTGGGTGCAGCACGTTAAAAAACCGACAAGAAGCCGAAGTGGGAACGAACTGAACATACTTGATTTAATAATCACAAATGATCAGGAAGCGACAGATGGTATAGAATACGACGAAAGCCCCTTGGGTAAAAGCGATCAAAGCGTCTTACAGTTCACCTTTAAGTGTCGATCTGATGACAAACATACTTCAACACTAAGGAGAAATTATAGCAAAGGCAACTAGATATCACGGAGATGGAATCCATCTCTGCGTGCCCCGCAGCAACTAACCGGTGTTAGGTATAAACTGATGTGAACCGTAATACTAAAATATTTCAAGCAATAGGTAAAATCTGATTAAAATCCCTTCCCGGACACGAACTTGTCAGAAAAAAACCCCAAATTCTGAATGTTACAGCTCGGACACGAACTTGTCAGAAAAAAAAAAATCTGAATAATTTGACCTTGAGGTCAAACTTCAAGGTCAAAGCATGGCAACCTTGGTACGCGACACATCGTCTTGAGATAATCTATCCACATACCAAATATCAAAACCGTATCTATTAAGAGAAAAAATTGACAGCCCGGATACGAACTTGTCAGAAAAGAACCCCTAATTCGGAATAATTTGACCTTGAGGTCAAAGTTCGAGGTCAAAGTTCAAGGTCAAAGCATGGTAACTGTGGTACGTGACACATCGTCTTGAGATAATCTACCCACATACCAAATATCAAAACCCTATCTATTAAGGGAAAAAAGTTACAGCCTGGACACGAACTTGTCAGAAAAAAAAAAAAAAATCTGAATAATTTGACTTTGAGGTCAAACTTCAAGGTCAAAGCATGGCAACTGTGGTATGCGACACATCGTCTTGAGATAATCTACCCACATACCAAATATCAAAACCCTATCTGTTAAAGGAAAAAAGTTACAGCCCGGACACGAACTTGTCAGAAAAGAACCCTGAATTCTGAATAATTTGACCTTGAGGTCAAAGTTCAAGGTCAAAGCATGGCAACCTTGGTACGCGACACATCGCCTTGAGATAATCTACCCACATACCAAATATCAAAACCCTATCTATTAAGGGAAAAAAGTTACAGCCTGGACACGAACTTGTCAGAAAAGAACCGCGAAAATGGAATAATTTGACCTTGAGGTCAAAGTCCAAGGTCAAAGCATGGCAACCTTGGTACGCGACACATCGTCTTGAGATAATATACCCACATGTCAAATATCAAAACCTTATCTATTAAGAGAGAAAGATTACAGCCCGGACAAGTTTTGTTACAGACAGACGGACGGACGGATGGATGGACGTTCGCACAGACTGAGCGATCACTATAGGGCGTCCGCCTCACGGCGGGGCTCTAATTATACAAAAATGAGAGAAGACTTTGATGTTGACTGGGAAAAGGTATTAGATGGCGAGGACGTAGATATACTAATGACAAACTTTCAGGAAATATACAACAAATTATTGAACAAGCACATACCAAAAATTGGAGAAGCCAAAGCAAATCTGATGAGGAAACATAAAAATCTCCCAATGGATGAAAAAACAATAGCCAAAATTAAAGGAAAACATAGATGCTGTAAACACTATATGGAGGCGAAAGATGCTGGAAAGTATCAAGAATATACAAAGCTTAGAAACAAAGTAAACTAGTTTGGAAATGCAGAAAGAAAAAAGAGAAAGATATTGCAAAAAACATCAAAAGAAATCCCAACTCATTTTGTCCAAACGAAAAGCCAAAACGGGGATATCAGAGCTCAAAGGAATGGACGGTACAGGGAACACAACATGGTCAAGAACAGATGAAGAAAAAGCAAACTCCTTGAATAAATTTTTTACAAGCGTATTTTCAATCGAACAAGATGATGAAATACCGACACAATGTAAACGAGATACAAGCACAACTCTCCTAGATTGACTTTTTCAGAAGAAACAATATTGAAAATACTAAAGGACCTAGATGGCCAAAAGGCACAAGGACCAGATGAAATACACCCTAGAGTTTTGAAAGAATGTAGCGCAAGACTATGCAGACCTCTGTGGATAATATTTAATAAATCACTAGAAACAGGAAAATTACCTAAAGTATGGAAGGAAGCAAATATTACAGCTATATTTAAAAAGGGGACAAAGCTGATCCAGGTAACTACAGACAGGTCAGTCTAACAAGCATATTATGTAAAACAATGGAGAAGTTGATAAGAACAGAACTGGTGGAACATATGAAGAAAAAGAAATTATTTAGCACAAAACAATATGGCTTTCTATCAGGTAGATCAACAGTTCTACAGATAATAAAGGTTATAGATGATTGGACAAGTATTTTGGATGAAGGAGGTAAACTAGATGTGGTCTACATGGACTTTATGAAAGCTTTCAACAAAGTTCCACATAAGAGACTGATCAATAAAATAGAAAGCTATGGAATAACTGGGAGAGTTAATGACTGGATAAGAGACTTCCTAAATAATAGAAAACAGAGGGTAATCGTTAATGGAAGCACATCAGAATGGAGAGCAGTAACAAGCGTAATACCCCAAGGAAGTGTGTTGGGGCCAATACTGTTTGTTATTAATATAAATGATATGCCTGAATGTGTCCAATTGCAAATATATTTGTTTGCGGATGACACCAAAGTTTATCGAGAGATAAAAGACAAAATTGATGAGTTGGCACTACAGGATGACTTGACAAAACTTAAAGACTGGTCTAACACATGGCTTCTTAAATTTCACCCCAGGAAATGTAAAGTAATGTCTATTGGACAACAAGTGGAAGATCATGACTCAAAAAGCTACTTCTTGATGAATGACAAGAATGAGAAAGTCATACTGGAGAAATCGAATGGAGAAAAAGACATCGGTTTACTAATCGATAGCAAAATAAACTTTGAAGACCACATGTATGCACAAACAAATAAAGCAAACCAGATCATGGGACTAATTAGAAGATCTTTTATATATTTAGATGAATGCACCTTTAGGTTACTATACCAAACCCTAGTGAGGCCACATTTAGAGTATGCATCATGTGTCTGGACTCCCTACAAACAGAAAGATATTATCCTGGTGGAGAGGGTACAGAAAAGAGCACAAAATTGATACCATCACTGAAGGACTTGGGCTACAAAGAGAGGTTGAGGAAATTAAAGCTACCAACACTGAAATACAGAAGGCTTAGGGGCAAAATGAGATCTTCAAAATAGTAAAGGGCACCTATGACCAAGAAATTACCAATAAAATGATACAGTTTAGCAAAATCATTAAAACAAGAGGGCATAAACTTAAAATTGCCAAGAAGCATTACAACTCAAACAGAAAAAAAAATCTTTTTGGACTAGATCCATTGACATTTGGAATGACCTACCAGAAACATCAGTTGACAGTAGAACAGTCAATTTGAAGTAAGACTCAACAGATTTTGGTCAGGTATGGAAATCAAATATGACTATACAGCAGACTATGAAAAACCAAACAGTCACAATAGTAAAGACAAGAATTCAGGTGTAGAGGGTGATACAGAAGCGTCCGTGACGCTTGCGTCACCAGAAGATCCTAAGGTATCCTAAGGTAAAAAACATGCAAGAATCCAAAATATTGGTACACAGGTCAAGTTTAAGAATTAAGCATTGTTCAAAATAGGACATTCACTGGCATCATTGCTCTGCGTTACCTGGTTTGTACTCTTCCAGACATCAGGGAACTTTGGCCTGGTCTTGTTACGTGATACTAACAACTGCATTTCTTCAAATGTTGGATGTAGTCCTGCTTCTTCTTGGAATGGTAAAGAATATTCTGGTGTTGGTAAACCTATGTAAATCAATAAGAAATATAATACTAATAACAAGTAAGGAAAATATTTTCCATACTGTTATCACAAACACAGAACTCGGAAAAATAATATTTGATAAGTATTTTCTGATCTATCCTCTTCACCCTTTTGATGGATATATAAAACAGGCATGTGATCACACTCTTATACAAGAGGCCCAAAGAAGCCTTAATCGCTCACCAGATAAAATTGTTTAAAGAAGGATTTATGGTCACATTCAGCATTTACATGTTAATATTGTTAATCTAATAGGTCTGTCTGATTTTTTTTGTGGGGTGGGTGCATAAAATCACTCAAACCCCCTCAAAACTCATAGGATAGCAACTTTCTTGGCATGAATAGTAGCCAATGGAAGGACCAGACTGACAGAAATTTAGGTGTTGTCCCAGTTACTTGAATGCCTGCTTGTCTTACTAAATAAAAACCTTTTCGTGTTGTCACCTGAAATTCTCATTAATTATAAACAACCTAAGAATGCCCAACAGTCATGTGATACATCAATGTAAAGCTTATTGTCTGGTCTTTCACTTGTCACCAGGTATACAGAATACATCAAGTGATTCACATTTGAAAAGAATAGAAAGGTCGGTTGGTTCATTTTGAAAAGGGAATTTGTACACCTTGTTATATTTATATATCTATTAAGAGGGTCAAAGAGTATTGATGAAAAATAAGTTATCAAATATCATTTTTCCAAGCTTGTGCCGAGTATCTATGATCATAAAAGCAGATAGAATTTCGACCAAATCGCAATGGGGTAGTGATCCAGTCAAAATTATTTTTCTGCTCTTCTCTCAACAGCACTATAGAATCTCATCTGCTGACCAAGAAAAGCAAGAACACTGATCCCCTGGATGCTATTTTTCTTTTATTTTTCTTGCTTCAAATTTAGGCTCCACAACTGTTTCTCAGCCTATTTTTTTTTTAAATTACATGTGGACAGGCAGTTTTTTATTTTATTTTTTTAAATTTTGTAATTATTTCTTTGCCTTCAAAAGTTCACGTTCTTGGATTGTTTTATGTTTTAGGTCTTATAACCAACAGGATAGCATGCATGGGTGGTGGTGTATTTCGTCCCTTGAGTGCGAGAAGACTTTGCAATCCTTAAGCATTGCAAAGCCTTGTTGCATTCAAGGGACAAATTTATCAATTTTATTAACTTGGGTAAAATATCAGACATAAACCATTTAATTTTCATTTTTTTTTAAGTTTGCATTGGTTATAAAAAGAGAGCTTGCAGCCAAAATGAAAATGCGGGAGGGCCTCAGAAACAAATTTTTAACTTTTTTAGGCTTTAACTTCGCATTATTTTATTAATTAAATCTCCACCCATGGTGTGTGCAGTGATCTGATCAATAAAAATAAGGTCACTTTCAACAGTTATGGCTACAACATAACTGCAAGATAGGTATGAAGTCAAGTTGGATTGTTAAAATCAATTCTACCCATTTGAGAGGACTTCCACCTCAGGTGTTGGTTATCAGGTACTGTTTACCAGTAAAGAAGAAGTTGTTTACCATAGCAAACAAGCACTGCTCCACTTCTCAGTGTTTCCACATGGACTGGAAATGTTTGGACAAATATAATCAATGAAACAAAACTGAGATGAGTAATTTGTTTACGTTTATGCCTGAACTTATTTCATCTGCTACTGCAGTTGCTTTTAAAGTTTCATAACACAATGCTTGAATAAGTAGTCATTTCAATGAGTTTCCAAGCCCTTCCTGTCTATACTTTCAAGGGTTTTCAAGGAGGTAGAGACAAGCCAGAAAAAAAGCAGACTGTCATCTGCAAAATGAGGTCCCCAGAGGGAGAATTTAGTGATGCTACCCTGCATAGCAGGGTAGCATCACTAAATTTACCCTCTGTGAACCTCAATCTGAATCAGGGTCTCAAAACTAAACAGAAAGAGGTACCCAGAGGATAAATTGGCCCACTGTATGGGATAGCATCATCAAATTCACCCACTGGGGACCTCATTCTGCAAATGTCAGACTGCTTATTTCCAGGCCTGGGTAGAGATGAGAAATTCACAGGTTTTCAAGGATGTTCTGGGGCAAAAACAAGAGATCAACCATTCAAGAAGTACATGTACTGTTAGTGACATGAACATGTTAACCCTTTAGGGCCAGGACAAGGGTCTATAATTCCCACCATTCCAGTCTATATGTGTCTCATGGCTTTGCAGTGACTACTAGTTAAGTCTTGGACGACTTGATTAGAAACCACTGCCTAGGTACTTTATCTGTTGTCAGCAGGACCTCCTCAGGATGGCATGTTAAGGGCACCTGTTCTGAGGTCAGCAAAGTCGGAAATAGGTCTTTAAGGGTTAAGTGATGAAATTTGTAATCAATCTTTACCATTTTAACCCCTCAGCACACTAATGTCGAAAAATCAAAGTTTCAACCTGCAATTTTTTCCCATAATGCAACATGGATACAACCAATCCAGTCAAAATAATAGAATATATATTCAGTTTATAACTAGAAGATAGGAAAATGACCCAATTCCTGTTATGTTCCCTGGTAAAACAGTTATTCAATTAAGAGAGTTCCAATATAATAATATTCAGCGAATCAAACAGTTACACACAGTCAATTTTATGTTTGGCTTTGAAAGGTACTATAGTGTTATCAGACCATTCCTTACCTTGATATAGATCAGAACACCTTGATGCTATTTCCCATAACACTAAACCTAATGCATATATATCTATTTGTTTTAAAGATGCCTCACAGTCTCGCAAGTTGACAGCACCATCTAAAAGCTCAGGAGCCATGTACCGCAATGTGCCAACCTACAACACAAAAAAATGTTCGTCAGACCACTTGATTTTCAGAGATAATTGCATTTTACAATAATTAGAGGTGAAATGGTTAAAGGGTTTTCTTGATCGATTAATCACATGGATTAACCTTGGCTAACTAATTAATCAATTGTCCTAATAGGTAGCTGATTAACTGCCATACCATTGATGATTTACAGTATTAACCCTTTATCCAACATAATGGACAAAACAGGTCTGCGCTATATACAAAAATCTCCATTCAAATTTTATTAGGTTTTAAATTTTTGTCTCAAAAACATAGCTTATGACCCATCAATGGAACAAGATCACTGAGCTCATTCCAATGAAGGGTCATAAGCTATGTTTTTAAAGAATTAATTTTGCAAGTATCATATGCTACCCGCATTGTGTAAAGGGTTAAGAATGACAATTTCCAGCTACTGATACAGTATAATGATCATGCAAGTGAACAAGAATGTCAGCATGTAACTTGCATGCTTTACTCTGTCTCATATAATTGAGGCGAATCAGTGTGACAATGTTTGCCCTGTTTTGGAGCAAGTTTGTTCCTTCGTTAACCCATGTAATACAGTAGTTCAAAAGTAATGATTAAACGATCAATTACTTTTTTGATTGATTAAGATGTTTTGATCATTGGTTAAACAATTAACTGGTTAACTGATTCAGCTCTAACACTAATATAGTATGTAGAAAGAAGATTACCTCTAGAACACTCAGGTGTGGCTACTAACATTTTTTTTGTAACTGTCATCTTCTATTCACTGTTGGCTCAAGCCCTGACTGATGAAACATTCCAAATACATCATCAAGGCATGCCTTCATTGAAGGCATGCTTTGATGATGTAATTGGAATATTAGTCAGGTGGGATAAAGTTAAAAAATGCCGATAGGATCACCGATCCAATGTCGAGTTGTGACAGCACAAAAGTGGGTTTAATCATTATCAACTTATCGTCCGGAAACCAATTGTTTACAATTTACTATGTGAAGGGTCACTGCGGTCTTGACCTTCGACCTTGTGATTTCAAAATAAATAGGGCTCTTTCTTGCACCAATGCCAACCTACCTATGAAGTTTCATGAACATAGGTGGAACCATTGTCAAATTATCATCTGGAAACCAATTGTTTATGATTTATTATGTTCAAGGTCACTGTGACCTTGGCCTTTGACCTAGCGAGTCCAAAATAAATAGGGGTCTTCCACTCACCTAGGCCAACCTACCTATGAAGTTTCATGAATGTGGGTCAAACCATTATCAAGTTATCGTCCGGAAACCAATTGTTTACAATTTACTATGTTGAAGGTCACTATGACCTTGAACTTTCACCTAGCAAGTCCAAAATAAATAGGGTTCTTCCTCTCACTGATGCCAACCTACCTATGAAGTTTCATGAACGTGGGTCGAAACATTATCAAGTTATCATCTGGAAACCAATTGTTTATAATTTACTATGTTGAAGGTCACTGTGTCCTTGACCTTTCACCTAGCAAGTCAAAAATAAATAGGGTTCTTCCTCTCACTGATGCCAACCTACATATGAAGTTTCATGAATGTGGGTTGAACCGTAGTCAAGTTATCATCCAGAAACCAATTGTTTACAATATACTATGTTGAAGGTCACTGTGACCTTGACCTTTCACCTAGGGAGTCAAAAATAAATAGGGTTCTTCCTCGCACTGATGCCAACCTAACTATGAAGTTTCATGAACATGGGTGGAACCATTATCAAGTTATCATCTGGAAACCAGCTGTTTTGCTTTACTATGTTCAGGGTCACTGTGACCTTGACCTTTGACCTAGCGCATCCAAAATAAATAGGGTTCTTCCTCTCACGAAAGCCAACCTACATATGACATTTCATGAATGTGGGTTGAACCGTAGTCAAGTTATCATCTGGAAACCAATTGTTTACAATTTACTATGTTCAAGGTCACTGTGACCTTGACCTTTGACTAAGCAAATCCAAAATTAATAGGGTTCTTCCTCTCACCGATACCAACCTACCTATTAAGTTTCATGAACATGGGTTGAACCATTATCAAGTTATCATCCGGAAACCAATTGTTTACGCCTGCCCGCCTGCCATTCATCAAACTCTTAAGTCGAGTTTGACTTCGTCACAACTCGACAAAAAAAACTCATAGACTTCTTGGAAATTTACTTCTGAATAAAAGTAGTCATGATGTAACTTCTTATTTAATAATTAATATGAAGCTCTAGGACAGAGAAGCTCACTACAGGTGTTATTTGGTGATTAAGGTCACACTTTCAGCATCTTTGGCTATCTCATGACAACAACATAGGTATGAAGTCAAGTTTAGCCAAACGTTTATACCTATGCTGCCTGCTTTAGAGGACTTCCACCTAGGCATTAGTTCCAGGTCCTATTTTACCAGTTAAGCAGAACTTATTTTCAAAGCAAGCAAGCAATGTTTCACTTCCCAGGGTTCCCAAGGGGGACCACTACAGGTGTTCTCTCTCATATTGAAATAGGGAGTTGAGTTGAGTGGGGTGGGGTGGGGTGGGTGATACATGGAACCTTTTTACCTTGAGATTCTTGTTCTGAAACATTTTGAGATTGAGATTTAGACTAAAAATGGATGACATACAGAAAACAAAGCTCACTACACATTGTCAAAGATCATTTTTCCAAGCTTGCATTATACAACCTCAGCAACATATTGATTACTATTCTAGGACCCTGTGAATCACACACTTTTGATTTGAATCAAATCTCAAATCGAATCCCATCTATTATTCGAAATCGAATCGAACCCCCCAAAAATCAGTGACATCTTGAAGATAACCGATGGGGATGAGGTGCTATAAACCTGATTTGTTCCAACTGTGATGGCTCGAGTCCCGACTTATAAAATAATCCAACTACATTATCTGATTCATCAGGCATGCCTTCATCGAAGGCATGCCTTGATGATGTAGTTGGAGTATAAGCCTGTGACAAGGATTATAGTTCAATGTCGACATTACTTGAAAACCTTAAATTTGCATTTAACAGTAGTACGCACTACTGATATTTGAATTAGCATGGCTGGTGGCATGAATGCAGCTGTTATTTATGTTAATGTAGAGGAAGTTACACTCAATCTTTTACTTCAACATTATTTATGTACAATTTCTATCTGACCTATACGTTTTGTGAGATGATGAAGATGACTGATACCAAGCTATATCTTACCTCCCACAAGTATCTGGGAATTTCATTGGTTCAAAGACGTCACATGCAGACTGCATATAAAACCATATACTGCCTGTCAACATTAATATACACTGACAACTATGGGTAATCTCCCCTTTGTTCATTGATTATTCAAAATTGAGGCAGCCGATAAATGCTTCAAGTTGAAAGATTGAGTGTTGGAAGTCCATATTTGGTCTGAACTGCAGGTTAGGCAACTTAAAAGGCTTCATATTCTGTGGATGTGTGTCATGTTACCTTCGAAATGAAACTGTTTGGTATGTATGAATTTGCCTTGTTACAATTTATGGGAGAGTGCCTGTAGGCACTCTCCCATAAATTGTAACAAGGCAAAGACACGTGAACATTGTGAGAATTCTCTCATTTAATTTTGATCGCTATTGTTATTAGTTCTGTGCATCGATGCAGCAGTCGGTAAGATATATTCGTTACGCAGTTTGTTGGTAGCCTAATATAGTATATATGGTGTCAGTTAATTCCATATTGGACTCGAGCTTTGCGCTTGTCCAATTATGAAATTAACTGACACCATACATACCATATTAGGCCACCAACAAACTGTGTAACTAATAATATTCCTATAAAAAAGATTTGCAATGAAACGAATTGGGTAGCCGATTTTGAATCAAACTGAATATGAACTTAAGATTTGAAATCGAACTGAATCTCAAAGCTTCTCACGGCCCTATACTATTCAACACATTTATACTATTTGTACCAATTTTGACAGTGCAAGTAGGGTAGCTCTTAACTATAAAGTACTGATGTACCTCCATATACTGGTCACACTTCGTACATAGACCACTGTATACAAAGTTTAGCCAACCCCTCGGTATTCAAGGAACATATGCTTTACATGAATACAAATCTGGTCACTTATGCTTGTATTTCCTCACCTCTGCCCTGGCAACTAATGTCTGTAGCAAATACCCATGGAGTACAAGTGGGCAAGAATCTATAATCTTCACAACTTTCTAATAAGTGCCAGGATGAATGTAATAAGAATGTAATAACAGTTGGGTGGTTATTTCCAAATACATAGCTTCCAATTTTGCTTCCCAACATCAGAATTGTCAAGAAATAGGGCCACACATGAACTGGCTGAGGAAGAGAACAAAATTACTCTGTGACTGACTAGCAGACAGCATTGAATTATATCATATTACTGCAAACCTTTGGGAGTCCTGATAACAGTGATGATGGAAGAACCCAACACAACTGAGAAATTTTTTACTTTGATAAGGTCTCTTTCTTGTTCACTTCCAATTTTGCTAACCTTCTTAACAACCCTAGCGTTAATATTCCATACAGTAATATTTAGGTTTTCATAAGGTATCACTTGAAGACTTGATGTTTCAATAACATCCAGTTGCTCTGAAAATGGGTCCCAGTTGAATATTTTGGGAACATTGCTGTTGTGGTGTCTTCAGTAGTTCTTTACTTCCGGTGGATACATCCTGGGGTGGGGATCAGACATGTAAAGTTTCCGGAATGACTTTGAGTCTACTGGCTTGAGCTGTAATCTAGTGTCTTCACAATAAAATGAGTAATTCTCCCAATAAGGCAATTTTCAACATTTGAATGGTAATCTTTTTTCTCCATGATCACTTCACTTCAATCACATGGGCAATTTGTAATAAGAAACTGGTAGATTTGAGTTTGAAATTACCACATATGATTTCACTCCTGGACTCATCAGTGCTATTCTTCTCACAAAGACATAGGAATATATCTACAAATTGTTTGAATATAATATGTGTATGGAATGAAAACCTACCGTAATTAGCATCACATAAAAAGGTAAACTGAAAATGAACAAACAATGAAACCAATCAGTCTTGTTTTGAATGAGAGAGACCTGCAAGAAGCAATCTTGTTACTTCTTTGGATTTCTAAGTGTATTAAAGGTACAAATAAGATTTTGATTTTATTATGTTAGTTTCATACAGGAAACCAAATGTTTCTGAGAGAATGCCCTTCGTGGATAATGTCCCAGATCTGCACAAGGGTAAAAAATGACAGAATTTGCCCCGTTTTACAGGGTTCATACAGAGTGGTCTTTGATTTTTCATACCCCTGACATCAAATTTCCATAATCCCAAAGGTTAAATGTAACTCGGTATATATAATATTCTATTTTCTCCTATGCACCCTCACACTCCCCCCCCCCTCTCGCCCCCCGTCACCCCTTGACAACTCTTTTAGCACTAAAATAAAATCGAGGCTCAAACATTGAGGCTTTTAGTAAACTTTTAAGTTACATTCTAAGTACTGAAAACAAATCACAAGGCTTTTAAGGGTTAGGAAGCCCCAAACACCAATGACTAAAGTAGCGATTCTTGGTGAACCATAAAAATTGGGAGTACAATATTTTTTGAAGGGCAACTTTAGACAGGAGAAATATCCATGTTACATGTGTCTGTTCGTTTTTCCAAAACCTTTCTCAAAAACCCGCCCAAATTTTCCATATTTTTCCAGGGTCTGGAAAATCAATTTACTATTTTCCAAGACTTTCCATACCTTTCCAAAACCTGTATAACCTCTGATTTGAGCCCTAGTTGCCACAAAGAGTTGCTGACACCCTTATTTGTAAAATATAATGGACAAACACATCAATCTTTCTCACTTAACCAAACCATTTTCACAGATAATCCATGTTAGGGTCTAATATTCTTCATAACAGATATTTTGAAAATCCCAGATGGCATTTGTGAAAATGGAAACATTGGTTTTTGGTAATCTGTAGGATCTGTAGTTTCCAAAAGTACATAGGCTTCGAAATATCCACAAAAACTTGAACTTAAAATTGTGACATAGTTCACTGGACTACAATTTTTCAAAGAAGGTTCCAATATTCAAGGATTGTCCAGGTCCACAACTCTCAAGTAGTTCAAGGAGCAACAGAAACCCTGAGATCCATCTGCCAGTTCCTAAAGGGCCAAATGTATCTCTAAGTATCTCTATGAGGTTTCTGGAAATATGGCAGCTGAAAATTATTTGAATAATTTCTGAAGACCATCCCTCCCAACACCGACATCCACCAATTACACCTTTAGCCATGTTAAGCAAGTATATAACTGTAGATTCTTGTAAAATGGTTGAATAGTTTTAGCGGGGCAAATAACACTTTTAGGAGATTGATTTCTTTCCTTCCAAGATTTTTCAGAAAAGCCCCCTTAACTCTTTGCTTGCTGCTGGCGGATATTCCTGCCCAGCACAGAGTTTCTCTTGTCACTGATATAAGTATAATTTGGGCATATTTAAACATATTTCCCCTGTAAATTGAATGTATTTTTTCACCAGTGATTTCTTGTTATATTTAGATTAATTTTTCATCAGCCACTAGTCATGGCTGCTTTACAGCAGCCATGACTAGATTTGATGAAAAAATATCTTGAAAATCCTCAGCGGGTTAAGAGTTAATAGTTAACCTGTTACCCAACAAATCAACCACAGCCGCTCACATATTATACAAATTGAGCAGCTGAAAAAAAATTATTTGCTCACAAAATTCAACAAAATCATATCATGTGACCCGTCATTAGAACAAGCTTGTCAAGCTCATTCCAATGAGGGGTCACAAGATATGGTTTTGTTGAAAATTTTCAATAATAAATTTTGATATCATCTGCATTGGGTAAAGGGTTAAAAAGAATAAAACAAATCAATGTTAATTATCACTTACATCAGTCAGTGAAGACTGTTCAGCATTCTCACTACTTCCATTACGAATAATTTTTGACCCCATTGCACATAAAGTGAATCCAAAATCCCCTATCACACAAGAGAAATCAGATTTCACCAGAATGTTCCTGGTATTGAAGTCTCGATGTGCTACAACTGGCTTAAACCGTCCTGCAAAAAAATATTATCACAATAAACTGATCACAGCAGGATTACAGTAGTACATATACATATAGTACAATCTTTACAAAAGTGGACACAGTTTCGCATAAGCCTGTAAATTGGCAGCCTGTCATGATCGCTGACAGACTTTGCAGTTTGACAGGCACTCCCACCCTGTCAAAGGTTATAAAATTTATTACATGCCTGTTCTATAAAATCCCCATCTACAGCAACACTAAATCATGCAGAAAATGAAAAAGCATTGACAGACTATTTTTATGAAAAAGCGAAATTTCACTGGAATTTTCTACAAATCGGGCACAAAAATTACAACTTGAAAATCATCCCTGGAGTTCCAATGTGTTCCATGTGCCAGTAGACACACAAAACACGTTGGAACTCAGGGGACGAAATAGTAAGATGGGTTCTCCTCGCAAATTTGGTTGGTGATAAAATGCATTCTTTTTGTTGATAGTTGTCAAATGAATTGCTGAGTGTCCTTCTAATGATTGTTTTTATAGACATGAAGGCATGTAATAAATACAGAATGACATGCATGTGTAAATGGGTTAATCGATATGGCACTTGTGCCATCGCAGAAGGATAAAACTCGAGGCCTGTGGCTTCTTGTTCTATCCTCCTGCGCTGGTACTCATGCCATATCGGTTAACCCATTCACACATGTGTGTCATTCTGTGTATGTACTTCATGGGTTTCAAGACTGTCTATTTCATTCAAAAGTCGATATTTAAGAATGTCGTATTTAAAGAACAGTTTGTCCAATCAAGTGATTGTTCAATATTCCTTCGTAACTTTATGTAACAGTCTATCTGTCCAGTTTATACTTAGAAAAAGAGTGAATTAATAGAATAGTTAACTAGAGGCTCTAAAGAGCCTTTAATTGCTCACCTGGCAGAACTACATATAAAAATGTGATTTCCCACAGGCTTTTCATGGTAACTATAAGCTGCAACTGAGGACGTGTTTGCAACCCAATCAACATTAAATGAGGATCATTGGTTGAGGGGGTCCCAGTCACTGACCATGTGAAGTTTCAAAACATTTGGCCTTGTGGTTTCAGAGGGGAAGATTTTTTCAAAATCCATCAATCAGAATCAGAGAATGTGATTTCCAATAGGGTTTCTACAGTAACTATAAGCCGCAATTGCAGCCACGTTTGCAACATGATCAACATTAAATATGGACTGTTGGTAGAGGGTGTCCCAGTCATTAACCATGCAAAGTTTCAAAACATTTGGCCCTGTGGTTTCAGAGAAGATTTTTCAAAATCCACCAATCAGAATCAAACAAGAAGGGTGTGTTCATCCCCATTAGCTCACCAACACATGGCATGTAATAAATCTAGGCTTATTTCAAATCTGCTAAAAATGTACGGTCATGTACATGCATAGCAAAACAGGTCAGAAAGTTTAAAGTGCAACATTGCATTAAAAAGTCCAAAATCTCCGAAAAATGTCCAGCCAAGGGTTAATGTCATCTTATATTGATGCATTTAACATATATCTGAAATACGAAAGCCACAGCATACCGGTGGTAGCCTCCATTCCTATACAGCAAAACAGGTCAGAAATTTTCGAAGTCCACACTGGCAAAAAAGTCTAACATTGCAAAAACACTAAAAATCAATAAAATGTTAAAAAATTTATAGTAATTTATATATTTTTTATACTTACCAATGACCCAGACTTAGCTGGTCCTAACTCCTTAAATTACAGGGCCAAACACAAATTTTGCTCCCCAAAATTTGCATCAAAAACCAAAATTTCAATGTCCTATATGGTCCTCCATACTTTCTATCCACTGCGCATGCGCAGTGTCAAGGAGCTCTCAAAATTGGCGCAAATGTCATTCTTACAACCAGTGCCTGGTAAGCGCTATGTAATCAGCGGGGAGGTATGAGTTCCCAACTCATGGGAGGGCCATCCCCGTCTGGGTCATTGGTAAGTATAAAAAATATATAAATTACTATAGATTTTTAAACATTTTTATACTGTACCAATGACCCAGACTTAGCTGAATAAAAAAAAGTCTGGAGGGCCTAGGATATAAAAAAAATTCCAATAGACTCAATTACATGAAAACAGAATTATCCCCTCAAGGAGAAGAGGAGCACAGGTTTTACATGTATCTTTCTTGTTTGTATCAAAAAAGAAAAGACACAATACCATTCCGAAATTGAGCACAATAATCATCAATGATCTCTTTTAACATCCAGTATAATCCCTTATACTAATCTTATTAAAGGAAAGCCTATAATTAAAGATAGTCCAGATAATGAGACTCTTTATACTCATTAAAAAGTGTTTGAGGATTGTATATTAGCGCTCATATGAAATGTGACATACACAAATGTTTCACACCGAGCTACACTTTTAAAAATATATATGACTTAGCTTTACATTTTAAAACCATCCCGTCACCGACTCAGAATTACTGACTTCAGAGGAGGTATTCCCTTGCTCTTCACTATAAAGCAGGTGATATAAGGGAACACCATCCCCCCCCCCCCCCCCCCCCCCCCTTTCCCTAGCACTGGGTCAAATACCCCAGAGTGAAGTGGTCAGCAGGACAGATACGCTGCCGGAACAGATACTTCATGCGCCGAAATCTTAAGCACAGACTGCTGAGTTGAAGATAATTTTTCATAAGCAGTACGGATAGTTAATTGAATCCACCTTGCAATAGAATGGACCGTAATGCCCCTACTATTAGGCAGCAGAGACAGAGACGTTTACGTCCCTTTCTGATAAACTCAGATCTACGTTTGTAACAAACATATAGCACTAACAGGACAGATTAAAGGCCTATGCCCGTCTGAAGACAGAAGAGCCTTAATAGCAATAGGTTCCGGATACTTATAGGAGCCTGATTCTAGCCAAAAATCCAACCTTAGTAGTCAAGGAAATAGAATTACCTACACTACGAAAGTGAGAATCATCAACAGATAGTGCCTGAGGCTCACTAACTCTTCTAGCCAAAGAGAAGGCTAAGAGAAAGCTGTCTTAAAACATAAGAATTTGAAGTCCACTGTATCAAGAGGCTCAAATGGCGCTTCTTTAAGCTTAAGAAGAACCCAAGCTAAATTCCACTTAGGAATTAATCTAAGGGTTCTAAGTCTATTTATCGAAAAGTTTTTCGTAACTTAGCTAAAGAGACATTAGATCCAATCTGTAAACTATCATGATGCGCATAGGTATCAACAGAATGATACCTAGCTCACCATGAGAAAACCTTCTACTTAGCAGCATAATTTAGCGAAGAGGAGGTCCTCCTACAGTTAGAAATTGTGTCCACTGCTCGTCCTGTAAATTGCTTGCTGAGCATGAAGGACCACACAACGAAAATATGTGAAGGTTGAGACCTTGCGGGTTGTGATGCAGTGTGCGCGATTCCCCTGCGAAAGAAGATCCTCTTGTGGAGGAAGCTTCCGCGGCATGTCCCACAGCAGACACCTGAGAAGATTTATCCATGGTCTCTGGGGTGACAGAGATGCTACCAACAGAATTTGCAGTGAGATTGCTTTATCTTGAGCAATATCTGCTGGTAAATGGCGCTGGAGGATACGCATATCCTATCATTCCATCCCAAGAGATCGAGCGAGCGTCTACTGCAAACACTCGAGGATCTGGACATGGCGACACATACGTCTGCAACTGATAGTTGAGATGCGTCGCAAAAAAAAGTCTACCCTTGGACGATCCCATTAGTAGCAAATCCGATTGAAAAATCGTTGTTGAGAGTCCATTCTGACGACAACATACGACCTATCCGAGAAAGGGAGTCTGCTAGAACGTTCAGACGACCCGGAATATGACGGACCGATAGAAGAACTTGATGCTCTAGGACAAACAGAAGGATCCTTTCCGTTAAATTGAATAACGGAATGGAATGAGTGCCTCCCTGGTTCCGAATATATGCTACTATTGTCAAATTGTCGGACAGAATTTGAACATGCAAATTCTGAAGAATGTTCATTCATTGACGTAGCGCAAGCCATATTGACATCATTTCTTGATGTTTATGTACTTGTTAGGAACTGCAGATCCTAAAGACCCTGGCACCCTGAATCTGTTGGGCACAGAGTTGCGCCGCAACCTTTCTCACTCGCATCTGTCAATATCGTTAAACTCGGATCCGGCAGTTGCAGTGATACTCCTTGAGTTAACCATTGAAAATCTATCCAAGTCTGAAACTCTTGTTCACTTGATTCGACAAGACAATGTTCGATTCGAGCGAATGAGTCTTCACACTCCAATTCTGAGATAAAATATCTGTGGAGTGGACGAGTGCGTATCCGCTTCATTGGAATAAAATTTGCCGTGGGTCCGCACAAACCTGTCAGTCTGATGAATTCTCTCGCTGTTACTACATCTGAGTGAAGGCAAAAGCAAGCGTAACAACTGACTAATATCGCTCTGGTTAACCAGAGATGAATGAGATTGTTGTGCGTCTCTAAGCTCATTCCCACATGGGTGAATGA
Source organism: Pictodentalium vernedei (assembly GCA_031216915.1). Taxonomy (NCBI): domain Eukaryota; kingdom Metazoa; phylum Mollusca; class Scaphopoda; order Dentaliida; family Dentaliidae; genus Pictodentalium; species Pictodentalium vernedei. Next base: position 293,996,148 of record CM062289.1, read on the forward strand.
ATAGGACGGCACTAGATCCGACTTCTTTTCGTTTACTAAGAAACCAAGACGTCAGAGCAATTGAAGCAGACTCTGAACATCGTTCTGAAGCATTAACTTGCTGCTGTAACCCTGAAGAATGCCGTCCAAGTTCTTCTTGGTAAGGTGATCTGCGTGAGATAATGCGTCTAAATTCTATTAGACAATATTGTCGTCTCCAGTATACTGGAGTAATAGACATGGACGCCGGCAATGACAATTCCAAGTCTTTAACCTAGTCGACCAAATGCAGAGGAACTCTCGGCACGCCTAGTCCTGCCATTTCAAAATTATGTCTTGCATTGATGAAAAGCTGCTGAATAGCGCTAGGCGATAAGAAACCTAATTTGCCCATCTTTGAGGCTAGCTTGAATATAGCGTCATTCAAAAGTTCAAATGTCCATGACATTTCTGGACTGGGTCGGAAACTCAGGGACGGTGTCCCTAATCCGACCAAAAAAGTCTGTGTCCAGTGACGCTTTCAGTTTCTTATCAGGTAAAGTAGCATTTGTCCAGAGAAACAACTTCTAAAAGGTGATGCCGGATAAAATCTACGGCACCTTAAGTTGTTCGGAAAGGGAAAATTTCAGCTGTGCTGATTCCCTTTTACCATCCGCCTGGACCACATAATAATCTTGGTCGTCCCTACGGACTCTGCAGGGGAGCGAACTGACCCAGCTTGCTCAGATAGTTCTTTATTGAAAAAGTTTCTGATAGCTGCTGGGATGCTGTGATAAATTGAGCTATCTGCGATAGGTAGTCCGTCACGGAGGCCTGTGGAGCCGCGGTCTTACATAATTAGCCGCTGAAAGCTCCAAGGACGTTCATTCTTGCATTTATCTAATATACGAACGTCCTCAACTGGAAAGGCCTCGTGTCCTTGGAAAGCGGATGGCGTGACCTGGTCGGCGAAGCAGGAGCTCCAGGGACATTCATTTCTGCATTTATATAATATGCGAATGTCCCCTGGATATCTGTGGTCACATAGCCAAGGTGCGGTCATGTATGCTGCCGTGAGGATGAGGAAGCCAATAGAACAGCCGCGACGGAGCGTCCCGAGCAGGAGGAGTGGACGTATGCTCCGACTAACGAACGAACATACAAAAACATCGCGGCCAAGATGTTGCTGTAAGAGAGAGGGGACCTCTCTTGCTCGCAGTCCGGATAGACCTGGACGAGCTAGCTACCGGACTGACAGGCTTCCTCCGTACTATCCTCAGATCCGTCGTTGCTGGGTGTGCATGTTCAATGTTTATAGTGTTCACATCACCCAAACTGCTTCCCTGGACCGCAGTGGACGAACCCGGCTGCCGAGCCATTCGATGAATGGTCACTACACCGGGCGAGCTAGCGGACGATCAATGCCATCGATCCTACTAGGGACCTCTTAGGCAATTTCCAAGAGCACTTAGCTGCTAGCTCTTATTATACTGCAATGACGGAGACACACTTGTTGAATACATCACGGAAACATCACCCTGTTCTAGTTCTTCTGAAAAAGAGAGTGATAAACTAGAGTGACCTTGCAGAGAGAGGACCGGCATGGACCCCTCACCGCTAACAATATACCGTGACACATGTCTCCAACGTTGTCATTCCAATTAGCACACACTGATCAAGAATTAATGCAAGTACATTGACTACAAGAAACACAATGAACATGAGAATCAGAGGAAGATTTCCTCACATTACAATTTGAACAATATTCTTTCATCATGAAAAAATATAAACAGTCATATAAAAGATACATAATATAATATAATCCATTATAACATTTCGAAAAAATAATTTCAGAAAAAATTTTTTTTGAAAAATTTTCAGAAGAACACAAGTTCCCATTGGGAACAGTGAGCCCAAATGGATCCCAAAAAAGCCTAAGTGTGGACAAAGATTTTAAAACATTTTTAAAAATTAATGTAACACTTACGGACAATATTAATGTATCTGGCTATGAGCAGAACTAAACAGAAGACAAGTAATCACTATCAGAAGTAACCGTTGTCAACATAAACAAAGTGTCAAAAACCGGAAACATAACTCCAGGCACTGTAAACATGGCCCAAAATCAATCACCAATAAAAACACTATCCGATGTAAAACAGAGACTTCCCGAGAAGAAACTGCAGTACATCGGATGGTAGATGCAGATAACAATGCCTAATCACCCAAGGATGAGGACGTAAACATGGGGAAAAAACAGAATAATCATACTGTTACCAAGCCAAAACTCCAAAGAAATTTTAGGAAAAAAAAAATTCCAAAATTATGCCAAAAGCATGGGAGAAAAGCAAGGGGGGTATTAAGGAAAGGGAGAGAGGAAACACTGAACAAACAATGGTAAGTTCATAGCCAGAATGATAACATAAGGCCCATGCCCCGAAATTAGGGAACATGAAATAATTTCGTAAAAAAATTATAAGTTACAGCCCTGAACACATTCTGCCACTGTTTCTTCCTCTCATCCTTTATTTCATCCTTAGACCCACCATTTCTTTCATAATTATGTGTCTGGCATAATTTAAACTGAGATTTACAAGCACAAATATCTGTGACATGTTACTGATTTTAGGGCCAAACAAAGAATGACATTTGCGCTAATTTCGAGAGCTCCTTGACACTGCGCATGCGCAGTGGATAGAAAGTATGGAGGACCATATAGGACATTGAAATTTCGGTTTTTGATGCAAATTTTGGGGATTGGGGGGCAAAATTTGTGTTTGGCCCTATAATTTAAGGAGTTATCACCAGCTGCTAAGTCAGGGTTATTGGTACAGAATAAAAATATCACTGGTTAAGGGTCTGTAGGTAATTGCAAGCCAGAGAAACACAGTATGAGGTGCATAGCAACAGGGCTGAAAGTCAAAGTGGACTGGTACAATAACTTTAACACAAGTGTTGACGCCGACGTGCCTTGGGTCATGACATAAGCTCACACAACTTTGTTGGTGAGCTAAAAATGCTTCTGGCAGCCATGTTTTTCGATGCACGGTAACAAAATGAGAGGCATTTGTAGAGGACCTGCCATAGACTATCCCTGCCAGGTTTGGTTCACATCAGCTCAGTAGTTCCAGAAAAGATGAAAATGTGATTTCCCATAGGGTTTCTATAGTAACTATAAGCTACAATTGCAGCCATGTTTGCAACCCAATCAATATTAAATGAGGATCATTGGTAGAGGGTGTCCCAGTCATCAACCATGCAAAGTTTCAAAACATTTGGCTGTGTGGTTTCAGAGAAGATTTTTAAAAATCCACCAATCAGAATAAAATGAAAGTGTCAATGACACTGTAGCTCAACTTGTCAAGACAAAGACATGTACATGTATAGTATGTGACACAGCAATGACAAACATCTAGGTAATGACCTGATAACAAAGGTACATATAAAGTATTGTAACGGTCTGTACATAAATACTGACCGTTGCCTGTAACAAATGTATAGGTAAAGTATTGTAAAGGTGGGTGACAGTCAGATGCTGAACTAGAAAAAATCTTTGAGTCCCAGAGTGGGTCTGACTGAACCCCAAAATATTTGTTCTCATAGCACAGTGATAACAAAGGCACCCCAAAACACACTCGTTCCTGTCCCAAGGTGAAAACAAAAGTACTCAAGAAGTTTTGTGAAGATCAGTTCATAAATACGAGCTGTATAGAACTTGTGACAAAAAACTGATTGGACCTAATTTCGGTACAAAATGGCCACTGGCAGCCATCTTGAATTTTGGACCGTACCCAGAAACACTCATTCTCATCCCAAGGAGATAACAAAGGTACCCAAGAAGTTTTGTGAAGATCGGTTGATAAATACAGCCTCTACCCTGAGCCGTATTGACATGTGTGCTTACATTGTGTAAGTTGCACTGAATAAATCAAAGTTCATCTAATTTGCATAATTTCTGCACGAAAAAAAACCCCTTACAATATGTGATGTATTCCATGTTACTAAATATTCATACAAAAATTTATTAAAATCAGAACTTTCATACAGAAGTTCTATACAAAAGACTGATTGCACTAATTTTGGTACAAAATGGCTGCTGGTGGCCATCTTGAATTTCGGACCACACCCAAAAACACTCGCCCTCATCCCACGGTGATAACAAAGGTACCCAAGAAGTTTCGTAAAGATTGGTTCATAAATATGTCCTCTAGTCTGAGCTGTATAGAAGTTGTGTACAAAAAACTGATTAGACCTAATTTCGGTACAAAATGGCCACTGGCAGCCAACTTGAATTTTAGACCGCATCCAGAAACACTCGTTCTCGTCCCAAGGTGATAACAAAGGTACCCAAGACATTTCGTGAAGATCAGTTCATAAATACAGACTCTAGTCTGAGCCGTATTGACATGTGTGCTTACTGTGTGTAAGTCGCACTGAAAAAATCAAAGTTCATCTAATTTGCATAATTTCTGCACGAGAAAAAAACCCGCATTATATGTGATGCATCCCATGGTACTAAACATTCACACAAAAAAATTATTCAAATCAGGGCTTTCATATGGAAGTTCTGTGCAAAAATCTGATTGCACCTAATTTTGTACAAAATGGCTGCCATCGGCCATCTTGAATTTCGGACCGGACCCAAAAACACTCGTTCTCGTCCCACGGTGATACCAAAGGTACCCAAGAAGTTTCGTAAAGATCGGTTCATAAATACGGCCTCTAGCCCGAGCCGTATTGGCATTTGCACTTACAGTGTGGAAAGTAACCCCAAAAAACATCAAAATTAGTCTAATTTGCACAATTTATGTACGAGAAAAAAACCCGTATTATATGTGATGTATCCCATGGTACTAAACATTCATACAAAAAATTATTCAAATCAGAGCTTTCATATGGAAGTTCTGTACAAAAAACAGATTTCTGCATCGTCGGTACAAAATGGCAGCTGGCAGCCATCTTGAATTTCGGACCGCACCCAAAAACACTCGTTCTCGTCCCACGGTCATAACAAAGGTACCCAAGAAGTTTCGTAAAGATCGGTTCATAAATACGGCCTCTAGCCCGAGCCATAGCAGCTTGGCACTTACAGCTCTGAAAGTAACACTAAATAAATCAAAGTCAGTCTAATTTGCATAATTTACGCACGAGAAAAAAACCCGTATTATATGTGATGTATCCCATGGTACTAAACATTTATACAAAACTTTATTCAAATCAGAACTTTCATACAGAAGTTCTGTACAAAAAACTGATTTTTGCATCATCGGTACAAAATGGCCACTGGCAGCCATCTTGAATTTCGGACCACACCTAAAAACACTCGTTCCCGTCCCAGGGTCATAACAAAGGTACACAAGAAGTTTCGTAAAGATCGGTTCATAAATACGACCTCTAGCCCGAGCCATAGCCAATTGTTGACGTACGGACAGACTGACAGACGGACGACGGGCCATGACAATAGCTCAAATTTGACTTCGTCAAAGTTGAGCTAAAAATGCTTCTGGCAGCTATGTTTTTCAATGCATGGTAACAATGAAAGTGTCAATGACACTGTAGCTCAAAATGTTAAGACATGTACATGTATAGTATGTGACACAGCAATGACAAACATCTAGGTAATGACCTGATAACAAAGGTACATATAAAGTATTGTAACGGTCTGTACATAAATACTGACCGTAGCCTGTAACAAATGTATAGGTAAAGTATTGTAAAGGTGGGTGACAGTCAGATGCTAAACTAGAAAAGAAATCTTTGAGTCCCAGAGTGGATCTGACTGAACCCCAAAATATTTCTTCTCATAGCACAGTGATAACAAAGGCACCCCAAAACACACTCGTTCCTGTCCCAAGGTGAAAACAAAGGGACCCAAGAAGTTTCGTGAAGATCAGTTCATAAATACGAGCTGTATAGAAGTTGTGACAAAAAAACTGATTGGACCTAATTTCGGAACAAAATGACCACTGACAGCCATCTTGAATTTTGGACCGCACCCAGAAACACTCGTTCTCGTCCCAAGGTGTTAACAAAGTCACCCAAGAAGTTTTGTGAAGATCGGTTCATAAATACAACCTCTAGCCCGAGCCGTATTGACATGTGCACTTACAGTGTATAAGTAGCACTGAATAAATCAAAGTTCATCTAATTTGCATAATTTCTGCACGAGAAAAAACCCCGTATTATATGTGATGTATTCCATGTTACTAAACATTCAAACAAAAATTTATTCAAATCAGAACTTTCATACATAAGTTCTGTACAAAAGACTGATTGCACTAATTTTGGTACAAAATGGCTGCTGGTGGCCATCATGAATTTTGGACCACACCCAAAAACACTCGTTCTCATCCCACGGTGATAACAAAGGTACCCAAGAAGTTTCGTAAAGATCGGTTCATAAATACGGCCTCTAGCCTGAGCCATATAGAAGTTGTGTACAAAAAACTGATTAGACCTAATTTCGTTACAAAATGGCCACTGGCAGCCATCTTGAATTTTAGACCGCACCCGGAAACACTCGTTCTCGTCCCAAGGTGATAACAAAGGTACCCAAGACGTTTCGTGAAGATCGGTTCATAAATACAGACTCTAGCCCGAGCCGTATTGACATGTGTACTTACTGTGTGTAAGTAGCACTGAAAAAATCAAAGTTCATCTAATTTGCATAATTTCTGCATGAGAAAAAAACCTGTATTATATGTGATGTATCCCATGGTACTAAACATTCACACAAAAAATTATTCAAATCAGCACTTTCATATGGAAGTTCTGTGCAAAAATCTGATTGCACCTAATTTTGTACAAAATGCTGCCAGCGGCCATCTTGAATTTCGGACCGGAACCAAAAACTCTCGTTCTCGTCCCACAGTGATACCAAAGGTACCCAAGAAGTTTCGTAAAGATCGGTTCATAAATACAGTCTCTAGCCCGAGCCGTATTGGCATTTCCACTAAAAGTGCTGAAAGTAACATCAAAGTTAGTCTAATTTGCATAATTTACGCACGCGAAAAAAACCTGTATTATATATGATGTATCCCATGGTACTAAACATTCATACAAAAAATTATTCAAATCAGCGCTTTCATATGGAAGTTCTGCGCAAAAAACTGATTGCACCTAATTTTGTACAAAATGGCTGCCAGCGGCCAACTTGAATTTCGGATCGGACCCCAAAACACTCGTTCTCATCCCACGGTCATAACAAAGGTACCCAAGAAGTTTCGTAAAGATCGGTTCATAAATGCGGCCTCTAGCCCGAGCCGTATTGAATTGTTGACGGACAGACGGACGACTGGCCATGGTATAAGCTCAAATTTGGCTTCGCCAAAGTTGAGCTAAAAATGAGGAGCATTTGTAGACGAGCTCCCACAGACTATCCCTGCCTGGTTTGATTCACGTCGGCTCAGTAGCTCCAGAGAAGAAGATGAAAATGTAATTTCCCATAGGGTTTCTATAGTAACTATAAGCTGCAATTGTGGCCATGTTTACAACCTGATCAACATTAAATGAGAGGCGGTGGTAGAGGGAGTCCCAGTCATCATTCATGTGAAGTATCAAAACATTTGGCCTGGCAGTTTCAGAGGAGAAGATTTTTGAAAATCCACCAACCAGAATCAAGAAAGCCTCTGGTAGCCATGTTTTTCAACCCATGGGAACAAAATGAGGATCGTTTGTAGAGGACCTCCCATAGACCATTCCTGCCAAGTTTGGTTCATGTTGGCTCAGAAGTTCCAGAGACAAAGGTGAAAATGTGATTTCCCATAGAGTTTCTATAGTAACTATAAGCCGCAATGGAAGCCATGTTTGCAACCCGATCAACATTAAATGAGGATCGTTGATAGAGGGGGGTCCCAGTCATCATTCGTGTGAAGTTTCAAATCATTTGGCCTTGCGGTTTCAGAGGAGAAGATTTTTGAAAATCCATCAACCAGAATCAAAGAATGCTTCTAGAAGCCATGTTTTTCATCCAACGGGAACAAAATGAGGATCGTTTGTAGAGGACCTCCCATAAATCATTCCTGCCGAGGTTGGTTCACACCGGCTCAGTGGTTACAGAGAAGATGAAAATGTGAAAAGTTTACGGATACCGCAAGACAACGGACGCCAAGTGATGTGAAATGCCCACATGGCCTTTTAGGCCAGGTGAGCTAAAAATTAAATAAAATAATTTTTTTTAAAAATTCAGGTGGTGGGAAGATATCCAGTGTGGGGGACTCCCACTTGGAAAATTGTAATTAAATGTCTTGCTCAAGTACACAAGTGGGTGAGGAGTGAAGATCAAACTGTCAACCTTTCAATCTGAAGTCCAGTGTGCCAACCACTGAGCAAACACACTCCCAAAATAATGTGAGAAGTAGTTTCTAGTCAAGTGCCACCTATCCGAACAAGCAGACAACACTTCTAGACCATATGTCATGATAATTTTGAATGTTCAAGGTTTTCCCTCACAGGTACAGTGGAGCCCACTTAATTGGATATCTCTTAATTGAATAACCCTGTTAACTGAATATAATTTCCCAACACAAAACCATTTACCATACCTCCAGTACAAAAATGACCTGTTAATTGAATGTTGGTTATGGAGTAAACTCCTGTTAATTGAATAAAAAATCTTGTAACCAGTTGAGAAATTACCCTGACTCTCCCCAGTTTTCCTTTGTTTATAGACCTATTTGGCCTCAGTGCAGCCAATACAGGTATTTAATCTATTATATCTTGTTTGACAGAGCTCATATAGCTTTGTCAAACAAGATATAATAGAATAAATGCTAAGTTTATCTCTAGAATACAAGAAAGTGACACAATCCCTGTTAATTGAATACTTCTGTTAACTGAATAATTTCCATTGGCAAAGTGACTGTTCAATTAACAGGGTTCCACGATAATTATGTTCATGGAACACATTCCTCTTCGAAATAAAATGACCTCAAAGTTTAGGAAAGCTAGGCAAGAAAGACAATTTTTGGCCCTCCTGTAATTCTCAGAAAAAGTGGAATATTAATAACAAACCATGCAACATGTTTACCTTCCAGTGACTTCGCAAAAGAAAACAACAACTCTCTCCTTGAGTGGAACAAGGTGCCATCTGCAATGCTTTAGCATTGCAGATGGCAGCTTGTTGCAGTCAAGGAACGAATTGCACCTGAATGAGAAGTCATTTCAAGGAGTTTTGCGGACCACTCCAGGATATTTTCAAGGTCACTCCAGACCAGAAAATTTCAGGAATAATGGGGAACCAATTTTCATTTACTGCATTTTCAGCTATGAGTAATGATCGGTAACTAATTTTCAATTCCGTCAATTTTTTGCATGAGTAACAATTGGTAAAATAGTTACTACCACAGCTCTCATTACAGCTGATGATGCCTGTGTTCTGTGAATCATCAGACACAGTCATTAACAGCAACAGACTCAAGAGAAATTGCAGATGGCCGTGTCTGTTCTGGTGTCACCATGGCACAACAATCAGCAGTGAATGATGGGAATTTAACTTGGAAAAAAATGCATTTCACTGACTTGGTGTACTGTACAGGCACACTGAGGTTGAAATATCTTCTGGAATGAGTTATACATAAATAAATGCACTTTTGTAAAGTCAGGATATCATCTACCCTGTCAGTGTGCATATATAAGGCTACAGAAAATTAGTATTTTGATTCTCAGGCACCAGCGCATTCGTTTTTTCGGCCCATGTTCGTCATTTTTATTTTGGAGGCAAGTTCAAAATGTACAAAACTACCATGTGATTTCAGCGGTATCACATCACGATTTGCGATGCATTATGTCATATACATTGATACAGTATTTATTTATTTATTGGTGTTTAAGGTCACATATTTCTGCACAATGGCTAATCATTACTGCGACAGTTTTACGGGTGGAGGAAGCCGGAGTACCCAAAGAGAACCACTGACCAATGGCAAGCCACTGTCAGCTCCCCAACATACGAACTCCACACAAGCAGGGTTAGCATTGGTTGAAGACAGATGCACCATCGACGTGCAGTACGCCCTAGTACACAACGTCACCGTGCTCCCACATAGGCAATGGGGGTGAAGTGTCTTGCCCAAGGACACAACGCAGTTGCCGCAGGTGGGATTCAAACCGAGGACCTCTCAGCTTGCAGCCTGCACCTCTACCTACTGAGCCACCGTGCCCCCATTGATACAGTCGAGTTATTCTCTTTGCGAAATGCGACACAATTCTCATATGTATACAAAATAAATATTTATTTAACTGGGTGAGGACTAGATTATTTTTGGGGGTCTGAATTTGCCTGTTGGCACTCTCCAATAATTGTTATAGAACAAATTTGTATAAACAAACTATTATTTACGTTTAACTGAATACGAAACATGGGTAAGGAAAATGTTACTTTTGCAGCGGCACCCTCATTTTTTTGAAATGCCTGATTGTGGCTTCTTGCACTCAACCAATTAAAAAACTCCTTATTATTTTTTATCTCCATTTTAGTTGTTCTATATTGATTTTGTGTTATATGATGACTGTTACAAAAAAAAACTAACAGTGAAATCAACATGGAAACTCCAGTATTTAATTTTAGGCTCTCACAATTGGGTTTTTGGCACTGTCGACCATTCCATCAGGAATAAAAAATGAAAAATTTATACCAATTTTAATATTTTTAATACTTACCAATGGCCCAGACTAGCTGGTGCAACCCAATTTATTACCAGGGCCAAACACAAATTTTGAATCCCCCAAACCCCCCAAAATTTGCCAAAAAACGCAAAAACGAGAAGACCAGTATGGTCCTCCATACTTTTGCGCAATACGCAACTTGTTGTCAAGGACAACAATAGGCTACCGCCATCATGTCATTCTTTATTGTTGTGCCTGTTAAATGTTATTAAGAACTGTAATATATAACTCAGCGGGGAGGAAGGAGTGTCTACTCCAGGGAGGGCCATCCCCGTCTGGGCCATTGGTAAGTATTAAAAATATTAAAATTGGTATAAATTTTTCATATTTTTCCACTATACCAATGGCCCAGACTAGCTGAGAATAGTAAACAGGCAGGCGGGCCCAGTACTTGATATTCATTGCTCTTATTACAGAAAAAACAATGAAAATATAGATGTAACTCTATTTAAGGCCTAGCATAACCCATTATGCTAATTTGAAAAAGGAAGCCAAAATATAAAGAAGTCCAGAGAAATGAGACTCTTTATAAATCATTAAAAGTGTCCGAGTATTGTATAGAAAAGCTCGTCTTGACACATGACATATACAATAACGCTTCACATCTAGCTACACATTAAAAGCGTATAATACATTGAAAATTGCTTCATACCAAGCTACACATTAAAACTACCATAGCACCGACCCCAGGATACTATCACTGAAGGAGGTATGTCCATACTTTTCACAATAAAGCCAGTTGACTATTTGGAAATACCATCCCCCCGCCTTCCCCTTGTTTTGAAAGTAACTGCACTTCAAAACGAAGAGGGTAGCAGACTGGAGACAGTGCTAGAGCAGAATGAAAATCCTAATTAGAATGGACGACATTCTGAGCTACCGATAACGGTCCTAAAGATCTGAAATCATCCGAAATTGATTCTAAATCCCGAAGATAAAATTTGGTAAAAGTCGTCTGTTGTGTCCAGTAAGCTGCTTGCATCAAATCATTCAAAGAAGTACTACTAGCATAAGCCCAAGAAGACGCTAAAGCTCTAACTTCGTGAGCTGAAATCTTATAAGCTATTCTCTGATTCACAGACAAAGCATTATAAGCCGACCGAATAGCTAATTGAATCCATCTAGATATGGAATGAACAGAAATATCATTTCTGTTAGGAAGAAGAGAAAGAAATAACCTCTTCCTACCTCTTCTAATAAAACTAGAACGCTCCTTATAAATCCTAAGCGCTCTTACTGGACACAACAAAGGTCTCTGACCATCTGAAGACGGTAATGCTTTAATAAGAATAGGACTAGGCCGTTTGTCCGGAACCTGATTCTTAGCTAAGAATCCCACTTTCGTAGTGAGGGTAATAGAATTACCAACACTACGATAATGAGAGTCTTCAACAGACAAAGCATGAAGCTCACTAACTCTTCTAGCTGACGCAAATGCTAAGAGGAAAACCGTTTTATAAGTAAGAAATTTAAACTCAACAGTATTTAACGGTTCAAAAGGTGCTTCCTGAAGTTTCAGAAAAACCCAAGCTAAATTCCACTTACGGACTAGTCTCAAAGTGCAAGGTCTATTCACAGAGAAGTTCCTCATTAATTTATTTAAAGATAAATCTGACCCAATGTTTAATTTCCCTTGGTGTGCATAGGTGTCAGAAAGCATAGACCTATAGCCCTTAATAGTGACTAGCTGTAGCTTAACTTCATCAAAATGATAAATAAAAAAGTTAGCTAATTGAGGAATAGTTGGGTTAAAAAAATCAATCAATTGTGATTCACACCAACAAACAAAAACCTTCCACTTCGCTTCATAATTTAATGAAGAGGAGGTCCTCCTACAGTTAGAAATTGCATTCATTGCTCGTCTGGAAAACTGTTTTCCGTGCAAGAAGGACCACACAACGGAAAAACGAATGATGAAGCTGACGGAGTTTCCCCTGCGTCAGAAGATCCCGGAGAGGTGGTAACTTCCGTGGAACGTCCCAAAGAAGTTCCCGGAGAAGATTTATCCATGGTCTGTGAGCCGACAGACTTGCAACCAGAAGAATCTTGCAAGAAGACTGTTTTATCTTTAGCAAGATCTGTTGAATGAGGAGAGCTGGAGGGTAAGCATACCCTATGATCCCGTTCCAAGAAGTTGACAGAGCGTCTACTGCATAAGCCTGAGGGTCCGGGCATGGAGACACAAACGTCTGTAACTGATTGTTCAGACTCGTGGCAAAAAGATCGATCATTGGACGTTCCCACTGGAAGCAAATCTGATTGAAGACAGACTTTTTTAACATCCATTCTGAAGGTAGCAGGCGATCCTTTCTCGATAGAGAGTCTGCTATTACATTGAGATGACCTGGAATATGACGAATCGTTATCAGAATCTGATTCTCTTGAGAGAAAAGAAGAATCTTTTCGGTAAGATGCATCAGCTGGATGGAATGAGTACCTCCCTGATTCCGAATATAGGCTACTACTGTTGAATTGTCCGACAGAATTTGAACATGTGAGTGTATTACTTGACTGACCCAATGATTTAGAGCTAACCAAATTGCCCTCATTTCTTTGTAGTTTATATGGGACACAAGAAACTGACTCTCCCATAAACCGTGACACACTTGATCGCCCGGAATCAGAGAAGCACCCGAACCCTCTTGACTGGCGTCCGTCATGATTATGAATGACGGCTCCTGAATCTGAAGTGGTATTCCTTGGGATAACCACTGGATATCCGGCCAAATTTGAAGATGATGTTTTACTGACTGTGTTAAAACAATCGGACTGTCCAACAACTGACGTTTTACGCTCCAATTTTGAATTAGATAAATTTGAAGTGGACGAGTGCGTAAACGACCTAGCGGAATTAACTCCGCGGCGGCGCCGCAAAGTCCTAACAGACACATAAACTCTCTTGCAGTAATGACTTGTGCGTTTATGCAGTATTTTGCGTAAAGCGAAACTAATTTTGCTCTTGCTACCGGCAAACTGACCCGATTGTTTTGAGTATCGAAACTCATTCCCAGATGAACAAACGACCTCGTCGTCATTAAATCCGACTTGTCGACATTGATTATAAAACCTAGGCATCGTAGCAGCGATAGCAAACTCTGAACGTCGCTTTGGAGAGCATGAAAATTTTTGTACCTTTGAAGTATGTCGTCCAGATATGCTGACGTCATTGAAGCCGAGTGTGCTCTGAAATGGCTCATTACTGCATTCATCACCCGAGTGAACGCCCACGGAACAAGGTTCAGGCCAAAACACATTGCTCTGAACTGGTATACCTCTCCTTGAACCACGAAACAGAGGTATTTTCGAAAAGCCGGATGAATCATGATGTGAAAATACGCGTCCTTCAAATCTATACGTGTGGCGTAATCGTTCACTCGGATGCTGCCTCTCACCGATCGAATTGTCTCCATATAAAATCTTGGAGCAATTATTAGCTTGTTTATCCAACTGAGATCGATGACCGGTCTGTACGAGCCGTCTGGCTTCGGCACAAGAAAAAGATGACTGTAGAATCCCTTTGAATTGGGATTCTCTACGACCTCTACTGCCTCCTTTTGTAGGAGAGAGTCTACTGCTGAAATCAAAACCTCTCTCTTTGTTATATTTTGTGGAAGGCTCACAAATCGCGGAATCTGCGTTAATGGAGGTTTTCTCCGGAATGAAAGACGTAGACCATTTTTCACAACGTCTCGAACCCAAAGATCCTGAGTTATTTTGTTCCAGTTGCTTGCGAATTTTGAAAGCCTTCCGCCAACCGGAGAACAGTAGAGGTCGAAATCTTCATTTGTAGGACTTACGAGGCTTATACGAGGAGAAACCTCGTGAAGCTCTCGCACCCCTCTGTGACGTCGGTGTGGGGTTACGCATTTCGTTATTATCCAACTGCGCCATCCCCTTTTTGAAATCGCTCAACTGTTTCGAGCCACCACGCCCATGATTAGCTTTAGAAGCAGCACGGGCTGAGCCTCTCTTGGAGAAAAATTTACCTCTCCGAGGAGTACCACTTGTGGAAGGCTGAGGTTGCGAAGCTGAGCGCAACAAAAGCTGACTTGTAGCTTTCTTAGAAGCATCTTCAAAGACAGCTTTTAGCTTATCATTAAATAATGAAGAGCCCGAAATGGGAGCGGCCCTTAGAGAGCTCTTAACACTGCCGTCAATAAATGACGTAGATTTAAGGGCAGCATCGCGCCTGACCAACTCTAAATTCGCTACTGAAAGAGCAGAGTGGGATGTTGTATACATTATGGCACGAGAGAGCACTCTCAAAGGAGATAACAACTCCTGTAAGCTCTCAGATTCCAGATTGCCGGCCAATGCCCTGCAAATATGATCTGCATAAGACATAGCGTCCAAAATACTTCTGCTAGATTCAATGCAAGTATCTATAACAAAAGAACTGACGCTACACGATGACAGAAGAGACATACCCAAGTCCCTAGCTCCATCATCCAATCGCAGAGGAGCTCTTGGAATCTTATTCTCGCCTACCGTATTTAAGAAGGTATTGCCTCTAAACGGTAGGTCAAGCTTCTTTTCCGAAAGGAAAGAATTTTTTCTAGCCTGAGCCAGGTCAGCAATAGCCTCGTCACAACAATCAAACGCATCTGACGCTTGGACTGATTGAGATTGATACAGAAGGATACTTTCCTTCGACTTAATGACCTCCCTGTCTAAAGAAGACAGGCGCTTGGCTCTAGAAGGCGCAGAACTCTGACCAGAAGGAATTAATTCAGGTGAAAAATCCTGCAGGAACCTCATAGTTTCCAGATGCTGCTCAGCCAAAGATGTAGTGTCAGTCTCGTCTTCATCAAACTCCCTAACACTACCAGCTACAGGTTCGTGGTCTGGTCTATTATCGGCATACTGATTATTTGAGGAAACCCTTCTTTCTGCCGATCCAGCACCGTCCAAATCATCTAAAGCGGAGATCGATGACAGCCGCATATTATGCTGCTGGGAGTCTGCAATTAGCTGGGCAATTTGCTCCAGCAATTCCGTATTCGAGGCTATGTTCACCCCTGTTCTACGCCTTTTAGGCTCCGGAAGTTGATCTGACACAGCGCCCTGTGTCCGTCTTTTTGAAAAAGACGTTTGCCTCGAAATGCTAGCCTCAGAGAGAGCCGTATCCTGGCTCTGACTCTCTACCTCTGGATCTTGCCGGCTAGCATGCGGTCTACTGTGCTGAGTCCTGGAAACGGACGAAGAAGAGGCTCTTATATCAAAATTACTGCCAGCCGCACTGGCAGAGAAAGGTACATCAGAAACAACTGGCTCTGAAGCAATTTCTACCGGAATACCAGCGGAACTGGCAACAAAAGTCAAATCTTTCTGTTTTGTCCCCAAAACAGAAGAATGCTTCGCTACTGATGCACCTTTCAATTTGACTGGCCTCTTCCCCTTACGTGCCGTCGTCTGAACAGAGGACTGACTTCCATCCTCCGTATCCTGGGCCACTACGGATTTTGAAGCACTAATTAAAGGCTCCGTTACACCGGTCGAGCTAGTTGACCGTCTGCTTGCCCGAGGTACCGAGTATTCTGCGATACCTCGTAAGTCAACATGCTCTGTATCTGAAGACGACGGCAGCACAGAACTTGATGTTATACCATGACCAATACCATGTTCTTGTTCCTCTGAAATGGAAACTAAATTTTGATTAGTTACCTTAGGCGAAAGCACCGAAATCGGCGCTTCGCCAACACATACATAAGTAGAGAGAGAATTCCATCGCTTGGAATCCCAAGAACAGCAAGTTGCACAGGTAACATCTTTCGAGCAACGAGTGCAAGCTAAACATGAAGAATGAGAATCAAGAGAGGACTTCTTCCTCTTACATTTCGAACATGAGAACTTCATAATACCCACATGCCTGAGGCAAAAATTTAAACTGAATAGGAGCCGGTAACCAAGTCCAAAACAGGCACAACAAAGGCCCAGGTCAGACAACCGGTATCCCAAGAATACCCTTAACAATAGAGAAACTTCCCCAGAAGATTCCCCATAGAGAAGGGTAATGGCAAACAGACACGTCCGACTAAGTCAAAAATAACCGGTACGCGACAAAGGGGGTACGAATAATCCACATTCCATAAATTATCTAAGATTTTTAAGAAGAATTTTAATTAATAACAAATTCGCTAACAGCAATTAGTTCTTAAAAATCTAATGAGAGGATTCAAGGGGGAAAAGGTGAACACTGAACACACACATATGATAAACAAAGAATGAACAAATCAGGTGCATATCCCGAAAACGGGAAGAACAAGAAATATTATTTTAATTTCAATAAAGTTATAGCCCTGATGTTCAAAAACTCAATGTCTATATTCAGCTGCATTCTGCTGCAATTATTCCGCCATTCCACTTCAAAATCGTGTCTGGCTACATTATACTGTAGGATTTTATAGCACAAAAGTCAGGATACGTGTTGATCTGACATGGGCCAAACAACAGAATGACATGATGGCGGTAAAGTTGCGCATAGCGCAAAAGTATGGAGGACCATACTGGTCTTCTCGTTTTTGCATTTTTTGGCAAATTTTGGGGGGTTTGGGGGATTCAAAATTTGTGTTTGGCCCTGGTAATAAATTGGGTTGCACCAGCTAGTCTGGGCCACTGGTATAGTGGAAAAATATAAAAATCGCCCACCCTCATTCGTTTTTAAAAAAAATGCCTGAGACTCAATCAATTATTTAATTTTGTTTGACCTAACTCCACTGATTAAAATTTAATTTTTAGTTCAGAATTTATTTGACGACTAAATCTGACATCATGAATTTATTACGAGATTTAATGCTAATATCAAACAAAGCTGACAATGAATTTAACTCACAGACAAGCCTGAATATAAGCAACCTGTCATTTGCAAAATGAGGTCCCAGAGGGTGAATTTGCTGATGCAATCCCTTATAGTGGGCCAATTTATCCTCTAGGTACATTTTTCTGTTTTAGCTTGAGACCTTGATTCAGACTGAAGTTCACAGAGGGTAAATTTTGTGATGCTACCCTGCTGTGCAGGGTAGCATCACCAATTTCACCCTCTGGGGACCTCATTTGGCAGATGACAGTCTTCTTATATTCAGGCTTGGTCACAGACAGTGCTGTGAGCATTGAGTGCATGTTGACTGACACTGATGGAAAATTCATGCTTGTGCATCATTGATATTGCATACATTTCATTTCAAAACATACATTGCTATATGCAGAACTTATGTTGATTGATATAACCATTTGACTGCAGCTTATAATATTTTCAGGATTGAAATTTTGATTGTAGGATTTCTGACTTTAACAAACATGTGTCTTTGGTGACAAAACTATGGAAAAGGATAAATTGGTACAGAGTTTTTGTTCTGACAGTAACACGGAAATGGAATGATTATTGCCATGAAATATTATGGTCTGTATTCAAGGAGTTAGAGATGAGAAATTCAAAGATTTTAACAGAGTTACCCTTCAAAAGATTCACTTGGTTGAATGTACATGTAAGATGAGGTCCACTGCTCTCTAATAAGAGAAGATCCATTCCATCAATATTCAGTTTGCTGTGAGGAGATCTGAGTATTTCTGAAATGAATTTCCTCTGATTGCCTGATTTACCATTTTTCAAGGGTTATTTGAAAGGTTCCAATATTCAAGGATTTTCTGGATCTTTGGTAAGGAATTTCTAAATTTTATGACTTCCAAAGAGCTGCAGGAACTCTGCAACTGTGCTGCACCCTAATATAAATTTCACTGATACATAGAGCTCTATGAATTTCAAATTTTAGGTTGAATCGAATCCTGAATCGAATCAGGAAGAGGATTTTTGATTCGAACTGAAAATCTCAAATCAAATTTCACCACTCTTCAAATTGTGAAATTTGCACCTTCTTACAACAGTATACATGTAAGTATTACAGTTCATGGAGAGTGTATTATCACTAAATCACCCGCAGAGTGGAGATTCCACACAAGGAATAATTGCCAATATGTTGCAAAGCATAACAAGCACAAGCAAAGTTTCAGCCAATGAACCTGGCTGAAACCTTGCTTGTGTTTTTTGTCCATATGTACAAAATTTGAATAGTTTGGGTGATAACTCCACTCTACAGGTGATTTAGTTACAATACACTCTCCACATACTGTACATCCAATGGAAACTCATGTTTTGGAAAGTCAATCAAAACTGGAGGTGTGACTGTCCCTGGATGGGCCTATCAATACCCCCCCACCCTACACTGCAATGATTGCCATACTGCTAAGGCAATAGTTAGGAAATGGGCACCACAGTATTGAAATGCACATCCAGCTTAAACCTAGCAGCAAATTATTCTAAGTCAAAAGGGGCATAACTGTGGTGAAAATAGAATGGCTGGAATTTTAATTGCAGATGCACATGTTCCCATGGTGGTGAGTATTCATACCAAGTTTCGATGGGATTGGCCCATAAACAGCAGAGAAAATCTCTGGACAAAATTTAAACCTAGCAGCAAATTATTCTAAGTCAAAAAGGGGCATAACTATGGCAAAAATAGTCAGTCCAGAACTATCATCACAGGTGCACAGGTTCCCATGGTCATGAACACGCATACCAAGTTTCAAAGGGATTACCCTATAAACATCGGAGAAAATCTACGGACAAACTTATGTCTACGGATGGATGGATGGATGGACAGAGAACAAAATGATTCCAGTATACCACCCCATAACTCGTTGCAGAGGAGAGGAGGGGGTATAAATAGCAGAATGTTCCAGGATGAAATCACAGTGGTTTAGGAAATGGAACCACATTGAACTCATTTTCTATCATCTGGTCTCCTTAAACGGAGACCTGATGATAGAAGTAGAGTTCAAGAGGAGATGCTTTGTAAGATTTTGAGAACATCTCAACGGTTTGAAAATTTCTTAATCAGCATGAATCAAACAAATCTAACAGAATCATTGGAACAATTTCAAATCAAATTTTTAACCTTTGCAGGACCCAACAGACACCATACCATAATACACAAGACTTGTTGAGAGAAGATATAACTTAAGATTCACATACCATCTTTATCACAGTCTGTATGGAGATGAGCTAATCCTCGACACACGGAAAAAAACATTTTACACATCACTGTCCAATCAATCACATTATTCTTCAGGTAGCTCATAAGGCTGCCATTCTCAATATAATTGAAAATCAGCAGATATTTTGTGCCATCTGGCTGTACACGCTCATCAGATCCATAAAACTTCAACAGATTCTCATGTTCAATAAATGGAAGGCTGAAAGTATATTTCTCATTAAGAAAAAACTGTCTGTGTGCTGCTTTGTAAATCTTAATTGCAACATCCTCGTCATGCACTGTACCCCGCCATACTTCACTATATCTTCCCTTGTTGATGATTGTGGTAAATTTTATGGCCTCGATATCATAATCCGGAGGAGGGGGAGATTCCACTGAGCAGATGAGTTGTGGCTCCTGTTGTCTTGGAGTTGTGCATTTGCGGTAAACAAAAAATATAATGACTGCTAAAATGGCAACAGATATCACTGGCACAAGGGCAATGATGACTGCTCGTTGCTTGTAACCTGGATCGGCATAATCTCCTCTATGATCTGTAAGAGAAAAAAGACAGTACTTAGTATGTTTCAGACTGCAGTTATTATTTTATCCTCCCTGAATACTGATATTGGACTGACCTTACTCACTGTAAGTGTACACAAAGGTGATACCATACCAGAAAATGAGGGTTCAAGGGGTTAAGGCATATAAACAAATTTCTTGTTTCTCAGGCAGTTTTTCTTAGTGAGCTCTGTCAAACAAGATATAGTTGGTTAAATTCCCAGCAGCATTAATTATGGAAAATCTTTGGTTCTGTAAAGGTAGTTTTTTTTTTATATCAGACAGCAGAGAGTGAATATATCAGTTAATTCATAAAAGTAGTCTCCTGCTCCTCCACCCCCCCCCCCCCCCCCCCCCCCCCCCCCACACACACACACACACTAAAATTAGGGACAAATTACCTGTGAAAGGAAAATTAATTTTTTTTATAGGTCTTATTATTTATTATTTTTAAGAGCAGGAAACAAAGTTATAAGAAGAGCTGGGAAATTTTGATTTTTCAGATTCTGTTTCTGTCTGGTTTCAGGAAAAAACATCATTTTCAGTTGTTTTTTTTTATATATGATGCATCTGATGTCACTCGTCACTCGTATTTGCTTCTGGAAATTCTCAGTCTTAATTCCCAGTCAAATACTGATGATCACACAAGTTAAGAATGAGAATTACAACCGATAACTATTTCAGGGCTGGGGTCAATTACATTCAAAGTAATTAATTACAATTACTTGGGGAAAATGCAATTACAATTACTTGTTTTTTAAAGGTAATTAATTACAATTACAATTACTTTTTGAAAAGTAATTAATTACTTTCAATTACTTTTCACAACTACAACACATGGATGATGGATTATGACCAAATCACCCAGCTAATTTCCATCCATCATAACATTAGTTTTTTGAGAAATCACTGACAAATTATCTGTTGGTGGACCACCAGGTTAACCTGGTGGTCTATCAACAGAAAATCTGCTGTTGGTTTTCATGCCCTTTCTCAGAAATTATGAATTTTAAAACTATTTGTATCAAAATTTTGTCAAGTAAATGATAGAAATGTGGCTGTTATTAGAATAAGCTTTTTGAACTTGTTCCAATCATGCTCACATTTGTATAATTTTATTGACAAAAAAGCAAATAGCTTAGCACTAAAATTATTGATAGCAAAATTATGAGATTCTATTTTGTCAATTAAAATGATAGAAATGAGACTGTTATTGGAACAAGCTCTTTGCGCTTGTTACAATCATGCTCACATTTGTATAATTTTATTGACAAACAAGCAAATACCTTTAGCACAAAAATTATTCATAACAAAATTATGAGATGCTATTTTGTTAATTAAATAATAGAAATGTGTCTATTATTAGAATAAGCTCTTTGAGCAAATAGCTTCAGCACTAAAATTAATCAGAGCAAAATTAAGAGACGCAATTTTGTCCATCACACATACATTAACAAGAAATAACTACTCAATGAAATATTATTACCTCATGACAAAATGCTAAGAAAAATTCTGAAAACTGTTTAAGATTGAAAAGTTCGAAAGGAAGGTAAACTGGACGAACTTGTGGACAAATTTGAGAATGATTTGTCGCCCAAATTTTCAAAGCATGTATATAATGTGAGGCATCAGTATCGCGAGATTAAAAAAATGTGCGAGAAACTGGAAGACAATCAAATGATGCTGCACATTGATTTCAATGAAAATTATGGCTGTAAATACCACGAGGAGATACAAAGTGTTCATTTTGGTGCATCTAATATGCAAGCTACCCTACACACAGGCATTCTCTATACTGGGGGTGATACTATTCCATTCTGTACAATTTCAGATTGTAAGAGACATGACCCAGCAGCAATCTGGGCTCATTTAAAGCCGATTTTCTTGCATGTTCGGCAGCAGTATCCGGAAGTAAATTCTGTATTTTTTTCGTCTCCGATGGTCCAACCACCCAATATCGAAACAAACAAAACTTTATTTTTACTTTCCACAAAACGATATGAATGGGGAATGCAGTATGTAAACTGGTCACTGTTAGAGGCTGGCCATAGGAAGGGCGCTGCCGATGGGGTTGGCGGAATGCTGAAAGGCACCACAGATAAGTTAGTTTGTTGTGGAAAAGATCTGCAAGATGCACAAGCACTGTACACAGCATTTGTAACGGAAACAACTGTAAAGCTGTTTTACATAACAAGTGATGATGTAGAGTGTATTGATGGTGATATTCCCAAATGGCTCAAAACTGTGACAGGACAATGTCTTTTCATCAAATAACTTCTTCTCAGAAAAAAATTAGCTGCCGCTGGCTTAGCTGTTTTTGCACTTCAGGATCATGTGATTGTTTTGGGCCAATCAAAAGAGTTGACTTCAATGAAAATCAAGTTAATTCTCAAGCATATCCCGTTGAAGTGGCTGTGTCCACCTCGGCCTCAGTATGCAAGTCCAATACTGCTATGACAAATGTCACCTTGTTGACACCAATTGCACACAGACCTGCAGTAACTAAACTAAAGCCAGTGCACATCATTGAGCCAGATCTTTTAGGCCAGTAGTGTGTGGTATCATAAGATGGGAAACCATACCCAGGTCGAACTGAAGATGCGGACGAACTGTAGGTATGCGTAAATGCAATGCACAGGATCAGCAAAAAACGATTCTTTTTCCCCCATGTTTGTCGACTCCATATGGTATGAATATGACAAAATTCTTACCTTGATCCCCGAACCCATTCCAGTGACAAAACGACATCATCAAAATGAACCAAGTGTCTGGGAAGAAATATCTAATGTTGTGAACATCGACGGAGTGCAGTTGTGGACGATTAACTCTTAGAAGCCAGGGAATCAGAATGAATTTATTGAACATGACATACCGCGAAAAACTTACAGTAAAGCAGGTGCTTCTAGTCAAGTGTTGTCTGCCTATTCAGGCAGACGACACTTGACTAGAAGCACCTGCTCAGTGATTAATTCTCCCCCCGCCCAAAGATAGCTGAACTATCACGGCCAGATTACCTGCCTTATTACATCACAGGCAAGAAAACTCGACTCCTGCCTTCTAAGAGTTAATGTGTTTTGAAGAGACCCTCGCTCATTGCATGTCTTGCATGTTTACGATTAAAAAGGCTAATATCAATCGTTCATGTTTAAGAGTCACGTCAGAACTACCATACCAACATCTTACTGTGCCCCCACTTGCATACCCAAAACCTAAAATCAACTACTGTGGTTTAGCACAATCGTTACAAAAATAAACAATCAATCGCTTGAATCCAAAGAAATGGTTTGTGACTGATTGTGCATTTGAGAGAAAACAACCTAGGCTAATGTTCGTAAAGCCATCTTAACACGTCGCAGTTGGGAGCTGCTTCAATGGGATCTTTTTTGGACAAAACAAAGGTTTGTTAACAATCTACCGAGCACAACTATAACCGAGGACAATATAACCAAATATTTTCATTTTTTCCTTCCAACACACAGCTCATTACCCCTCATTGGAAGTGGCTCGAAGAGCTCGTTCTAGTGAAGGATCATAAGCTATGGTTTTGAAGCAAACATGTGAGAAATAACAATATTCAAATGTTGAATTTTGTGTATATCAGTGGCCATTTTCTATGTTAGGTAAGAGGTTAAAAGGACAATACCAACTCTCCGCCTTCCCAAAACATCATCCTCTGTATCAGTAATACTTACCTTGATCTAATTCAAAATTTCATGTGTTGGTAGGATGTTATTCAGGGTGTAAAGTGAAGCACAAAGTCTTTAAATCAAGGGTGTTTTGCAGGCAGTGTGCAGTGTATGCAGTGTGCAAGGGCCTTTGCAGGCTGAAAAACAACATTTTCTTATCAAAAACATTGAGGCACAGTGTTTTTGTTTTGTTTTGTTGTATTTCCAGAATGAGAAATGCCAGGGCAATATATTGTGAGAATGCCATTTAGATTACATGGGAATCACTATCACATTTATAGTTAAAGGGTATAGCCACGTTTAAACACGATCGCAGCCCATTAACTGGAAGTGTGGTAGTGTTTCTAATATATTGTTTCTGTTGGAAAATTACAAATAGCGAGGGTTTTGACAGCTATGTAAGTTGCTGTGTACTATTATGCAATTCTGATTTTAAAACATAGTTAAAACATAGTTATATGTGAACAGGAAGGAACAAGAAAATAAAGAATGTCCAGTGTGAAATTGCACAGCTATTCAATAACAGGCTTAGATTTCTCATCATAAGTTTTGTACCAAGTTAAATATTCGGCCTGTTTTAGGGTTTTAGATTAGTCACTTTATGATAGCAGTACTGATAAAAATCAGTACCACAATGTCTGTCAATTCCGTAACAACAGTCCCGTGCAAGAACAATTTTTGCACAATACATTCAATCCTGAAGACACATGCATTCCTACTGACTTACATTGCCATACCTAACGGTATGCAGGACAATTTGAACAAAATTAATTGCGGTGCAAGATATTTGTCTATTTAAATACCAGGACATTTGAAGCATATACAAACTCACAGTTTATGTTTCTTCCGTGCATTTTAAGGCACTGTTTACGAACAAAATAACCAAATTATGCTGGGTGTTTTCTTTTTAAGCTTAAAGCCAAAATACAAACTAATACCATAAATGTCTGAACTGTTTAGGCTCGAACTCCTTACAATATTGCACAAAAATTATTCATGTTACGGTACTGACCAATTGTGTCACTCTTCATTTCAAATGAGTTCATATTGTGGAATACAATTTCTGTTCACCTCAGCAGACATTTGTTTCTTGCTTTTATTATATCACTATAATCAGTAACCAAATCCCAGTCATGCTGAGTGTACAAAATTATGGGTATGCAGGAACCCGAAGTACATCCCGAATTCAGTGATTGACCCAACAAAACAAGAGGCTCTCAAGAGCCTGTAATCGCTCACCTGATAAAACTATATATCCCTCAGTTATTCTAATCCAAATCAAAGAACGCAGCTGGCTGCCATGCTCCTTCATCCGCACAAAACAGAATGAAAGATTTTTGAAAATCTACCAATCAGAATCAAAGAATGCCTCTGGTGGCCATGTTTTTCATCCGACGGAAATATAATGAAGGTTGTTTGTAGAGGACCTCCCTTAGACCTTTCCTTCCAAGTTTGGTTCACATCAGCTCAGTAGTTCCAGAGAAGAAGATGAAAATGTGATTTCCCACAGGGTTTCTATGGTAACTATATGCCACAATTGTGGCCATGTTTACAACCCGATCAACATTAAGTGAGGGTGTCCCAGTCACCAAGCATGTCAAGTTTCAAAACACTTGGCCTTGTAGTTTCAGAGGAGAAGATTTTTTAAAATCCAAAATGTGAAAAGTTTTCAGACGACGATGGATACCAAGTGATGGTAATAGCTCACATGGCCCATAGGCGAGCTAAAAACAAAAGTTAAATACATATTATCGCTACAGTGAAGTCATCTGGGTCATAGTATCATGTCGAGTTGAGGAGGTCAGATTGCTGGATCAAACGAGCTGCTGCAGGCAGTGTGTTTGATTCGGCGATCTGACCTCCTCAACAAGTTTGATCTGGGGAGTTTGATCCAATGATCTGACATCCTCAACGAGATGTGATGCGACGACCCAGATCACTTCACTGTAGCGATAAAAGGTTTATTATATAACTTATAGTTCAATATCGCAAGCCAAAGCTAGTATTAACAATTCCCCCAACCTTTTTTTGGTAAACTGGATTGAAGTAAAACAAGAACTATGTTTGTTTGCACTTATTTTTGTAACAGGTGCACTCTTCTAAGGAATCCCCCGATGCGCATGAATACGATAAAAAAAATATCATGAATATGATAAAAAAAACCAGATCACCATTTGAGCACACCCATTTCAGCTCAGAGTAAAGTACTCTCTGTGACAGGAACAGTTAATTATGCAAATTCGAATGCACCCGTAAATATAAATTTTATAGTAAATTTCCTTTCTTATTATACCTACCGCAATTGTTTACTACAATCTTGCACTACAGTGGAAGACCCTAACTCGGATAAAATACTCTCTATTTTAATCTTTTCCAAGAAAGTTGGGAAAGAAAAGTGGTGTAAAAAACACCACGAAAAAAAAGCCAAAACTGGGTCGAGCGCCATCGGTGCAGACTCAATAGGGGACGCTCTTACCTTAGTACAATTCCACGACTTCCATTAACCAGTGCACAAGCAGTCATCAATTAATCATTCTTTTGAGTCTGCCAACTTAGGAGTTATGTGATCAGCGGGGAGGAAGTATTCTTACCCGAATAAGAAGACGAGAGGGCCTCCATGTAAACAATTGTGGTAGGTATAATAAGAAAGGACATTTACTATAAAATTTGTATTTCTTATCAACCTACCTTACAATTGTTTACTACAGGCTGAATAGACAATAGGATGGAGGAAATCACATAAGCAACCCACACATAACTCAATTGCACTGGCACTGTGGACAGAGGAAGAGATCCCTAGTCCTATCAAACCATAGCATCACAAACATTAGTAAAAGACAATGAGAGATGAGGCATATGGTGATGTGCGACGCACAGACAGAAAGAGTAGTAACAGCACGCAGCTGGAACTGACCTTGTAAGAAGCTGAATGGCTGGGATAGACAACAGCGTGAGCAGAAGAAAGAGGGCCCGTAGAACAAAGGTCCTCTGCCTGCTCCTGCAACTGTTGCAGATAAGTGGAGAAGGTAGCATTTCTCCGGTAGGCTGCCAGCATAACATCCGACAACATGACGGAGTTAGTATAAGCCCCGAGAGGTAGACAATGCATGCACCACGTGGCAGAAAAGCGATTGGTAATAAAATCGCCAGTTGCTAGATGAGCAGAAGCTGCACGAATAGCACGACAAATCCATCAAGAAATGAATTCAGGAGAGATCGTCTGTCGACCAGGAATAAGGGACAGAAAATCGATCATACCCTTCCAAATGAACAGAAGGAAGAGTCCCGATACTGACAGGAGGCGGAGTAGTTTCCGGTATCTTATTCTTGGTCAGAAAGGAGCAATCACTGGTAAACATAACACTGGTGGGAGAGCTCCAGAAAAAGGCCGGGTCAACCGAGAGGGAGTGAAGCTCACTAACCCGTCTGGCTGAGGCAAAAGCCATCAGAAAAGCCATCTTGTATGTGAGAAAACACATATCCACCTGGGATAAAGGCTCGAATGGCGCCCCACAAGCAAAACAGCACCCAAAAAAGATTCCATCTTGGGGTAAGCTGCAAAGTCCTAGGCCTTGTCGAGGAAAAGTGCCGAACAAGCTTGGAGAGACAAGGAGTAGTGCCGATACGACGGCAAAGGTCTCCGAAGCATGGACCTGTACCTATTGATGGAAACGGGCTGTAGACCCCCAGAATCAAACATATACCAGAAACTCCGCAATCTGTGTTATCAAAGGAGTGACAGAAGCAACAGAGTGATCAGCACACCATCGACAGAAGACCTTCCACGTAGCCGCAGAGGCTAAACCAGTGGAGTGCCTCCTTGAAGAAAAGCAACTCCACTGCACGTCTCGAAAAAACCACTACGGATGAGACAGGACCTGACAAAAGACCTGTACGAAGGCACAATGAAGTTGGGTCGACTTGAAACCTCCTCAGGAGACCTTGGCAAAGAAGGTCACGATGTAGAGGGAGACGTGCCGGAACCTCCGCTAACAGAGAGCGGAGCAGAGTGATCCACACCCACTGGGGCAACAGGGGTGTGATCGAAATGATTCGACAACTGCAGGTTCGTATCAGGGCTAGAACCTGAGGCAGAATAGGAACTGGCAGGAAGGCGTAGCCAACAAGACCGTTCCAAAGGAGGGACAGAGCGTCCACGGAGAAAGCCAGAGCATCTGGACATGGGGACACGAAAGTGTCCACCTCATGGTTCCAATGAGTCGCAAAGAGATCGATGTGGGGAAGACCCCAGAGATTGCAAACAGACTGGAACACCGCCATGTGGAGCATCCACTCAGTGGAAAAGAACCTGCCCCGTCGGGACAGAGAGTCGGCTAGGATGTTCAGACGACCGGGAAAGTGACAAACCACCACCCCATCGTTGACATCCTGAACGAGCAGTAGAAGATCCTGAACCAATTCGTACATGGGAACATAGTGCGTGCCGCCCTGGTTCCGAATGTAAACAACCACTGTCAAAATGTCGGACAATAGAAGGACCTGACAATTCGAAAGATGGGGGATCCACTGCCAGAAACTCAGAAGAAGAGCAAGAAGCTCCTTCTGGTTGACGTAAAGAGCTGCTAGATCCTGGTCCCATGACCCGTGAAGGAAAAGACCCAGCGGATCCAATGTCACACCCCATCAGAGATCGCTGGCGACTGCCATCAGAACACGATCGGATGTGGGGAAGTCCAACAGAACTCGATGCATAATCAACTGAACATCTGTCAGGGGAGACGGTAACGAGGAAGAGACTCCGGTAACTGAAGCACCAGATCCAAAGGATCGACATTCTCCAACGGCCTCCAACAACTGAGCAGAAAGTGTTGGAGAGGTCAGACATGCAGCTGACCCAGAGGAATGAGATCCGTCACCGAACCGCAGAGACCGAGCAGCCGGGGAAGATCCTGTGCTATTGCGGACGTAGACTGGGACAGAGTCAGGGCAAAAGGCTGAGAAAAGCACAGCCCTTGCCTGGGAAACCACCACCGTATCCTAGCTGAGTATGAAAGCCCATCCCAGATGACAAAGTGACGGAGAAGCGACCAGGTCCGACTTCTTCCCGGTGACTCTAGTGATGTGAGCAGGCTCAACAGAGTGATGACATCCGATTCCAGAAAGGCAGCATTGGAAAGCCTCTGGAGGATATCGACTAGATATGCCGCAGAAGACACCCTGGACTGTGTGCGATGTAAGACTAACACATGCAACATCAGACGGGTGAAGGCCCAAGAATCCAGGTCGAGGCCAAAGGGCATGGCATTGAACTGGAAAACATCCTGGGGAATGGAGCGTCGAACCGACCAACTGAGGAGCAATGATAGACTAGGTCAGGAGACTCAGATCGATAACCTGTTGGAGTCAGCTGTCCTTCTTTGGCACCAAGAACAGACGGGAATAAAATCCCACTGAAAGAATGTTGTTGATAACCTTGATCGCCCCCTTTGACAGGAGATTGCCTATCTTCATGATCAAAAGTTCCCAACATGTAACGTTGAAAGGGACTTGTGTTGGAAGAGGCACTCTCAACTGAGTGGAATGCCTCAACCTGGGATGAATTCGAGGTGACTACTGCCAACGCCTACTCTTACCCTGTGAGTGAGTAGACGTGGTGGCAGGAGGATCAGCCCTTAGCTTCGCAGAGGAAGCAGAAGGGTACTTGTTAGGTTTTTGGACGGCCCATGCCTCCAACAGAAGGCTGATCAAGCTGACGAAGCAGCAGCTGATCTATGGAATGACATAGGGAGTCATCCCGGACTGTCGCCACGGAACCATGGAATAGTAGTGGACCCACCGATAGAGGCAGATCGAAGAGCAGCGCACTGCCCTTCAAGAAGGGAACAGCATGTGTCCAGCACAGCGTCCCTGCGAACGAATTCCAAGTTAGCCGTGTTACAGGCATGTGTGTGAGAAGATGAATGAGCGTCTTGGACAGCACACACATAAAACCTGTTCATCGTCAAACTTATCTGGGAGCAGATAAGCAGCAAAGCAGAGACGATGTGATCGAAG
Source organism: Pictodentalium vernedei (assembly GCA_031216915.1). NCBI lineage: Eukaryota > Metazoa > Mollusca > Scaphopoda > Dentaliida > Dentaliidae > Pictodentalium > Pictodentalium vernedei. The sequence continues at coordinate 294,026,062 of CM062289.1, forward strand.
AGAGAAAGCATTCCAGCATCTCTCCCGATAAGCCCAACATGGACTCCAGAGTCTGGCAGACTGATGGATTGGCGGAATCGTAGGAATGATAATGCACCGGATGCAAAAAAGTGTCAACCCTGATGAAGAACGTCTTCATAGCCTTGGAACACAGCTTAGAGTCCAAAGCTGTAAAAGCTTCAACCACCTGTACCGACAGGCAGGGTCGAAGGTGCCCAGAAGCAGGTTGCTCCACAGGCTGAAGGTGTGCGACCGATGATATGGCCGGGCTGACACTTTCGGCTGGTTTGAGATTTGGAAGGAACCCAAACACAAAGTCAAGAGCTGCCCCCAAGTCAGAAGACTGTTGGCTTTCGACATCAGGTATGTCAGACTCATCCCATGAGTCAGAAGACACATAGCCCATCATGGGCAAACCAGCAATGCCTCCCATGGTGTAGGCACACCAGGGGGATCAGAAAGCGGCCTGTTTCCAATCCCGGGATGTGATGCCACAGGGGTGCCCAGAAACCACTCGTAGCCTCACTGGAAGCAACGGAAAAGGCTCTTGGGCAGAACCTAAGTGAGCAAGGAGAGGGCCTCCCTAAGCTCACTGACTGTGTCGGAACGGTTCGACATGGGAACGAACCGACAAAGTGGCTTCAGTCCTGACCCATTTTACCAGTAAAGGGTCACGATCCTCAAATACACCCGACGCGGGGCGACGGGCTGCAGCCAAAACATCTGAGGACAGATGTGTATTGGGGTATGACATACCCCGAGGATCTACAGAGCGGAAACTGCAGACCTCTGCGGGACAGAAGGTCCAGGCTGCACAAAAAGCATTGGTCCCGCAAAACTGGCCATGGGACCAGAGTGTGTGGACGGAAACGCCATGGAGCTCATGGTGACCCCACCATGAACACCCGAATCCAATGAGAAAAACTGATGTACTCGATGGCTGAGAGACCACAGTAGAGGGTTCGGCCGGCAGCCCCTTCCAACTTTGCCAAGTTGAAGTCAGGGAAGGCTGAGGCCAATACCCCACGTCTACACTACCAGACACCTCTGCAGACCCCTGCAGGGATAAAATGGCTGTGCTCAACGGCTGAGAGGACACAGCAGGGTGTTCGGTCGGCAGCCACTTCCGACTTCGCCGAGTTGAAGTCAGGGAAGGATGAGGCCGATACCTCACATCCACACTACAGACATCACTGCAGATGTTGAAGTCAGGGAAGGATAAGGCCGATACCCCACATCCACACTACAGACATCACTGCAGACCCCTGCAGGGATAAACAGAGGCCGGCTAAAACGGTGACCGATGACGTTGTAGATGGAACAGCAGTAGAAGCAGGTACGACGGGAGCTGTTGAAACTGGCGGAAAAATGGAGAGAGCAACCTAGCTCGGCCTCCAAAGGAGGAGTCACAACTCTAGTGACAGTCTCAGATGTCGACTCAGAGGGCACATAGTCCCGGAACCAGGCATCTCTTCACCAGACATCCAACAGCTCCCGCAGTATCCACCACGGTAAAAAACTGCACATCCCCCCCCCTCCCCCACAGAGGGGGTATAACTCTCACCAGACGTGGTCGTGTTGGGAGGGTGCAGGAGGAACAGCCACGAGAACGCACCAAAAGTGAGGGCAAAAGGCACTGCCCTAAAGGAACCGAACTGGACATAACAGAGGTGAGAGCAGTAGAAGAAAAAGGTGAACTCAACAGATACAGAAAGTAGAATACCCCCAACTACGAGAGAAAGGTGGCAGAAAAAAAGAACCGGTGGGTACACAACAGAACCCGGCGGCCGACAGGGACCTAAAAAACAGAAATTCAGCCCTCAACAGAGTGAAGAAATCCTGTCCATACAGTCCCTCATTGACACCTAACTCCAATAATAGTATTAAAATTTATGAACCAAAAAATTTTATGTCCAAACCGCGTTGAAACGATGTCGAAAATCAGCACGAAATTGGAATATATAAATAAAATTCAATGAAAATGTGGTTGAAAATATTAACGAGAATATATAAAACACAGTGCTGTTATTATATGATCTTCAAATCCATAATTCAATTCACAGGAAAACTATTATCGACGAGTTGAGTTATCACTGTTTTGTAATGCAAAATGGAGACACATCCTCCACGTGTCTCAGACAAAAAAAGAATGATTAATTGATGACTCCTTGCGCACTGATTAACGGAAGACATGGAATTGTACTAAGAGAAGAGCGTCCCCTATTGGGTGTGCGACGATGGCGCTCGACCCAGTTTTGGCTTTTTTTTTTTTCGTGGTGTTTTTTACACCACTTTCCTTTCCAACTCTCTTGGGAAAGATTAAAATAGAGAGTATTTTATCTGAGTTAGAGTCTTCCACTGCAGTGCAAGCCTGTAGTAAACAATTGTAAGGTAGGTTGATAAGAAATAGTCTGACATACTATAGTGAGATACTATAGTGATACAGAATCAGATTCCACACTGTGGATTTTCTGGGGGCTAGGAAAACATCGTCAAACAGTAGTGATATTTAGCAGTTAAATTACAGTCATATAAATAAAGGTTGTGGTTATTCCATTTCAGTTCAAACCATGAACAAGTTTATGATTTGAACTGAGATGGAGTAACCTCGACTTTTTTCTAAGTGGGTTGTGAGTATATATTCATAGAATGATCAATGGCCTCGAAAAATACAATTTTATAGGCAGTATGCACTTTGAATCATCTCCAATTGTTATCATCTTTTCAAATATTTCACTTGGTTACGTCAGATGGTAACATATGCCACTGGAGCCGTAAACATAGAAAAAACTAAGCAAGCTTTCATCCAATTAGATGGTGACAATTTTAGTCTTATTGGTACTGTACATTTTTATTGCTATGCAGTGTCTTCCTTCCAATATTACTACAAAATTGGGTGTTTAAGAGACTGGGCTTTAATATTTACAAGAAAAGAACTCTGAACTGAAATCTAAAGAGCACAACTAAAGATGAAAAACAGTTTAAATTTTAAAATTAAATAAGTTTATTTGTATAATTATGTACTTTCAATATTTTCTGTGTGTAAAAAGACAGTGGAAAGCATATCAAGTTCATGCTAACTACATGTAAGAAAAAAATGAAATAAACGTGTCAGTAGGACATGTATACCCACCAACCCCCCTGTGAGGTAGCATGATCAAGCATTGGCTTTACACACCTGTAGGTACCCAAGACAAAGCCACACACAAAAAATCAGACAATTATCTGAATATACAATGAAAAAAAGGTTCAGAAAACTGATTCTCTTGAGTTTTCACATCATAAACTAAGTTTTAGGTCAATAACTTTACGAAATATCATCCAACCAGGATCAAACTCGAACTCGATTCGTAGGAACCCATGACAAAGCCACATTGCAGAAATCAGCCAATTATCTCGATGTATGGTGAAAGAGTGTCTGGGAAACTTGTTTTTTGGAATGATAGAATAATGGAAGGATGCAGTGACAAAAAAGATGGAATGTCAAGGCTTCATAAAAAGTTTGGAAGATACTGAAGCCAATAAAAACATGCAACGAGGGGGTTCAATTTCAATGATGGATTGTCCATGAACCACAGCCAATTCTTTAAGCATTACACAATAAGAGTTCTTTCAGAAGTTTCAAATAACAATGAATTTTCAAATTTGAAAATAGTATGGGGAAGAGTGGATTACCACTATAACCTCCTGTGGGCAATGGATTTCCCACCCAACACATATTTGCAATTTTTGAGAAAATGCACAAGCAGCACAGTGTGCAAAATTTCAAAAATGACTCTAACCGACTGACTGTTCACGTGGTTTGGAATTGGCAGACCGAACATTCGGCTACATAAAAAATTTTGGGGAAACTGTTTCTTTATCATAAAGAAGTATTATATATTGCGTGGAATTGAAATATATATAGCCTCTCAAGGCAGAAGTCTCAAAATCTATCAAGACGCAAGAAAGGCTGGTTAACTGGTAGGATGCTGGAAGCCTATATTTAGGCTTTATTCTGAAATGCAGGTACCTAAAGTTAAAGGCTTTATATTCTGTGGATGTCCTTTATATTATCTTAAAATTACTTCATTTCCATTGATTTGCATTGTTACAATATATGGGACAGTGCCATAAATTGTAACAAGAATTGTAACAAGAAAACACGTGTGAGAAATATTGAAGCTGAGAAAATTTTTTAGCCCTTCACCAGTTAAGTTACTCAGACTTTACAATCCAAGATTCAATATTTGGCTAACTGGTCATCCGTTCGTGTAGATTTAAATTTGCGTAACCACCATGCAAATGAAACTAGCGTCCTCGTCAAATTTTTCACACTGGTAGCATGAACAAATATGCAGACAATGCATCCAGTAGTCAATTAGCAAGAGTCTGGTAGAGCACTAACTCCCTAAATCCTCCCAGATCGCTTCTTAAGTTTTAACATGATTTTCTGGGAGAGTATCCTAAACCCCTACTTTTATTTCAGCCCATTCACATTCAAAGTGGCTGTGCAGCCCATGCCCTGCTATGCTTTCGCACAGAAAGAAAGAGAATCTAAAATGTCACCACTGAACTGTCAGCTATGAATGCCTAAAATCCTAAAAGGAACTAAAGAAAAGCAATAAAATGATTGACAATGATTTTTTCAGAAGATACATGTACCACTCACTCGTAAATTTCTGTTTGAAAGCATGAGGTAGATGTGTTACGGTTACAAAAGAGAAAATTGATTATTTAATAAATTCACAATCATTTGAAATGTCAAGCAGAGTACGTTCCAGAAATCATGATGAGTAATTTGGAAAATTTTCAATCAATAAGCAATTCACTTTACTCATCAAATACTGAGATCAAGAGATGATGAAAGATGAAAATCATGTAGTTACTGATTTCCAATTCCTCAACATCTTTTCTGCTTTATGACGATGATTATTATTTTTTTTTATTTCTGTCATCAATCACGGGAGACCAGCTGCAATAGTATTTTGTAACCCATGATTTATAATTCAAATGATAGTGTACCTGAGCAAAAAATATCATAAATGACAAAACAGAAGCAAGTTGTTGTTGTTCCTATTACAGTGGAGCCCAATTAATTAGATAACTGTTAAATGAATATACCTTCCAAACACAAAACTATTTACCATATCTTCAGCAACAAATTTGACCTGTTAACTGCATACAGGTTATAGAGTAAACTCCTATTAAGTGAATAGAAAACTGTGATATTTCGAGAAATTAACTTGACATTCATTGAATTTCCCCCTTGTTTATAGACAAATAATCCAATATAGGCATTTTAATCTAGTATACAGTGTAACTCTGTTGCCAGTGAAAATAATTAGTCAATTAACATGATTATTTTATTACCAGGGATTTGATCAGTTGACTGTAGTCTTGAGATAAACTGAACATTTATTCTACTTTTTCCTGTTTGACAGAGCTCAGGGATATACTGATGGACGTGTGAATGCATGGGTGGACAGATGCAATCCAGTAAACCTCAGTTTTTTTTTTTAAAATGTGGAGGTATAAAAGAAAAAAAATTGCAGAAACATTTCCTGAGAAGTAACAAATTTTTGGAATAGGCTTATAAAATATGACCGAATGTAAGTTTTGTGAAACTGTACATAATTGACACCGGCCAAGTTGCATCAATATGATCTATTGTGACAAGAGACCAGTTTCGTGGGCTCTTACTACAGCCTGAGAAATGCTACCAGGTGACACACATGTGGAAACTGGAAAGGGCTCCAAGAGTTTACAACAGTGTGTCAAATGACCTTTCATTAGTTTAATGAGGGAAATTGGGTGAATCTTGTCTAAGTGCCATTTAGGAAGGAGTTTACAACTTGACAATGTGTTACACCCATGACTGCACAATTACACTTCACAATCCGGAAATTCAAATGTCGAAAGATTTTTTTTTAACTATTCAATGGTTCTCTTGAATTTGGTTTCACATTGATTGTTTGCATTCTCATGAAACTGTATACCCCTGAAAACCTGCTTTTTAAACAAAATGAGACTCCCCAAGACCATAAATATTTAATGAAATGAATTTGAAGTCATTGTAGGATCTTTGGGGGGGTGGAATTCAAGGAACACAAGACTTCTTGATTGTACTTTAACCCTTTATCCAACATAGTTACCAAAACCGGCCAGCGCTATTCACAAAAAATCGCCATTCAATTTTCATTATTTTTTCATTTTTTGTCTCAAAAACATAGATTGTGACCCCTCACTGTAAGAAGCTCACTGAGCTTGTTCCAATGTGGGGCCATAAGGAATTTTGTTGGCAAGTGTCACCTGTCTTTCATTTTAGGTAAGGGGTTAAAGTACCTGTTCTGAAACCCCAGAGTTGGAAAAAGCCTTCTGAACATTAACAGCACCCAATTAATCCTTAAGAGCCTAGTTCCAACTTTGATAATTTTTTATTGCAACAGAAGAGGTATACCAAATTGTTATCTCTAGGTAAACTAGCAAGTTACAATCTTAGTACCTTGGCAGTGTTTCTTGCCAAGTCTTAGTTCCCTTTGGTATCATGATCCTGTGGCTTTGCAGTTGTTTCTGGGCAAGTGTTGGCAGCCTATATAGGGAGCCAAGATTTGCTTCAAAACAAATGCAAAGACACAGGATATAAACTGCAGGTACAAGCCTGTAGTCTAATACAACAAGAGGCCCAATGGGGCCTGAGGCACTCACCTGACAATAGTTGTTTAAAGAAGGATTTAATTAGAATCTATAGCTAGTTAACACTACAGAGGAATGAAATTATTTAATGATGATTTTTTTCTAGTACTGGGATGCTACCACAGAAATAATACTCCGATTTCCAGTAATGCAAAACTTGGAAGCCCAAATATCAACGTAGGAACTTAACTTGAACAAACTTGAGTCTGAGCCCTTCCCTTCCACCACCAGGATGCTGTATACCAAATGTGAAAGCATTCTGACTGGGGGATCTGAAGGAGAAGAGTTTTAAAGAAATTTCTTCATGTTGCACTCAGTTGAAATTTGGGCTACTACAGCCTCACACAGGAGGCCCAAATATTAACCCAGGGACCCAACTTGAACAAGCTTGAATCTCACCCCCTTGAGATGTTATGTACCAAATACAAAAGCATTCTGACTGGTGGATCTGGAGAAGATGATTTTTAAAGAAATTCCCCCATATTGCATTAAGTTAAAATTCAGGCTCCCATAAAAAGTCCAAATATTAACTCAGGGACTCAATTTGAACAAACTTGAATCTGACCCCCCTAGAAAGGTTGTATACCAAATGTCAATACATTCTAAGAGATGGTTCTGGAGAAGAAGACTTTTAAAGAAATTCTCTCATATTGCACTAAGTTAAAATTTTGGCTCCCATAGGGAGGCCAAATATGAAACCAGGGACTTGATTTTAACAAATTAGAATGTGACCAACCCTAGAGATGTTGTATACCAAATATGAAAAGATTCTAACTGGTGAATCTGAAGAAAAATATTTTTAAAGAAATTCTCTCATATTGCACAAAGTTAAAATTTGGGCAACCAACGGGAGCCCAAATATTAACCTAGGGACCCGATTTGAACAAACTGGAATTTCACCCCCACCAAGAGATGTTGTATACCAAATATGAAAGCATTCTGACTAGTGGATCTGAAGAAGAAGACTTTTAAAGATCATTCCCCATATTGCCGTAAGTTAATGAAAGTGTCAATGACACTGTAGCTTAACTTGACTGTGTGTTGTGTTTGATGAATAGTTTATGAATGGATTATGAAATAAGGCAAGAATTGTGATAACTGGGAATAAGTTAATTTCTGTTCCCTGCATGCTATGTTTTCAATAAAAATAATTTGAGATGTAGAGTGTACTAAAGAATTGAGAGGAGAGTTAATGTGGCCCTCACAGTTAATGTATGTGGCCCTCAAGATAATGTATGTCAACCAAAGTTACCAAGTTACAGTGAAATTATTCCAAAATGAGGCATCCTATCAAGTTACAATGAAATCCCTTCAGAAAACTGTGCTAAAGGTTTTCGGACTTCGGGCCTGTGCAGCCATCACAGTTGGCCAATCGCAACCAAAAGGGGACGTCCTCATCTAGACATTATATGGAGTCATCCTACCAAGTTACAATGAAAACACTCCATAAATACGACCTGTAGACTGTGCTAACGGCTTTCGGGTTTGGGCTCAAGCAGTCATCACGGTTGACAGATCACAACGAAATGGGGAAGTTCTCATCTAGACATCATACAGAGTCATCCTACCAAGTTACAATGAAATCCCTCCATATTTAATATGACCTGTAGACTGTGCTAGAAGTTTTGGGGTTTCAGGCTTGGGCAGCTGTCACATTTGACAGATCATGACGAAAAGGGGACATTCTCATCTAGATATTATACAGCGTCAACCTACCAATTTACCATGAAAACCCTTCATAAATCTGACCTGTAGACTGTGCTATAGGTTTTGGGGTTTTGGGCTCAAGCAGCCGTCACGGCTGAATGATCGTGACCAAAAGGGGTCATTCTCATCTAGACATTATACAGTCAACCTACCAAGTTACAATGAAATCCCTTCATAAATATGACCCGTAGACTGTGCTAAAGGTTTTTGGGCTTCGGGCTCCTGTAGCCATCACAGTTGACCAATCGCGACCAAAAGTGGACGTTCTCATGTAGACATTATATGGAGTCATCCTACCACGTTACAATAAAATCACTCCATAAATACGAACTGTAGACTGTGCTAAAGGTTTTTGGGTTTTGGGCTTGGGCAGTCATCACGGTTGACAGATCGCGACCAAATGGGGAAGTTCTCATCTAGACATCATATGGAGTCATCCTACCAAGTTACAATGAAATCCCTCCATATTAAATATGACCTGTAGACTGTGCTAAAAGTTTTTGGGTTTTGGGCTTGGGCAGTCATCACGGTTGACAGATCGCGACCAAATGGGGAAGTTCTCATCTAGACATCATATGGAGTCATCCTACCAAGTTACAATGAAATCCCTCCATATTAAATATGACCTGTAGACTGTGCTAAAGGTTTTCGGGTTTTGGGTTTGGGTAGCCATCACGGTTGACCGATCATGAACAAAAGGGGACGTTCTCATCGAGACATGTCGTCAAACCTGCATAGGAAATATTGCGATGATAGGACAAGAACTACGGGGTGTAGCCTGTGCAAAAGGAAAATGTGAACAGACTCACAGACTAAAGGACTTCCCCACATGTGATGGCAACAGCTTATCTTGACTTTGTCAAGTTAAGCTAAAAATGTGGGCTCCTGTATTGAGCCCAAATATGAACCAAGGGACTTTTAACACACTTGTTTCTGATCCCTCCTATGGATGCTGTATACCAAATATCAAAATATTCTGATCAGTGGTTGTGGGGAAAATTGTTTTTTTTTTAATTTTTGCAAATAAGCTGACTCAGCATTTTTTCAATGAACCTCTATAGAACACCCTGACAAAACCGATGGCAATCTGTTTTTACCATTCCATTCTACCAGTCCTAAGAATGCTTCATTCCAAATAACAGTTCTCTGTTCCGTGTGGTTTGGGAAATATGGGCATTTGAAAACATTTCTGTTTGTAGCTCCTTGGGTTCTCATGTGGACACAGGAAAAATATTTTTTGCATGAATCAAGTACTTATGACTCAATAATACCACATATCAAATTTGGTTCAAATCGGACCATCGGTTCAGAAAATAGAAATTTTGGTCAGGGTAAAAAATCTTGCCCCTCCCATTACAACTGCAAATATTGATTCACAAACTTTGTTTGAACAAACTTGATTCTACACCTCAAAAGGAAGCTCCATACTAAATATCAAGTCATTGTACCCACCGGTTCATGAGAAGATTTTTTAAGAATTTTGGTGGATTTTCCCCAACCCCCTCCTTATGAGGCTGGGCAAGTTGATTTGAAAAAAAAATACCAAATGTGGTGTCAGAACAAGCAATCACCTCAAATATAACTAAAATTGGTTTAGCGGTTTAGGAGGGGCAGGTGCAAACACCATGTTCACGGGCGATGGACAACGGACGGTGAGTGGTCACTATAGCTCATCCTGACTTTCAGTCAGGTGAGCTAAAATAAATGATAACCAGACCACAAAAAGCTGTGAGTGGCCTTTTATTTCTTTGATTTTAGATGAAAATGGTCTGAAGGAGCATTTTCATGTAAATTTCAAGAAATAAAATTCAGTAAAAAAAATTAGAAAAACACTGAAATTTTATAAAAAAACTGAAAACTCTCATCCCTGAAACTGTCAAGAATGTAGCAAAAATCTATTAAAAAAAATTCCAGTTCTTCAAGAGTTAAAGAAAAGACTGGGTATGGGTTCCCTATATAGTGAAATGACTGTTACATTCACCCTTCTGAATGTTTTTGCCAAGAGGGCATTAGTCACTCTTCTGTAATTTTTAAAAATAAAAGCTTGTACAAATGTGATAGATGAACTAATTAAGGAAAATATTTGTATACACCACCTGCACTCAAAGTACTCTGCGTAGATTGGTGTTTTGATGGGTCATAAATATCAGTAAAATTTGTATTGCACATGTCACCAACACAGCAGCAAAATTTCAGTTGTTTAAATTCACTTGGATACTGTGGAGTTGGACTGTCAGACTGACACAGTGTAGAATTACATTGGTCTTTATCTTTGTCAGAAATTGAGGAGAGCCAACAACCTGAAAGAAAGAAAATAAAAACAGTCAACAAACATTTCACTGCATGTATACTTATTTATTTTTTTATTTGTGTTTACAAATGAAAGTGTCAATGACACTGTAGCTCAACTTGTCAAGACAAAGACATGTACATGTATAGTATGTGACACAGCAATGACAAACATCTAGGTAATGACCTGATAACAAAGGTACATATAAAGTATTGTAATGGTCTGTGCATAAATACTGACCGTTGCCTGTAACAAATGTATAGGTAAAGTATTGTAAAGGTGGGTGACAGTCAGATGCTAAACTAGAAAAGAAATCTTTGAGTCCCAGAGTGGGTCTGACTGAACCCCAAAATATTTGTTCTCATAGCACAGTGATAACAAAGGCACCCCAAAACACACTCATTCCTGTCCCAAGGTGAAAACAAAGGGACCCAAGAAGTTTCGTGAAAATCACTTCACAAATATGAGCTGTGTAGAAGTTGTGACAAAAAACTGATTGGACCTCCTAATTTTGGTACAAAAAGGCCACTGGCAGCCATCTTGAATTTTGGACCGCACCCAGAAACACTCGTTCTCGTCCCAAGGTGATAACAAAGGTACCCAAGAAGTTTTGTGAAGATCGGTTCATAAATACAGCCTCTAGCCCGAGCCGTATTGACATGTGCACTTACAGTGTATAAGTAGCACTGAATAAATCAAAGTTCATCTAATTTGCATAATTTCTGCATGAGAAAAAAACCCGTACTATATGTGATGTATTCCATGTTACTAAACATTCATACAAATATTTATTCAAATCAGAACTTTCATACAGAAGTTCTGTACAAAAGACTGATTGCACTAATTTTGGTACAAAATGGCTGCTGGTGGCCATCTTGAATTTTGGACCACACCCAAAAACACTCGTTCTCATCCCACGGTGATAACAAAGGTACCCAAGAAGTTTCGTAAAGATCGGTTCATAAATACGGCCTCTAGCCAGAGCCGTATAGAAGTTATGTACAAAAAACTGATTAGACCTAATTTCGGTACAAAATGGCCACTGGCAGCCATCTTGAATTTTGGACCGCACCCAGAAACACTCGTTCTCGTCCCAAGGTGATAACAAAGGTACCCAAGACGTTTCGTGAAGATCGGTTCATAAATACAGACTCTAGCCCGAGCCGTATTGACATGTGTACTTACTGTGTGTAAGTAGCACTGAAAAAATCAAAGTTCATCTAATTTGCATAATTTCTGCACGAGAAAAAAACCCGTATTATATGTGATGTATCCCATGGTACTAAACATTCACACAAAAAATTATTCAAATCACCGCTTTCATATGGAAGTTCTGTGCAAAAATCTGATTGCACCAAATTTTGTACAAAATGGCTGCCATTGGCCATCTTGAATTTCGGACCGGACCCCAAAACACTCGTTCTCGTCCCACGGTGATAACAAAGGTACCCAAGGAGTTTCGTAAAGATCGGTTCATAAATACGGCCTCTAGCCCGAGCCGTATTGGCATTTGCACTTACAGTGCTGAAAGTCACACCAAAAAACATCAAAGTTAGTCTAATTTGCATAATTTACGCACAAGAAAAAAAACCTGTATTATATGTGATGTATCCCATGGTACTAAACATTCATACAAAAAATTATTCAAATCAGAGCTTTCATATGGAAGTTCTGTACAAAAAACAGATTTCTGCATCGTCGGTACAAAATGGTGGCTGGCAGCCATCTTGAATTTCGGACCGCACCCAAAAACACTCGTTCTCGTCCCACGGTCGTAACAAAGGTACCCAAGAAGTTTTGTAAAGATCGGTTCATAAATACGGCCTCTAGCCCGAGCCGTATCCAATTGTTGACGGACAGATGGACGGACGGACAGACAGACGACGGGCCATGGCATAAGCTCAAATTTGGCTTTGCCAAAGTTGAGCTAAAAATCAATATAGAAAAACTAAAATGGAGATAAAAAATAATAAGAGTTTTTTTTTAAATAAATAATACTCTTATTATTTTTTATCTTCATTTAAAAGATCGCTATCACAAAATCGATCCCAGATCGTTTCGCAACCTCGCGGTTACCAAATTTTAATTTACTTGGAATTTCTCAGAAAATACCTTGAATTTTTCTGAATTTTCCATAAAATATCACACTATTATCATTTATTAACTAACTAATTATTCTAATTTCCCATAAATATCTAGTTTTTAAGTGTAAACTTGATTCAAAACAGTTGATCTGGCTTGGAAATCAACGTGAGTTCTTGAGAGTGCCGGCAAACATTCCTGCAATGTCTGACACCAGAGTAAGGTCCATTGAGTGATAAACGTTGCTAAAACGTTCTTCAAAACACCTTTGGAAGTGTCAAACATTTTCTCTTTAAATTGAACGATACAGTATCACAGGCATTTTTTTTTTATTTATTCAGTGCTCTAAAGTTAAGATACTACCTGTTTTGGGTTCAGGTATGAAAATGTACCCCAGAGTGACAAAAAAAAATCACTTTGTGATTGTTTTTCGTATTTATTTTGTACATTCATATGAGAATCGTGTTGCATTTTGCAAAGAGAATAACAATACTGTATAAATGCATATGACTTATTGCATCGCAAATCGCGATGCAATACCGCTAAAATCACAGTCTGGGATGGTTTTATACATTTTGAATTTTGCCTCTGAAATAAATATGATGAATGCGTGCCAAAAAAACAAATGAACCCCTGCCTGAGAATCAAAAGATTAATTTTGTTTAGCCTTATAACACTCAAAATCTACAAGAAAGGAAATAAAATGGCTGCATGCCAACACGAAGTTGCTAAACCTTTGCCTTCATCTGAACTAGCATCTGTGTAACTTCCAGAAGTTTGCTTTACTTGTCAAGCAAGGACCATAAAGTGTACTGTGATTGTAAAAGCAGAGAGAGAATTTTGATTGAATCATGTCTGGGCTGTGATCCAGTCAAAATAATCTTTCTAGTTTTCTCTACAGCCATGAAGAATCTCAGCCACTGAAAATGAAATGAGAAAACATTGAATCTGAGATGCCATTTTCAATTTGTTTTTCATGATTACGTCTTGATTTTTCAATATTTTATTCAGGAAAGCTCTTCCCACTTAAGTAAAAGTCTGCTAAACCCATTCACGGTTTGATCAAGAAAAATACCACTTTTGTGATCATACAGTTAATTCGGTCATCATATACTGGTCACTTTCCACGAGTGGGCAATATTTCACAGAAGCAATATTATTAAATTCAAAACACTAATTATAGGAATAATCATCAAAAATGTAATTAATGAAGTACCAGGGTTGTACCCAGCGCTTCATTAATTAAAATTTTGCTGATGATAATTTTTATTATACCAATAACATGATTTTGGAGGGTGTTATGGTTTATTAACGGCCCGACAGGAATGAGTAACAGTCAGAGGGTCCATTAACAGCCCGAGACGAAGTCGAGGGCTGTTTACGGCCCGAGGGCTGTTAATCGTTACTGGGGGCCTTTAATAAACAGGGACATCCAACAAAATCTTGTTTTTACTGTTATTACCGCTTCTAAAATGGTTAAATCCAAAGATTCTTCATCAAGTTCACTTGATTGTGACATCACAATGACATTTAAGCAAAATACATGTGTCGTCTGTTTCTAGATAAACAAAACGCCACGCGGTCAATCACATGATAGCTTAATTTAAATATTTTTGTATACCACCTGAACTCTTCCAAATCTATTAATTCATGACCAAATGGTGAAAGTTCACAAATGTGTGATACCGGTATTCATTATATTTATATGCACGTTTGAAACTTCAATCGGAGCCGAGGCATTTTCGAAATATTTATCTGGAGGCGGGCCATTAACCAGGTTAACACACAACTTCCGGTTTGAGACTGTGCATTATACACTTTTACCGTAAGGTAAAATCATTTTAATCTGCTAGAGAATGCCCTGTGAAGTGGTAATAATACCTGATAAATGCATGCGTGGACATCACTGCCCACGCATGTATTATGAACAGTCCATGGCGACTGTACTGTAGTACTGTACTTTCAATGTTTCCTGACCGGTACTGTAAAAAGATTCAATGATACTATTCAACTAATGGCGCCAAGTCAGTTAAGTGACTTAGTCCACACCGTTAAAGGGGGAACAATTCAGTTTAGAAAAATTACTTCAAGTTATATCTAATTTTGTCAATTGGAAATGGTCTTCACATTATTGTGGAGCTGATCGGCTTTGTCCAGAAAGGAGTCAGATGTAAATCAAGGGAACAATTTCAGGATATAATTGAAAACCATGCGATGAGGAAACTCTTGAAAGAGATCAATAATTCTGAATGAGTTTCCTCCCCAAATGATTGATGCGTTGGAATTGAAATATGTTTTTCTTCTTCCAAGTATAAGTTTCAGTGAGCATGCAACTGAAATCCCTGTCAGTGTTTGAAAATAGCTGAAGCCATGGAATGTACTTCAAAGAGATGGAAAATCTAATGAAGCATACAGTACAATTATGACAAATACTTTCTGAATCATGAAAAACATAAGACTAATGTCATGGCAACACAACATTGTTTGTCACCACTTGTCTGTTACAGTTTGAGTAAAAATGGGGTTTTACTTCATCAATAAACAACTATTTCTGCTTATAGAGAACTTTAGTGAATGGATAACAGAATTCATCCCAAACCTTTTTAACTCTTTTGGCCTAAAAGACAACTAAAGTCAATAGCACAGACGGCTGCGGTAGGTGACTATAGTCAACTTTTCAGACAACTGTGTGCATCCATCTCCAAGCGTTATTAACCAAACATGTACATGTTCCTAAGTTTTGTGCACTGTTTCTATTCCATCCAAAAACACCTATATCACATTGTTTTGAATAACTGGGCTCACATTATGTTTATTTTGACTGTAGAAATACAAAAATTACTGAACAATTTAAGGGCCTGTGAAACGTATTAAAATACATGAGGCACTACATGTATCAGTTGTAATGGTGATTCAGACTCAAATTCTAAGCCTGATAATGGCAATAAATCAGAATCGGAATCACATGGTCAAACTTTGTGGTACAAAGAAGACATGCGTGATACAGATGCAACACTAATTACGATTCTGACCACAACCATAGGGCCCTGCGAAGCTTTGAAATTGGATTCAATTTTGAATATAAAATTGGTATTCCGTTCAATTCGAAATAGTCTTCCCGATTCATTTCCCTTCAAATCCTTTCACTGGAATATAGCTTGGCATCAGTCATATTCACTGTCTCATAGTTCAGATGGAAATTGTACATAAATAATACTGAAAGTGATGACTGAGTGTAATTTCCAATACATTAACATTAATAGCATCTGCACTCATTCTGCCAACCATGCTAATTCCAGTCTCACCAGTCACTACCACTGCTGGAAGCAAATAAAAAGTTTTCAAGCAATCTTGACAATGAGCTGTTGCTTGTGGCTAGCCCCGTGCAGTACATAATACAGGCAATACACACACTCATTTCTGTTTTTGAACTGTAACACTTGCTGGGTAATATCCCACCTACATCATCAAGGTATACCTTTGGCGAAAGCATGCCTTGATGACATAGTTAGAATATTTTATCAGTTGGGACTTGAGCCGTCGCAGTCACAACAAATCAGGTTTACAGCACCCCCCCCCCCCCCCCCCCAATCAGTCACCTTCTAGTCACCCCTGATTTGATTCAACATTCGATTTGAATCACAAATGTGTGATTTGCAGAGCCATCAATTGCCACATCTACTGACAGTTATACAATTTTTGCCATATAAATGGAAGAAGTGGTACCCAACTATATCTTACCGGGTATGTGAGGTTGATCTTGTGAATAGCTATACATAATATATAACTAGAGAAAGTGTCATTTCAGGATGACACAAAAAGATACCCCTGCAACCTAGCCTGCTGTACCTCAGTCCACAAATCTGCAAATGGCAACAACAATTCATGCATGTTCTTATCATGGTTGTTCAGTATCCAAAATATCAAATCAATCAAATTAAAATTTTGAGACTAGTTGCGGATGCAGAGAAAATATAGACTAGTTCAATTTTGAAAAACTTTTGGTAAATAAGGTGCAGAACATAGCCTAACGATATGCTCAAGTTCATAACATGGTTATTAAGCCTTTACCCAATGTAATGGCCAAAACCACGCCAGCGATATTCACAAAAATCGCCAGTTAATTTTCATTACTTTTTTCATTTTTGTCTCAAAAACATAGGTTATGACCCCTCTTTGGAATGAGCCCATCGAGCTCATTCCAATGAGGGGTCATAACCTATGTTTTTGAGACAAAAAATGAAATAATTAGTTATTCAAGAATTTTGTTTGCAACTGTCGTCTGCTGTTCATGTTCGGTAAAGGGTTAACTGGTCGGGTGCTAAATTATGTTTGGGTTAGCTAAATTTGTTCTCATGTCTTTATTTTGCCTTGTTACAATTTGTGGAAGAGTGCCTATGGGCACTCTCCCACAAATTGCAACAAGGCAAATCCTTTCAGACTAAACGATTCACTTCAAAGATCATACGAGGCACACCTACTCTGAATATGAAGCCTTCATTTATTTGTCCATGTGATACACTCAATTCTGAGTAAAGCCCAAATTTGGACTTCCAGCACTCAAACCTTTTCCTGTTAATCAAGCAAAATAGCAAAATTATCCAATCTAAAGTGTGATACTAGTTTCTAATAAAAGCTCGGGATAGATTTGTGCAATAATCTAAGTGAAAAATGGAAATAACTCTTGAAAAATATAGTGCAGCAACATGATGTAATGATATGCGCAAGTTCATTTCATGGTTTTTCAACATACAAAATATAAAAAAATATACGATGAAAAGTGTGTGACTATAGTTGCAGATAAAAGCTCAGGACAGACTTGTTCAATAATCTAAGTGAAAAACAGAAATCCTGATAAATACAGAGATAGAAATAAGGAATGACTTTCGTAACATGTTTACAGGTTAAGCCTAAGTTGACATTTGTAACCCATTGTAACCTATTTTCGCTAAATTATAATTCATATCCTGTCACTTTTTATGACAATTTATGGAAAAGCCTCATTAATATCATGAAGATTTTTATTTTGAACAGAATTGTACATTTGACCATTCATTGCATAATGTTAAGTGTTTGCATTCATTAAAAAAAATACTGTATGCCCTATCAATATCTCAGTTCAGCCATCTGAACGTAGTGTCTACCTACCCGTCCACAACAGTGGGTCGGAAGGTCGCCACTTTGTTCAGATTGCTGAAGTTATCAATATCTGTGTTTCAATCCAATGAACTGTGGATCACATGATCAACCATCAACAGTGGAGGTTGGCTATTTTTCGATTCAGTTGACAGTAAAATGCTATAGCGAATGGTGTACAGGTTACGCATTTTTAAATCCCTGTAACCTCCCCATGATCTGAACAACCATTCGCAACTTATTTCCAGATCTGAAAGTAAGGTCAGCAACATGGTGTAACAATACGTGCAAGGTAATATCATGGATATTCATCATTCAAAAAATCAAAAGTATTCAAAGGTTAGTAAGTGTGAGACTAGTTGTGCTGGGCTTTTATTTAATGCTCAGGCATCAATTCACGCTGAAAAATTAAGTCATATTCCCCTGTCGGTCGGCAAAACGAAATATCAAAATGATATTTAGAAATCGATATTTCATCGTAGGTTCATTTCCACTGTCTTCGATGTTCAGTGGCAGCACGTTTAATGGGCCGATAAACATTTACATGCAATCATCACAGAGTCAGCACATCAGTAATGAATTCCAGAGTCCCAAATACAAACAAATTCGAATAATTGATAGTGACAGTGACTAAATCAATTCATTAAATCAGCGGTTTCAAAGTTTGACTTTCTCATTCACCTTCCAGCGAAAAGCCGAAATCACTTTCAAATTTCTTCAGTTCAACTTCACACGTCTTCAGTGCATTGAGTTCAAAAAAAATAAAATGACGTGTCTTGTTATTGAAAATAAGAAAGTGGTGTTTTTTGTTATTGTTCTATTTCTTCGAAACACATTGCGATTATTTCAATTCGCCAGCCTTGGTAAATCGTAAAGTTAGGGGAGAAATAAGACGGGACTACTTTTTGTGCGGATATTCACACATTCCAATGGTTGGAGTTTGGTTGTTGTAATTTTTGTATGGACGCCGGTTCGGCACATAAATTTTGCGCCTTAATGGCAAATAAAGGCCACAAATTGGAGAGTTTGTAGTCGTAGAGCATTAAATAAAAAGAAAATTCACGAAAATTTGATGAATACCGAAAATATCTCATTCGTGGCTACAAGAAATATGAGGATCTTCACTCGCGACTGCGTCGCTCGTGAAGATCCTCATATTTCTTTGTAGCCACTCACGAGATATTTTCGGTATTCATCAAATTTTCGTGAATATCCTCTATATATTTCATCTAAATTTGGAAGAATCCATTTGCATTCTCACGAAAATGGTTACAAGAGTCCATATCTACTATGAGTGTCACAAGATCACATGAGGCCACCATGGTTGAACCACTGTTGTATACTGATTACACATGTTAGCTCTTCACCCAACACAGCTTTTTAATTTTTAAAACATAAACCAAATTTGATAATTAAAAAAAAACCCAAAACAATATTTACCTATAAAACCATACATATATGGCTGTCATTGGACCTGGCTCAATGAGCCGGTTACAATGACAGCCATATTTGTATGGTTTTAATGACAAAGTGTCAGGATATTTCAGGTCGTGTTAGCCTTGTATTGGTTAATTTCTGCCGCTATGTCAGGTAAAGGATTAAATTGACTCAATTCTTTTCACGCAAATTCTAGTAGAGGTGCAGCGAGAATCTACATGGATTCTGGCTGTTTTTGTTGCACAAATCTTTGTGTGAATAGACTCTTGGACTCTTGTCGAAATATAAGCCCTGTTGTGGATAAAAGTTTGGAATGGACTAATAGACAGACAGACGGATGCAAGGATCCCTATATACCCATCTAAACCTGGGGCATAAAAATCATTGTCCCATTCTGAAAATAAACCTTTCAATGAGATCCCTAGAACAGTTTTAAAATTATATATAACCTTTAGTCTAATTACCCATATTTTGAACACCGAGAATCACTCAGAATATTCACTGACAAAAAGTTAAAATCTTATTGTAAATTTTATGCCATACAGTAAGTGATGGTAAAATTGGATGCAGAATTTTGACCAAATCATGACTGGTTACAATTTGGTCAAAAGTTTCTGTCCGCTTTCCTAATAACACTGCAGATTCTCACCCATTAACCCTTTACCTAACATGAAAAGCAGATGACACTTGCAAAAGAAATTCTTGAATAACTAATTTTATTTCATTTTTTGTCTCAAAAACATAGGTTATGACCCCTCAATGGAACAAGCTTGGCAAGATCCTTCCAACGATGGGTCATAACCTATGATTTTGAGACAAAAAATGAAAAGAAATAATGAAAAATAATTGGCGATTTTTGAGAACAGCGCTGGCTGATTTTGGCCTTTACGTTGGGTAAAAGGTTATAAAAAAGGATGCGAGAACATTGAATCTAAGATTGTTTGTTTTCTTGACTTTGCAGTACCAGTGCCTGGTCCAGAAACACGCCACTTTTGTGATGACAGTACAATGGAGCTCATTTAATTGCATATCTCTTAATAGAATAATCATACTGAACATAACTTCCAAACACAAAAATATTTACCATACCTTCAGTACAAATTTGACCTGTTAATTACATATAGATTTTGGATTAAACTCCTTCTAAATGAATAAAAAATCTTCTGATGTGCCATTAAGTTACCCTGACAACAACCAAACTCCCTTGTTTATAGGCCCTATTTGACCTCAGTTCATCCAGTATAGGCATTTAATCTATTATATCTTCTTTGACAGAGCTCCATGAAAAGTGCTTAGTTTATCTCTAGAATACAGGATAGTGGCCAAATCTCTATTAACCCTTTACCTAATGAACTGGCCACATAATATGCAAATTTAACAGATGAAACAAGAGCTGGACTGTCATCCGGTGCATACCCCCACGTGGTGTACCGCCTAGTTTGGGCATACCTATGACCAACAAATATCATTTATGAATATTCTCATATGGACTGTCACTGACAGGTGGATGCACGGACGGACAGACACAATCCAGTATACCCCCCACCCCATTTTCTTCGAAAGTTTTCAACAATTTCTAAGTCAAAAGGTATGGTAAATTGTTTGGTGTTTGGAAGTTTTATGCAATGAGGCAGAAGCCTTTGTCATAGGCAAACTGAATGCCATATTTCACTGAAATCCGATAACCCCAATCCAGTATAGCCCCCCCCCCCCTCCAATTTTCTTCGAAAGTTTTCAACAATTTCCAAAATTTCTTAGTCAAAAGGTATGGTAAATTGTTTGGTGTTTGGAAGTTTTATGTAATGAGGCAGAAGCCTTCGTCATAGGCAAACTGCATGCCATATTTCACTGAAATCCGATAACCCATACAGAGATACAGGCTGAACAGACAAATAATGTCTATTTCCAACAATTTCTAAGTCAAAAAAGAGGGATAACTCTAAAAAGTAGAATGTGAGAAATACCGTTGAATCCTTTTTATAAAGCCTGTGCCATAAGCAGTGTTCACAGCAAATTTCATTGCAATAGAACATTCGATACCTGAGATACAGACTGAACAGACAAAATTTGGCTCGGACAGACACAATTTCTCAGTGAACAAGTAATAAAAAGAAAAACAAGAATGTTACTAAGGTAACACATGATACCCGAGATACAGACTGAACAGACAAAATCTGGCTCGGACAGACACAATTTCTCAGTGAACAAGTAATAAAAAGAAAAACAAGAATGTTACTAAGGTAACACATGCCCCCCCCCCCCCCCCCCCCGTGACCTTCACCTTGCAGATGCGGCGGAAACTATTATATACGTGACACACCTTCTGACTGTCCTTAATATTTGTAAAAAGTTTAACAATTGTACTGATTCGTTTCTGAGTTATGGCTGAGACACGAATATTGACCGATTTTTAGTGTGACCTTGAAATGTGACCTTGAAGGTACGAACCCGGCTATGGTGTGTGACACATCCTCCCATGGTCCTTTATAATTATGTGAAGTTTGATGACTACGGCCCTAACAGTTTTCGAGTTATTGGCTCGGACACACACGCGGACGGACACACGCACACTTCAATCCCTATATGCCACCCGACTTAAGTCGGGGGGCATTATAACTAGTGTGGGCATACTTATAGAAAATAATAATTTACTTGAGTTATGAATATTCTTGGACGGACTCACACATGGATGCACAGATGCTATGATGGACAGACGGATGCACGGACACATGTAATCCAGTATACCCCCATATTCTTCGAAAGTGGGGGTATAAAAATATTATTTTTTAAAAAAATTCAATAAAACCATATATATCATGTGTCCCCTCATTTGAACAAGCTCATTGAGCTTGTTACAATGAGGGGGTCACATGATATTGTTTAGGAGACATTTGTGGAAAAAACTGGAAAAATAATATTTAAAATAATGAATTTTGACATCACCTGCATTGGGTAGAGGGTTAATTGAATAAATTTCACAGACAAAGTGGCTATTAACAGTACTGTTCAAGTACAAACTTCTGCCATGGTTCAAATTAAAAGACTTTTCAGACATTTCTATCTATTTATAAGGACTTTTCTAGAATCAGACATGTATGTGCAGTTATGATCATTAACACTTTCAGGCCAAAAATAATCAAAAACAGAAAGTAGATTTGGTACACTATTTATGTGCAATGTACTAGTACATGTACATGAATTTCCTATCAATGTTTGTCCATTCATACCTTACTGGTGTGTTCAGTAGATTATAGAGAGGTCTTCAAACAAAGTTGCAGTTCATGGACAACATGGTTGGCAAGCTGGTGAGCCATGAAGTGCAAGTTTGTATGTTTAGTTCTCAAGTTTCCAGTGGACTTCACAGGTATAGTACACTGAGAGTGATTAATATTAAAACACCCATGGAATGAAGTTTCCACCCACAGCAGGCAAACATTCATCATCATTGAAGAAGTATAGGAAGTACATGCAAAGTTTCAGCTGATTCCAGAGATCCATCTACTGAAATGTAACTCGTGCTTCAGCTGCTATCTTCGAGAATCTTTAAAATTGCGTCTGGGATAATGTTCCACACTGTAGGGGCAGGCCTGAAAATAAGCAGTCTGACATTTGCAAAATGAGGTCCCCAGAGGGTGAATTTGATGATGCTATCCCATACAGTGGGCCACTTTATCCTCTGGGTACCTCTTTCTGTTTAGTTTTGAGACCCTGATTCAGATTGAGGTTCACAGAGGGTAAATTTAGACAGCTGGGTAGCATCACTAAATTCGTCCTCTGGGGACCTCATTTTGCAGATGACAGTCTGCTTATTTTCTGGCTTGTGTAGGGGTTCTAATCCCACTGTCAGCTCCCCCATTGGGAGTGACTAGATTAGACAAAATAAAATTTAGGATGTCAAGGTGCCATTACATTAGTTATATCTATTTGAAGAGTGCCTCTGACCTTGAGTCAGAAGAGGGTCAGGTGACTCATTGGCAACAGATTTATACTTCAGATCGAAAGGTTGAAGGTTTGATCAGAACCCACAGCATCATCATTGTGTCCTTGGGCAAGGCTCTTAATCCCAAATGCCACACAGTGTACTAAAGCTTACTGTATGTTGATTGTACAATTATATGTATGCCTTCAACCAATGTTAACCTTTGGTACTTAAGCTTCCTCTCTTCATAAAACTATCTGACACAATAAGACACTGGCTGTTGAAAGTGTTCTTAAACCTCAGTACATGAATGAATAAATGAACCTGAACTTAGGATCATGGACATAAGTCAAGCTATATTTTTAAAGCAAAAAATGATTTTTTTTTAGTCAGGCCGAAAAAGTTAAAAATCTGTTTTTAAGACATACCCCCCCCACGCCCCCCCCCCCCCCCCCCACCGCATAGTCCTTTTGCCTGCTCTCTTTTTATAACCAATGCAAACTTAAAAAATAATAATTAAATGGTTTATGTCTCATATTTTATCCAAGTTAATAAAATTGATAAATTTGTCCCTTGAGTGCAACAAGCATAAATTTGTCCCTTGAGTGTAACAAGGGCCTTCTTGCACTCGAGGGATGAAATACACCACCACTCATGCTATTCTGTAGATTATGAGTCCTAAAACATAAAAAACAAGAGGCCCAAAATGGTTCAAAGAAGTATTTGGAGTCACATTCCATTAGACATGGTGCATCAACACTACAAAGGAATGAAGTCACGAAAGGCAAATTTTATGGAAAAACACTAACTAAGGGATTTGAACAAACTTGAACCTAACCTGCTCTCCTACCCCTACCCACCCCCACCACATTAGAGAGCCCAAATATTAAGTCAGGAACTCAAATTGAACAAACTTGAATCTGAAAATTCCCTCATATCACAGATAAAATTCAGGCTCCCATAGGTAGCCCAAATTAATAACCCAGGAGCTCAATTTCAACAAATATGAATCTGACTCCCCTATAGATTTTGTATACCAAAAATGAAAGGATTCTGACTGGTGGATCTGAAGAAGATTTGACAAAAAAATTCCTCATATTGCACCAAGTTAATATTACTAAGTTAATATTTGGGCTCCCATCGGGAGCCCAAATATTTAACCAGGTAACCGATTTGAACAAACCTGAAATTGACCCACCTTGAGATGTTGTGTACCAAATATGAAAGGATTCTGACCAGTGGAAATGAAGAAGAAGAAATTTCCTCATATTGCACTAAGTTAAAATTCAGGCTCTCATAGGGAGCCCCAGTATAAACCCATGGACTCAATTTGAACAAACTTGAATCTGATCCCTTCATAGATGTTGTATACCAAATATGAAAGGATTCTGACTGGTGGATCTGAAGAAGAAGATTTAAAAAAAAATTTCATCATATTGCACTAAGTAAAACTTTGGGCTCCAACAGGGAGCCCAAATATTAACCCAGGGACTCATTTTTAACAAACTTGAATCTGACCCCCTAGAGATGTTATATACCAAATATCAGAAGATTCTAATTGATGGTTCTGGAGAAGCAGATATTTTTTAACTTTGGAAAACAATTTATGGGTCCTATCAGAGAAATGCCCCTTGTAAAGCCCCCTGTGGGCATGGCAACTTTATTTGAACAAACTTGAATTGACATATGAGAAGAAACATATCAAGTTTGGGTCAGTTAGGTCCAGTGGTTTATGAGCAATTGATAATGTAAAGTTCATGCCGGATGGACGATGGACAGATAGACAGATGGATGACGGACAGAAAGTGATCACATAAGCTCCCCCTGACTTTCAGTCAGGTGAGCTAAAAACCAAGAACATGAACTTTTCATGGCAAAGAAATAAATACAAAAATAAAAAATAAAATAAGAAACCACCTGGCCCACAGGCAAGTTTACACAAAATGGATAGAGATGCAGAAGATCTACTTTGTGGGGCCTTATTCACAAACATTTTTTGCTAGTGTCATTTTCTTTTCATTTTGGATAACAATAATTCTTCCAGTTGCTCAGTGGTTCTCTCTAGGTACTCCGGCATCCTCCAGATGCAGAACTGTCCGTAACAATGTGATTGATCATGAGACCCTGGTTGTTGAAAGTGTTGCTAAACTCTGATAAACAAACAATAAAGCAATTCTACATCCAGATGGTCCATTGGCTGAAACTTGCTTGTCCTTTGTCAGGAAATATCAATTATTGCCTTGGTGGAAAATCTGCCCATTGTGTTTAATGGAGGTAATCCATTCTTCTGGTACTGGGAGAAATGTGTCGAGATGAGCCAATTCTTTGAAAAATGCCAAACGTGCATATATGCACTTGTCATTCAACTTAACTATAAAATTGTGAATGCCAGAAATTTCTTGTCTTCAAACTGTTCATCCATTCATGTTAAGAATGGCTGAGTATCAGGTACAGATAGCATTACCCTACAAAGGTCAATAAAAGTTGTGTGAAAACATGTAGCTAACTCAAGTGCTTCATTTATCTCAACATTTATTATGAACAACTGCTGGAGCCATGAAGGAATCTGTTTATATAAAATAGTCTTACACCAATACTATGAGATAACAAAAACAAATTGCATCAAGTAGAATACAATAGGAATCAATTCAAGTTCAAGGACAAGAAGAAGAAAATTTCTCCACTGGTTTTGTTTCTTAAATAATATAAAAATAATATATGAATACTTGAGATCATTTCCTCGAAAATACTTTAGGTGCTTTTCTCTTATAGGGGTCATGGGTGGAGCGAATAGGAATGTCTGGGCATGTGTGTGTGGGTGGGGCTGAAATGTGGATGGAGGGTTGCAGGACCGTCTCCCAGAAAATCATGCAAGCATTTTTGTGAACTAAGATGCGATCTGGGTGATTTTTGGGCACTATAATTCCCCAAAATTGTCCAGCTCACACAACAGGCCGGCATTGTGTAAACAGGCACCTTATTGTGGTAGTCACCACTCCACTGTGGTCAGTGACTCAGATAATCGCCATCTTGAAACGTAAGTTGTTCAATATTAACTCCTTGCATGCTGCTGGCGGATATTCCCACCCATGACAGATTTTATCTTGCCACTGAAATATGTAAGTTAAATTTAGATGAATTTTCCATTAAATCTAGTCATGGCTGCTTCACAGCAGCCATGACTAGATTTTATGAAAAATATCTTGAAAATACTCAGCAGGTTGACAGTTAAGGATGACAAATAGGATAAAAAGCAATTAGATGTACACACCACATCAGTTAGGATAATAATGCAGTACATGGAGAGTGGATTACCACTAAAACACCCATGGAGTGGAGTTAGCAATAACTCATTGTCTGTGAAAAATCATAAGTATGCCAAGCAAAGTTTCAGCCAATGGACCTAACCAGGTTTAACTCTGAAGTCCATTGGCCGAAGGGCCACACTGCACCAAATTCAAGGACTTTCAAGGACAATCGGTATAGTAGGATTCATGTATAGTACTGAAATAAGTTGCAGGATAACCACTCCAATAGTTCTCTCATAGTTGATTCCTCAAGTAGAAAAAGGCACCTTCTGAAAAGATAAATTGCAGATGGTGCCTTGTCCCACTCAAGGGTCGATTCGTTCTCTGTTGGAGCAATTAAAGTTGTTCCAAGAAAGGCTTTAGAGAACCAGTTAACAAAAAACGTTTTCAATTACTTTCAATGACCTTTGGGATTTCAGGTCTATTTTCAAGTACTTTCAAGGACTAGAAGTTAAATTTTTTAATTACCGGACCTTCAAGGACCCATGGTTACTCTGTTATCAGAGGATCAATGGTTATTGCTTGAGTGGAAATTTCACTCTGGGGGTGTTTTTTAGTAATCCACTCTCCATGTACTGAAGGAGTGTTGTCCACATTCAAGTATTTTGAACTCTGTTGATAAAAAAAAATGTGAGAGGGCTGAAACACCTCCAGCCCCCATGCCCCTGTCAAACATTTGCTAATGGGAAAGAGCAAGATTCCTGTACTTGAATAAGAAGTGAATTCCAAGAGTTTCCAGGACCTTCCCTGCATAATCAATGGTGTTCAAGGAGCCAGAAATGGAAAAACCAAGGATTTTCAAGAATATACTAGGGCCAAAAAACAAGGGTTCACACATCCAAGATCTACATGTACCCACAAGGGACTTTTGCTCAATACCGCCAATCTAAATGTCATATTACAAAGAGATCTTCAGCCTAAAGCATGACTGATATACATCCTTGGCTTTGTAATGAGATGAATATTTGCAGAATAAACTCATCTGATCACCTGGGGCCTTATGTTTCAAGGGTGTTCAAGGAAGGTGTTAATATTCAGGGATTTTTCAAGACTTTGGCAATGGATTTCTAAATTCCAAGACTTTCAAGGAATTTAAGTGGGGAACCCTACTCCGAGGTGCCAAATAAGAGTGTCGACATGCTTATTAATTTTGCTGAAAAATTCCTTGCCATCACTGTTATTTGGTACTGAGACATAGAGCAAAAATGCCATCACTGTTATTATTTTCAGACCAAAATCTGAGCCATCACTGTTATTTGGCCATCACTGTTATTTGGCACCTCAGAGTAATGGGTTATGTCAAAAAAAGAGGACTGCCTGAAATATG
This sequence comes from Pictodentalium vernedei, assembly GCA_031216915.1. Classification (NCBI taxonomy): domain Eukaryota; kingdom Metazoa; phylum Mollusca; class Scaphopoda; order Dentaliida; family Dentaliidae; genus Pictodentalium; species Pictodentalium vernedei. The sequence continues at coordinate 294,053,943 of CM062289.1, forward strand.
TTAAGGAAATTAGGTAACCTACTTTCAGGTCACCCTAATGTGTACAGCCTTGTAAGGTAATATGAGCCAAATAATCAATGAACAGGATTATAACAATTAACAGGATTTGGGTCATTTTCCTATCTTCTAGTTATAAACTTAGCATTTATTCTATTATATCTTGTTTGATAGAGCTTGTTGAGCTCTATCAAACAAGATGTAATAGATTAAATGCCTATATTGTATGTATTGAGGCCAAAAGGGTCTATAACTGCGGTGAATTCAGTGAATGTCGGAATAATTCTTCCAAGAGATTACAAGATTTTTTATTCAATTAAAAGGAGTTCACTTTATAACCTATGTGCAATTAAGAGGTTCTGTATTAAAGGTATGGTAAATGGTTTGGTGCTTGGAAATTATATAGAATTTACAGGGTTATTCAGTTTAAAGATATACAATTAAGTGGGCTCCACTGTATAACAAGAAGCCATTGCATTTGCAATTGTGTATCACATAACAGCATTTCATAAGCATATTATAGGACAATCATAGCTACAGTACAGTCGCTGTGGAAAGCCATTTTTTCACAGGTCCATGTTGAACGTGAATAAGCATGGAAAAAAGTGCAGCAATATTTCCCGTTGACATCTGTGGCAGTATCAATTCGGCATTCCGTGTTTCCTTTCAAGGGTCGTCCATGGCTCTAAAGCTTTCACAGAATTTCCGAGGAGTTGCCATGGAACAGATTAAAGACGACACAGTCAGAGTAATCTACAGTTCATCGCTGCGATTGTCTTCGCCATTTGAATAATACAAATGTATCATTAGGTTGTTGCCGTTTCTGGAATTTCTGATATTTTCAGGAAAAAAAATGCCTTTTCTGAACAAGAATTACGGTAGAGAAAAGTCATAAAGCAACTCGAAAAAAATTATTATTTCTAATTTTTTTAATTATTACTCTGAATTACTGTGAAAAAAAATCTGGTATGGTACTTAGAGATTATCGTTAAGCATATCACACCCAGTGATTGCTTTAATTAGTTCCATGCGAGTCATGCTAATAATTTAACCGTGAAGTGGATTAACTTCACAACTCTATAGTTGGAGATTCTGCTGAATGTTTTCTCCACAATTTTAATCTGTTTCCCGCCAGTCCACAGGATCAGTGACATGTGAAACAATTAGTCACAGAGTCTATGGAAGTTTGGTTCTGATATTGGTCCATGGATTGCACGGGGATGTCCACTGTGGACCCATGGAAAAGTGGCTTTCCACAGTGACTGTGCTGTATGCATGGCCACATGACTGCTTCTGTTCAGAAAGTTAACAATTACTTGAAAATTTTCGCAACAAAGAAAATAATTGTGAAATTCTATGATTTTCTATGATTCATTTATTGGTGTTTGAATTCACTTACTGTGACCATCTATGACCCTGTTGCAAGGCTTATACTGTGAGGAGATTCCGAGAATCGATTCTCGTAAAGATTTGAGCAACAAAACCAGAGAGAATCCATGTAGATTTCTGCTGCACCTCTGTTGGATTCGCGTGAAAAGAATTGAATCATTTCAGCTGATGTTTTAAAAATTAAAAAGCTGCGTTTGGGTAACATGTGTTATTAGTATACATCAGGGGTTCAACCATGGGGCCTCAAAGGATCCTGGGACACCCACAGCAGATATGGATTCTCGCAACCACTTTCAGGAGAATCCAAATTAATTCTCCTAAATTAGATGCGATTAAACCCTGCCTATTGTTGAAACCACAACACAAAAGTACTGTGATCACAAAAGCATACAATTTCAATTGAATCCTGTCTACATGGACCACACTCCACGTAAAATTATCTTTCTGCTTTTCTGCCGATAGCACTGGAGAATCTCACCTTTTGAAAAGAAATGTGAGAACATGGAGTTGGAGATGTTACCTTCATTTGTTTTTCGTAATTTGATCATGATGTCCCAACATTTTATATATGAAATTTTGAGCCACTTGTGTTATATGTCCGCAACCCAATTGAAATCTCATCGAGAAAATACCACTTTTGTGATCACTAGGTCTTTAAATTAGTCTAATTTGGGCACAATGGCAAATATGGTTCAACCATATTGTGCCCTGGTCAGTGGTGGGAGAGAAAAATGTAAAACTTTTCGCCTTCTCTTGAGTTTATTTCACATATATTTCTGGGTTTTTCCCCTATAGAATCACGGTTTACAGCTTCTTTTTACCGGTCTTCATCTTTATTATTAGGTCTCCTCCTTGCGCTAAAGTTTACTCGAAAGTTACACAGTTTTCGAGGGTCAAGCCAAAATACAATTGGAGGTAAATTTACACATGGAATTGAACTTTTAACCCACCGAGTAATTTTAAAATATTTTTAAGCAATTCTGGTCATGGCTGCTTCACAGCAGCCATGACTAGATTTGATGAAAAATATTTTAAAATTACTAGACTATAGATTTGAGCAAAATTCATGAAAATTTGACATAATAATTCATTGGTTAAAAAGTCTCTGTAATTTACAGAGGGAAATTGGGTTAAGTATCCCCAAATTTTACTTATTTTAATGGCAGAATATCTGCCAGCAGCCGCATGCAAAGAGTTAATAGTAAAAACTATTAATATGAACACAGTTGATCTCAGACTTTGAGTACATGGTCATACAGAGTTCTCCAGTGTGAAGTAATCTGCATCGATTGTGAAAAGGCAAAATATTTTTAACTGGCAAACTCTGTGGTATTTTGAATGTAATTATCTGTTGCATTGTTTGAATCCTCAGGAAGGCTGTGTATACTTTATTGCACGCATCAGGGAAACTTTGCAAAACGTTTTTAAACACCAAAAAATTTGGGCCAATCACATGTTTAGGTCACAGCATTTACTGTCGCCATTTGGGGGAATTTAAAGGTATGGTGGTCATTGTACTGTAAGTATTTATTTATTTATTGGGGTTTAACAACACTTTCAACAGCAAGGGTCACCTTGTGTCAGGCAGTTTTACGGGTGGAGGAATGCTGAGTGCCCAGAGAGAACTAATGAGCAATGGCGAGCAACTCCACACATGCAGAGTTAGCATTGTTTGAGGACAAGTGCACCATCGGCTTGCAGTATGCCTTAGTACACGGCGTCGCCATGCCACTGCGTCGGCAATCAGGATGAAGTGCCTTGCCCATGGACACAACGAAGTTACCTCTGGCAGGGATTGTACCATGCACCTTTTGGTTTGAATCCCAATGCCGTAACCACTGAGCCACCGCACCCCCTACTGTAAGTATTGGTTTTTCCTATCATTTATCATTTTAAATTATGTACCTGTTACAGTACTGTTGTTATAAAAGGCCGTGATTGGGTTGTGACACACAACAAACCACTGGGTCAAGATTTCAAAAACAAAAAACAACACAGAATTTAGAAAAACAAAGAAAAACTGCATCTCAGCTTCATTGCTTTTCTGGTGGGTGAAATTCTACATTGGTGTAGAAGGAAAAGCAGAAAGAAAATATTGACTGGATCACAACCCAGTTGTGATTCGATCAAAATGATCGATCTACGATTGTTATCACAGGACTGTTTTTGAGGACACACAAACCAAAAGTTCGTTCTGCATTCATTATATCAGTAGAACAGAATTTTTCTATCACAAGAAACAAGCATTGCTCCAAGCCTGAAAATAAGCAGACTGTCATCTGCAAAATGAGGTCCCCAGAGGGTGAATTTGGTGATGCTACCCTGCTGGGCACAAAATTTACCCTCTGTGTACCTCAGTCTGAATCAAGTTCAAGCCAAACCAGAAAGATGTACCTAGAGGATAAATTGGCCCACTGTATGGCAAATTCACCCTCTGGGGACCCCATTCTGCAAATGACAGGTTGCTTATATTCAGGCTTGCACTGCTCCTCTTTCTGTTACAAGAAACAAGCACTGCTCCACTTCCTGGTATCCCACGAGTAAATTTTACATGGTTTGTGGGAGAACCTGTGTAACCCTGCTTAACACTAAATGGAAAACTAAATCTTAAAAAAAAAATCCTGACAAATGTTTTTAAAGTTTGTCTGAGTCAAGCGGTTATTGAGACAGATCTCAGCAGATATGAGAGATTTTTAAATATTTACGCAACTACTTTCAGGTGTCATTTTCATTCTGAAAGCGGTCATGTGGAGCCAATCTCTACTCTCAACAATGGATTCTCTGTTGCTGAATGTGACGACAGCCAGTGATAGAGATCAGTTTAAGGTGCCACATCAACTTGCTTATCTTGCTGATAGCATGCAAGAAGCCTAGAACTTCTGAAATGCTACCTTATCGTGACATTATCAATAACAATTTGGAGAAAATTTGTAATACATATCAACCAAGCCCTGAACTGTTAAATGTTGTTTGTTGAAAGAAATCTAAAAGCTGTCACAATAAAAGCACATGCTGCTAAAAAAAAAACAAGGTTGCTCCCATTTATTTCATATTGTTTTGAAATTCATTCCTGAATGTGTTAACATGTAACTCCTTTTAGCTCAGAAAATATCAAACAAGACACTTTCAAGAGTTTTCCATACATGTACATGTACATGTAATAACTGTTTGAGTGCAGAAGCTGACCTTTATTAACCCTTTACCCAACATAATGGCAAAAACTGGCCAGTGTTATTCTCAAAAATTGCCGATTAATTTTCATTTTTTTGTCTCAAAAACATAGGTTATGACTTCTCATTGAAACGAGCTTGTCAAGCTCGTTCCAATGAGGGGTCATAACCTATGTTTTTGAGACAAAAAATGAAAAAAAATAGTTATTCAAGAATTTTGTTTGCAAGTGTTGTCTGCTTTTCATGTTAGGTAAAGGATTAACCCTTTATCTGATGCAGTAGAAATCAAAATGTATTATTTTAAATATTATTTTTTCAAATTTTTCAAAACTTTTCAACAAAACAATATCAGTGAACCCCACTGAAACAAGCTCAATAAGCTCATTCCAATAGGGGGTGACATGATACGGTTTTGTTGAAATTGTTTGAAAAATAAAATTTTTTCAACTGCTAAATTTGCATTTTACGTGGACATGTGCGGGTGACTTGTGAGATAAAGCGTAAACTGAAGGATGCAGAAATCACAGTTAACCATTAAGAGGCTGGAAGGGAGCGCGGTGGCTCAGTAGGTAGAGGTGCAGGCTGCAAGCCGAGAGGTCCTCGGTTCGAATCCCACCTGTGGCAACCGCGTTGTGTCCTTGGGCAAGACACTTCATCTCCATTGCCCGCGTGGGGGCACGATGGCGCCGTGTACTAAGGCGTACTGCATGTCGATGGTACGCATGTCTTCAACCAATCTAACCCTGCCTGTGCTGCAGTGCGGAGTTACGATGTTGGGGAGCTGGCAGCTGCTCGTCGTTGCTCGGTGGTTCTCTCCGGGTACTCCGGCTTCCTCCACCCGTAAAACTGTCACGGTCATGATTAGCCATTGAGCATAAATATGTGACCTTAAACATCAATAAATAAATAAATAAATAAATAAATAAATAAATAAATAAATAAATAAATAAATAAATAAATAAATAAGAGGCTGGAAACTTTTTTCAGAATTATTGCTTCTCCACAGCATGTAAGGCTTTGTAAGCCCTTGAGCTTGTTTAATAGACTGAGTGCTAGAAGTCAATTTTTGGGCTCCTCTGTCAACTGATGGTGCCTCAATTAAAAGGCTTCATATTCCATGGATGTGCTTCGATTCCTCTTGGAAGTAAACATTTTTTGTTCATATATATATTTGTTTTGTCACAAGTTATTGGAGAGTGCCAACAGGCACCAGGCCTCTCGAGGAGCAAATCGGTGGTGAGTGATATGTCACTCACCTGTTATTAAGATCAGATGAGTGATAGTAACTGCATATTCATTTCTATGAATTTACTGTTATGCATGATATGAAGATTTTGACATATCTAGGCATTTTACTGACAGAGGGCTTGATTATTTTTACCTCTATTTTACCTATGTAACAAGTCTGGATATTATGAGGCATATAGCTCATAACTATTAAATTGTTTCAGTTTACTGGAGAATGCCTATAGGCATTCTCCAGTAAACTGAAACAATTTAATATTTATGAACAAAGGGCATTTTAACATTGCTGAATCATTTGTGAAATAACTGCTGAAGACAAAGGCCAGTGCTGTGGCCTCCAGCTCTCAACCAGTTAAGAGGCGAGTGATCAAACGCTCGCCACTTTAGAAATTTAGGCCATTATCAGGCGAGTGCGAGTGATCACTCACCATTCCTTGAGAGCCCTGAGGCACTCTACAAAGACAGGGCAAACCCATATGAACCAATTCTAACAATCAAACCTAATCCAGCATGCTACCAGTTAAATTAGCAGTGATTTTCTGTCAAGTCTTGACTGCCAACACAGGCAGCCAAGACATGACTAATTTTATGAAATTTAACAACTTACAATGGCCAGTACTTCCTCATAAATACAATTGGGGCACATTTCCTGAATCTGTGAAGCTCAACATTTCTTGAATCTTGGAAAAATCTGCCCTCTAGGGTTAAAAAGATAACAATCCTTTATTGGATTAGTGATGAAATGGTCAGGAAATTATATTAACAGTTAACTATGTAGTTATAACCATTTCACTTACAATTAACCATTCATTACTCTGAACAGACAATATGAATATGCCAGGATGCTAAACTACGATAATGACAGGCCTTTAGATTGATTTATTTTGGGCACATCATTTTCTCATGGCTTTAAACATGCTCAAATTACCAAAAATTCCATTTTAATGGAATATTGTTGATTTTTAAAGTTGAAAGTACATATAACTTTACACAGCACGAAACGAAAAGAAAATCATTTTGTAAGCTGAAAAATTTAAAATCTTTCTATAATTTGAGCTGTTCTGTTTGTTGTGATGTGCCCTATCTCTTCAGTCTCTGTGGGGCTGCTCGCCTTCAAACTTGGAAGTATGTGTATTTCTATCCGATATAATGAACTCGACATGTTTGTAGGCAATATTTTGCATTATTTACCAAGAATCAGCAATTGTATCTCAAGATCGGTGTAGGTAAGAACACTTGATGATTCGGATTGTTCTATGGTACAGGGTTCATACATTCAAGCTTGGTTGAAATTCCAGTATTTTCCTGGATATTTCCAGTGTCCACAGAGCACAAGCATTATCTATGCCAAACACTTTCTATTTATCATATTGACAAGAGTTTGTTTGGGGTGGTAAATTAGTGTAAGGGTAACGAAAAGTAGAAATTAAGTATATTTCCAGCATTTACCAACTTGAAATCATTTCTCCATTTTTGAAGGACTGGAAAATGCAAAACCATTTTCCCAGTATTTTCCAGTCTGGCATACAAACCCTGATGGTAACAGGGTGGTAACTCAAATGCCAAATATTGAAAAACCATGCACAGCATGCATAGCTTGTGTTCATCCACTAGTAATTTTAACTGAAGTAAATCAAGTACAGTATTTTAGGATGTATATATACCATATTTTGGGCACAGCTTTTACCACCTCAATTTTGGGATAATCTAATAATGCAGTCAGAACATAAATGGACATAATTTGTATTTGCGCATTCAGAAAGTCAGAAAAACTCAGTCTGTGTGTAACTCATGCAAATCTTGAATAAAATACTTGGTGCCAGAGAGAATAGAACTTATGCAATTCTTGCATAAAATTTTATGCCAGATTTGCATAAGCCATATTCCATGTGTTTCCCATTGTCTAAATTCACTAGAATAAAAGATGTCCACACTTCTGTCATGAGAGAGTGCAAAACCGGTAGCAAAGATCATTACTGAAAAAATTTGATAGCCATTCAGTTTCAGCCCAGTTTAATAGTTTCAATACTAAACGAGATAAGTTCAAAAACATTAGTATAGTGGAGCCCACTTAATTGAATATCTGTTAACTGAATAACCCTGTTAATTGAATATAATTTCCCAACACAAAACCATTTACCATACCTGCAGTACAAATTTTACCTGTTAATTGAATATAGGTTATACAGTAAACTCCTGTTAATTGAATAAAAAATCTTGTAACCCTGACTCACCTCAGTTTTCCTTTGTTTATAGGCCTATTTGGCATCAGGACATCCAAAATAGGCATTTAATCTATTATATCTTGTTTGACAGACCTCATGGAGCTCTGTCAAACAAGATGTAATAGAATAAATGCTAAGTTTATCTCCAGAATACAGGAAAAAGTGACACAGTCCCTGTTAATTGAATTTATTTATTTATTTATTGGTGTTTAAGGTCACAGATTTCTGCACAATGGCTAATCATAACAGCGACAGTTTTACGGGTGGAGGAAGCCGGAGTACCCGGAGAGAACCACCGAGCAATGGCGAGCAACTGTCAGCTCCCCAACATACGAACTCCACACAAGCAGGGTTAGCATTGGTTGAAGACAGGTGCACCATTGACGTGCAGTACGCCTTAATACACAACAAAACAGTGCCCCCACGTAGGCAATGGGGGTGAAGTGTCTTGCCCAAGGACACAACGCGGTTGCCACAGGTGGGATTCGAACCGAGGACCTCTCAGCTTGCAGCCTGCACCTCTACCTACTGAGCCACTGTGCCCCCTGTTAATTGAATACTCCTGTTAATTGAATAATTTTCATTGGCAAAGTGGCTATTCAATTAACAGGATTCCACTGTATTATGGCATAACCAGTGATTGATAACATTTCTTGATCAAATCTGTACGAAATCGATTTTAAAGTATTATCGGAATATCATTTAGATGTCTTAACTTATGCTGTGGTGAAAAAGCTGACCTAATATCACAGTCACACTTCAGATTGAAAGGTCATTAATCTGATCCTGGCCCAGGATATCTCAATTGTGCCCTCAATCCTGAATGCCCAAGATATAGCATGTTTGGCACAGTGTGCCAATGCACACTGCACGTCTATGGTACACATGCTTCAACCAGTAAATAACCTGCTTATGGGGGGTTATTAAGTGGGAGAGCCCAACAGTTACCTGCCACAGCTCAGTGGTTTTCACTGGGCGCTCCAGTTCTTCCTCCTGTAAATATTTGGACACAAAATATTCCTAACTGTTGAAAGTGTCATTAATTTCCAATACATAAATTAATATATCTGGAGCTCTGGTTACACAGGCAAAATGCATTGAAATACAAATAACATGAGGCCTCTGAAAGTGGGGAATCAGGCCAATGCAAAATGCATCGATTCATGCAGGATTCCTACTGTGTGTGGGTGTTGACAAACTGTGACCAGAAGAAAATGGGGAGAAATTTGGGGCATGGCCTCTTGCAACCCCCTTTGGTGTTATTTTTGTTTTACAGGTGGACAGTTAACCCGGTGGAGAAAGCCAGAGTACCTGGAGCAGTGGTAAGGCAGTACTTTCCAACATACTACATGTAAGTGGCCTCAATCAGAGCTTGAGTCCTAGTACACTAGCTGAAGGCACAATGTGCCACTGTATTCTCATTTGAGCAATGAGGGTTAAGTATTTTGTTCAATGACACAAAACAGGTGGTACCAATCAGGACAGAACCCACAATCTTTCGAACACAAGTACAATGTACTAACCAAAGTCATAAGGTCCCCATTGACCTGAACAACAGTCACTGATATACATACATGCAATAACTTTCACTATACATGTTCCAGTCATTTACCTAGCAAAAACTGAGAAATATAAAATAAAGAAGCATTCCTGGAGATTTCTACAAAATAAAACTCCTATTCCTGTCCAGGACATTAAACCTCATGCCCTTGAAATGAGTATAATTTGGACACTAACCAAATTTGCCCCTATAAACTGAATGGACAACTTGACCAAAGATTTCTTGAGTTAAATTTAGATAAATTTTTTATCGAATTTAGTCATGGCTGCTTCACTACTTGACCAATGATTTCTTGAGTTAAATTTAGATAAATTTTTTATCGAATTTAGTCATGGCTGCTTCACAGCAGCCATGACTAGATTTGATGAAAAATATTTTGAAAATACTCAGCAGGTTAAAGGTTAAGTCTTAACCTGCTGAGTATTTTTTAGATATTTTTCATCAAATCTAGTCACGGATGCTTAACTCAACCATGCCTAGATTTGATGAAACATTCATCTAAATTTAACTCAAGAAATCATTGGTGAAATATTCCATTCAATTTACAGTAGAAAAATTTGATTAAATGTGCTCAATTATCCTTATTACAGTGCCAAAAGAAATCATGTTCTGGGCAGGAATATCCGAGAGCAGCATGTAAGTGTTAATGTTGCTGAGTGGTTCTGGTTGAATTGGTGTAAAGAGTGAATAATGATGAGGCAGACTTGTGAACCACGTAAAAGCTTTCAATATACTTGTCTAAGTTGTCAGTAAGAAGAGAAGACATTGTTGTCAAATGGATCACTGTACAGTGTTGAAGCTCTTTACATTAATGCTATTTGTGACAACAGTACTCAGTCCAGAGACTTCCAAAATCACAAAAATTCTGACCATGTCACGCTTCTGGAGTGTCAAGTTTGAGTCTTCCAGTAAAATAAAGCTAGCTTTGTATGGCATCATTCAACACAAATACTGGAGGATGATTGTTGCAAATATATCGCCCACCATTGTGTTGGACTGTAGGATTATACAGTACAGTAGAATAAATTAGTCTGATTTCATAAATTATATTCAGAAAATCTTTCCAATGGGGATATGTTAGGGTTTGACACAGTATCATCATTGATGAGAAGTCTGGAGTTGTATTCAACAGACAAAAATGAACTAATTAAGGGTCATAACTCTGCTCAATATGGCCGAACCATACTAGTTTTTGAACTCATTCAAGACATTGTTAAGAAAGTCTCAGGAGGGCGGTGGATCACTGGTTAGGGCATTGGACTCCAAACCAAAACGTTCATGATTTAATCCCCACCCAGGCTAACTGCATTGTGTCCTTGAGGCCAGGGCTAACTGCATTGTGTCTTTGAGCAAGGCACTTAATCCCAATTACCCGCATGGGGCATGGTGGTGCAGTGTACTAAGACATACTGCACGATAATGGTGCACTTGTCTCCAACCAATGGTAACCCTGCTTGTGTGGAGTTAGTATGTTGCGGAGTTTGATTCTCTCTGGGTACTCCAGCTTACTCTAACCGTAAAACTGTCCAACACGAGGTGACTCTGGCTGTCAAAAGTGCCATAAAACCCCAATAAATGAATAACAAGAAAAGTTAAACTTACCCATCCACCCACCGACTTCATCAAAATAGAGGTAAAGTTTTTAAAAAAAAAAACCTTGACCAATAACAAATTTTGATATCGTGTGTAATGGGTAAAGTGTTAAACTTAGAACAGTATTAACCCTTTACCCAACGTAACGGCCAAAACCGGCCAGCACTATTCACAAAAATCGCCAATTATTTTCATTATTTTTTGTCTCAAAAACATAGGTTATGACCCCTCTTTGGAACGAGCTCATCGAGATCGTTCCAATGAGGGGTTATAACCAATGTTTTTGAGACAAAAAATGAAAAGATTAGTTATTCAAGAATTTTGTTTGCAAGTGTCGTCTGCTTTTCAAGTTTTTTTGTTTTTTTTGTTAGGTTTAAAACAACACATTAACAGCCAGGGTCATATCATGTCGGTGAGAGTTTTACGGGTGGAGGAAGCCGGAGTACCCGGAGAGAACCACCGGGCAACGACGAGCAGCTGTCAGCTCTCCAACATCGTAACTTTGAACTCTGCACCGCGACACAGAGAGGGTTAGATTGGTTGAAGACATGCGCACCTTCGACGTGCAGTACGCCTTAGTACACAGCGTCATCGTGCCCCCATGTAGGCAATCGGGGTTAAGTGCCTTGCCCGAGGACACAACGCGGGAGCGCGAATCAGTCGCTGAAATGGTCACCCATCAAACTACTAACTGCGCTCGATGTTGCTTTACTTCAGTGATCTGACGAGAACTGGTTACCACGACGCCACCGCGCCCCGCTTTTCATGTTAGGTAAAGGGTTAAAAGTACTATATAAAATACAGTACACTACTGTATGGTTGCCTTGGACTGGTCATAATCCACACGTGGGCAGTGATGTCTATGCATGCATTTACCAGGTAATAAAAACTATAATCTGCAAAATTTTAATATAAACCCAGTGCTTCATTGATTACATTTGAGAGTCCTGTTATACCCTTGTGCATGCAACCAAAACAAAATCCATACATTATAGTCACTGTGGACTGATCGTAATCCACGCGTGGGCAGTGATGTCCACGTATGCATTTACCAGGTAATAAAAATCATCATCAGCAAAATTTTAGTTAACTCTTTACCCAACGTAATGGCCAAAACCGGCCAGCACTATTCTAAAAAATTGCCAATTAATTTTCATTATTTTTTCATTTTTTGTCTCAAAAACATAGGTAATAACCCCTCGTTGGAATGAGCTTGTCGAGCTCATTCCAATGAGGGGTCATAACCTATGTTTTTGAGACAAAAAATGAAAAAAATTAGTTTTTCAAGAATTTTTTTTGCAAGTGTCGTCTGCTTTTCATGTTAGGTAAAGGGTTAAAGAAGCACTGGGCTGTATCCTGTGCTTCATTAATTAAATTTTTGATGATTATTCCAATAATTATTATTCGGAATGTGATATTATTGCGTCCATGGAAATATTGCTCACCAGTGGAAAGTGATCAGTACACAGTGGCCATATTGTAGCTCTTGAGTCAGGATTTCATGAATATGAGCTTGCAAAATTAATAAAAAACGAAGAAATTAGCATCTAATACTCAATTTTCTCCCCTTTCTTTTTGGACAGGTGAGATTGTGCAATGCTGTTAGGAGGAAAGTGGACAGTTAATGTTGACCAGATGGTGACCCAGGTGATCCAGTTAAAATTTTCTATTGGCTTTTGTAATTACAGTAATGTACATGTGTGGGGCTCAAAAAATCAGCTGGTAATAAATTTTTGTTAATGTAGAAAAACTATTGATTGGAGTCAAGAGATTATATTATATACTATCAGTGAAATGGTCTTGATTACACAGTAAAAAGTAACCAGCGTCTGTGTGGTGCCAGACATATTGATTTTCCCATCAACCTTGAGTGCAATGTTCAGCTACCAGTTCATCTTTTTAACAAAGAAATAGAGGAACCTACATAATGTTTTAGCTGTCTTTCTGGTGGAAGCCACCATCAATGCTCTGAAGAAAAGTGTTGGAAGCCCCTCCTGTGGCTTTATAGTATATGGAAAGTGGATAACAATTAGCCACCAAAACAACTAGACAGTAGAGTGCCCTACAAGGGGATAAATTTCTGTGTGGAAGAACGAGAAACACAAGCAAAGTTTCCTCTAATGGACCCTCAAATTGAACTGATTCGTCCATTGGCTGTGACTCAGCTTGTGCTTCTTATGCTTTTGTTAGTCACAGTCTGGGTGGAAATTCCACTTGACAGCAGACATGTAGCCAGGAATCTATACTGGAGAAGACTGTAGACCCTTCGGAGGGGTGCAAGCATTTTTATGGCAAAGGCATATCATGAAAATCAAAGTTTTGAGTTAGGGAAAGGTATCTGAAAGGTGGCAACCCTCTCGCATTGGTGGGTGGGGGCTCAAAAATGTTTCCAGGAGGCCCAACCCCCCTCCCAGAAGGCTATGTTTTAGTGGTACTGTACTTTGATTGCAAAAGCAGACAGAATTTTGACCGGGTCATGACTGAGTTGTGGTACTGTGTCAACATTATCAGTCCACTGGGAGTCCTCCCCCACAACACTGTAGAACTGTGCCTGCCTAAAAAGAAAAGAGACAACGCTCGATCCCAGATGCTATTTTTATATGTTTTCCTCCATTTAGTCCTGATTTTGGAGTATGTTATTTGTGAAATCACGGCCCTCTGAGATAGGTTTGTCTCAAACAGACTGAGATCTGATCGAGAAAATGTTCGCTTTAATTTGTGATCACTGTATGATAATTATCTCTTTGCCTGCTGTGGGCAAAGTATCATGACCAGCATAAATACACTCTGCTGCCAGGTATATGTATAACCCAGGCTTTTGCAAACTAATCTAAACATATTATTTTAAATAGAAACAGGTACATTTACAATTATTTCTTGATGCCAGACTCCACTGAATGTACGTTTCATCAAATCAAGCCATGGCTGCTTTACAACAGTCATGACTTGATTTTATGAAAAATTCAAGAAAATACTCAGCGGGTTGATTGTTAATACTATAATTATTCTGTTCTGTTATTATTTAGCGGGAGATCCAAAATGCACTTCCAATAAAATTATAACAAAATGATTTCCTTTAGTCTTAACATGCTGAGTATTTTCAAAAATATTTTTCATCAAATCTAGTCATGACTGCTTTGAAGCAGCCATGACTAGATGTGATGAAAAATTCATTTAAATTTAACACTGGGAATCACTGGTTATAAACTCCATGCAATTTAGAGAGGCAAAATTTGATTAAATGTGCTCAAATTATACTTATTTCAGTGGTAAGAGAAATCCTGTCACCAGAAGGAATATCCACCAGCAGCATGCAAGGTGTTAATTAAATATACCCAAGCCAGCATAATGGAAGATTCTGCCAGTGGACCTCCAGATTCAGACAATTATATGTACCATGTGAAATGCTTAGTAGGGAGATACTTCCAAAAATATTTTGTTCCTGTTATTCCTCTGTTGATAATTTCGACATTTGACATTTCTTCAGACGATCTCTGTGAGAGCTTCCCAAGAAATGATGCAAAATGTTGGATCAACTTATTTCAACCGATAATGTACAAGTGGGGGTCAAGGGGGGCGCTGCTACCAAGTCCTAACTAAGACCCTCCAGTGATTACCAGGGGTGGATCCAGGAATTTGGAATGGGGGAGGAGGGGGGAGGGGGCACCAATTGACCATATGATGTGAAACATCATCAGAGCTGCAAAGTGGTGCGTAGGAGGTGAGCACGACAGGGAGTGTCCCCCCTCTCACTGGTGGGGGGTCTGGGAGCCTCCCTTGGGAAATATGAGCCACCATAACTGCGCAAGCATGCGTGATCATCAAAATTCGTAAAGTCAGACTTTGCTCAATGCTGTATTATAACATGGCTCTGCCCCCCCCCCCCCCCACCCTGGATCTGCACTTGATTACCCTCTCCTCCCACTTCCCTTCTGAGAAGTGGAAGCAGAGGGTACCAACCGCAGGTTCCTAGTTAGGACTAGGCCTCCTTCTCCACTCCACAAATCTTTTTGCAAAATACAAGGCTCTTAAGAATGAATATGAAGCATTTGTAGCATGTGTTGTCCTACATTAGAGACCATTTTAGGGCTCTATGTCATGTTAAAGTTGCAATAGGCAAAGTTTGCTTTTTTTGGGGGGGGGGGGGGGAGGGGAGTAACAATTTTAGGGGGCAGACAAGACCCCTTCCCCCAGCCACAGCCCCTCCCCCCTCCCCTGGCCACACCACTGTTGTTCTGCAGCAGGAATGTTAAGGGAATATTTCAACAGCTATTCCTCAGATTCTTTTGATCAGAACTGTAAATGTCTGTTTATTGTAGAGCATGTTGCACTTAAAATGATATAGTAAACTAGTATCCATTATTTGTACTGATAGCAGAGACAGGAGAACTTCCCTTATGTCACTCCAATGATGTTCTATTTAATTATCCCAACTATTTAACTACCAGGTCACTTGGTACATTAATAAAATAGGCCTTAATTACAGAAAAATACTGACATGAAGTTGATGAGGCACAAAATACCAAAATGCATTATTTTTTTAACCCTGTGCCTAATCTAAATAGAGGACCACACCTGTAAAACAATTTTTTGAATAACTTGAAAAATTTTCATTTTTAGCTCAAAAACATACTTCAAGGCCCTCACTGGAATGAGCTTGATGAGCTCCTTCCAATGAGGGGTAGTAAAGTAATAAATTTGAAGAACAATTTTTTGTGAATAGGGCTGCCTGGTTTTGGTCATACCTGGTACTCTCCTCTGCCAATTAATACTGATGACAAAATAATAATGATGCTGCACATTTTGGGTTCAATAAATAAAAGTGGTGGTGCTAAATAATGATGGCAAGCCTACCAAAATTATGGGAGTGATAGCTACAGTTGCACAAAATTCCCACAAAAGCCACATAACAATACATTTGACATGGATTAACAGGGGATGGGGTACATCATAGTGAGAGAAATTTACACAAACAATTTTTGCAAGACCATTTCACAGGTACACAAATTTTAAATTCTGACGAGCCTGGATGGTATACATCAATGAAATTTTACACTATTTTCTTCAAACAAATGCTGTTTTCAGGTGGTGTTGTTTTTTTTGGCCGACTTGCTAATCGGATATTCTAATGACAGTAACTCACTTTAAGAATCATCATGGTGCCTAATAATCATGATGCTGTCCACTTTCTCCAAACATTAATAATAGTGATGTCACTTTTATTTGGCTGGGGAGAGTATGTTATTTATTTATTTATTGGTGTATAAGGTCACAGAATTCTACACAAATGGCTAATCATGTTCACAACATGGATATAAAGTCAAGTCCAAACAATCGTTTATACCCATATTCAGGGCTTATATTTCATCTAAATTTGGATTCTTGCAAAAATGGTTGCGAAAATCCATACCTACTATGAGTTCAGAGGATCCCATGAGGCCACCATAGGTTGAACTCCTGTTATATACTGATAACACATGTTAAGCCTTTACCCAACACAGCTTTTTAATTCTTAAAACATAAACTGAATTTGATAATTTAAAAAAAAAAAAACGATATTTATCAATAAAACCTTACAAATATGGATGTCATTGGAACTGGCCCATTCAGCCAGTTCCAATGACAGCCATATTAGTGCAATTTTGTTGACAAAGTGTCGGGATATATCAGGTCATGTTAGCCTTGCACTGGTTAATTTTCTGCTGCTATGTTAGGTAAAGGGTTAAATTGACTCAATTCTTTTCAAGAGGGTCCTTGCAGAGGTGCAGCAAGAAACTACATGGATTCTCGCTATTTTTGTTGCTAAAACCTTTGCGTGAATTGATTCTCAGATTCTCTTCGAAATATTAGCCCTGCGTATTCCCCATTTTAGAGGACATCCATGCCAGGAATTTCTTATCAGTAAAACATTTTACCAGTAAAACAGGCCTTATTTACCACAGTAAGCAAGCACTGCTTCACCTTCCGAGTTCCCACAGGGACTCCTAGTATATTAGGTAAAGGGTAAAAAACATACATTTGTTTTCAATCAGAGATGCTATTTTTGATTGTTTTTCACGATTCGTCTTGATTTTGCAGTATTTTATTCAAGAAATCTTGACAAACTGGTGTGTGCATGTGTTAATTCAACTCTATTCTTATTATGATTAGAGGACAAGACTTAGTTGCAAAAAAAATTCTGTACCAAGTAAGATATTTAATTTTTTGTCTCAAAAACTTGTCTCATCACTGGAATGACTTTGATAAGCTTGTTCCAATGAGGAGCCATAAGCAATGTTTTGGAGGTAAAAAAAATAATAAATTTTGAACGGCAATTTTTGTAAATGGCACAGAACAGATATGGCTGTTACGTTTTAATGGGGTTAACTGGTGGGTGTGCTAAATTATTTTTCTAACCTGAATTATTTGTAACATAAGTATTTTTTTTCAAAGAAACCATTCTATCAGCAGGGGAAGCATTTTTAGGTAGATTTTGTTCATAAATAATTGTTTAGTCACAATTTATTGGAGAGTGCCTATAGGCACTCTCCAATGAATTGTAAGAAATCAATTTTATATATAACATTTTTTACTATAGCTGAGCAAAACATATACCAATACATACAGTTTTAAGCCATTAAAGTGGCTTTCAGCACATTTCAATCAAGCAACAATAGTGGCTTCTAAACTAAACCAGTTAATAAAATATATTATGAATTGTTTTGTCTTCATTAATTTCTCAACTTATTGTCAAGTATGGTATTCCGGTGTGTAATAACCAGACTTTTCATTCCCACACTATATCTCTTCACAAAATTAAAACATTTTCATTGTCTGATCACTTTTATATGCCATGAGTTGAACTGAGAACTGGTACTTCCTTGATCATCTGACAATTGATTGATTGTTTTGGGTTATTCCCACATTGCTGGTTGGCTGTTCGCAAATATCTTAAATAAACAACATATAGTCTGTTCAGTTGTTGTGTGCCTCGTCAATGATGACTGGTCACAATGTTTCAATTTGTTATTGACATCCAATCTACGAAACTGGCCATTGTCAATAATTTGTAATTTCTATGTATACGTTTGAATGGAATTAAAAAAAAACTGTTGGGGTTTTCAGTATCAACACACGCAGTGGTGTGGTTGGGGGAGGCTGGGGTGGTGGTGAGGGGGTGCATCCCCCCCTCAATTTTAGTCATCCCCCCCCCCCCCCCCCCCCCCCCCCCCCCCCCCCCCCCCCAGGTAATGTGGCCTAATTATTGATGCCTTTCACAACTTACAAATTATGGACACAAACAGAACGGACTCAGAGTAAAGATAATTACGTTTTTTTTTCTTGAATTTCAACATTTTTCCCTGGTGAGCCCACCCCTCCATCAAGAGAGGGTTTGTGCCTACTACCCTCTTGCCGCTATGTGGCTTGGATGATGCTGTGCATCCTATTCTATATGTCATTCTAGTAGTTCAAATATTTGAACATAGCATCTACCCCCCCCCCCCCCCCCAATGTAGGGGGTAGCCACTACGTTCAGATCACTGAACTAGCCCCTTGCACCCCTAACTGTGATATCCCCTGGCTTTGCACCTGAACATGTGTCTTAAAAACAGCATACAAGGAGGATGAGGCAATGCAGAGACTAGTACACCAGGCTATTGGTCTTCCATTAGTCCCAGTAAATCGCGTGAGCGCTGCATGGTGGATGATATTGGAAGATGCACCTGTAAATTCAGATGTGGAGAGTTTCGCGGATTATGTGACAAATTTCTTGGTGGAAAGCTATCTTGGTAGACTGAAGTGGAACAATGTTGATATGGTTGGAACCCATGCAACAAATCATATAGAAGGATGGCACCAGGAGTCAAACCTACTCATAGGAGGCTCACACTCTAATCTGTTCAAACTGACTGACTTCTTAAAAAAAGAACAGGCTTTTCAAGAAACAACTCTTATTTAATTGGGTGCTGGTGGTAAATTAGCCCCTAGAAAGTAAAAATACAGAAAAGTTGACAATTCTATTTGACATTTCAAACGTGTATTTCAAAACGGAGAAATTGGATGAATGGAATACATGTATTTAGATGGTGTGTCACATGCTACTGGATATTGATCTAATTTTATATATTTCATCATTTTTATGTATGTAGTTTTATTATATATTAAAACAATAGCAAGATTTTCTACGTTTTGCTCCATTATCAGACCGCCATCACTGACAGAGGTCTGATAATGAAGCAAAACGCCTAAGAAAATCTTGTTTTTATTATTATCAAGTTATTTGGCTATCAAAGGGTTAGTCTCCATTAGCCGGTCATTCAGGTAGTTAATTAGGCAGGCTTGTTATTTTGAAAATTGCAGGAGGTCCATTATGGTTTGCCTCAAATCACCCCAGGAGGACCATTTTGGGTTCGCCTAAAATTACCCCAGGAGGGTCATTTATTGTTTGCAAGAGTCATTTTGTTTCAGCCTGCTGAGTAGACAACGAATATCATTTTAAGGTACATGGTTTGTGTAATTATGATGTATGTCAACACATAATGTATAGATGCAGGCTTGAATATTTGGATGCAAGATGCCAGGTTACCCATGACACTCACTAACAGTGAGTGTTCTAGTTATCTTGCATCCAAATAACCAAGCCTGTATCTATACATTACATGATGACTGTACAAGCCAGTGCACTGTGCTCACTGCCAGGTGCCGATAACTTGGGGCGAATCAATCAGATTTGGGGGATGAATTGTCCCGGCTTTGATTTTGGGACGAAACGTCCCAGGCAAATCATCAGGGGTCGAACTGGCTTGGGGATGACACATCCTGTAATCGTGCGAGACACGGGAGGTGTCACAGTCTGATGTACAATGTAATAACTAATTATAACTTTGGAATTGGCAGACCTCTCGCTTGTATTTTGGAAAGTTACTTAGTGTCTCTGGAGACTGCGTCGACGACACACAATGAACTTCACAAATTGTGATTTGTTACCTCCTTCAATCCGCGAAAATTGCCATTTGAGACGGCCGATTTTGAGGTGCACAAATCGGGGTTAGGCGGACGTTTTCCGTCCACAGAATTTTGAACTTGGGTGGGTGACTGCGGCCCGGGGCGATCGCCTGATTAGGTGACAAGTTTAATCCTCCAATGTTTGTGAAATTAACTCTAGTCGGCATTCCTTTTATGTGCTACAGCCTGTTAGCACATTTGGAGAAAACAATAGCAACCGGCTAAGTGGGAAGACCCCCATTGTTTCAGGTGGTGTTTTTTGTGATAAAACAATTTTTGATCTGAATTGTATTACAGGGGATATATTGAGATACATGTCATGTCCCGGAAGTCAAGTGTTTTACTGCAGCTCTGGGGTGGAGTTTCCTTCCAGGCAATGACTCTCAAATTCTTTGGGAGAGCATGAAAAACACCTGTAAAGTCACACACAGAATGAGATAATGGACTTCTGGATTCAACTTGGCAGTTCATTGCCTGTGACTTTACTTGCATTTCTTCCAGTTTTTCACAAAAATTAATTATTACTGGATTGGAAACTCCACTTCCAGTGTTATGGTAGTAATCTACCATCCACTTACCAAAACAACCATGGATTTAATATGGGCTTTTGGCACTTTTTAAAAGTTAATTATACAATCTTGTTATGGTTTAATTGCGAAAGAATTTCTGCTTTAACTCTTTTTCACCAACATCACCAGACCTAAATTCTATTCTCTCTATTACCTGTGAACATGAAATACAGTGGAGACCACTTAACTGGATATCTCTTAATTAAATAACCCTATTAATTGAATATATATATGTTCCATATACATAACTATTTATTATATTGTTAGTACAAACTTGAATTGTTATTTGTATATATAGAAAAGAGTAAATTCCTGATAATTGAATAAAATATCTTGTAATATGTTGAGAAATTACCGTCAAACAATCATCAAATTCCCCATGTTTATTGACCTTTTGGGCCTCAGTACACCCAATACGGTTAAAACTAGAAGTCTTGTCACGAACTGTGTGCTTATCGGGGCTTAATTGCACGTAGGAATTGTGCGCAATTGCCATATCGAATGGCATCCAAAGCACAGCAGGTTCTCCTGGTTACTCATTGCAAACACAGGCAATGTTTCTGCCAACGGGCCTCCCCATTGGCTGAAACAATGCTTGTGCACAGGCCAAATGTATAGAATTTGATAGCCTTACTCTGGTCATAACACGTAGATCAACACACAGATCGACGTGCTATTTGTGCGCATTTCATAACAGGACTTCTAGTTTTAACTGTACAAGCATTTAATCTATCATATCATATCTTGTTTGACAGAGCTCTATGAGCTCTGTCAAACAAGATATTATAGAATAAATGGTCAGTTTATCTACAGAATACAAGACAGTGACCATGTATTGAATACTGAATACTCCTGTTATAGGGCTGCAATGATTAATCGTGATATGCTTGAATCGCAATACATTGCTCACGATTCAATATGCATCGTTGTTCACTTTGTATCACGATACAATAGATATAAATAATATCGGGCAAAACAATTTTTGGGATTTTAAAAACTGGTGCAGAGAAATCCTGTTTTTGCATACCAACACTGACAGTGATAAATATGCTATTAAAGGGATTACTGAGTTAACCAAAATTTGGTGAATTCCCTCTATTTTATTAAATATTTATTTGATTAATCCCTTATATCATGTTTGACACAGCTCACTGAACTCTGTCAAACAAGATATAAGGGACTCAATGTTCAGAACATATTTTCGGAAAGGAAAAAGCACTGGAAAATGAGTCATAATGAATTGATTAATCCATTATATCTTGTTTGACAGAGCTCACTGAACTCTGTCAAACAAGATATAAGGGATTAAATGTTTAGAACATATTTTCAAAGAGGAAAAAGCACTGGAAAATGAGTTATAAAATCAAAACCTTAAATTACTTAATTTCATTGGTTATCAGATTGAGAAGTTACCTATTGTTTAACCCTTTACCCAACGAATCGCCCACATCCACCCGCGTAATATGCAAATTCAGCAGCTGAAAAAATATTACTTTTCGAAAAATTTCAACAAAACCATATCATGTGACCCCTCTTTGGAACGTGCTCGTCGAGCTCGTTCCAAAGAGCGGTCACATGATAAGGTTTTCTCAAAATTTTTTGAAAAAATTTAAAAAATCATATTTAAAGTAATAAATTTTGAAATCGTCTGCGTTGGGTAAAGGGTTAAAGAGTGCGTCCAAATTTGTAATACAAGAAAGCTACTGGAAATGAATAGAAACAGTACCCATCTGCAACTGCATTTCATGAGTGATCATGATACATATCGTATTGTGCGCACTTAATTGTGATACATATCGTATCGTTAGGGAAGCATATCATCGCAACCCTATCCTGTTAACCCTTTACCTAATGAATTGGCTACATCTGCCTGCATAATTTACAAGTCAAGCAGAAGGAAAAAAAATCATTTTTCAAAAAAATTTCAACAAAACCACATCATGTGACCCCTCATTGGAATGAGCTTGACACAATTTTTGAAAATAATATTTAAAACAATAAATCTTTTTATCGTCTACGTTGGGTAAAAGGTTAATTTAATAATTCTCACTGCCAAAGTGGCCAGGGAATTAACAGGGTTTGACTTTAATAGAAAATCTTTGCAGTGGTTATACAAAAACTTATTTGGGCAAATGTTGTGACACCCATTGGCTATATGAAACCAGGAATCGATTTATATGAACTGAGGCACTGCACTTCCTGTATTTAACATTATGCTTTGCAGTAAACAGGTTATAAGTTGTGGGCAGTTCAATATAAATTCCGCAGAATGAGCAACACAATTGTAATATGAGAGCAATAATTTTCTGTTGAGAACCTTCTTCCTTTTGAAGAAAATCAGTGGCAGTAACAGCTTCCCACTAACCAATTAAACTCCCTAATCACATATGATCAAGAGAGCTCCCATCCGCAGACAGAACAATTGTGTGTCAAATGTGACACGTAATGTCAGAACATTAACAAAGAATAGGAAACTAACTTTCTAAATGACTAATAAACCTGAGGAGTCCTTCCTCTTTACACGGGTACACAATATTTACATATATTTACTCAGATTAACTGATCTAATCAACCCTTTCTCAAACACTGAAATAAGCTGCAACAACTCTGGAAATTGAGATGAGATTTTTGTATCACAATTCTTTCTGAATTCGAAATTACGGCAATCTGAAAAAAGGTTGCCTTAATATTTTTGTAGGTAAACCATTTTTTAATTCACTCTTTTTCTGATTTTTAGATGCAAAAAGCAGTTCTATATATGTCTATATTTATATATATGTATATATATATGACAGACAGACAGACAGACAGACAAGACAGACATCCTGGGCACCCGCCCACCTGCCTGTCCGTCCGTCCGTCCGTCCGTCTGTCTGTCTGTCCGTCCGTCCATCTGTCTGTGACCAACAAGCTTTTAAACTCAGTAACTTTTAAAATACTCAGTGAAATGACATCTTATTGATGTTTAGGCCCATGTTCAAAGTAGTAAAGTAGGCCCATGTTATTCAGAGTATTTTTGTCAAGAGTTATTGCCCTTTATGGACTTGAAATTTGTTTCCTTTTTATAATCCTGTCACAGCTTAGGTGCAGACTGGAAATTTCTTTAGCAATCGACAGGCAGAGTAATATATACCAATATTTACCACTGTTAATGCAAAGGTTGAGATAAGCAACCTACAAACAATGTAGAATACTACATATATGCACAGCTTATTCAGGAGTGCGGTGGCTCAGTGGTAGACTGTTGGACTTCTATGCTAGAGGTTTGATTCCTGTCTGGGACAACCCACGTTGTGACCTTGGGCAAGGCACTTTATCCTGGTTGCCTACATGGGGACACGATGACAGTCGATGGTGCACATGTCTTCAACCACTGTGACTCTGCTTGAGCAGAGCTTGAACTGAGTTACAATGTTGAAGAGCTGACAGTTGCTCATTGATGCTCGGTAGTTCTCTTCAGGTACTCCAGCTTCCTCCACCTGTAAAACTGTCATGGTCATGATTAGCCATTGTGCATAATTATGTGACCTTAAACACCAATAAATAAATATAAATAAATAAATAACAGCTTATTCCACTGATGTTCTTTCATTGTGTAGTGGAGGTGTATAATGTGATACACAGTGTAACACATCACAACACTTCATCTCCAGAGTAAAAAAAACATAAAGTTTTATTACCATTATAAAGTACATCATAGTACTGGAAGAGATAACAAATAAATGGACAGGGTAAAAATAGATCCCATTTTTACACATAGCTGCTAAGACTGGATTTCACTATATTTGTGCCGATTGTGTTCTGTTTGCATCGATTCATATTGGGGAGCCAATTGACGGATAGTGTTGAATGGAATTGGAACAATTTTTTAAAAATTATAATGCTTCACAAATGACGCCCAATCCCATAAATCCACACACAAAAACCAAAAACTATTTTTAGGTTGTTTACATAAAACATGATCAATACTGAATATTTAAACTCTGACTGTCAAAGCCATCAGCTGGTCAGTGTGCTAAATGGTCATTTTATTATTGTACAAGTATTGTTTTGACAGTAAGTAAAGGTAACTTGTATTGGTAATGGGATATATATGCTGACAACCAGTCGGCAAAGAACTTTTTAGTTCACTAATACCATTAGCTGCATCGACTTCAACTAATTGACAAATCATATCAAGACCGGGCATGCAGCAATTTTTGTGGGGGGAGGTGGGGGGGAGGGGGGGGATCGGGGACCAATCCTTGTTTGTGTAATGCATCATAATTTGTTTCACAGCACAGGGCTTTGTCACAAACAAGTAACTTATTATTCTTAGGAGTTTTAGTAGCAGAAATGAGCCTAACTTCTTGCTAGTAGATCCGACATTCCTTAAAATTTGTCCCAATTTGCGAGAATCGATTTTGATTCTTGAAACCCCTGCTGCGAGAATCAACTTCCAGAAGTTAGAATTTGAGAGTACTGTTATTACCACTGTGTGTGTAACCAGTACCCATTTACAATAAAAAACAAACCATTTATAGATTTACCAGAGTATAACTCCTGTGGGCCCAATTCCAATTTTGGTAAGTCTTGTCTGACATATACATGTGGAACACATCGTCCAACAAATAGGCTTTTTGTGGTCTTACTGGTGGAAGTTATAGAACATTGGCAAATTAGCAGTGGTTTCTAGTGTCTTTTTCACTAGACACCACTGCTAAGTCAAACTGAAAGTGTTACCTTATTTCGAGGGGACAAAAAAATAAGTGGTATTCTCAAGGTCTTTAGGGACACTTTCAGAAACAATGACAAGAATCGATGAGCATTTTGTGAGAATTGGTGTTGATTCTCATTGTTTTCCTTGTTGGAATCCTTTGTTAGGATTGATTCTGATTCATTCATGAATTTTAAGCCCTGTTAGGGATACTACACTTGAATGAGTGGTCAATTAAAGGAAATTCTAGGCCCTTCCCAGTAAATTTCTTGGGTTTTCAAGTAGGTAGAGATGAAAAATTCAAGGATTTTCTGGGGCAGAAACAAGAGAGCTAGAATCCAGGAGCTACACCAACTAGTAGTTACAAGAACATGTAAGCTGTGGGAATCTATGCTCAATATTTCCTATATTAACTGGAATAGTGCAGGAAGCTTTATTTGGGCTTCATTCTTAACCCTTTGAACCCCAGTGGCCGTTTTTCTGGCCAGGAACGTGATATGTCATAATGTGATTATATAGGATGGTTGTTCAATAAATATTGTGGGGTAGAAGCCCAAGGCTGCATGTTGAAAATACTAATTGGTCTACCCCAAATAATGAATATGGACTCTTCTAATTGCTGCCATTGAACTGGCATGGAAGATACCACTTGAGTTCAAAAGGTTAAATGAAGATATCTCAACTTGAAGGCTTCATTTTCTCTGTAAATACTTCATATTATCTTTGAAGTAAAATTATTTTATCGACAGAGATTTGCCTTATTACAATTCATGGTAGAATGCCTTTAACAAAACAAAAACATATAAACAAAACATTTTTACAACAAAAACTAATTCATCACTCCACCAGTTAACATTATGTCACAATTGTATCTACAATCTAATACATGGATTTTATCGTTAGAGATTTGCCTTGTTACAATTTATGGGAGAGTGCCTTTAGACCTTTAGGCACTCTCCCATAAATTGTAACAAAGCAAAGACATATGAACAAAAAATTTTGATGGCAAAAAATAATTCATCACTCTACCAGTTACTGTCATGTCACAATCAGATCCACAATCTAATGCATAGATCTCCTTCTGTTTGGGAGACATTCTATCATGTAGATCTAGAATAGATCCATTCCAGCAATATTCGAAGCGAGATGAATATCAGCGAAATTTTTCTCCTCTGACTGCCTGATATCTCGTTTTCTACATTGTAGGTTTTCAAGAAAGATTCCAATATTCATCTTCTGGGTCATTATCAAGGGATTTCAAACTTCAAGGAATTGCAGGAACCATGTAGGTACATGTACGATTCACATGAGAAATTTTAGGGTGAAAATACTAGTTTTTCATTTAGAAAATTTAACGTGTTTTAACATCTTAAAAGTTATTGGCAGTGAAATCATCATTAAATAGTGCATGTTCTGTATAAAATTCCTTCAATTCTGCCATAATGCTGCTTATTTGTATGCACTAGACAGCACTTATCAAATTATTATTCTGATATTTCATAACAATCTTGATATTGATCAAAATCTAATGAGTCATGTAATTCATAAATTATTTGATTATGTCTGGCATGTACTGCTGTAGTCAAAAATAAGCCAACATGTATCTTTTACAATGATCCAACTGGGTTGGCCCATTGGAAGAGGAAAAATTTCAGCAAAATACCTACTAAAAAACACAGTGGATCCCACTTAATTGAAGGGACCAACCTGAGCATTTAAAAATGAAAGTGTCAATGACACTGTAGCTTAACTTGTGTGTTGTGTTTGATGAAAAGGATAATGTTCAATGTTTATGAAAGGATTATGAAACAAGACAAGAATTGTGATAATTGGGAATAGGTTCATTTCTGTTCCCTGTGTGCTATTATTATGATAAAAATAATATGAGGTGAACACTGTACTAAAGAGCTGAGGGGTGGGTTAATATGACCTCACAGTTAATGTATGTGGCCCTCACAGTTAACGTATATCAACAAAAGTTACCAAGTTACAGTGAAATTATTCCAAAACGAGTCATCCTATCAAGTTACATTAAAATCCCTTCATAAATATGGCCTGTAGACTGTGCTAAAGGTTTTCAGGCTTCGGGCCCCTGTAGCCGTCAGTTTCCTAATTGCGTCCAAAGGGGACGTTCTCATCTAGACATTATATGAAGTCAACCTACCAAGTTACAATGAAATCCCTTAATAAATATGACCTGTAGACTGTGCTAAAGGTTTTTGGGCTTTGGGCTCTGGCAGCCGTCATGGTTGAATGATCGCAACCAAAAGGGGACATTCTCATCTGGGCATCATCTTGAGTGATCCTACAAAGTTACAATGAAATCCCTTCATAAATAAGACCTGTAGACTGTGCTCAAGGTTTTTGGGCTTCGGGCCCCTGAAGCCGTCACAGTTGACCAATCACGACCAAAAGGGGATGTCATCATCTAGGCATTATATGGAGTCAAACTTACGGGTTACAATGAAGTCCTTCCATAAATATGACCAATAGACTATGCTAAAGGTTTTGGGTTCGGGCGGCCATCAAGGCTGAATGATCGCGACCAAAAGGGGACGTTCTCATCTAGACATTATTTAGAGTCATCCTATCAAGGTACAATGAAATCCCTTCATAAATATCACCTGTAGACTGTGCTAAAGATTTTTGGGCTTTGGGCCCCTGTAGCCAACAAAGTTGCCTAATGGTGTCCAAAAGGGGCTGTTCTCATCTAGACATTACATGAAGTCAACTTACCAAGTTACAATGAAATCCCTTCATAAATATGATCTGAAGACTGTGCTAAAGGTTTTCAGGCTTTAGGCTTGGGCAGCCATCATGGTTGAATGATCGCAACCAAAAGGGGACATTCTCATCTGGACATCATCTGGAGTGATCCTATGAAGTTACAATGAAATCCCTTCATAAATATGACCTGTAGACTGTGCTCAAGATTTTCGGTCTTCATGACCTGTAGACTGTGCTACCTGTAGCCATCACAGTTGACCAACCATGACCAAAAGGGGATGTCATCATCTAGGCATTATATGGAGTCAACCTAACAAATTACAATGAAATCCTTCCATATATACGACCTACAGACATGCTAAAGGTTTCTGGGCTCGGGCAGCCATCAAGGCTGAATGATCGTGACCAAAAGGGGACGTTCTCGTCTGGACACTATTTGGAGTCATCCTACCAAGCTACAATGAAATCCCTTCATAATTATGACCTGTAGACTGTTCTGAAGGTTTTCGGGCTTTGTGCCCCTGAAGCCATCACAGTTGCCCAATCATGTCCAAAAGGGGGCATTCTCATCTAGACATTATATATAAAGTCAACCTACCAAGTTACAATGAAATCCCTTCATAAATATGACCTGTAGACTGTGCTAAAGGTTTTCGGGCTTGGGCAGCCATCATGGCTGAATGATCGCAACCAAAGGGGACAATCTCATCTGGGCATAATCTGGAGTGATCCTGCGAAGTTACAATGAAATCCCTTCATAAATATGACCTGTAGACTGTGCTCAAGGTTTTCGTGCTTCCGGCACTTGTAGCCATCACAGCTGACCAATCACGACCAAAAGGGGATGTCATCATCTAGGCATTATATGGAGTCAACCTAAGAGGTTACAATGAAATCCTTCCATAAATATGACCTTTTACCTATGCTAAAGGTTTTTGGGCTCGGGCACCCATCAAGGCTGAATGATCGCGATCAAAATGGGACGTTCTCATCTAGACATTATTTGGAGTCATCCTACCAAGTTACAATGAAATCCCCTCATAAATATGACCTGTAGACTGTGCTAAAGGTTTTTCGGGCTCGGGCAGCCATCATGGCTGAATGATCGCAACCATAGGGGACAATCACATCTGGGCATCATCTGGAGTGATCCTAAGAAGTTACAATGAAATCCCTTCATAAATATGACCTGTAGACTGTGCTCAAGGTTTTCGGGCTTCGGGCACTTGTAGCCATCACAACTGACCAATCACGACCAAAAGGGGATGTCATCATCTAGGCATTATATGGAGTCAACCTAACAGGTTACAATGAAATCCTTCCATAAATATGACCTTTTGCCTATGCTAAAGGTTTTTGGGCTCGGGCACCCATCAAGGCTGCATGATCGCGATCAAAATGGGACGTTCTCATCTAGACATTATTTGGAGTCATCCTACCAAGTTACAATGAAATCCCTTCATAAATATGACCTCTAGACTGTGCTAAAAGTTTTCGGGCTTCGGGCCCCTGTAGCCGTCACAGTTGCCCAATCACGTCCAAAAGGGGACGTTGTATGAAGTCAACCCACCAAGTTACAATGAAATTCCTCAATAAATATGACCTGTAGACTGTGCTAAAGGTTTTTTCGGGTTTTGGGCTCGGGCAGTTGTCACGGTTGGCAGATCATGTCCAAATGGGGAAATTCTCATCTAGACATCATAAGGAGTCATCCTACCAAGTTACAATGAAATCCCTCCACATTAAACATGACCTGCAGACAATGCTAAAAGTTTTTGGGTTTCGGGCTTGGGCAGCCATCACGGGTGATAGATCATGCCCTAAAGGGGACGTTCTCATCTAGGCATTATACAGAGGCATTCTACCAAGTTACAATGAAATCCCTTCATAAATACGACCTGTAGACTGTGCTAATGGGTTTTGGGCTCGGGCAGCCATACCGGTTGCCCGATCGTGACCAAAAGGGGACGTTCTCATCTAGACATGACCCCAAACCTGCATATGAAATTTTGTGACGATCAGTCTAGAACTACGGGGTGTAGCCTGTGCTAAAGGAAAATGTGAACAGACGTCACAGACTAACAGACTTCCGCACGCGTGATGGCAATAGCTTATCTTGTCTATGTCAAGTTAAGCTAATAAGAGCCAGACTTGGGAGCTTACTTTTGAAATCTAGGCGCCAGATTTACTCCTTACCGGTAGAGGGTTAAATTATTGACTGTCAACATTTGTTCATGTGTTTTGCCTTGTAACAATATTGGGGAAGTGCCTATTTAGGCACTCTCCCATAAATTGTAACACGGAAATCCACACAGATGATATAATTACACTTCAAACTTAATATGAAGCACATTTACAGAACACGAAGCCATTATGCTGCAGCACCTTCACACCAACGTAAAGCCCAAATATGAGCTTCAAGCACTTTATCAGTTAACTGCAGTTACCAGAATATTACCTTTTGATAATGATCTTCTTCTTGGAAGCTTTCAGCGGTGTAAGACATACATTTGTGCATTTAATTTAGTGTTGGGAGATTAACCGAAAATACAACTCGGTGTCAGTTATTTAAAAACACCGACCGACCTGAACATGAGACAACCAACAGTTGGGACATGCACTGTTATTCGGTGTTGGGTCATTTCGTTCCTTTTCCTGTTCGTCCCCCAGGTCATTTCGTTCCTTTACCTGATTGTACTGGGTCGTTTTGTTCTGAGTCATTATTTCAACACAATATACTTTTGTCTCAAAGAAATGATTAAAAACTATGAACAGAATTTTTTTCTTCAAATAGCACAGCAGTCCAACATTTACAATGAAGTTACATATAGGGGAAGGTGGGGCAAAACGGACCGCTTTTGGGGCTAGAACACTGTAATGTCAAAATATGACCACCTGTGAGCTTTGAGCATCAACAGTCACATGTATTGGTTCACTTATTTTCTTCAGCTAGCATTTAACGAAGTCCACAATGAATTTGAAAAATCACGAAAAGTGTTCCCCTTTACACCACCATTGGGGCACAAAGGACTGGTGTGTCCCGTTTTGCACCAAAATGAGAGACTGTAATTGATAACAGTGACCCATTTTGCCTTGTGGGACTGTAATAAAAGGCCATGTTTTATGTAGACAGTAAAATTGCTAGGTGTACATATGAGGGGTAGGGTTTGGGGTAGGTGAGTGCGAGAGGGTCTGCTCGATTTGACAGGCAGTGTAACTGCATGTGAATGTGTTTACAGATGTGCATGCATATTTTTTTACTTTCGGAGGGAAGGGGCAGACATATATTCTGATAAAAAGTAATATGGTACACCACAGTAATGTCACCAAAACACCCTAGAATACCAGAATAAACTGTGATATTATCAGCATATTTGGGTACAATGCAATGCCTTCAATACTATTGTGTACCATCCAACTTTTCTGTAAGGAATAATTATTTTCATGGATTTTTGTTCAATTCTTGATAGGGACAGTTATGACAGCCAGTTATTTTTCACTTTCCCCTTGCTCCTTGCTCAGGTCATATTTCTAACAAGTCCACTAATGGAATTAGCCTTACTACAAACTATAAGGATATGCAATTAAAGGATCTATAGGAAATATCCAAGCGGAACCTGTGATGTACAGGGTGGAGTTTGGGCACATCCTTGAAATTTACACATTTGTTATGAAAGGCCATGCACTTATTTGAATTTTTGAAATAATGCAAATATTTCAAATTAATGAAATGTCTATAAAATATCTACAGAAGAAAGCACATCAACCCACAATATGGACATGAATTCAAACTCAAACTTTAGGCAACAAGAATGTACCTTATAAAGTTTTTGTTGGAAATGATTTAATATCCCCCACCCAATCCACCACCATTGCCACTCAAATGAAAGTGTCAATGACACTGTAGCTCAACTTGTTAAGACATGTACATGTATAGGATGTGACACAGCAATGACAAACATCTAGGTAATGACCTGATAACAAAGGTACATATAAAGTATACCTCATTAGGTATGAAAATGACTCGGTACGAAACGACTCAGTACGAACTGGTAAAGGAACAAAATGACCCGGAACCGGTTATTCA
Source organism: Pictodentalium vernedei (assembly GCA_031216915.1). NCBI lineage: Eukaryota > Metazoa > Mollusca > Scaphopoda > Dentaliida > Dentaliidae > Pictodentalium > Pictodentalium vernedei. The sequence continues at coordinate 294,086,187 of CM062289.1, forward strand.
ACTGCGCAATCTCAAATGCTGTCACTTCATGTTATGTGTTAAATTGAAATGGCAGAAGTTACTGAAGTTACTGAAAAAAATCAGGGCCCAGTAATTATTCTTTTAACTTTTGTGGCCCCACAGTCCTTGAAATGACCAATGATAAAAACAGTCCCATTCAGCCTGAGTTTGAAGTGCCACATGTTTTTAGACAAAAATAAAACAAATATTGAATTACCAAAATGACCACACACTTCGCTTAAATGCAATATCTACACATCTGCTGGCCACTGCCAATATGGAGCCCAAATATTATCCCAGGGACTCGATTTGAACAAATTTGAATCTGACACCCCTAGATATGTCACACACCAAATATGAAAAGATTCTAACTGGTGGATCCGAAGAAGAAGATTTTTCAAGACATTTTCTCAGATTGCACGGAGTTAAACTATGAGTCCCAGACAAGAGCCCAAATATTAACCCAGGGGCCCAATTTCAACAAAATTGAATCCGACCTCCCTAGAGGGGGGTATACCAAATATGAAAATATTCTGACTGGTGGATGTGAAAAAGATTTTTAAAGAAATTCCCCCATATGGTACTATGTTACAATTTGGGATCCCATAGGGATTTGAACAAACTTGAATGTGACACCCCCTAACCCCTCCCCCCCCCCCCACCCCCCCGAAAAGAGATGTTGTATACCAAATATGACAAGATTCTGACTGGTGGATCTGAAGAAGATTTTAAAATAAATTTTCTCATATTACACTAAGATCAACTTTGGGATCCAATAAAGAGCCCAAATATTAACCCAGGGATCTGATTTGAACAAATTTGAATCTGACCGCCCTAAATATCAAAAGAATCTGACTGGTGGATCTGAAGAAGAAGATTTTTAAAGATTATTCTCCATATCGCACTAAGTTAAATTCAGACTCTCGTTGGGAGACCAAATATTGACCCAGGGGCTCGATTTGAACAAACTTGAATCTGACCCCCCTAGAGATGTTGTATACCAAATATGAAAAGATTCTGACTGGTGGATCTGAAAAAGAAGATTTTAAAAGAAATGTTCTCATATTGCACTAAGTTCAACTTTGGAATACAATAAAGAGCCCAAATATCAACCCAGGGATCCAATTTGAACAAACTTGAATCTGACCCCTCTAGGGATGTTGTATACCAAATATCAAAAGAAACTGACTGGTGTATCTAAAGAAGAAGATTTTTAAAGATTATTCCCCATATTGTACTAAGTCAAAATTCGAACTCCCATGGGAGCCCAATTATTGACCCAGGGACTCGATTTGAACAAACTTGAATATGACCCCCCTAGAGATGTTGTATACCAAATATGAAAGAATTCTGACTGATGGACCTGAAGAAGAAGATTTTAAAAGAAATGTTCTCATATTGCACTAAGTTCAACTTTGGAATACAATAAAGAGCCCAAATATCAACCCAGGGATCCGATTTGAACAAACTTGAATCGGACCCCCCTAGAGATGTTGCATACCAAATATCTAAAGAATCAGACTGTTTGATCTGAAGAAGAAGATTTTTAAAGCTTATTCCCCATAGCGCCCTAAGTTAATTATTTGGACTCCTGTGTTGAGCCCAAATATGAACCGAGGGGCTCGATTTGAACACACTTGTATTTGACCGGCCTATGGATGCTGTATACCAAATATCAAAAGATTCTGATCAACGGTTCTGAAGAAATTTTTTTTTTTAATTTTGGCAAATATGCTGACTCAGAATTTTTTCAAATGCTCCTACAGAACACCCTGACACAACCGATGGCCATTTTGTTTTTTAAATTCCATTCTACTGGTCAAAAGGATGCTTCATACCAAATAACAGTTCTCTGTTCCGTGTAGTTTGGGAAATATGGGCATTTGAATTTTTTTCTATTTTTAGCCCTTGGGGTACTCAAGTGTCTATTAAAAAAAAAATTTGGGGCATCAATCAAATACTTTGGACCTGCTTATACTACATGCAAAATTTGGTTCTAATCGTCCCATCGGCTCTTGAAATAGAAATTTTGGGCAGAGCCCAAAATGGGTATGTGCCCACAAAGAGCCCAAATATTGATCTACCAACTTCCCTTGAACAAACTTTAATCTTCAACACCAAAGAGTGTTCCATACCATATGTCAAGGCAATCTCTCTGGTGGTTCATGAGAAGATTTTCAAAGATTTTTAGGCTTTGGCATCATTGACCAGAGCCCGAAGAAGGCAGCCACTTCATTTGAACAAAATAGAAAGGGTATACTCCAGGGATTGTTTGTGCAATATATGTTTGAATTTGGCTGAATGGCTGTGAAGAAGAAGCCAAGTTTGCAAAAGTTTACGGACGATGGATGCCAAGTGATGGCAATAGTTCACACTGACTTGCAGTCAGGTGAGCTAAAAAAAAACTGTTGTACACTACACTTCATGCACCAGTAACATTTTCAAGACAGTAGGCTAAGATATGGGGCTTTCAGTATAAATACATGAAAATCAACACAATATTTATTTATATTCATGACCTTCAACACCTACTGTGAAACACTGTATTTTTAAAATGATCAGTTTATCAAATGCAGCTTCTTTTGCTGAACTGGAACTTGCCACTTGCTCCCCATTTATACTGTCCAATATATTTAATTTCTACATGTAATTTTGAAAGCTTCAACTTCAAAATAGGTTTCAAATTCACAGTTGAAGTCGGATGAAAATTAGGGTTACAATGAACTAAATGAGTGACTTTTACTTGATAAAATTTTTAGAGTCGGCATAACTTTTTAGGGTCAGGTAGGGTTACCCCAAACACATGCATTTATTTTTTTTATTTTCTTTTTGGCCTTACATTTTACATTACACCCTGAGCATTTTTTTTACCTATGGTGTGCATTTCTACCACAGCATTCTCCTCTTGGTTGGGGGGGGGGGGGGGGGGGGGGGTACCTGCTAATGCTATTCAACTGTATAGCATCCAGGACTCAAGAGTACAATCCTCATTATCTTCTAGATTAATGGCTCACTGTACTGCGCTATGTATAATTCTCATAATTTAGAGAGAGGGAAAGGTATTTGCTCATTGAACATTCATTAAAACTAATATTTGAGAAAAAAACCAACTGTTTGTAGTGTTTAATAATTGAAAAATTTTCATTAAAAAAAAATGAAACCGAAACCGGAGTCAACTCTTTGTTTAAAAAACCGAGTAGAAACCGAAACTGAGGAAAAGTTTTGTAACCTCCCAACACTAATTACATTCTGTTTTGGCATAATCAAAGCTGTTTCTCAAATGATTGAAAAATACTTTTATTACGCTAAAATAACACTTCATTTTCACAATAAATGCTTCTCTAGTCTTAGCTGCTAAGTGACCAGTGGACGTAACGGGGTATTACAATTACGAGCCAACTTAAAAGTCTATATTTAAGAATGGTGGGGTATCTGTATCAATAAATGACAGTTGCAATATCCATACCAGTTGGGTGCAGTGGCTCATTGGTCAGCAAATTTTACTTTCATTATTATTATCTCTTATTTAACTCTTTACCAAACCTACCATCAAATCATAACTATAACTTGAAAGTGTAATGAATAATTCAGCATTATAGGGTTTGGACGGTAATCTTGATTTTATGTGTACCTGTCTTCTCGACTGTATTATGTTCAAGTATTCTATTGGTGGAAACAACCTTGTATAAGCTTACAGCTTACTGTTGGATCCACATTTACTATAACAGATATAATTGTATATATTTGAGAACTGGGAAAAAATATTGTTTAATCCAAATTTGACTTGCAATGAAAGATTGTATTACTGTGTTGGTTCAGCCCCCAACACGCCACTTACACTGTGTCCTTCAACAAGACACTTAACCCTCAAATACTCAAATGGGTGCATGCAGGCACGTTGTGCTTTTAACCATTGTGACCTGGATTCTATTGGTTATCAACATGGGCCGAAAATGGGATCCCTTCCCAATAGTATTTGGGCATGATTTTTCCCAATTCCAAACCAAAATTTCCCAATCTCAGTCCCCACTCAAACAAAAATTTAACTCACAATTGGTGTTCTGAAATGGGCAGTCATAAGCCCTCAGAAAACCAATAATTACCAAGAGGACATAGAAAACATCTGAATTTAAGAGCAAAGAACAGGTGGTTCTTCAATCCTTAACTGGTTGAGGGCTGGATTATTTTTGGATGGTCTAAATTTGTTATTCAAAATTTGTTTTATTACATATTATTGGAGAGTGCCTATAGGCACTCTCCAATAATTTGTAGTAGAACAAACTTGTATAAACAAAATATTATTTGCATTTGACTGAATAGGAACATGAGCAAGGAAAATGTTGGCTTTTGCGCTGGTACCCTCATTTTTCTGAAAGTCCTGATAGTGGCTTCTAGCACTCAACCAGTTAAAGACCTAATTTCAACTTTGAGGAATTTTTACTGCAACAAAACAGGTGGACCAACAGGCAGTCTTTGGATACATTTGCAAGTTACACTGAAAGAACTCTTCCTATATAGGCAGCCAAGACTTGCCTAGAAAAAAATGCAAAGCCACAGAATGCAGACTGTCAAAAATATCTCTAGTCCTTTAAGGGTTAATAGCATAAGAACCGTTCCCAGTTGGCATCTCCCATGATGCAAATTTTCCCTTTTCCAAAGGGAGCAGAAAAATCCCTAGGCTCATGTAGTCTTGTGCTGCCCTGTTTAGGTTGTTGGAGAGTCTTGACAACTGCTTAACAATGCTGTATGATTTTCTCTGGGTTCTCTGGCTTTCTCCACGCACCAAGTGGTGCACTCAAAAATTGAAAAACAAAAAAAAATACAGGCAATGGGGATCACAAGGGGTCCACCCTCACATCATTCCCCGTTAGTGTTCAATGTTAACCCTTTACCTAACATGAAAAGCCGATGACACTTGCAAAAAAAATTCTTGAATAACTAATTTTTTTCATTTTTTGTCTCAAAAACATAGGTTATGACCCCTCGTTGGAACGAGCTTGACGAGCTCGTTCCAACGAGGGGTCATAACCTATGTTTTCGAGACAAAAAATGAAAAAAATAATGGAAATTAATTGGCGATTTTTGAGAATAGCGCTGGCCGGTTTTGGCCGTTACGTTAGGTAAAGGGTTAAAAAATCCTTACCTTTCAAATTCATGCAGGTGTGGACAGTCTTAAAATAAATACATAACTAACAGCTGCAGTATCCATGTTGGAAATGACAGACTGAGAAACATACTTTACACATTTTGGGACCTCCTTATATGTAATACATGTATAGTGCAGTCACCGTGGACTGATTGTAATTCACGCATAAGCCGTGATGTCCACGTATGCATTTACCAGGTAATAAAAATTTTAATTAATGAAGTACAGTTAAAACTAGAAGTCGTGTCATGAAATGCGCACAAATAGCACATCGATATGCACGTTATGACCATTGTAAGGCTTTCAAATTCTGTACATGTGGCCTGTACACAAGCAAAGTTTCAGCCAATGGACCTCCGGGTAACCCGGAGGTCCATTGGCAGAAACATTGCCTGTGTTTGCTATGAGTAACCAGGAGAACCTGACGTGCTTTGGATGTCATTCGATATGGCAATTACACGCAATTCCTACGCGCAATTAAGCCTAGATAAGTGCACAGTTTGTGACAGGACTTCTAGTTTTAACTGTACCAGGTCATGCCAAATGCTTCATTAAATAAATTTTTGATGATTATTCTTATAATTAGTGTTTGGAATGTAATATTATTGCGTCCGTGGAAATATTGCCCACCCATGGATAATTACCAGTCCAGGGCGACTGTACTGTACATGGATGTGAACTTACCTTGCCTTGCTTTGACAATTATTGTTTTATTTTGATCGTCCACATCTGCATTCCACAGCGTAAAGCAGTAGTTGGATTTTTTCAAACATCTGATGGTCCCATTCACAATATCTTGTTCTTTCTGTTTCTCTGTTGACTTGTAAACATCTCCATGACTTTGGAGGTACTTCACCTGAGGTTCAGGTGAGTGGCTTCTTGATGCTCCATTGTAATAAGCACAGTGTATATATTCAACAGCCAATATTTCTGAAACAAAATCAATCAAACAATACATCATGCATGTAATAATTGTAAAACATTGGAACTCAGGGGACGATATGTTGGTATAAAGGTGCTGAAGTCCCTGTGGGAAATGTGGGAAGTGAAGCACTGCTTGTTTACTGTGATAAACAAGCTTTGTTTTTCTGGTAAAATAGGACCCAGACACCAATGTTTGCGGTGGATGTCTTCTAAAATGGGCAACATGGGTATAAAAAATGGAATAACTTGTCTGTATCTCTACATTGTGGTCATGATTAGCCATTGTGCAGAAATATGTGAACTTAAATACAAATAAGTAAATAAGTAAATAAATAAATAAATAAATAAACTGAGCTTGAGCATTGCAGTTGGTACCTATAAGTTGTTCACTAACACTGCTTGAGCAATGCAGTCAGTACCTTTAAGTTGTGCAGTAACAGTCTCTTTTCATACTTTCTTCAGTAATAATGTAACAGATGGAGAGAGAAGTGCGGGAGCTGAGGCTCGAACCGTTGACCTCTAGCACAAAAAGCGACCGAATTACCACGAGACTAAGCGATCCAGATCAACCAGTCTGGTTGGTAAATGGCCGTTATACCTCGACCACTACAATAAGAAGAGAAGAACAGCTGATTCGATCTGTTCAGAGAGCATGCTCCTCAAGTCAAATTCTGTAATGGATTTGACGCTGTAAAATGTGTGGACTGGAATCTGCCCAGTCCCTAAAATAGTTCATGGCATTGTTTAGAATTTAGATTTACTCAAATGGAATATTCCAGACGGTTCAATTTACAAATATATGTACCATGAACATTCATTTTCTTTTAATCGACACAAAAAATGTTTCTCAATAGTGACTTGATTTGACTGAATCTTCAACCCTTGGAACTCTAGTGGTATCTTCCATGCCAGTTCAATGGCAGTAATTAGAAGAGTCCATATTCATTATTTGGGGTAGAGTAGTAGACCAACCAATATTATATTATTATATCAATTGGTCTACCCCACACATTTACTGAACAGCCATCCTATATAACGACATTATGACGTATCATGTTCCTGGCTGGAAAAGCGGCTGCTCAGTTTCAGAGGGTTAATGACTTTACCAATATATTTACCAATATATTAGACATTGCTAATTTGTTTGTTTTACAAAATAATTATGAATGAAGACTCATATCAGAGAATAAAATCCCCAATTTTGAGATAACTAGGCTCCTGCGAAAATTTGATTTGAAATTTGATTCGAAAGTCATATATTCGATTTGAAATTCGATACGAAAGTCAATATTCGATTCGATTCGAAATTGGAAATTCAAATACTTTTGAATATACTTTGGCCATAAGCGTGAATGCTTAGAGTGTAATTGATCCTGTTATTTTGTATTGAGTATTGTTGTGAGTAGAAACGCAGCTGACTTGTAGCAGTAACAGTATTTGTAGCAATGTAGCTACAACTGTTGTAGCCATGTCAGTACAAACACTGTTACCGCTACAATTGTTCATTTCAACTAACTGTGCATTATGACCAGCGACCATTTATAAAAATTTCAAGTTTCAAGTTTCGAACTTTGAAAAGTTATTCAGCTGTTCAACTTCAATAAATAATTTGTTCCACAACATGATCACATTATTTTCTATTGAGTATTCTGTTCGATCACAGTTACTGGATACATCGTTAAAAGCAACAGTTTTTTAAATGAATACCCCTGATTATTATATAAACAGAAGTAGAGCAGGCTTTAATTTACAAGAAGATCGTCTCCATTAGGCGTTGAATTATCGTTTCGTTTTTAAAACAAATGGCTTCACGACCGAATGGAGTAGATCCGATTTGAAACTAGAACTATCACTGAAGGTGATTAATACCCCCGCTTTGGGTTTTTAGAGGAATGCACTTCTGATCATGTAGGCGAAGGCCATAAGGAAATGTATACATAAAGATCATTTTTTGTTGTTGAAATTTGTATTTGCATGTGGCCTTCCACAGAACAGCACTGAATACTTAAAGAGCCCACACATATATGGTTTACATTTGGAAAAACACATTTACAATGTGTAACATGTATTCAAAAACGGTTCATTAATGTAGGAGGAGTTGCACACACAAGAATCCCATTTGAAAACCCATAATAAATCCAAGTTAAAGGGAGATAACCTGGTTAAAATTGTCGCAGATCAAAAATTTGGGAATATGCGTATGTTCACTTAGTTGTGATAATGTTTGAAAGGTTTCGTCAAAATTGATTGATAAATGTAGGAGGAGTTGCACGCACAAGAATTTCATGTAGAAACCCATAATAAATCTAAGTTAAAGGGAGATAACCTAGTTAAAATTGCCACAGCTCTAAAATTTTTGGAATATGCGCATGTTTACTTAGTAGTGATGATGTCTGTAAACTTTTGTCCAAATTGATTGATAAATGTAGGAGGAGTTGCGCACACAAGAATTTCATGCAGAAACCCATATTAAATCAAAGTTCAAGAGAGATAACCTGGTTAAAATTGTCGCAGATCAAAAAGTTTGGAATATGCACATGTTCACTTAGTAGAGATGATGTTTGAAAGGTTTCATCAAAATCGGTTCATTAATGTAGGAGGAGTTGCGCACACAAGAATTTGTTCGAACGGAAAGACATAATAAATCTAAGTCAAAGGGAGATAACCTGGTTAAAATTGTCGCAGATCAAAAATCTTGGAATATGCGCATGTTCACTTAGTAGTGATGATGTCTGAAAAGTTTTGTCCAAATTGACTGATAAATGTAGGAGGAGTTGCACGCACAAGAATTTCATGTAGAAACCCATAATAAATCTAAGTTAAAGGGAGATAACCTAGTTAAAATTGCCACAGCTCAAAAATTTTGGAATATGCGCATGTTCACTTAGTAGTGATGATGTCTGTAAACTTTCGTCCAAATTGATTGATAAATGTAGGAGGAGTTGCGCACACAAGAATTTCATGCCGAAACCCATATTAAATCAAAGTTCAAGAGAGATAACCTGGTTAAAATTGTCGCAGATCAAAAAGTTTGGAATATGCACATGTTCACTTAGTAGAGATGATGTTTGAAAGGTTTCATCAAAATCGGTTCATTAATGTAGGAGGAGTTGCGCACACAAGAATTTGTTCGAACAGAAAGACATAATAAATCTAAGTCAAAGGGAGATAACCTGGTTAAAATTGTCACAGATCAAAAATCTTGGAATATGCGCATGTTAACTTAGTAGTGATGATGTCTGAAAAGTTTTGTCCAAATTGATTGATAAATGTAGGAGGAGTTGCGCACACAAGAATTTCATGTAGAAACCCATATTAAATCAAAGTTCAAGAGAGATAACCTGGTTAAAATTGTCGCAGATTAAAAAGTTTGGAATATGCACATGTTCACTTAGTAGAGATGATGTTTGAAAGGTTTCATCAAAATCGGTTCATTAATGTAGGAGGAGTTGCGCACACAAGAATTTGTTCGGATGGAAAGACACAATAAATCTAAGTCAAAGGGAGAAAACCTGGTTAAAATTGTCGCAGATCAAAAATCTTGGAATATGCGCATGTTCACTTAGTAGTGATGATGTCTGAAAAGTTTTGTCCAAATTGATTGATAAATGTAGGAGGAGTTGCACACACAAGAATTTCATGTCCGGAAAGACGTACGGACGGACGTACGGACGGACGGACGGACGGACGTACGGACGTACAGGGCGATTCCTATATAGCCCCCACTTCTTCGAAGCGGGGGTATAATAAAGTTTTTTTCCAAGAAAACGTAATAAAAGTGAGGTATCAGCCCTATCAGCCAGGTTCGTTTAAAAATGTTTCTCGCTGCAGTTTCAAAGCTACAAAGTCAACAACTCAAATAGTTTCAATCAATAGCTAGTATATTGGTTTATATCTCAGTTAAAAGTGGGGGAAGTGGTGAGGCAAAAAATGCACTCTACATAACTGTGTGTCTTTTAATAATGGGGGGGGGGGGGGGGTGTTATTAATGTATAAAAAAAAAACTTTTCTTTTGATGACGTATCCATTAACTTTGATTCGATCTGAAGTTTGATTCGAAAAATTTGAATCGAAATTTGATTCATTTTCTCCAATTCGATTCAAGATTCGATTTGATCAAAATCGGCAATTTGCAGGTCCCTAGAGATAACCTATTTACCGTTCATCTGGATATAATAAAGAGGACCGATTACAGTACAGCCATCGTGGACGGGTCAAAATCTATGGTTGGGCTTTTTTCCACACATATAATTTAGAGATGATCTGCTACGACACCTAGCAAAATTTCCACCAATGAAGCACCAGTGCTTCATTGGTGCAAATTTTGCTAGGTGTCATAGTGGATCATCTCTGAATTATATGCATGGAAAAAATGACAACCCATGGATTTTGACCCATCCACAATGGCCCGACTGTATGAAAGCATATGCGGCAAGTGCAGGAGGTGTCAGCTGTCTTAGGGAGTTTGAGCATTGAAGAGAGGGGTCTTCGCAAAGGAACATTTTAAAACAGTGCTATCAAATGTGATAAAATCATTCCTCTCAAATTTTATGGCCTGCTGATATAATGTTTTAATTACTGTTCCCTAACTCATAATGAATTCCATTTGGTTAATTTTGTATATTTAATCCATTGACCCTTCACCTAATGCATCGGTTGCATACACACATACAATTTTCAAACTGAGCAAAAAATATTTTTACAAAAATATCGTTGTTTTGTTGACATTTTGTGAAAAATTTGAAAAGCATGTAATAATAAATTTTGATCTTGTGTATACTGGGTACAGTATAAGTCAAAACAAGATGTGGAATAACTGCAATAAACTAAGTATACTGATGCTCCTGCACTGATAAGATCAGATTCTGACATCATTTTCTGGAAAGCTCTCAGGGAGAGCTTTCCAGAAAATGATGTCAGCTTCTGGTCTTATCAGTGTAGGAAGAGAAAGATACAAAGTTTATAGTGGTTATCCAACAACTTATTTTTACTTGTACTGTAAGGGTTTAAGGGTGAATATAACTTCTGAGTGGTTGGCCTTCATTTCTACTTCATTCTAACATCTCAGGAGGGGGCTGTTTCCTTTAGATTTTTAACAGGAGCAACATGCATTAAAATAAAAATTTGCAGAACAAGAATATTACATAAATCAAGCAACAACAAGGCTGAGATAAGATTATTAGCTAGTACAAAATCAACACTGACTGGCGTTGATAAGAAATTTATGTATCAAATAACTTGAAAATCCACCGAGAACAATTTGCTAAGTATGTTTTATGAGCTCCTGGAAAAAAAATATATCAGGAATAAAATGTGCAGAAAATATGAGAATGAACAGTAGGTAATCCTTCTTTTTGCCGATGAAGGAAATAATACAGACATGACCAAGAAGAAACAGACATTCATAATCACCTGTCTATAAAAACAAAATTTGTGTATGCAATTTATGTGCAAAACAGATGCACTAGTACATGCAGGTCAGAATAATATGTTTGACTGTTTTATAGTTGTGTGAGCCATATTGTATTCTAGAATGATAACATCACTGTGTTATCTATGGTTTGTAAATGAAATGCTGTTGGGAGACACAGTTGAAATGGGCTTTATACATGTAAGTTCTTTCAAACACTGAGTCACAATAACAGATTCCCATGCTATTCCTTAATCAGGGTTCCTGAAGGCAAGAACTGATAAAATGCAAGGCTATGCAAGGCTGTCTGTTTCTCGACATAAATCAGCTTTTTTCAAGGCCCTCCAATAGCCAAATTCAAGGATGCTTAAGGCCTGCCTTCACTAGTCCTAACTAGGACCCTTCAGTCATTACCCCCTCCTCCCACTTTCCTTGAAGGGAAGTGGGAGGAGGGGGGTAATGACAGAAGGATCCTAGTTAGGACAACGCCTTCACAAACTCTGGCATATTTTATGATTACATGCTTCATTGGCATTTTTATTTCATGAATATATTAAAGGCTTTTCAAGGCCTCTTCGACCATTTTCCAGGATTTCAAGGCCTTGAATGACCCATAGTCAAATTCAAGGCCATTCTTTGAATTCAAGGCCCCACAGGGAACCCTGCTTAATGGAATTATTTATTTATTTAGGTTTCAACAACATTTTCAACAGCCAGGGTCATACCTATAGATTTACAGGTGGAGGAAGCTGGAGTGCCCTGAGAGAACCACTGAGCAGCACTAAGTAACAGAGAAATTGGCTAAATTGGCACCTGACAGCATGAACACTTCTGGTTTCGGCTCCACAAAGTAGATCTTCTGTTTCTCAGGCCATTTTTTTGTAAAATTGCATGTTTTTTATTTTATTTTTTATTTTTGTAATTATTTCTTTGCCACATAAAGTTCATGTTCTTTGTATGTTTTATGTTTAGGCCTCATATTCTACAGAATAGCACAGATGGTGGTATATTTCATCCCTTTAAGTGCAAAAGGCTTGGCAATGCTTTAGCATTGCAAAGCCTTGTTGCACTCAAGGAAAAAATTTATCAATTTTATTAACTTGGGTAAAATATCAATATCAAACATAAACCACATAATTTTTCATTTTTTAAGTTTTCATTGATTATAAAAAGAGAGCATGCAACAACCAAAAGGACAATGCGGGAGATCCTGAGAAACAGATTTTTAACATTTCAGACCTTATATTGTGTCTAAATTTCTATCAAATCAAGTAAAATATCACTTTTGCAATCATAGTACAGTACACTTGCCATTGACAGATCATAATCCATGCATGGGCAGTGATGACAATGCATGTGTTTACCAGATAATAAAGTCATCATCAGCAAAACTGTAATTAATGAGACATCGGGTTGTACCCGGGGCTTCATTAATTAAATTTTTGAGGATTATTCCTACAATTGGTGTTTGGAATGTAATATTATTGCGTCTGTGAAAATATTGCCCAACTGTGGAAAGCGACCAGTCCACTGTGGCCATACTGTACACGTGTTTGCAAAAGCGGGGGGTGGGGGGGGGGGGGGGGACGGGGGCTGAAACAAAGGCATGCTTACAGGCAGTTATGGGAGTCTGTAATATGACTTTTTGTAAAGAGAGTTTGAATGTCTCAAGAGCTAGTCTTGTGGTTGCATGTTTACCACTGCATGCTCAGTGCAACAGTCAGTGGGTCCGACCCAGTGTGTATGTGGGGAGAGGGATGCCTCTCCAATACTCTTAGAGTATGCGGTCATCACTCTCTGTAAGCTTAGTATATATATGGGTAGAAAATTATGGATTTTGGTCCATGTTTTGGACACTCATATGCATGGACTTCCACCCCTTGGAGTTAAGTAACTTTTCTGAAAATTTCACTGCTTATGAAAATAGTTTGCGCTCTATCAAATTGACTCAAATACATAGCTTGCAACCCCTCATTGGAACAATGTCTGTAACAATATGACCATTACATTAGCCCACAGGCCCTAGCAGACTGGTAGTTTAACATATATATATCTTCGATGATAATATTTTGAAATGTACCTGCAGGAGTAAAAATTAAACCAATTAAATTTGCTTAAATTCCTAGCTATATATCAGTATTAATGGGAAATTTTGCCACCGAAAATACTTTTTTGACATCAGAATTCAGGCAGTTACATGTGCATGTAGTTAAAGGGTTAACCCTGTACCTAACAAATCGCTCGCATCCGCCCATTATGCAGTTAAAAAAAAATTGCAACAAAACCATATCATGTGGCCTCTTCATTGAAACATGCTCATCAAGTTCTTCCAATGAGTGGTCACATATGGCTTTGTTGAAATTTTAGAAAAATGCAGAATAACAATTTGATATCGTTTTTGTTGGGTAAAGGGTTTACTGGTTAATCAGCTTTTGAAAAATCTCTTCCATTCCATTTTTTTTCTGTTTCTCATACATGTAACGAGATTTATGTTAATTCACAACATTATATAATACACCAAGTGTAAATTTTTGACACTAATGATGTTATGACTGGAGATTACATATACAGCTTATATACCTAGGAATGAATCCATATTTCATGTAATAACCAGCTGTCTTGCCACAGAGCCATTAAAACTTGATCAAACATCCATACCTACTGATATTTTGACCCTTTAAAAATGAAAGGCATAAAAGTTTGCATAAATAAAATCTTGACATTCGATGATCCATCAAGAAAACAATCAAATCAGCAGGGAAGGCAAGTGATACCAGTACTTTAATCCTACCACAAGGCTTATTTCTCATCTAATTTTGGGAGAATCCATTTGGATTCTCACAAAAATGGTTGTGAGAATCCATACCTACTATGAGTGTCCCAGGAATCCATGAGGCCACCATGGTTAAACCCCTGTTGTATATACTGATAACACATGTTAGCCCTTTACCCAACACAGATTTTTAATTTTTAAAATCTGAACAGAATTTGATATTTTTATTTTTTATTTATCAATTAAACCTTACAAATATGGATGCCATTGGAACCATTACAATGAGCCAGTTCCAATGACAGCCATATTGGTACAGTTTTATTCACAAAGTGTCAGGATATTTCAGCTCACGTGTTAGCTTTGTATTGGTTAATTTGCTGCTATGTTAGGTAAAGGGTTAAATTGACTCAATTCTTATCAAGCAAATCCTAGCAGAGGTGCAGCAAGAATCTACATGGATTCTTGCCGGCTTAGTTGTGTGAATCTTTGCAAGAATGGATTCTCAGATTCCGTAGAAATATAAACCCGACTATCACTTGATAGTGCTGCAGAATTATACTACATACATGTACATTATTAAATGGTTGAGTGTTACAAGCCACTATCATGGGTCTGCAGAAAAGTGCTGAAACTACACTACATCCATTAGTTTACCGATTGCTGCACAGAAAAAAAAAAGAAATGGTTAAATGAACTTGTTTTGTTACAATTTATTGATGAGTGCAGCAGGCACTTTCCAATAAATTGTAACAAAACTATTATTAATGAACAATATATTGCATAATTATGGCCCCTCTGTGTTCCCACTTGGGTAATTGGGATGAAGTGTTTTGATCAAGAACACAACACAGGTGACGCGAGTTCGGATTGAACCTACAACCTTTCAACCTGAATCCTGATGTTCTAATCAATGAGTCACCATGCTCCCTTCCAACAGTTTATTACGAAAGCGTATTCGAGACATGATAAGAAAAAAAATAAACTCAGAATTCTGAGTTTGTAATCTCAGAATTCAGACTTTGGGACTCAGAATTCTGACTTTAGAACTCAGAATTCTGACTTGGGAACCCAGAATTCTGACTTGGGAACTCAGAATTCTGACTTGGAAACTCAGAATTCTGACTTTAGAACTCAGAATTCTGACTTTGTAATCTCAGAATTCTGACTTTGTAATCTCAGAATTCTGACTTTAGAACTCAGAATTCTGACTTTGGAACTCAGAATTCTGACTTGGGAACTCAGAATTCTGACTTTAGAACTCAGAATTCTGACTTTGTAATCTCAGAATTCTGACTTTGTAATCTCAGAATTCTGACTTTAGAACTCAGAATTCTGACTTTGGAACTCAGAATTCTGACTTGGGAACTAAGAATTCTGACTTTTTCAGAATTCTGAGATTACAAAGTCAGAATTTTGAGTTCTAAAATCAGAATTCTGAGTTCTAAAGTCAGAATTCTGAGATTACAAACTCAGATTTCTGAGTTCCAAAATCAGAATTCTGAGTTCTAAAGTCAGAATTTTGAGTTTATTTTTTTTTACCATGTCCCAAATATGCTTCCATAGTTTAATCACATTAAAAAAAAAATCAAGAACTTTCAAGTACCTTTTCAAGCCATTTTCAAGCACTTTTCTGATAATTTTCAAGACAATATTTTTCCTCGGTCAATAGCCCTAATGATGATCTGGACCTGTAATCAGTGTTAGCAAATTTGTGAGAGAACAAAAGAAAAGATTTTGCTTCCTTACCCTGCAATACAGTTGTCAATACAAATCTATTGTTGTGCCTGGTTGTGCACTAATTTTCTACACTTTGATGCCAAAATACCAAATACCAAAATTCTAACCAGTAATTTTTCCCATAAGGCAACTTCAAAATGAAAGGTTCACAGTTCGATCCCTGCCATGGGTAACTGCATTGTGTCCTTGGGCAAGGCCCCGTGGAGGCATTGTGGTGCTGTGTTCTATGGTGTACTGTATGTTGATGGTGTACCTGTCTTCAATCAATGCTAACCGTGTATGTGCAGAGTTAGTACGTTGGGAGTCTGACAGTTGCTTGCCATTGCTCAGTGGTTCTCTCTGGGTACTCTGGCTTCCTCCACTCATAAAACTTCTGCCTCAGGTGACCCTGGCTGTCAAAAGTGTTGTTAAACCCCAATAAATAACAAGAAAAAAAAACTTGCTCAATAACAAATGTTGATATCATGTGTATTGGGTAAACTTAGAACAGTATTAAAGGTGCAATATAGAATGGCTCTTGAGTCATGATTTTATGAATATAAGATTGGATTGCAAAATCAAGAAAAAAAGAAAAGAAATTCGCATCTAATAGCATCTAGTACTAAGGCTTCCTCCACCTGTAAACCTGTTCGACACGAGGGGAACCTGGCTGTCAAAGTGTCATCAAACCCCAATAAATAAATGAATAAATATACATGTATGGGCCATACAAGAAAATTTCTATGGGGAAACTGAAATTCAAGGACACAGTTTTCAAACACTTTCAAGACCTTGAAAACAAATTTTCAAATTCAAGGTGTTCAAGGACAATAATGAACTCTGTTTTTACATCACAGAATATCATCACTGGCTTATAAAGAAATGAATAAGGCCCAGTTTTCCAGTTTAAAACTTTTCTCGGCCTTTGCACTCACCTGGTTAAACATGCTTATATTACTTTGCCTTTCTCTTGCTTATCCCTTTACCTAAAGTTCACAATATATGCATTTATTATTTTATAATTTTATTTTTCTTTTTATTTATTGGTCTTTAAGGTCACAAAGTCCAGCCAATCATTTATGCACATGTTGCCCAATTTCGAGAACTTTCACCCCAGGCATTGGTTAACAAGTACTATTTTACTAATAACACAGAGCTTGTTTACCACAGGGTTCCCACAGGGATTCTTAAAAACAAATTACCAAAAGTTCAACAAAATCACATGTGACCCTTCAATGGAATAAGCCTGACAAGTTCATTCCAATGAGGGGTCACATAGATACTGTTGTATTGAAGTGTGAAATAATATTATTATAGATAATATAATAATTAATAACATGATTTTGGAAGGCACAATGGTTTACTGATGGCCCAACAGGAATGATTAACAACCCATCTCTCCCCAGACTAATCAGACATAGTAAATTTACTTTTTTGAGGGTTCAAGATCAAAGGCAGGTTTCATGCCACTTCTGTTTTAGCATTCGTGAAGGGTGGTGTCAGAGTGCCTGGCGAACTCGAAAACGACTTCAACTAGGTGTGCCAAAAAGGCTCAAGTTGGTAAAATTGCATAGACAGTAGGCACACAAAAAACTGTCTGCATTAGATTTCACTGGCTAGCAGAATTTTTCCATATTTAGCATCAAAAACATAGCTTAGAATGAGTTTCTTTTTGAGACAAAAAGTGAAAAAAAAATAATGAAAATTGAATGGTGATTTTTGCAAATAGTGCTGGCCGGTTTTGGGCATTATTTTGGTCAAAGGATTTAGTGTCCAAGGCTGGTGGCAAATATTCCTTCCAAAGAGTTGATTTCTCTTGTCACTGAAATAAGTATAATTTGGGCACCAATTATCAAATTTTTCCCCTGCACAATACAGCCAGAGTGGACTGGTCACTTTCCATGGGTTAGCAATATTTCCAAGGATGCAATAATAATAGATTACAAACACTAACTGTAGGAATAATCATCAAAAATTTAATTAACGAAGCACTGGGTTAAACCTGGTGCTTTTAATTAAAATTTTGCTGATTGTGATTTTTATCATCTGGTAATTTATTTATTGGGGTTTAACAACACTTGCAACAGCCAGGGGGAAGCCTGAGTACCCAGAGAGAACCACCAAGCAATGGTGAGCAACTGTCAGACTCCCCAACATATTAACTCCACACAAGCAGGGTAAGCATTGCTTGAAGACAAGTGCACAATCGACGTGCAGTACACCTTAGTTCACAACGCCACTGTGGGCAATGGGAGGTGAAGTGTCTTGCCCAAGGACACAATGCAGTTGCCACAGGTGGGATTCGAACCGAGGACCTCTCGGCTTGCAGCCTGCACCTCTACCTACTGAGCCACTGCGCCCCTTATCATCAAGTAAATGCCTGCGTGGACATCACTGCCCACAGTGACACGTAGATTACGACCAGTCCATGACAACTGTACTGTAAGCTGAATGGATTTTTTGTCCAATGATTTCATGAGTTAAATTCAGGTGAATTTTTCATAAAATCTAGTCATGGCTGCTTCAAAGCAGCCATGACTAGATTTACTGAAAAATATCTTGAAAATTCTCGGTGGGTTATGAATCAAAATTTGGTGAGAATCCAGGATCTGATTCTCAAAAAGATTTTTGAAAACTGCAGGATCCCCCCCATAGTGATGTATAGCAGGATTCTCCTTTGGATTCTGGCAAAACTAAATGGAATTTAGGCCAAGCATAGTGTCATTTTTGCTAATGAGGATACATACTGACAATAATTGTACATGTAAGGCTACGTTTACATGTATCATCTAGAAAACCATGGACACCTGGCCTGTGCACATCTTAGAGAGCTGAAAAATACTAATAAAAACTAGAATTACTGTGAGCACTGCTCACTAAAGATACCACCCACTCCAACCAAGAAACATTTCACAACAGTAAAAAAGTATTTAATATACACAGCACATCTGTATGTTCTCCGAAAACATGAGAGCAATTTTCAATATGAGAAAGGGTAAATATTACAAAGAGCATGCAAGATGAAAAAATAAAAATACCTGAAAGCAGAATAGAAGGTGCACATCTATAATGTATATAAAAGAATGTCTGAGAGTTTCAATGAAATTCGCCCACTGGTATAAGAGGAGTAGCGGATAGCAGGAGTGTACCCCCCTAAAGCATCACAACAATTTGGCTAAGTTCATTTCGCCCTTTGGGAAAGAGTAAAAAATAAAAATACCTGAAAGCAAAATAGGAGGTGCACATCTATAATGTATAGAAAAGAATGCCTGTAAGTTTCAATGAAATCCACCCACTGGTTTAAGAGGAGTAGCGGATAGCAGATGTGTACCCCCAAAGCGTCACAGACGTACGGAAGTACAGAAGTACGTAAGTACGGAAGTACGGACACCATGAATGCTATATACCGCCCACTTTTCAAGTGGGTGGTATAAAAATTGCAAATTAGTACAGGATGTGCCTCAATCCATTAGATTACGGCAGCATCTATAAGTAAGTTACAGGTAGTGCGATGGCTTAGCGGTTATGGCAGTGAACTTCAAATCGAAAGGTCCACGGTTTGATCCCCACCAGAGGTAACTGCATTGTGTCCTTGGGCAAAGCACTTCATCCCAATAAGGCATACTGCACATCGATGGTGCACTTGCCTTCAACCAATGCTAACCCTGCTAGTGTGGACTTAGTATGTTCGGGAGTCTGGCAGTTGCTCACCATGGCTCAGTGGTTCTCTCTGGGTACTAGGGCTTCCTCCTCCCTTAAAACTCACCAACATGAGGTGACCCTAGCTGTCAAAAGTGTCATTAAATCCCAATAAATAAATTAATAAGTAATTTACAAATTGAGCTGCTGAAAAAAAATAACAAAACATTTAAACCGAACCAAATCATGTGACTTCTCACTGATCTACATATATATTGTTCCAATGAGGGGGTCATGTGCTATGACATTTGTTGACACATTTTTGACATTTTTTGAAAAGTTTGAATTAAAATATTAAATTTTGATATCGTGTGCGATGGGGAAAGAGTTTATTTGCAATGAAAAAAACCCATGAAATTGCCAGCAAAAGCAAAATCTAAGACGAACAAAATTATTAGTGATTGCATGATGTACCTTGATGGTAATAACTTAGAAACCTACATGTATTCAACAGCAGTAAATCAGAACATAAGTCCGACTAAAGCAGTTAACAGTTGTATCGATCATGCCAGTTAATCATTCAGACTGAATAGGATACATATAAATGGAGAAATAAAAAATCAATATGTCTGCTTCCATGATATATGCACATGTACTCTTGGATATTGATAGGATGGGCAAGAACTTCAGTCCGTGACAAGTGGATAAGAACCTGTCTGTAAGAAACTTAACAGCACCTGACAGTGTATGCAGTTATTTAACTCTCTGCATGCTGCTGGCAGATACATGTATTCCCTCAGGACAGAATTTCTCTTGCCACAGAAATAAGGATAATATGGGAACATTTATTCAAAATTTCCTCCCAGAAATTGAATGGATTTCTTCACGAATGATTTCTCAAGTTAAATTTAGCTGAATTTTTCATCAAAACTAGTTATGGCTGCTTTACAGCAGCCATGACTTGAATTGATGAAAAAAATCTTGATAATACTCAGCAAGTTAAGAGTTAACCCTTTATCTAATCAAATAATATGTCTCTTACTGACAGATATTGTTACAGGTGCCAACAGTTTGGTGCCTATCATCCAAATTATTCACTGGAATGAATCCGAATGATACTGATATGTCCCCCAAAATACCTGTTTTTAGATTAATCTGGGGAAAAAAAGAGAGTCATTGGTATTGCGATTTTTTAAAATTTTTGGCCTAAAAAAATTAAAAATATGTTTCTCAGCCCCTTTGCCGTTTTGAATTTTCTTTGCATACATTTACATGTACACAGTTCATACAAGTGTTCTGATTTCATCCATTAAAGAGTTTTGCACAGCCAAACTTTTCAGGGTTACTGTGAACACAGGTGGTTTTTTTTTTGCACTTACCTTTTCTGAACTTAATATGGAGTTATGTGACCTCAACATTGTACACCCACCTTGCCTTAGGGAAGAAACTTCAACAATCTTCAATAAGACACATATTATAAGATTTTGACAGTTGCAAATTTACTTAGAGGGTGCTCAAATTTCTACTGGAGACTAGCAAGTAAGGATATACATGTAGGTATACAGAACAAGTCAAAACAAGTCGTAGGATAACCACTATAAACTATGTATCTTTCTCTTCCTACACTAAGACCAGAAGTTGACATCATTTTCTGGAAAGCTCTCCCTGGGAGTTTTCCAGAAAATGATGTCAGAATCTGATCTTGTCAGTGCAGGAGCAGCAGTATCCTTAGTTTATTGTGGTTATGCTACAACTTATTTTGACTTGTACTGTGTCACTACTGACTGGGCGTTGATTAGTACCAAACCACCTGTGTGTACAGAAGGGTCTCGATGAGCTCGTTCCAAAAAGGGGTCATAACCTATGTTTTTGAGACAAAAAATGAAAAAAATAATGAAAATTAATTGGCGATTTTTGTGAATAGCGCTGACCGGTTTTGGCCGCTACGTTGGGTAAAGGGTTAACAGATCTCCAAGACTGAATTGGTTAAATTCCAAGTTACATTATCAGAGCATAGTTTACTGGGTGCTGGCCAGTGCATTATCCAGAAGAGTGCACAGCCACCGGTGACTGTACAAAAGGAGACATTTTCATGTCCAGTATTTCTTGCTGATATCGAAACCACAGTTTTGATTTTCAGGACAGTGAACAAGGGCTTCACGAAGCGTGGGCCACTGCCCTCGACCCATAGGCATGTTCTAAGGAGCATTAAAAGTATGGAAAGAAATATTTTCAAAAGTTGAAAGAGTGAAAAGGGGCCATAACTCTGGGAAAAATTGTTGGACGGAACCTGTTCCTTGTGCATTTCCGTTCCCCCATGAGGGCCTATCAGCATTCCAAAGTTCCAAATCTGGCCGATGGCTTTGAAATTACAATCCAAATTGTTTGTATGGATGGATGGACGGATGGATGGACGGCCATCTCCACTAGACACCCCTGGATCCTCCTTCGAGGTCGGGGCATAATAAAGCAGTAGGAATTAGTGACAACTCATAGGATAGTAAGTCTTTGATAACAACTTTGTGCAAACTGGAATGGAGCCCCATTACTCTTGAGTATATGAGGTTGTATCAAACACACGGGTATCACCCAATTTGATCGACTTTTGTCTCAACAGTCATGGATGTTGTATCATAAAAAACACTCAGCAATATCTTCTTGGAATTGTTCATTTGCCAATGCACATTCACAGATGAGGGAGCAATCATACTATTGACAATATTCATTTACTATCTTGCCAGGATGTTGCTTGGGGTCCACTGGATTTAATATCATTACAAGTTTCTTTCGGATACCTTCATGATCCAATCAATTAGCAGTGACTCTTGCCTTCAACTCCTCCTTGTGATGCTGTGGTGTTTGAGATTACATACAGGATAATCTCAATCAAGAGATACCATTCACCAGCTGTTCACAATTATGAAGACTGAAGGCCCAGACATTCAGAGTTTTGGGTTTCAATGATACCCCTATGATACCAGATTTCTCACATCAATAGTGCATGAATGTTGTTTCGATAAACATATCACTCTAAATTCTACATGTATTTCATACACTGTTCTGGTGTCTTATGACATGGGCCCCTTTCAAGAAGTGTTCTAGAACATATGGTGGTAATCTATCAATCTCCCTCAGGTAGTACAAACCATACCTTGCATAGTTTATATGACCTGATCTAACCCAGGGATCATGAGGGAGAACATGTCGGGATCATACCAGAGAACCAGCAGAAAAACTTTATACAGTTACTGATCGACCATGAATAATGTCAACTCCTATCCTGCCAACTGAGTGAGAGGATGTGCTTCCAAAATGGCAGTTGGTGTAGTTTTGGGGTCAGCCGGTGGCATGTCAATTAAAGGCAAATGTACTGCTTTTCTTGATGTCTCTGGAAATGGGCCGTTCTCATGACATGATTTCGCACTACAGCCATTAACCCTTTACCCAACATAACGTCAAAACCGGCCAGCGCTATTCACAAAAATTGCCAATTAATTTTCATTATTTTTTTCCTTTTTTTGTCTCAAAAACATAGGTTATGACCCCTCTTTGGAACGAGCTCATTGTGCTCGTTCCAAAGAGGGGTCATAACCTATGTTTTTGAGACAAAAAAATGAGTTATTCATGAATTTTGTTTGCAAGGGTCGTCTACTTTTTATGTTAGGTAGAGGGTTAAATTTGGGACAGTTCTCCAGATTGATATCTTTGAAAAAGAAGAAGTCAAGTTCCATAGCCCTTTCCTTAGCCATGTTTATACAAACAAGCAGTTAGAGAGCTACCAGATGTTTTTTCTGATGAAATTAGCAGGGATTTCTGATTTTTAAGTTCCATCAAACTTTGTTGCCTCCAAATTATAATCAATAGTTTGTGTTATCATAACTTTTCTTAGTCTTGGTATGTTTAGTGAGGTAGCCCCAACTGTATGATTGACGTAAGTCATTAAGACTGCTTGAGAATGGGCACTCAGTTTCCCTCTTTGAGAGGATATAGTGGCTGGCATCGAAGTTATCAGCTACAAATTGAATCAAACCATCAGAACTGGAAATCGTGGCCAGATTACTATTTTCTGCTGTCAAAACTGCTGCTGATTTCTTGAAGCGCAAGAATTCATTACTCTCTGTAATGGTGTCTGGACACACTCAATCACAGAAGTCACCATGTTGCAAATCAACAGAGCATGTAGAGTGTTATCAAGTTTGGGAGATGAGCAACCAAGAAACTCTAATGGGGATTGGTTTGTATACTCCAAAACAGTTTCTCTGTCCAATTTGGAGTCACAACTGTTTCTACCTATTTGGATAGCCTGAACCTTTTGGGAAACTGCTTCCTTCATAGGGTTTTCGTGGCTGTGGATACTTGAGTGCCATCGCCGATGTCATTGATAACTCTCAGGTCAGGACCCACTCAACTTTGCATCGCAAGTATTGTCACGATAGTAACTTCGAATGAGCAGATCTTCTTAGATATTTCCGATAGCTTAAGGACAATCAGCCTCTGTGATTATTGTGTCCCTCCATACTGGATGTACTTTTCATGGATATCAATAGACCTCCAACTTTCTTCTTTTATGAAATCCACAACTGCCTGGAGAGGTTTCTCAATGTCAGGCAATAATGGGCATACACCCATTCGCTTCCATATGTCCTGCTTGTTCTCCCATGAATGTTTGGTGGCAATCAGTATGATAGCGAAAGTCAGCTGCATGCCAGTCACTCAGGGTCCCAGGTGAAGCAGGATCTCTTCTGACCATTTGTCACTGTGTTATTGTTCTTCAGATTTGCAGAGGATGGCTTCTTTTGGAGACAAACCTCCATCTGAAGGTTTTGTCTGAAAACATATGCAAGCCTCCACCTCAAGGGATTTCAGGGGGTCTTTATCCACTTTGCATTCAACTTCAAAACAAGCAGTCTTGTCTTAGGATGAATTGAATGAAATGATGTCAGGAATACTCGGGACGTCTAGTCATTTTCTGTGATGGAGTGTCCTCAGGATGTGTCATGCTATTACCATGCTTCCTTCATACATTTTTCACCATTAGATGCAATCCCTGAGGGCATCTAATCCTTGGGCTGCACGGTATATCGATAAACTGATATATACCGGTATTTAAACCAATATCGATTGAATACCGGTGTCATTATAAAAATATCGGTTTATCGTCATTATTTATTTACCCACAATTTAATTTTCAAGATGTCTTGAGTTTTTTAACTGTAGCACCGAATGAATAATATTATCCCTTTATCCAAGGAATCGTCTGCTTGTGCCCTCGTAATATATAAATTCAGCAGTTGAAACAAGAGCTGGACTGTCGTCCGGTGCATACCCCCACATGGTGTACCGCCTAGTGTGGGCATATCTATGGCCAACAAATATTATAGAAAATAATGAAAGTTATGAATATTCTTGGACAGACTCACACACGGATGGACAGATGCACAGATGGATGCATGTAATCCAGTATACTCCCCCCCCCCCCCAATTTCTGGTAAGTTGTTTGGTGTTTGGAACTTGGAAGTTTTATGCAATGAGGCAGAAGCCTTTGTCATAGGCAAACTGCATGCCATATTTCACTGAAATCTGATAACCCATACCTGAGATACAGGCTGAACAGACAAATAATGTCTATTTCCTACAATTTTTAAGTCAAAAAAGGGGGATAACTCTAAAAAGGAAAATGTGAGAAATATCGTTGAATCCTTTCTTTAAAGCCTATACCATAAGCAGTGTTCACGGCAAATTTCATTGCAATAGAACATTCAATACCCGAGATACAGGCAGAACACACAAAATTTGGCTCGGACGGACACAATTTCTAAGTGAACAAGGAATAAAAACAAGTAATAAGTGGGCATACCTATATGACCAACAAATATTATAGAAAATAATAATTTACATAAGTTATAGAAAATAATACCAATTTACGTAAGTTATGAAAGTTATGAATATTCACGGACGGACTCACGCACGGACGGACGGACGCATGTAATCCAGTATACCCCCATTTTCTTCAAAAGTGGGGGTATAAAAATAAATTTCAACACAACTTTATCATGTGACCCCCCTCATTGGAATGAGCTTGTTGAGCTCGTTCCAATGAGGGGGTCACATGATATAGTTTTGTTGAACTCTTTGGGGAAAATCTGATAAACTAATTTTGAAAATAATAAATTTTGATATCGTCTGCATTGGGTAAAGGTTTTTCGAACCGCATCATCAAGGCATGCTAATTCGTTCTGACTGTGATGCCCCGAGTCTCGATTGTGGTACTTGTGTTCATACATTATATCTGAACAGATTTCGATATACCGGTATACCTCGGTATTTTTTTTAATACCAATACCAGTATTCAGTTTTGAATATCGTGCAACCCTATCTAATCCAATGTTAATATCGCTCTCAAAGCATGGTTGCAATGTAATATGATGCCCATCATCATAAATCTGACTATTAGCAATAATATTTTTCACCCTTGTGGCCAAAAGTGTCACAAAACAATTTTCCGAACTGAAACATTTGATATTCATGGTCTCTTTTTCATATTTTGGGGGCGGCCATGTCTTTTGCAGGGTAATATAAAAAAAATTCCTCAATGCTGCCGACTCGGCAGCCGATGGAATATTGCTGCCAGATATCTGAACTTATTTATTTACTGGTGTTTAAGGCCACATATTTCTGTGCAATGGCTAATCATGACCATGGTAGTTTTACGGTGGAGGAAACCGGAGAACCCGGAGAGAACCACCGAGCAACTGTTAGCTCCCCAACATACTAACTCCACACAAGCAGTGTTAGCATTGGTTGAAGACATGTGCACCACTGACACAGTGTGCTTTAGTACACAATGCCACCATGCCCCCACGTGGGCAATGAGGGTGAAGTGTCTTGCCCAAGGACACAACGTGGTTGCCACAGGTGGGATTCGAACCGAGAATCTCTCGGCTTGCAGCCTGCACCTCAACCAACTGAGCCACCGCGCCCCATCTGAACTTATGAAAACAAAAGAAGGAAACTTTATATGCGTAAATATGCATAAGCCAAAAATTGTGTTTGGCGGAAGGACTATACTTAAAGCTTCGAAATTATGACATTGACTAATTTTTATATTATAATTAGGCAGGTAAAAAAATTCCTATCTAATTTGGCTGGAACTGTACATTAATTTGAAGTTAACTCTTTGTACCCGAGAGACCATTTTTCTGGTCCATGATCATGATGTCATAACGTAGATGGTTGCTTTTTGAATTTGAATGGAAGACAAAGCAATATATTCAACATGCAGCCCCAAGGCTGCACGTTGAAAATATTAATTGGTCTACCCCAAATAATGCACACGGACTCATCCAATTGATGCCACTAAACTGGTAAAGGATATACCAACAGGGTTCAAAGGGTTAATGTGTCAAGTTGGCCAACTGTTTCTGACAGCATTTGTACAATCTCCTTAGAAAACAAGTACATGTTGATGCACATGCATTAAAAGCAAAAAATAACAGTAATTCAGAATGTCATGCTGCACATGCTAATGGGAAAACTTCAATTTTTACAAACTAATAGGTGTGCAAATTTCCAAGGAAATACAACAAGGCTTCACTGTCTGTGTGTATTGATTTTAATGAGTGAACTATCATTTGCTTGTCATAATCAACTCACATGAGAAGCAATATTACAGGTTTCTATATCTGAAGTCAAAAAAAAAGTGTACAGTTGCTGCCAGCAACGTTCAGAGATGGGCAAAAAAACAAACTGATACCGAGATCATGGGGATACTGAAATACTGAACCGAACCAATTACTGAACACCAAAACCATCTGTATTTCCAAATTTTCCCACATTTACTATTTATAAGGCCTGGTTGAGGCTTGATAGCAGATGAAGTTTTAATTTTGATGAAAGAAGTGACTGATTTTCCTTTCAGTTTTGTTTTGCAGTGATTTCTAGTCAAGTCCTGTTAACTGGTGGAGTGCTGGAAGCCCTATTTTGGGCTTTACTAAAAGTGACAGGCAATAACTGACTGTAGCTACATTCTGACTGAGGAAGACTTTATTGTCCCTGATATGAATCGGATTTTTTATACAATACCTTGCTCTCTGACATTTAATTGGATAGTGCCTATAAGGCACTATCTAATTAAATGTAATAGAGCAGTATATGATGAGCTCTGATTTGTTGTCAGAAAAAACTCAGCACTTTACCAGTTAAGGCAGCCAAGACTTGACTAGAAATCACTACCCAGGTGATTTGTTCATTGTCAGCAGGACCTCCTAATCATGGCATGGCAAGGGCACATGCTATGAGATAGCAAAAGCCAGAAATAGGCCATAAAAGGGTAAGGAGTGTTTGGAACATGTCACAAATTTACTGTAGATATGATGATTTGTGTTGGCAAAAGAATGCCAATATTGAACTCCTTAGCAGCGGCATTTGCATAAGCTGTGGTAGAATGATACAAGAACAACATATTCTGTATTGTCCTGATATGAATTTGCCTTTCGTACATGTACTATCAGCACACCTCAGTCAAGCCAGAAACCGAATACTGAACTTGACATTATGGTATACCACCCTAAAAATACCGAAACTGATTTTGAACTAAAAATTCCAATACCACTCATCTCTAGCAAGATTATAGTATTGTGATCTCAAAAGTGACCCTTTTCTCAATTGGGACACAATAGTATCCAATTGAGAATTTCAAAGACATTGAAAGCCAGTCGAAAATTTTCTGTCCACTTCTCTCCCCACGGCACTTGAGAGTTTCACCTGCGAAAAAAGATGAAATGTGAGAATGAACATTGTATCTCTGATGTCATTTCTGTTTGTTTTCATATTAATATATTTCATTTCACAATATTTTACTTATGAAATCATGACGTACTAATATGTAAGCACATTGTATATTCAGATTGTGAATCTGAATGAAAAAAACACTGTTTTTGTGTTCACAGTACATTACATGTAATTACAACCGTGTACTGATATCCCTTTCCCACATCTAGTCTATCACTGAACCTACTATACACTGTGAACGCATGTACGAAACCCACAATATGTGGACATCTTTTCCCCCGTGCTGGTCTTTCACCGTACCAAGAACATCAATATTCGACAAATAATGCTTTAGTTATACTGCAAAAATGTTCATACCGTAACCTATCTAAGCAGATAAAGAGGCATAACTTTGGTATGCACAGTACAGTAGCCGTGTACTGGTCATAATCCATGCGTGAACAATGATGTCTATATATGCATTTACCAGGTAATAAAATCATCATCAGCAAAATTTGTACCCGGTGCTTCATTAATTAAATTTTTGATGATTATTCCAATAAAATAGTTTTTGGAATCTAATATTATTGAGTCCGTGGAAATATTGCCCACCTGCGTAAAGTGACCAGTCCACGGTGGCCGTACCGTATGCATGGAGAAGATAATTCAATTGAAAGCAGTCGTAAGATGAAATGTGTAAAGTTTGCATATGTCTACTTCGTAGTAGAGTGGAAATATTGCCCACCTGCGTAAAGTGACCAGTCCACGGTGGCCGTACCGTATGCATGGAGAAGATAATTCAATTGAAAGCAGTCGTAAGATGAAATGTGTAAAGTTTGCATATGTCTACTTCGTAGTAGAGCTGGGAGGTTTTGATTTTTGGGATTCGGTTTCATTTCAGTTTCATGAAGATACCTTGGTTTTGGTTCGCTTTTTCTAAGTGTTAAAAACATATAATAAATAACTCTTCAGATAGATCCCTGCGAATCTTAATTTTGAGCTTCAATCGAAATCTTAAGGAAGATTTGAATCTGAATCGAATCCGACGTTATGTTAAATACCTAGAAAAGTCAGCGAACTGCATGATTTTTTGTGATGGCAATGAAAAACGAATGTAATATTGGGAGTGCCAGTGCAAATATATCATTTTCAGATGGTTGATACGTTTACAAGTATGTGAATATTATGCAATCAATGATTATTACCAATCAATCTGTAACAAATCGCAACAAAATGATAAATAGTTTAACTGCACATTCTCACACCCATTATATTGATGCAGCAAACAGAACACGATCGAGCCGAACATTCTTTACATACATATTTTTTGTCAACCTCTCGTGTACCGAAAAGAAAAACGAATTTCCGCCATTTTAACTTTCGTTTTGGGGATTAGTCACATTCTATGGGGCTTTCAATTAATGGACCTGGGGTGTGAGCACATGTTTATGCCATGGCATAATATTAATGTAAATAAATTCAGTAACACGTACAGGCATGTGAGTTCCCACAGAAGAAATTGTGAGCCACATTTGCTTTTATTATATATTGTAATTCTGTATTGATTTAAAGATAACAGTCACCGACTCGACGAGAACAGATTACAATTCTATCAAAACGAACAAAAAATGTTCATGTACCTGGTTATTATATTACAATCGTATATTAGTTTTTGACAACTGTATTGGAGGGAATTAATCAATAAAACATTGTAGTAATAACTATTACAAAACTGCGCCATGGATTTGAAATTTGAATACCCATCGATGGATTCAAATTAAATTGAATGTCATAGAAATTCGAATCTGAACTGAATCTCATGGAAGATTCAAATCTGAATCGAATTTCATGAAAGATTCGAATCTGAATTGAATCTCACGGAAGATTCGAATCTGAATTGAATCTCGAAGCCTCGCAGGGGTCTATCTTCAGACTCCTTTACCTGGAAAAGCCTGCAACAGTTTAACATGTATATGACACCCTAAAAATCCCCGACTGTAAATATCTCTATTGGATTCAGCCAAACTACCCTTTGATCACTCTAGGGGGATCAGTTACAAAGTCTATTGAGTCGGAAAGAAACATAAATTAAAGTAAAGAATGATTATGAATAACATTCATCTAATCTATGTCATGCTCTCATCGACACATTTTCTGCCTCATTGACTTGTCCAATGGACGAGTCAATGAGGCAGAAAATGTGACAATGATGAATGTGATGTACAAATGTATTCACCCCTTTACGGAATACACTACATGCTTTAGTTATAATCAAGCCTTGACAATTCAGGCAAACGATCGTTCTGCTCGCCTGAAGGTTGCGCAAACAAAAATTAAGGTGGACGGACAATCGGTTAACCACAAGGATCCATCAGTTAACCAACTTTTTTACGATTGTCATATTAGATGCCTTAGGAGAAAGTAGTACACAAACAAATGTTAAATTCGTGCTTATTATTCAGCTGTAAGCATAATTAGAAATATGTTGTCACAGTTTATGGAAACTGAAATGCACTGTAGCCACTGCTAAATCAATTCTGGACCTATTCACCGCTACACATTCTTATATGCAATGCTGCCAATAGAAGAGGCACAACTCTATATTTCTGGTGATTGTGTATTTCTGCTCCGCTGATATTTTTATTGTCAGAAGTCACTGCATGTTGCCAGCAGCAGAGGCATAACTCTGCATTACCCTCCAAAACCCCCTCCCAGCTCAGGCCTATGGCCTTTGGGATATGCCTGTGGCATGTCGTGTTTGGATTTTTGGTTAACCAACAGGTTAATGAAACAAATTTACTTAACCTTCAGAATAGGTTAATGAACAACTGAATGGGTAACCTGTTAATAGGTTTACCAAAATATGGAATTGTCAAGGTCTGTATAATGCAAAATGTTCAAAAATATATACACTTTTAAACAAGAACATCGCAACTTCAAGCTATAACCTTGAGACCCTCCTCGATATGAGCAATAACCCAATTTAAAGAAAAACCCAAATGCCTCCATATAACCACTACTCATGTGAAATTTCATTAAAATGTGGCCAGTGGTTTGAGAGAAAAAGAGCCAAACACCACATTCACGATAGACGATAGACAAAAAGGTGATCAGAATAGCTCACCCTGACTTTCAGTCAGGTGAGCTAAAAATGCTGTTTTTGTGTTCACAGTACATTACATGTATTTACACTGGTGGACTGATATCCCTTCCCCACATCTAGTCTGTCACTATACCTACTACACACTGTGTATGCATGTACGAAACCCACAATATGTGGACACCTTTTCCCCCATGCTGGTCTTTCACCATACCAAGAACATCAATATTCAACAAATAATGCTTTAGTTATAATGCAAAATGTTCATACAGTAACTTATCTAAGCAGATAAAGAGGCATAACTTTGGTATGTACAGTATAGTTGCCATGTACTGGTCATAATCCACGCATGGACAATGATGTCCACACAGGCGATCGCCCCGGGCTGCAGTCGCCCACCTGAGTTAAAAAATTCCATGGACGGTAAACGTCCGCCTAACCCCGATTTCTGCAGCCCATTAATTCAGTCGAAGGCACCTCAAAATTGGCCACCTCAAACGGCAATTTTCGCGGATTGAAGAAGGTACATGTAACAGAAGCACAGTTTGTGAAGTTTGTAGTGTGTCGTCAACATAATCACCCAGAGACAGTAAGTAACTTTCCAAATATACATTACGTGATGACGTACATCATAATTACACAAACCATGTACAGTATGTGGAGAGTGTATTATCACTAAATCACCCGCAGAGTGGAGATTCCACCCAAGCAATAATTGCAAATTTGTTGCAAAGCATAACGAGCACAGGCAAAGTTTCAACCAATGGACCTCCGGGTTAAACCTGGAGGTCCATTGGCTGAAACATTGCTTGTTTTTTTTGTCCATATGTATAAAATTTGGAAGTTATAGTTTGGGTGATTTAGTTACAATCCACTCTCCACGTACTGTACCTTAAAATGATATTAGTTGTCTACCCAGCAGGCAGAATCGAAATGGTCCCCGCAAATCATAAATGACCCTCCTGGGGTCATTTTAGGTGAACCCAAAATGGCCCTCCTGTGGTGATTTGAGGCAAACCATAATGGCCCTCCTGCAATTTTCAAAATGACAAGCCTGTACTCCTGTTGGGAGCATGGTGGCTCAGTGGTTAAGGTACTGGACTTCAAACTGAAAGATTCACGATTCGATCACCGCCTGAGGTAACTTTGTTGTGTCCTTGGGCAAGGCACTTAATCCCAATTGACTGTGTACTAAGGCATACTGCATGACGATGGTGCACTTGTCTTCAACCAATGCTAACCCTGCATGTGCTGCTGTGCTGAGTTAGTATGTTTGGAAGTCTGACAGTTGCTCACCATTGCTTGGTGGTTCTCTCTGGGTACTCCAGCTTCTTCCAACCTTAAAACTGTCCGACACGAGGTTACCATGGCTGTCGAAACTGTTATTCAACCCCATAAAATAAATAATTAAGTATACTCCTGTTAATTGAACAGTTTTCTCTGGCAAAGGGGCTATTTAGTTAAGGATAATACACAAGGTCCAGGGTATTTGGCTGGCTAATAACCTAGGGTGAAGTCCAGACCATTATCTGGCAGAATACATGTATCTTGGGTCAAGTGTATTACCTGACATAGAAACTCTTTACAATAAATTCTTGTTTGAATGCTCAGTGGTTCTCTCCTTTCTCCACCAAAGAGTCACTCTCTTCAAAGTGTCACTAAACCCCAGTGAACAAACAAACAGTGATGAACCGATAAGGATTTGTGCCTGCCAGTGGCTGATTAGTTGAGCACACAATTTGCCGATTGTGAGTTCCAATGTCAGATAGTCACAACCAAAAGGAGTAGTATATTCAAGAATGCATAGAAATTGATAGAATAGGGTTAATTTTACAGTACAGACAGGTCCATTGGTTCGCTGACCTCAAGGGTGTGTCACTGTGTGTATGTAAATAAAAATACAACATCAGTGGAAGCAAGTTCACAGAGCAGCATCTTTGATCATTGATCGCATTGTTAACTTGAATAGAATAGAAAAGAATATTTTATTGCTCATAAACAACATTATAAGTTATTCTGTTTGTTGACAGGGGACATGGTCTCACGTTCCCTGCATGAAATTTATATCAACCGAGGCGTCAGCCGAGGTTGAAAATATGTTTCATGCAGGGAACGTGAGACCCTGTCCCCTGTCAACAAACAGAATAACTTATATGTCCCGTTCTTACACAAGTAAAATTGAATTGGAAAAAAAGTCTTTAATTTAGAAAGCAGACCTTGTTTCGGTAAGGTATTAACTTTTATCATAACAGACTGGAGTGATTTCCCTTTATTCAATGTTTACATACGCAATCAACGGGGCGAGATGCTCTTGATTCGTTGCAGTTTATGTAACAGTAAATTAATGAGAAGAGACCTTATAATCTAATCGGTTTCATAAATAATTACCCATGTTTACCTAATCTTTTTGTACGTAATAACGGTACTTTTGTGTGTATTTTACTTCAGTTAAATGTATCTGTCTCAATTGATTTCAAGTGAAAAAAGACATTGCGATGAACTGTTGCTCATGGCAACGAGACGCTCTCCTTGACAGTGGACATAAGAATCGCTGACAGTAGACATATGAGCGTGCCGGGCGACAAAAAATAAAATCAACGAGGCATTGACCAATCACTGCAAGATATTGCGGTTGGTATCGGGACATAAGTTTATATTCAGCAAACAAGATAAAAATGAAAACAAAACACAACCGACTTTTATGAAAGAAGTGTGTGAATGATTCTGATGTATATGATAATGAATAATTCTGGTGCATGTAATAATATGTTACCTCTTTGATTTATGATTGATGAAATGTTTTAACCTCATGGAGGATACGCGGTGGCTCAGTGGTAGACTGTTGGACTTCTATGCTAGAGGTCCCGAGTTCGATCCCAGTCTGGCACGACTTGCGTTGTGCCCTTGGGCAAGGCACTTTATCATGGCTGTCTACACGGGGGCACGATGACGTTGTGTACTAAGGCGTACTGCACATCGATGGTGCACATGTCTTCAACCGCTGTAACCCTGCTTGAGCGAAGCTCGAACAGAGTTAGAATGTTGAGGAGTGGACAGTTGCTAATCGATGCTCGGTGGTTCTCTTTGGGTACTCCGGCTTCCTCCACCCGTAAAACTGTCACGGTCACGATTAGCCATTGTGCATAAGTATGTGACCTTAAATACCAATAAATAAATAAATAAATAAATAAATAAATAAATAAATAAATAAATAAATATAACTTCATGGAATAACGGTGTACCATTAACCCATTGAACACAGGTGGTATCTTCCATGTCAGTTAAATGGCAGAAATTGGACGAGTTCATATCCATTATTTGGGGGCAGAGCAATTGCTATTTTCAATATGCAGCCTTCAGGCTGCACATTGAAAATATTAATTGTTCTACCACACACATTCATTTAGTGGCCATCCTACTTAATGAAATTATGATGTATCGTGTTGCTGTACCAGAAAAGCGGTCGCTCGTGTTGAAAGAGTTAAGCAAGTATGAAAAAAATAATATTTGGAAGAAGGTGTAACTGTTGAGACATCCACATGATAAAAGATAGTCAAATTAAAGTACCAAATACAATCAATTACGATAATGATCAATTGATGACAATGAAGATAGAAATAGGTAGTTATAAATGGTTTGCTTTGTGTATAATAAATGACCATATATGTTAGTCTTTAAGTATTAAAAAATCTTCAAAAAATGAATTCAATATTATGCCAGACTGTCAAGTGTCCTAAAATCAGTTAAGATTTTTTTTTTTTTATTGAGAAGTCAGCAGTAAAAGGATTAAAGTAAAAAGTTAACACAATTGTTTTCACTGGAATTAACAATAGCTTTTGAGTTACCTTGTACCATAGACCATCACTTGCTTCTGCTGATGTCTTATTTCATAAAGTCAACACCCGATGCGTGGCATGTGCATCGTGTTCAGCTATCAAGAGGAAGATCAGACCAATCATGATTCCTGTCAATCCTTGTTGCAACTTATTAAGCTAATTACTGCTTGTATGAGATAGTAAATGAAACTTAAATATGAAAAATATTTATCCTGAGGTATCCTCCATGTGATCATCGACATGAAACGATGTTCAAACACTTCTACAGTTGGTCAACCAATGATTTAAAATCGACTCAGGTCAGATGCGATTGCCGAACATTGGTTGATCACTACAAACAAACCAACTCAAGAAATGGCCGGTAAAAAGTTTATTCAATATACAGAAGAAAATGTGGTTAAAAGTACCCACATTATACTTATTCTATGGGCAAGAGATTTTATGTCCTCAGCAGGAGTATCAGCCAGCAGAAAACAATGAGTTAACTTTATCTTTCATTACTACCCCCTCCCACCCATCCAGGTCCTCAACATGTACCTCTTCACACATATACAAACACAGAGTTTTGCATGGTACCTTTCCGTGTAACTCTAAAAAGCATTGGACCATGAGCAGCCTCATCAATAAAAATCTTTCAGTTCTTGTTCTTGGTTACTGACTGAGCTGCCTATCTGTACTCCCACACATTTTGGCAACAGGTTAGGTTATTTATTACATGGCAAATATTACAAAGGAAATGTTTACACATGAGCTTTGAGAAAAATATTGCATAGATATTGCACAGAAATCTGAAGCATAGCTACACTAAAAATTTAAGCGAAAGTGCAAACCAAGTTCAGTTGCAATTTGCCATGTACAGTCAAGCTATCTCTAAACTGAATATAACCCTGTTAACTGAATTTATTTATTTATTTATTTATTAGTGTTTGAGGCCACATAATTCTGCACAATGGCTAATCATGTCTGTAACATAGATATAAAATCAGGTTTAGCCAATCATTTATTCCCATGTTGCCCATTTTAGAGGACTTCCACCCCAAGCATTGGTTACTGAGTCCTATTTTACCAGTAAAACAGAGCTTGTTTACCGTAGTAAACAAGCACTGCTTCACTTCCCAAAGGTTAACTACGGGGATGTGAAATGAATATAATTTTGAAACACAAACCCGCTTACCACACCCTCAGTACAAATGTGATCTGTTAATCCATATAGGTTATAGAGTAACCTCTTAATTGCCTAAAATTCTAGTAATATTTTGAGAAATTTAAATTTTATAGTAAATTTCCTTTCTTATTATACCTACCACAATTGTTTACTACAGGCTTGCACTATAGTGGAAGTCCCTTTAATATACTCTCTATTTTTGTCTTTCCCAAGCAATTTGGGAAAGAAAAGTGGTGCAAAAGCACCAAGAAAAAATAAGCCAAAACTGGGTCGAGTGCAACAGGCGCAGACCCAGTACGGGACGCTCTCTTCCAAGTACAACTCCGCGACTTCCGTTGCCAGTGCGCATATGCATCGCTAATGAGTCATTCTTTTTGAATCCGCTAGCGTTAGAGTTATGTGATCAGCGGGGAGGAAGGATTCTTACCCGTATAAGAAGATGGGAGGGCCTCCATGTAAACAATTGTGGGAGGTATAATAAGAAAGGAAATTTACTATAAAATTTAAATTTCTTATCAACCTACCCACAATTGTTTACTACAGGCTGAATAGACAATAGGCTGGAGGGAATCGCATAACCAACCCTACACATAACCCAAGTGGACTGGAACCGTGAACAGACGGAAGAGGTCCCGAGGCTTATCAACCATAGCATCACAAACATTAGTAAAAGACAATGAAAGATGAGGTGTATGGTTCCGTGCGACGCACAGACAGAGAGGGCAGTAACAGCACGGAGCTAGAACTGACCATGTAAAAAGCTGAATGGCTGGGATAGACAACAGCCTGAGCCGAAGAAAGAGGACCCGTAGGACAAAGGTCCTCTGTCGGCTCTTGCAACTGTCACAGATAAATGGAGAAGGTAGCATTTCTCGAGTAGGCTGCCAGCATAACATCCAACAAAATGACAGAGTTAGTAAAAGCCCCGAGAGGAAGACAATGCACGCACCTCGTGGCAGAAAAAACAATTGGTAATACAATCACCAGTAGCAAGATGAGCGGAAGCTGCACAAATAGCAAAACAAATGCAACGAGAAATGGATGCAGGAGAGATCTGGCATGTGAGAAAACACATATCCATCCAGGATAAAGGCGCGAATGCCTCCCACCCCCAAGCATAGCAGCGCCCAAGAAAGTGTCCATCTTGGAGTAAACTGCAAAGTCCTAGGCCTTTTCAAGGAAAAGAGCTGAACAAGCTTGGAGAGGCAAGGATGAGTGTCGAAACAATGCGGTACCACATATGAAAAAAGGTCTCCGAAGCATGGACTTGTACCCATTGCTGGAGACCCCCAGAAACAAACTATACCAGAAACTCCGCAAGGGGTGTGATTGAAGGAGTGACAGAAGCACACCATTGACAGAAGAACCTTCTACTTAGTCATTGAGGCTAAACCAGTGGAGTGAGTGCCTCCTTGAAGAAGAAAAGCAACTCCACTGCTTGTCTCAAAAAACCGGAGGAGACAGGACCCGATAAAAGACATGTGCGAAGGCACAATGAAGTCGGGTCAACTTGAAAACTCTTCGGGCAACTTTGGCAAACAAAGTCGCGACGTAGAGGGAGACATGCCGGAACCGCTGCTAATAGAGAGTGGAGCAGATTGATCCACACCCACCGAAGCGACAGGGGTGTGAACGAAAGGATTCGACAACTGCAGGTTCATATCTGGGCGAGAACTGGAGGTAGAATCGGAACTAGCAGGAAGGCGTAGCCGACAAGACCGTCCCAAAGGAGGGCCAGTGTCCATGGCGAAAGCCAGAGCATCTGGACACGGGGACACGAAAGTGTCCACCTGATGGTTCCAACGAGTCGCAAAGAGATCGATGGAACACCGCCATGTGGAGCATCCACTTGGTGGAAAAGAACCTGCCCCGTCGGAACAGGGAGTTGGCTAGGACATTCAGATGACCGGAAATGTGACGAACAACCACCCCGGCGTTGACATCCTGAGCGAGCAGTAGAAGATCCCGAGCCAATTCGTACATTGGAATCGAGTGCGTGTCGCCCTGGTTCCGGATGTAAGCAACCACTGTCGAATTGTCGAACAACAGAAGGACCTGACAATTCGACAGGTGAGGGATCCACTGCCTGAAACTAGAAGAAGAGCAAGAATCTCCTTCTGGTTGATGTGTAGAGATGCCCAATCCTGGTCCCACATCCCGTGAAGGGAAATACCTACAGGATCCAATGTCGCACCCCATCGGAGATCGCTGACATCTGCCGTCAGAACGTGATCCGACGTGGGTAAGTCCAACGGGACACCCTGCGTGATCCACTGAACATTCGTCCAGTGGAGAAGGTGAGGATAAGAGATTCTGGTAACTGAAGCACCAGATTCAGAGAATCAACATTCGGCCTCCAACGACTGAGCATAAAGTGTTGGAGAGGTCTGACATGCAGCCCACCTAGAAGAATGAGATCCGTCACCGAA
Organism: Pictodentalium vernedei; assembly: GCA_031216915.1. Lineage (NCBI taxonomy): Eukaryota > Metazoa > Mollusca > Scaphopoda > Dentaliida > Dentaliidae > Pictodentalium > Pictodentalium vernedei. The sequence continues at coordinate 294,125,094 of CM062289.1, forward strand.
CCGCAAAGACCGAGCAGCGAGAGAATACCCCCGTGCTGTCGCGGATGTGGACTGGGAACAGAGTCAGAGCAAAAGCTGAGAGAATCACAGCCCTGGCCTGGGGAACCGCCACCGTATTGAACTGAGTGTGGAAGGCCATCCCCAGATGACAAAACGACTGAGAAGGGACCAGATCCGACTTCGCGTTGACTCTGAATCGTAGCGACATGAGCAAGCTCAACAGAGTGTCGACATCCAACTCCAGTAAGGCAGCATTGGAATGCCTCTGTGGGATATCGTCTAGATATGCCGAGGTAGTCACCCTGAACTGTGTGTGATGGAAGGCTATCACATGCAACATCAGTCGGGTGAAGGCCCAAGGAGCCAGGTTGAGGCCGAAAGGCATGGCCTTCAACCGGTAAACTCGCCCCAGAAAAGCGAACCTGAGATACTTCCGCAACACCCGATGAATCGGAACGTGAAAGTAAGCGTCTCGCAGGTTGATGCTGGAAGCGAAATCTCCCTGGTGAATGGAACGGTGGACCGACCTGAAAGTCTCCATGCTGAACTTGGGAGCAATGATAGACTGGTTCAGGATACTCAGATCGATAACCGGTCGGAGTCGGCCGCCCTTCTTCGGCACCAAGAACAGGTGGGAATAAAACCCCACTGACGGAATGTTCTTGATGACCTCGATCGCCCCATTGGCCAGGAGATTGTCCATCTCCGTGGACAAAAGCTCCCGACGTAAAACGTCTGAAGGAACTGTGGTTGGAAGAGGCACCCTGGACAGAGTGGGGTGCCTTCGGAAGGATATTCGCAGCCCGGACCGAACAACATCTACACCCAAGGATCGGATGTGATGGTGGCCCAATGGTCTGCGAACTCTGCTATCCTTCCTCCAACCTGGACGAATCGAGGTGAGGACCTTCAGTTCGAGCCCCGAAGAGACCCGCAAGAGGAGAAACCACCTCCTCAACTGAATGAAGAATCCTGAGACTTCCCTCTAGCCTGCTAGCGCTTACCCTTACCCTGTGAGTAAGAAGTAGAAGCAGTGGCAGAAGGATCAGCCCTTTGCTTCGCAGAGGAAGCAGAAGGGTACTTGTTAGGCTTTGAACGGTCCCTGCCTCCCCTAGAAGGCTGAGCAAGCTGGCAAAGCAGCAGCTGATCTTTGGAATGACGTAGGATGACATCCCGGACCGTTGACACGGAACCCATGGAACAGTAGCGGACATAACGGGAGCTGTTGGAACTAGCAGAAAAAGGAAGAGACCCACCTAGCTCGGCCTCCAAAGGAGGAGTCACAACCCTAGTGACAGCCTCAGATGTCGACTGGAGAGGGCGCATAGTTCCGGAACCAGGCATCTCTTCACCAGAAATCCAACAGCTCCCGCAGTATCCACCACAGTAAAAAAAAAAATGCACATCCCCCACGGAAGGGGAATAACTCTCACCAGACGTGGTCGAGTCGGGAGGACCCGAAACAACAGCGTTCCCCACCCCCCGCTGGTGCTGGAGGAGCTGCACATCCCCCATGGAGGGGGAGTAATTCTCACCAGACGTGGTCGAGTCGGGAGGCCCCCAAAACGACAGCGTTCCCCACCCCTGTGGGTGTGGGAGGAGCTGCACATCCCCAACGAAGGGGGTATACCTCACACCAGACGTGGTCAAGTCGGGAGGGCCCGAAACGACAGCATTCCACACCACCCACGGGTGCGGAAGAAACAGCCACGAGAACACACCAAGGCAAGGGCAAAAGGAATTGCCCTAAAGGAACTGAACCGGAAAAAACAGAGGTGAGAACAGTAGAAGAAAAAGGTGAACTCAACAGATACAGAAAGTAGAAGAACACCCTCAACTACGAGAGAAAGTGGCAGAAAAAAAACGGTGGGTACACGACAGAACCCAGATGGCCGACAAGGATCGAAAAAACAGAAATTCAGCCCTCAACAGAGTGAAGAAATCCTGTCCAGACAGTCCCTGATTGACACCTAACTCCAATAACAATTAAATTTATCAACCGAAAGATTTCACTGTCGAACCATGTTGACACGATGTCGAAAAAACATTCGCGAAAACGGAATAGTAAATAATATACAATGAGAATGTGGTTGAAAATATTAACGAGAATATATAAAACACAGTCCTGTTATTATACGATCTTCAGATCCATAATTCCAGTCACAGGAAAACCATTATCGACGAGTTGAATTATCACTGTTTCATAATGCAATGGCGGAGACACATCCTTCACGTGTCTCGGATAAAAAAAAGAAGAATGAGTCATTAGCGACGCATATGCGCACTGGCAACAGAAGTCGTGGGGTTGTACTTGTAAGAGAGCTTCCCGTACTGGGTCTGCGCCGGTTGCACTTGACCCAGTTTTGGCTTATTTTTTCTTGGTGCTTTTGCACCACTTTTCTTTCTCAAATTGCTTGGGAAAGACAAAAATAAAGAGTATATTATCCGAGTTAGGGACTTCCACTGTAGTGCAAGCCTGTAGTAAACAATTGTGGGTAGGTTGATAAGAAATTACCCAGACAATCACCAAATGCCCCTTGTTTAAAGAATATTTATATAATGGCCACGATACATCCAATACAGGTGTTTAATCTATAACTTTTTTGACACAGCTCCATGAAGCCTGCCACGCAAAATATAATAGAATAAACACTCAGTTTACAATACAGTCGCCATAAACTGGTCACTTTCCACGGGTGGGCAATATTTCCACGGACACAATAATATTAGATTCCAAACACTAATTACAGGAATAATCATCAAAAATTTAATTAATGAAGCACCAGGTACAACTTGGTGCTTCATAAATTAAAATTTTGCTGATGATGATTTTTATTACCTGGTAAATGGATGTGTGGACGTCACTGCCCAAGTGTGGATTATGACCAGTCTACAGCAACTGTATCTCTAAAATACACATAAATGACCCATTTTCCTGTTAACTGGTAGAGTGCGGGAAGCCCATATTTCGGCTTTATTCTGAAGAGCAGGTACCACTGCTTGAAGGCACATATTCAGTGCATGCACTTTGTACTATCTTTGAAGTGATATTATTTAGTCTGTAAGGGTTTGCCCTGTTACAGTTTATGGGAGAGTGCCCATAGGCACTCTCCCATAAATTGTAACAAGGCAAAGACATGTATACAAGATTTGATGACCAAAAATAATTTAGCACTCTACCAGTTAATTGAATACTCCCGTTAATTGAATAATTTTCAATGGCAAAATGACTACTCAATTAACCCTCAAATCACCATTCAGCCACAAACTGCCCTTTTTATAATGCTCTGAAAAGTTGTTCCAAGTGTATTTTTCCTTGAGAAGTGCTTGTAGGATGCTTTTATCTTGACAGTATTTTACATTATTGTTGGATGCCTATACAGTGTACAGACAGCCAACAATAATTTAGAAACACTGTTAAGTCATCTGTAGCTGTGTGAATGTATTCACAGTAGTTATCAACATAAAATTAATCTGAGGACTTTCTTGTAAGGGTTAACACAGTTCCACTGTACCAGTAAAACATAAAGAATTACAGGACACGTATTCAGATTAGTTCAACTGACAACACCTAAATTATCCTTCTCCTATAGATTTACTGATTATTTATTTACTGGTGTTTAAGGTCACATATTTCTGCACAATGGCTAATCATGACCACAACAGTTTTAGGGGTGGAGGAAGCCGGAGTACCCAGAGCAGCTGTCAGCTCCCCCAACATAATAACTCCACACAATCAGGGTTAGCAGTTCTGATGAGATTGGGACATAGTTTCATTAAAATACATGTACATGTATCAGGTTCTTACACAAGTCAGGAAAAAATGTTCCGTACTTTTTTCAAACATGTCAGCTCATTTGAGAGCCTTGCATTGACAAAAATCTGACAGGGAAGATTTTTATGAAAGCAGTGAGTAACACAGGTGACATTCTTGTTAGCGCTGGGTGTCGGTTGGGGGGGTGGGTGGGGCAATGGGGGGGGGGGGGGGGATTTTCCAGATTTGGTTTCAAGAAAATCTTGGTTTCAATTCAGTTTTTCTATATGTTAAGAAAATACAGAAAATAACACTTCAAGCTCCTTAACTTGGAAAACCTCCCCACAAGCTTGTACATGAGTGACACTTCTCACCACAAAAATCCTTGTCTATAATTATCTCCATTGCGACCATGGGTTTAGCGCAACTTTCCTTTGATCATTCTTAGGGGTTCAAGGGTATCAGATGCCAAGCCTATTGAGTCAGAAAAGAAAACATAAATTGGGGTAACAAATGAATCAAATTCATCCAATCAATGTTGTGTTCTCATTGTCACATTTTATCTGTCATTGACGAGTCAATAACAGAGAAAATGTGATAAGTCCTAAAAAAAAAAAGACGTTTGTTTCCGCTAACCCTACCTACCTCTCACAAAAGTAGCCTACCGCATCCATTTTATTGCCATCATCAATAAACGTAAAAAATTTCAACAAGCATTTTTTAATTCACACACTATTTTTAAATATGTATTTAAATGTGTTTTTGTTGTTTTTACAATCCACCTATCATTTATTGTTCATAAAATAATCAGTAAAACAAAGGAAATATTGATGAGAAATTGGACCATCCCTATTGGTTGAGAATTTCACCCTGAGACAGAATATATATCTTTATTAATCATTTTTCTCTTACAGTGAAGAATAATTTGCTCCAAGTGAAAGTGTCAATGACACTGTAGCTCAACTTGTGTGTTGTGTTTGATGAAAAGGATAATGTTCAATGTTTATGAAAGGATTATGAAATAAGACAAGAATTGTGATAATTGGGAATATGTTCATTTCTGTTCCCTGTATGCTATGTTTATGATAAAAATAATATGAGGTGTACACTGTACTAAAGATCTGAGGGGTGGGTTAATATGACCTCACAGTTAATATATGTGGCCCTCACAGTTAACGTATATCAACAAAAGTTACCAAATTACAGTGAAATTATTCCAAAATGAGTCATCCTATCAAGTTACATTAAAATCCTTCATAAATATGCACTGTAGACTGTGCTAAAGGTTTTCGGGCTTTGGGCCCCTGTAGCCGTCAGTTTCCCAATTGCGTCCAAAGGGGACATTCTCATCTAGACATTATATGAAGTCAACCTACCAAGTTACAATGAAATCCCTCCATAAATACGACCTGTAGACTGTGCTAAAGGTTTTTGGGCTTTGGGCTCTGGCAGCCATCATGGTTGAATGATCGCAACCAAAAGGGGACAATCTCATCTGAGCATCATCTGGAGTGATCCTACAAAGTTACAATGAAATCCCTTCATAAATATGACCTGTAGACTGTGCTCAAGGTTTTTGGGCTTCAGGCCCCTGAAGCCGTCACAGTTGACCAAACACTTCCAAAAGGGGATGTCATCATCAAGGCATTATATGGAGTCAAACTTACGGGTTACAATGAAGTCCTTCCATAAATATGACCAACAGACTATGCTAAAGGTTTTGGGGTTTTGGGTTCGGGCAGCCATCAAGGCTGAATGATCGTGACCAAAAGGGGATGTTCTCATCTACACATTATTTAGAGTCATCCTACCAAGGTTCAATGAAATCCCTTCATAAATATCACCTGTAGACTGTGTTAAAGATTTTTGGGCTTTGGGCCCCTGTAGCCAAAACAGTTGCCTAATGGTGTCCAAAAGGGGCTGTTCTCATCTAGACATTACATGAAGTCAACCTACCAAGTTACAATGAAATCACTTCATAAATATGATCTGAAGACTGCTAAAGGTTTTCGGGCTTTAGGCTTGGGTTGCCATCATAGTTGAATGATCGCAACCAAAAGGGAACATTCTCATCTGGACATCATCTGGAGTGATCCTATGAAGTTACAGTGAAATCCCTTTATAAATATGACCTGTAGACTGCGCTCAAGATTTTAGGGCTTCAGGCACCTGTTGACATCACAGTTGACCAACCACGACCAAAAGGTGATGTCATCATCTAGGCAATATATGGAGTCAACCTAACAAGTTACAATGAAATCCTTCCATAAATACGACCTACAGACATGCTAAAGGTTTTTGGGCTCGGGCAGCCATCAAGGCTGAATGATCGTGACCAAAAGGGGACCTTTTCATCTGGACACTATTTGGAGTCATCCTACCAAGCTACAATAAAATCCCTTCATAATTATGACCTGTAGACTGTTCTAAAGGTTTTTGGGCTTTGGGCCCCTGAAGCCGTCACAGTTGCCCAATCGTGTCCAAAAGGGGACGTTCTCATCTAGACATTATATGAAGTCAACCTACCAAGTTACAATGAAATCCCTTCATATATATGACCTTAGACTGTGATAAAGGTTTTCAAGCTTCGGGTTCGGGCAGCCATCTTGGTTGAAAGATCGCAACCAAAGGGGACAATCTCATCTGGGCATCATCTGGAGTGATCCTGCGAAGTTACAATGAAATCCCTTCATAAATATGACCTGTAGACTGTGTTCAAGGTTTTCGGGCTTCGGGCACCTGTAGCCATCACAGTTGACCAATCACGACCAAAAGGGGATGTCATCATCTAGGCATTATATGGAGTCAACCTAACAATGTTACAATGAAATGCTTCTATAAATATAACCTTTCGCCTATGCTAAAGGTTTTTGGGCTCGGGCACCCATCAAGGCTGAGTGATCACGGCCAAAATGGGACGTTCTCATCTAGACATTATTTGGAGTCAACCTACCAAGTTACAATGAAATCCCTTCATAAATATGACCTGTAGACAGTGCTAAAGGTTTTTGGGCTTCGGGCACCTTTAGCCATCAAAGTTGCCCAATCATGTCCAAAAGGGGACGTTCTCATCTAGACAGTATATGAAGTCAGCCAACCAAGTTACAATGAAATCCCTTCATAAATATGACTTGTAGACTGTGCTTAAGGGTTTCGGGCTTCGGGCTCGGGCAGCCATCATGGTTGAATGATCGCAACCAAAGGGGACAATCTCATCTGGGCATCATCTGGAGTGAACCTATGAAGTTACAATGAAATCCCTTCATAAATATGACCTGTAGACTGTGCTCAAGGTTTTCGGGCTTCGGGCACTTGTAGCCATCACAGCTGACCAATCACGACCAAAAGGGGATGTCATCATCTAGGCATTAAATGGAGTCAACCTAATAGGTTACAATGAAATCCTTCCATAAATATGACCTTTTACCTATGCTAAAGGTTTTTGGGCTCGGGCACCCATCAAGGCTGAATGATCGCGATCAAAAGGGGACGTTCTCATCTAGACATTATTTGGAGTCATCCTACCAAGTTACAATGAAATCCCCTCATAAATATGACCTGTAGACTGTGCTAAAGGTTTTCGGGCTTCGGGCACCTTTAGCTGTCACAGTTGCCCAATCATGTCCAAAAGGGGACGTTCTCATCTAGACATTATATGAAGTTAACCTACCAGGTTACAATGAAATCCCTGCATAAATATGACCTGTAGACTGTGCTAAAGGTTTTCGGGCTTCGGGCATGGGCAGCCATCATGGGTGAATGATCGCGCATTCTCATCTAGACATTATATGAAGTTAACCTACCAAGTTACAATGAAATCCCTTCATAAATATGACCTGTAGACTGTGCTAAAGGTTTTCGGGCTTCGGGCTCGGGCAGCCATCATGGGTGAATGATCGCGCGTTCTCATCTAGACATTATATGAAGTTAACCTACCAAGTTACAATGAAATCCCTTCATAAATATGACCTGTAGAGTGTGCTAAAGGTTTTCGGGTGTCGGGCTCGGGCAGCCATCATGGGTGAATGATCGCGCGTTCTCATCTAGACATTATTTGGAGTCATCCTGCCAAGTTACAATGAAATCGCTTCATAAATATGACCTCTAGACTGTGCTAAAGGTTTTCGGGCTTCGGGCTCCTGTAGCCGTCACAGTTGCCCAATCACGTCCAAAGGGGGACTTTCTCATCTAGACATTGTATGAAGTCAACCCACCAAGTTACAATGAAATTCCTCAATAAATATGACCTGTAGACTGTGCTAAAGGTTTTTGGGTTTTGGGCTCGGGCAGTCGTCACAGTTGGCAGATCATGCCCAAATGGGGAAATTCTCATCTAGACATCATAAGGAGTCATCCTACTAAGTTACAATGAAATCCCTCCACATTAAACATGACCTGCAGACTGTGCTAAAAGTTTTTGGGTTTCGGTCTTGGGCAGCCATCACGGTTGATAGATCATGCCCAAAAGGGGACGTTCTCATCTAGGCACTATACAGAGGCATCCTACCAAGTTACAATGAAATCCCTTCATAAATACGACCTGCAGACTGTGCTAATGGGTATCGGGTTTGGGCTCGGGCAGCCATACCGGTTGCCCGATCGCGACCAAAAGGGGACGTTCTCATCTAGACATGACCCCAAACCTGCAAATGAAATTTCGTGACGATCAGACAAGAACTGCGGGGGTGTAGCCCATGCTAAAGGAAAATGTGAACAGACGTCACAGACTCACAGACTAACAGACTCACAGACTAACAGACTTCCGCATGCGTGATGGCAATAGCTTATCTTGACTATGTCGAGTTAAGCTAAAAATGGCTTTGAGCAAACTAAAAATGGTTAAGCAAAAAGATTTTGCTTAAACCTTTTTGGGTTACTGGGCATACAGTTAAAACTAGAATGCCTGTCACGAATTGTGCGCTTATCTAAGTTTAATTGCGCATAGGAATTGCACGCAATTGCCATATCGATTGGCATCCAGAGCACGGCAGGTTCTCCTGGTTACTCATAGCAAACCTCTGGGTTATCCGGAGGTCCATTGGCTGAAACATTGTTTGTGCACAGGCCATATGTACAGAATTTGATAGCCTTACTATGGTCATAACGCATGGATTAACGTGCAGATCGACATGCTATTTGTGCGCATTTCATGACAGGACTTCTAGTTTTAATTGTACAAAATTTTAATTTTCACACACCTGCAAATTGCTATAGAAATCTAAAACATACCCAGAAACTAGGGTGTCAGACTTGCCGCTGAAAAAGGATTTCGTGCAATCTATCCATGGGTTTGCTGTGTGGTATCCCTTGGTGATGCTGACCGCTACATTCAGTGTGGTGATCTCAGGGGAGAGTGGAAATCTCCTTTGAGAAAGATGTATAAAATTGTTACAATAATAAATCAGAACTGCAGTATGGGCTTTTGCCCGCTGTAGCCAAACCATATGGGAAGGACTAATTGCACACAATAATTAAATGGCATGACAAATGTAACCTTGTTTTAATTAAAAACAATATAGCATAAAACATGTTTCATTGAGACAGAATAAATTTGTTTTTAAGTTACATGAAACCTCCTATTTATTCCCCATGTGTTGAATGAAATGGAATCTAGGTCCTTGGAGAAAGTGGGAGGAAAGTTAATGAATCCTGACCAAATATAAAAAATTAAAAAATAAAATAAAATAAAATGTAATCCCTACCTATCTACCCCACCTGTGGAATATCGGTTAGCGGAAACAAACAACTTTTTTTTAGGCCTAATACACGTACAAACACAAAGTTTTGCTCCTTTGCCTGATAGACTGAGTGATGAGAATCCATAGGGGACACCAGTTCACTTTCCTCCCCTGTAAGATACAGTTAAAACTAGAAGTCCTGTCCTGAATTGTGCGCTTATCTTGGCTTAATTGCGCATAGGAATTGCGCGCAATTGCCATATCGAATGGCATCCAAAGCACAGCAGGTTCTCCTGAATACTCATAGCAAACCCAGGAAATGTTTCTGCCAATGGACCTCTGGGTTACCCGGAGGTCCATTGGCTGAAACATTGCTTGTGCACAGGCCATATGTACAGAATTTGATAGCCTTACTTACCCAACATAGCCTTTTAATTTTTAAAACATAAACTGAATTTGGTAATTTTTAAAAAAATAAACCATATTTATCAATAAAATCTTACAAATATCAATGTCATTGGAACCGGCTCATTGAGCCAGTACCAATTTAAGCCATATTTGTAAGATTTTATTGACAAAGTGTCAGGATATTTCAGGTCATGTTAGCCTTGTATTGGTTAATTTGCTGCCGTTATGTTAGGTAAAGGATTAAATTGACTCAATTCTTTTTATGCGAATTCTGGCAGAGGTGCAACGAGAATCTACATGGATTCTTGCTGGTTTTGTTGCATGAATCGATTCTCAGATTCTCGTCGAAATATAAGCCCTGAAATCAAAGCAGCAAAAAAAAATGCCCAGTTCTAATTCTTGTTTTCTGAAAAACATTTGGAAGAATGTCATTTCTTCATCCTCATGTGGTTCAGCAAAGTGGCTCATTCCAGAAGACAAAAGCAATTATTACTTGGAATTTCAATGGTATATTTTAATTTCAAATGATTCGATCCTCTGCACACTTATTCAAAATACTGAAGTTTCAGTTGACAAATTTTTCTCATAATGCAACAAGAGGTGAGCCATGTCCCGGTGCATATCCCCATGGTGTATACTGCCAAACAATGGCAGGAGAAGAAATAAACCATAATATTATGAAAGCCTTTCCCATAAACTATCTTCATTCCAAATTTCACTGAGAACCGATATCCCAAACCAGAGATACAAGGCGAATTGACAAAAAATTGGCTATTTTACAAGGCAAGCAGAGAAATTATTGCCCTTCTTTTACAGCAAAAAATTAATTTACCCCACCCCCAAGAGGTAATTGTGAAGGCCAGAAACACCTGTCATTGAAGTCTAGTTACAATCGGACCATCTACATAAGAGATAGTTCATTACTCAGAACTGTTAGTCCGATTTAAAAAAACAAATTATGCAGCATTAGTGGGAAATAGATATTTGATTCAAATGAAAAAAATCAACCCTAGCTATCATGAGACTCGATGTGTGCTAAAAATGGAAACATAATTCCAAAGGGAGCCCAAATATGAACCCAGGGACCCAATTTGAACAAACTTGAATCTGACCCCCCCCCCACCCCCCACCCCCAGCAATGTTGTATACCAAATATGAAAGCATTCTGACTGGTGGATCTGAAGAAGATTTTTTAAAGATAATCCTTAAGATTGCACGAAGTTAAAATTTGGGCCCAAATCTTAATCCACGCACTCAAGTTATAGAAACTTAAAGGATCCACCCCCCCCCCCCCCCCCCCCCCCCCCCCCCCCCCCCACACACACACACATCATTCGGACTGGTGGATTTGAAGAAGACTTTTAATTAAAGAAATTTGGGAGCCTAAATATGAACTCAGGGGCCCGATTCAAACAAACTTGAATTTGACCCCCCTAGAGATGTTGTATACCAAATATGAAAAAATTCTGACTGGGAGATCTGAAAAAGAAGATTTTTAAAGAAATTTTCTCATATTGCACTAAGTTAAAATTCGTGCTCCTGTATTGAGCCCAAATATAAACCCAGGCACTCAACTTGAACAAACTGAAATCTGATCCCCTTGAGATGTTGTATACCAAATATGAAACCATTCAGATCGGTGGATCTGGAGAAGAAGATTTTCAAAGAAATTTCATCTTATTGCACTAAATTAAAATTCGGGGGCCATAGAAAGCCCAAATATCAATCCAGGGACCCGATTTGAACAAACCTAAATCTGACCTCTGTAGAGATGTTGTACACCAAATATGAAAGGGTTCTGACTGGTGGATCTGAAGAAGATTTTTAAAGAAATTTCATCATATTGCACTAAGTTGAAATTTTGGGCTACAAAAGAGATATGAACTCAGAGACCCGATTTGAACAAAGTTGAAAATGACTACCCTAGAGATGTTATATACATGATATCAAAGCATTCTGACTGGTGGGCTTGAAGAAGATTTTTAAAGATTATTCCCCATAAGTTAAAAATTTGGGCTCCTGTACTGAGCCCAAATATGAACCAAGGGGCTTCATTTTAATAAACTTACATCTGACCCCCCTATGGATGCTGTATACTGAATATCAAGATTCTGATCATTGGTTCTGGAGAAAAAAAATTTAAAAATATTTGCAAATATTCTGACTCAGCATTTTTTTTATGCCCTCTAAGGAACTTCCTGTTACTACCGATGGCAATATTTTTTACCATTCAGTTCTACGGGTCCTAGGGATGCTTCAAACCAAATATCAGTTCTCTGTTCCATGGGGTTTGGGAAATATTGGAGTTTGAAAATATTTCTATTTTTAGCTCCTGGGGGTTTCCACGGAGAAACAAGAAAATATTTTTTTTGCCTGAATCAAGTACTTATGACCCAATAATATCACAAACAAAATTTGGTTCAAATCGGACCATCAGTTCAGATAATAGAAATTTTAGGCGGGACCAAAAATCTTCCCCCTCCCATTACAAAGGCAAATACTGCTTCATGAACTTCCTTTGAACAAACTAGAATCTACACCATCCTAAAAGGAAGCTAAATCCCAAATATCAAGTCATTGTACCTGCTGGTTCATCAGAAGATTTTTAAAAAAATTTCGAGCATTTTCCCCCACCCCCTGCCTATGGGGCTGGGCATGTTGAGTTGAACAAGAATGCAATGCCCCCTCTGCACCATCACTCACACAAACTTGCACTTGAATTGGCCCAGTGGTTTTGGAGGAGAAGCCCAAAACATGGTGTTGATGGACGGAGAACGATTTGATAAGCACAGCTCGACTTGGTCAAGGTGAGCTAAAATGAAAGTGTCAATGACACTGTAGCTCAACTTGTCAAGACAAAGACATGTACATGTATAGTATGTGACACAGCAATGACAAACATCTAGGTAATGACCTGATAACAAAGGTACATATAAAGTATTGTAACGGTCTGTACATGAATACTGACCGTTGCCTGTAACAAATGTATAGGTAAAGTATTGTAAAGGTGGGTGACAGTCAGATGCTGAACTAGAAAAAATCTTTGAGTACCAGAGTGGGTCTGACTGAACCCCAAAATATTTGTTCTCATAGCACAGTGATAACAAACGCACCCCAAAACACACTCGTTCCTGTCCCAAGGTGAAAACAAAAGTACTCAAGAAGTTTTGTGAAGATCAGTTCATAAATACGAGCTGTATAGAACTTGTGACAAAAAACTGATTGGACCTAATTTCGGTACAAAATGGCCACTGGCAGCCATCTTGAATTTTGGACCGTACCCAGAAACACTCATTCTCATCCCAAGGAGATAACAAAGGTACCCAAGAAGTTTTGTGAAGATCGGTTCATAAATACAGACTCTACCCTGAGCCGTATTGACATGTGTGCTTACATTGTGTAAGTAGCACTGAATAAATCAAAGTTCATCTAATTTGCATAATTTCGGCACGAAAAAAAACCCCTTACAATATGTGATGTATTCCATGTTACTAAACATTCATACAAAAATTTATTCAAATCAGAACTTTCATACAGAAGTTCTATACAAAAGACTGATTGCACTAATTTTGGTACAAAATGGCTGCTGGTGGCCATCTTGAATTTCGGACCACACCCAAAAACACTCGCTCTCATCCCACGGTGATAACAAAGGTACCCAAGAAGTTTCGTAAAGATTGGTTCATAAATATGGCCTCTAGTCTGAGCTGTATAGAAGATGTGTACAAAAAACTGATTAGACCTAATTTCGGTACAAAATGGCCACTGGCAGCCATCTTGAATTTTAGACCGCACCCAGAAACACTCGTTCTCGTCCCAAGGTGATAACAAAGGTACCCAAGACATTTTGTGAAGATCAGTTCATAAATACAGACTCTAGTCTGAGCCGTATTGACATGTGTACTTACTGTGTGTAAGTCGCACTGAAAAAATCAAAGTTCATCTAATTTGCATAATTTCTGCACGAGAAAAAAACCCGAATTATATGTGATGCATCCCATGGTACTAAACATTCACACAAAATAATTTTTCAAATCAGGGCTTTCATAAGGAAGTTCTGTGCAAAAATCTGATTGCACCTAATTTTGTACAAAATGGCTGCCATCGGCCATCTTGAATTTCGGACCGGACCCAAAAACACTTGTTCTCGTCCCACGGTGATACCAAAGGTACCCAAGAAGTTTCGTAAAGGTCGGTTCATAAATACAGCCTCTAGCCCGAGCCGTATTGGCATTTGCACTTACAGTGCTGAAAGTAACCCCAAAAAACATCAAAATTAGTCTAATTTGCACAATTTACGTACGAGAAAAAAACCCGTATTATATGTGATGTATCCCATGGTACTAAACATTCATACAAAAAATTATTCAAATCAGAGCTTTCATATGGAAGTTCTGTACAAAAAACAGATTTCTGCATCGTCGGTACAAAATGGCGGCTGGCAGCCATCTTGAATTTCAGACCGCACCCAAAAACACTCGTTCTCGTCCCACGGTCATAACAAAGGTACCCAAGAAGTTTCGTAAAGATCGGTTCATAAATACGGCCTCTAGCCCGAGCCATAGCAGCTTGGCACTTACAGCTCTGAAAGTAACACTATATAAATCAAAGTCAGTCTAATTTGCATAATTTACGCACGAGAAAAAAACCCGTATTATATGTGATGTATCCCATGGTACTAAACATTTATACAAAACTTTATTCAAATCAGAACTTTCATACAGAAGTTCTGTACAAAAAACTGATTTTTGCATCATCGGTACAAAATGGCCACTGGCAGCCATCTTGAATTTCGGACCACACCTAAAAACACTCGTTCCCGTCCCAGGGTCATAACAAAGGTACACAAGAAGTTTCGTAAAGATCGGTTCATAAATACGACCTCTAGCCCGAGCCATAGCCAATTGTTGACGTACGGACAGACGGACAGATGGACAGACGGACGACGGACGACGGGCCATGACAATAGCTCAAATTTGACTTCGTCAAAGTTGAGCTAAAAATCTTTTAAAAATTTGGGGGTGGGAGAAGCAAGTGGAATTCAGTGCCATTCCCAGGGACACAATGCAGTTAGCCCTGGTGGGTATCGAATGGTGGACCTTTCAATTTGATGTCCAGTGCTGTAACCACTATATCTTTTTAGAGTATTAAAATTCACTTTCAAATACCATGTAATATTTAATAGTAAAGTCTTACAACACAGACAATATGCTGTGCAATGTGTGTATGTGATCCTACAGATGTGGGGGAAATCCTGGGTTTCTACACGGATCATACTGAAATAGAACTTTTGAAACCACAAAGTACAAGCATTGATCCACTGATGAAATTAATGTTAAATCCTTTGATTCACTGTATGTAATAGTTGAAGTTCAGTGCTTAAAAATGTTTTTAAGTTTTCATAGGATTTGTGACTTACCAGCACTAGTTTTTAATATGTCAGAGTAGTAATGCATCTCTAAATATTTTAATGGTTATCTGCCCTCCACATATAATGTGGTTTACAGTTAGCTAACAGCTACATGCATTCAAAAATATATCAAGCATGGAAGTTGACAAACATATCCAGAGATTTATATTGGGTCTCCTTAAATTCTAAAAAAAAATACAAAAGTTTCAGCCAACAGGATTGGATTAATTGGATTATTTCTGTCAATAATCAGAACTTTAGTACAAAGTGTGTATATTTTGTAAATCTATGAGAAAACCATCAGAATGCATGTTTCTATGGAACTTTATAAATATTTTAAAAAAGGCAGAAGTGTGAGTGGTATTCAACTTTGTTCTTTTCTGTTTGTTCAGTATTCAAAAAGAAATGTTTGTAACCATAAAACATCAATGGAAATTCCTCTCCTGCAAAATAGTAGAACATGATCTCAAAAAAAAAAAATTTAATAAAATAAATAAAAATCTCTATCTACCTACCCTAGTTTTTTCTACAGATTACCCTAAACACAGTTTTTTTGGTTTTTTGGCCTGACACATGTGGGAAGATGATTTGTATGTATTATCTTTGTTTTACTGCAGGGAGATGACTCATTGGAAAGCCATTTCCATAAGTAATCTTCACTCCAAATTTTATTGAAATCAGATAACCCAAACCTGAAATATGAGTCAAACAGACAAAAAATGGCTATTTTTCACAAAGCAAACAGCAAATTTTCAAAGTTAAAAAGGGGGATTATTATGATCCCCGATGAGTCTGCAGGTGGGATGGGGAAATCTCACCCAAGAGGCAAGATATTTGAACCAGACCCGGGGCTTGCCAAGGATCTGGTTCAAATATCTTGCCGCGAGGGTGAGATTTCCCCATTCCCACCTTCAGACTCATCGCGGATGATTTTTCTCCCCAACACGAGGATTACGTCATTATAGATAATTGGCGGTCACGTGCTGACATACCCAATTTATCAAGTCGTAGTCCTTTCGAAAAACGAACAATTTCATCGGAAAGATCGTACAAAAGTTAGGTATATACCATAGGTATATACTAAATGAATGTGTCAATGACACTGTAGCTTAACTTGTGTGTCGTGTTTGATGAAAAGGATAATGTTCAATGTTTATGAAATAAGACAAGAATTGTGATAATTGGGAATATGTTCATTTCTGTTCCCTGTATGCTATGTTTTTGATAAAAATAATATGAGATGTACACTGTACTAAAGAGCTGAGGGGTGGGTTAATATGACCTCACAGTTAATGTATGTGGCCCTTACAGTTAACGTATATCAACGAGAGTTACCAAGTTACAGTTAAATTATTCCAAAATGAGTCATCCTATCAAGGTTACATTGAAATCCTTTCATAAATATGGCCTGTAGACTGTGCTAAAGGTTTTTGGGCTTCGGGCCCCTGTAGCCATCAGTTTCCCAATTGCGTCCAAAGGGGATGTTCTCATCTAGACATTATTTGGAGTCATCCTACCAAGCTACAATGAAATCTCTTTATAATTATGACCTGTAGACTGTTCTAAAGGTTTTCGGGCTTCGGGCTCGGGCAGCCATCATGATTGAATGATCGCAACCAAAAGGGGACATTCTCATCTGGGCATCATCTGGAGTGATCCTACGAAGTTACAATGAAATCCCTTCATAAATATGACCTGCACACTGTGCTCAGGGTTTTTGGGCTTCGGGCACCTGTAGCCGTCACAGTTGACCAATCACAACAAAAAGGGGATGTCATCATCTAGGCATTATATGGAGGCAACCTAACAGGTTACAATGAAATCCTTCCATAAATATGACCTTTTGCCTATGCTAAAGGTTTGTGGGCTCGGGCAGCCATCAAGGCTGAATGATCACGATCAAAATGGGACGTTCTCATCTAGACATTATTTGGAGTCATCCTAACAAGTTACAATGAAATCCCTTCATAAATATGACCTGTGTAGACTGTGCTAAGGGTTTTTGGGCTTTGGGCCCCTGTAGCCGTCACAGTTGCTCAATCGTGTCCAAAACGGGATGTTCTCACCTAGACATTATATGAAGTCAACCTACCAAGTTACAATGAAATCCCTTCATAAATATGACCTGTAAACTGTGCTGAAGGTTTTCGGGCTTTGGGCTTGGGTAGCCATCATGGTTGAATGATCGCAACCAAAAGGGGACATTCTCATCTGGAGTGATCCTACGAAGTTACAATGAAATCCCTTCATAAATATGACCTGTAGACTGTGCTCAGGGTTTTCGGGCTTCGGGCACCTGTAGCCGTCACAGTTGACCAATCACGACAAAGGGGGGATGTCATCATCTAGGCATTATATGGAGGCAACCTAACAGGTTACAATGAAATCCTTCCATAAATATGACCATTTGCCTATGGTAGAGGTTTTTGGGCTCGGGCAGCCATCAAGGCTGAATGATCAATATCAAAATGGGACGTTCTCATCTAGACATTATTTGGAGTCATCCTAACAAGTTACAATGAAAACCCTTCATAAATATGACCCGTGTAGACTGTGCTAAAGGTTTTTGGGCTTCAGGCCCCTGTAGCCATCACAGTTGCCCAATCACGTCCAAAAGGGGACTTTCTCATCTAGACATTATATGAAGTCAACCCACCAAGTTACAATGAAATTCCTCAATAAATATGACCTGTAGACTGTGCTAAAGGTTTTCGAGTTTTGGGCTCGGGCAGTCGTCACGGATGACAAATCAGGCCAAATGGGGAAATTCTCATCTAGACATCAAAAGGAGTCATCCTACCAAGTTACAATGAAATCCCTCCATATTAAACATGACCTGCAGACTGTGCTAAAAGTTTTCGGGTTTTGGCAGCCATCACGGTTGACAGATCATGCCCAAAAGGGGACATTCTCATCTAGGCATTATACAGAGGCATCCTACCAAGTTACAATGAAATCCCTACATAAATACGACCTCTAGACTGTGCTAATGGTTTTCGGGTTTTGGGCTCGGGCAGCCATACCGGTTGACCGATCGCGACCAAAAGGAGACGTTCTCATCTAGACATGACCCCAAACCTGTGTATGCAATTTTGTGACGATCAGACAAGGAATGCTGGGTGTGGCCTGTGCTAAAAGAAAATGTGAACAGACTCGCAGACTTCCGCACGCGTGATGGCAATAGCTTATCTTGACTTTGTCAAGTTGAGCTAAAAATTGATTTGTAACACTGTCCATTAAGGGGTTAATGAATTTGCATGTGTCAAACTCTAATGTAAAGGGCATTGTGAGATTATTGATCGATCAATAAATTCGTGCAGTGATATTATTAAATCTGCAGAGAAACATGGGGTTGAAACAAATCAACATTGCTGATTTTGAATGGCACGTGGATTACATGCGGGAAATCGTGAAGCCATTTTTTTTATTTACAATTGTACAGACGATGATGAAATAGTTCCGGGGACCTAATAAAATATGCAAATGAGTATGCCACGTGGGGTGGGTGGGATAGAAATATCCCACCCTGCTGTCTCACCCGGCACATGCGTATGTTTCACGTATAGTGGGGGGAGAAAAGTCTAAAAAGTGAAAAGTAAGAAATATTAGAGACTCAATTGAAAGCCTTTCCCATAAACAATCTGCATTCCCAACTTCATTGAGATTTGATAACTCAAACCTCAGATACAAGGCGAACAGAAAAAAAGGCTATTTTGTAAATTCATAACGCACAGAAAAATATTCCTCCAGCAAAATGGCTGATGCCCCTTAAAGAAACAAATGTACGAAATTTCATCGAAATCTGACCAGTAATGTTCAAGTAAAAATGCAAACAGACATCAGAGTGCAGATGGACAGACGTACAGACAGACACAGAGATGCAGGGATGCACAGACAGACAGGCAGAGGGACAGGTGCAATCCAGTAAATTTCAGGTTGCATTTTAGAAAATATTTGCAAGTTGAAATTTTAACATCAGCGTGGAAAGGGTTGAAGTTTTTTCAAAACATTAATGTGATGGGGGTTGAATTTTTTTCAAAACATTAATTTCCATACTTTTACAATGCCCTCAAGACATGACATGACATTTTTTTCATACTTTTCAAGACTGTTTCCAGATGGACACAAATTTCCAAACGTTTTTAAGAATTTCAAAACAGGATGTACAAACCTTGCATATAGGTAATACATGTTATGGGGTCCCAAAAGATCAGGACCCATACACCTGAACACATAAAATATGTGGATTACATAACATACACTTTTCTATTCGACAGCTTTATAACAGTTTGGTATAAAGGGTGGATACATTGTTTTATCAGTAGAATCATGTTACCTCACAAAGGCCAAGGGGTGACCATTTTCCTGCTAGCTTGTTTATGGTAATGCAATTGTTTTTTATCACCAACTGGTTAGTATTGGCAGTCAGCTAATGCAGAGAGTAATGCCAGGGTGTTTTATGTGGCAGATCTGGCAGATAAAACATACACTGGCTCCATAAATTACTTGGAAATCTGTGATAGTGAACAAGCCCAGCCATTATTCTAAAGTAACAGGATATTTCAATGGAAGTCTTAGATTCAAACTTCAATAAATCTTAACCCTTTGAAGATATTTTTTTGAGAATTTTCTTGGAAGTCTATTTGAATTCCCACAAACTTCTTTCATAGAAATTCACTAGAATCCAATACAGAATTGCAATCTGAAGTGTTTTTTTTTTTTCTCTTTATAGGATCACAATTGGATTGTGATCAGCTTGTGAACCTTTCACAAATTCAAGACAAAATCATTAAAATACAAGGAAAATGAATTGCTATGTTTCACGTTTTTTACAAGTGGGATAACAGTTGTGGACATAAAAGCACCTACAGTTAAAACAAAAGTGCTGTCATGAAATGCACACAAACAGCATGTCGATCAGCGCGTTAATCTACGTGTTATGACCATAGTAAGGGTATCAAATTCTGTACATATGACATGTGCACAAGCAATGTTTCAGCCAATGGACCTCCAGGTAACCCGGAGATCCATTGGAAGAAACATTGCCTGTGTTTGCTATTAGTAACCAGGAGAACCTGCTGTGCTTGGGATGCCATTCGATATGGCAATTGCGCGCAATTAAGCCTCGATAAGCGCACAGTTCGTGACAGGACTTTTAGTTTTAACTGTACGATCTCGTTCCAGTGAGATCATTAATTAGTTTTGGCTATTTATTTTGGCTCAAATTCTGTTAAGATGTAAATGGTATGGCAGGGCTAAAAATTTATGTAAAAATCTGAATCGATTCTCGCAAGGAAAACAATGAGAATCAACTTTGATTCTCACAAAATATTCATTAGAATCTTGTGATACATTCTGAACATGTTCTTAACCCTTAAAGGCCTAACTCTGACCTTGATCACTTTTACTGCAACAGAACAGGTGCCCCAACAGGCTGTCACAGGGTTAATTCACAAGTTAACCCTTTACCTAATATAGCGGACAAAAGAGGCCAGAAAATTGACCAGAATAAGCCTACAACAGCCTAAAGTATCTCGGAAGTTTCTCAATACATGTAAAACCATACCAATATGGATATCATTAGAACAAGACCTACCTACCCACCCATTGGCGGCACAACACAGGTGGGGGGAGACAAGGGGGTTCCCCACTTTTCCCTTGCTACCCCTCCCCCCCCCCCCCCCCATCAAACTTCAAATTGTTATCTGGCTGTGGTATTCCCATCCAAAACAACAATACACATCATGCCCTATTAATTGTTATTACAATGTCTAACATGCATTTTCTTTATATATACTGTAAATGCCTATATTGCAATGTTCCCAAAATGACCTGTACCGCCCGACAACATTCTACTGGCAATGTTGACAATTTTGGGTCTACTTTGGCAGAATTATTGTTTACTGATCAAGTTCATTGTGCTTTTTTGTGAAAATAGTTCGCTGATATTGCAGCAAAAAGAGTAATAACTGTATTTGGACAGGGTATTTCTTGTTTTTAAAAATTTGATTAGCAGTTTGAATCTTTGTTTCAAAAAGTGGTGATAAATAGTGAATATAAGGCCAATATGAAAGAAAAATGGTTAGCATTTGGACATTTTTGTATAGCATTTTGCGATGTGAATACCGTCATCAAATACCCTGTTGGATAATAATACATCATGGAAGCATTTACAAATAATGATGTGAGCCCAATTTTCTGGGGGGCTTTGAAGACCATGGCAGGTGTTGTAGAAATGCTCAGATATTGCTCTCAGGGCATCCAAATATGAAAATTTTTTTTCTGACCCCCACCAATGGGAGGGGGCATCCCATCCCATATCCACCCCCAGCTCTGGCCTCCAGGCATTGGGGATGCCTTTGGCATCCTGACCTCGCCCCCCCCCCCCCCCCATATCTATCCCCCTCAAAATCGAAATCCTGGTGCCGCCACTGGGCCTGAACAACTGCAAAGACAAAGGATGTAGACCATCAGAGTGTCAGGCCAAAGCTACTGGGGGACTGTGGGGGGGGGGGGGGGGGCAAACTGCCCCCCCTATGGCCACCTCTGTTGGAAACTTTACCCCCTTTTACTAGAAATTTTATGCATTTTGCATACAAAATGAAGCTTATTTGGTCATTTTCCCAATTTGTTTCGGGAATTTTGTCAGAAATTTTCAAAAGTTCGCCCCCTGTAATCTGTCACTGTGGAGAGTCTGGCTTCGGGCCTGCAGAGCATAATGCAATATTTATAAAAAATCACCAATCCCTTAAGGTTTAAAGGCCTGGAGCATTCAGCTTATTTTTTGCTCCCTATAATAAGGTAACACTTTGACTTCGTCGTGGTATCTAGAAACTCACCAAAATTGGAACTAGGACCTTTGGGGTTAAACTCTAGTAATTATATATAAGTAGGAGGTTTGTTTTTCACTGTGAAATGTGTGTTGTTCACATGCACAAGGGTACAAAAGGACTCTTAAATTCCAAATTATTCAAAGAACCGGAAGTTGATTCTCGCAGCATGAGTTTGAGAGAATCAAAACTGATTTTTGCAAATCTGGACAAATTTTACAGCCTGCATGGCATTCTACTGAATCTATTCAAATATGGATGCAATGCACAACCTTTGAGTTGAGTTAGTCCCATTAGATTGTCAGTACTGTGAAGCAAAACATATAAGATCTAGAGTTGAAACGGTTAGCGATTAATCGATTAACCAATGACCAACGTCTTGATCGATCAAAAAAGTAATTGATCGATTAACCGTTACTTTTGAACTACTGTATTTTCTGCATTAACAAGGGAACAAACTTGCTCCAAAACAGGCAAACATTGTCACACTGACTCGCATCAATTATATGAGACAGAGTAAAGCATACAAGTTACGTGATGAGGGACCACCCTGGGCAAAAAGAATAAGTTAACTTAACCGAATACCAAACAAAGGAAATGTGCAGCCTTCATTGCAGCACAGTAGAATTCATATTCTCACACAGCAGCTTTTTTTAACCGGGAATATGCATACATTATAATCAACTAAGCTTTCATGTTTTATACTATATATATATTTATATTCTGTACTATTGGCAATGTGATTATGTATCTGAAATAAAAATATATAATATAAAATGAATAAAAAAAAAGTTACATGATGACATACTTGTTCACTTGCATGATCATTATACTGTATCAGTAGCTGGAACTGGTCATTCTTAAGTTAATCTTTACCCAATGGTAGCAGACGACACTTGCAACGTAGATTCTTGAATTACTAAAAAAATTTAATTTTGTCTCAAAAACATAGCTTATGATTCCTCATTGGAAGGAGCTTGTTCCAATGAGGGGTCATAAGCTATGTTTTTGAGACAAAAATTGAAAACATAATAAAATCTGAATGGAGATTTTTGTTTGTAGAGCTGGCCGATTTTGTCCTTTACGTTGGATGAAGGGTTATAAATCATCAACGGTATGGCAATTATTCAGCTACCTATAAGGGCAAGTGATTAATCGGTTAACCAAGGTTTATCCATGTGATTAATCGATCAAGAAAACCCTTTAACTGTTTCAGCTCTAATAGGATAAGTAATTTAATTCATACTGTTGTGGTGGGAATGGCTACTGAAGGCGGGTATTTCTCGAGGTAAACACTTTCAGTGGTTTGATTATCTCCCGTGGTATGCTCTTGTTTGTGATTAACTCTATTCTTGACATTCATTAAAATTACTTCGTACTGACCAGATGTGTCATTAGATTCTTAAACATTGGTAATTCTCTAATCTGAATGTTGTGTTGCTGTTTCTTTAATGGATCACTGGTAAATTATCTACTAAATTTACCACACTGTATTACTTTTCACATATAGTACGTGGAGAGTGTATTATCACTAAATCACCCACAGAGTGGAGATTCCTCCCAAGCAATATTTGCAAATTTGTTACATAGCATAACAATCAAAAGCAAAGTTCCAGCCAATGGGCCTCCGGGTTAAACCCGGAGGTCCATTGGCTGAAACATTGCTTACATTTTTTGTCCATATGTAGAGATTTTTAAAGTGATACTTTGGGTGATTACTCCACACCTCGGGTGATTTAGTTACAATCCACTCTCCCCATACTGTAACCTGTAGTTCGTTCAGGTATTTTACAAATGATGCAACTCTCACAGAATCTAAACAACTGTTTGCCAGTTATTTCCAGCCTGAGACCACTTTTTCCATCACAGTACTGTACATGTGTAACAGAAAGGAGAGAGAGAGAAGTGCTGGAATGAAGGCTCAAAATGAAGACCTCAAGCGCACAGAGCGAGCGATTTACAATAAGACTCAGACCAAGAGATCCCGAGAGTAACCTAGCTGCTTGGTTACTGGCAGTATACCTTGCCAATTTTACCACGTTCCCGTTTTTTTTAAAAAAATTACAATTCACCACCTGTGAATCACACTTGGTTTCCTCAAGACAGTTGAAACAACACTTACACTGCCATCAGATGTCGAGAACCAGATGAGTCTACAGTGTAACAGGAAGTAGATCTTGGAAGTTTTGATTTTTCAGAGTGAGTTTTGGTTCAGTTTCAGGTAAAAAATCTTGGTTTCAGTTAGATTTTCTATGTGTTAGAAAACATACAGTACGTGGAGAGTGTATTATCACTAAATCACCCACAGAGTGGAGATTCCACCCGAGCAATATTTGCAAATTTGTTACATATCATAACAATCAAAAGCAAAGTTTCAGCCAATGGGTCCATTGGCTGAAACATTGCTTACATTTTTTGTCCATATGTAGAGATTTTTAAAGTGATACTTTGAGTGATTACTCCACTCCACGGGTGATTTAGTTACAATCCACTCTCCCCATACATGTACTGTACATGTATACATGTAATAAATAATACCGTACTTCAGACTCCTTGACTTGAAAAAAATCTGCAATAGTCTGCACAACACAACTCACAACAAAAAACCCTGTCTGTTAGTACAGTGGAATCCTGTTAATTGAATAGCCACTTTGCCAATGAAAATTATTCAATAAACAGGAGTATTCAATTAACAGGAATTGTGTCACTTTCGTGTATTCTAGGAATAAACTTAGCATTTATTCTATTACATCTTGTCTGACAGAGCTCCATGAGCTCTGTCAAACAAGATATAATAGATGAAATGCCTGTATTGGATGTACTGAGGCCAAATACATTTAAAACTAGAAGTCATATCGTGAAATGCGCACAAATAGCATGTCGATCTGCGCGTTATGACCATAGTAAGGCTATCAAATTCTGTACATTTGGCCCGTGCACAAGCAATGTTTCAGCCAATGGACCTCTGGGTAACCTGGAGGTCCATTGGCAGAAACATTGCCTGTGTTTGCTATGGGTAACCAGGAGAACCAGTCGTGCTTTGGATGCCATTCGATATGGCAATTGCGTGCAATTCCTACGCGTAATTAAGCCTAGATAAACACACAGTTTGTGACAGGACTTCTAGTTTTAACTGTAGGTCTATAAACAAAGGAAAACTGGGGAGAGTCGGGGTAATTTCTTGACGGATTACAAGACTTTTTATTCAATTAACAGGAGTTTACTCTATAACCTATATTCAATTAACAGGTCAAATTTGTACTGGAGGTATGGTGAATGGTTTTGTGTTGGGAAATTATATTCAATTAACAGGGTTATTCAGTTAAGAGTTATCCAATTAAGTGGGCTCCACTGTATCGCCATTGACTTCAGCCTAACTTTCCTTTGATCACTCTTAGGGGCAGGCTTGGCAATCTAGAAAATCAAGGAGTGCAAAAC
Organism: Pictodentalium vernedei; assembly: GCA_031216915.1. Lineage (NCBI taxonomy): Eukaryota > Metazoa > Mollusca > Scaphopoda > Dentaliida > Dentaliidae > Pictodentalium > Pictodentalium vernedei. The sequence goes on from CM062289.1 coordinate 294,150,612, forward strand.
AGTTGCCCTCCTCAGATTGCTTGGGAGTGCAATTACACCTGAAATTTTCAATGCAAAAACTTGTATGCTATTTGGTTATATTCATTTCAAGGTACAATGTATTAATATTGTGACTGAAAAATTGTACTACATTCATCTACATATTGGAAAATTGGCACACGCATCTTCTCATTATTCAACATGTTGCATTCAATTCTTATATGGCAGTCTTCTACACTCAAAATGTATCAAAATGCAACACAGAATGGGTCATGAATTATTGCAAATCAATGCAACATTGACAAATCGTCCCCTGATTTCCAATGTGTTCTCTGTGCCAGTACGCTGGAACTCAGGGGACGAAATGATAGATTTTAAAGGCAGTCCCAAACAAGTCTGGCATTCCAAAAAATAGGCCGATTAAATCATCAGATGTGTACCCATATGCGCAACTAGTAGAAAGCTGTATGACAGAGAGCCACCCTGGATGCCGACATTATGTACACCATACATGGTATGGGTACATATAGAAATGGATTGGAGGAGTGCCTAATTTGATGGATAAAGGGTTAATATCTCCAGATCAAATTATTAGATTTGTATAAAAAACTATACAGCACAGCACATCAGTAACCTGAATACATATATAAAGTAGCCTGATAAACGGATTAATATTTTTTGAGTTATCGCATGCCGAAGAAATGGATTGGAGGAGTTCTCAATTTGAAGGATAAAGGGTTAATATCACAGGAACAAATTATCAGATTTACACCAAAAACTATACAGCTCAGCACATCAGTAACCAGAACACATACAAGAAGTAACATGACAATCGGATTGATATTTTTTGAGTTATCTCATGCCAAAGGGATTGGAGGAATTTTCAATTTGAAGGATAAAGGGTTAATATATCAGGATCAAATTATCAGATTTACACCAAAAACTATACAGCTCGGCACATCAGTAACCTGAACACAAATATAAAGTAACTTGACAACCCAAGCAATATTTTTCAAGTTATCGAATGCCAAAGGGAGGGATTGGAGGAATTTTCAATTTGAAGGATAAAGGGTTAATATCTCAGGATCAAATTATCAGATTTACACCAAAAACTATACAACTCAGCACATCAGCAACCTGAACACAAATATAAAGTAAATAGACAATTGGATTTATATTTTTTGAGTTACCCCATGTCAAAGGGATTGGAAGAATTCTCAATTTAAAGGATAAAGGGTTAATATCTCAGGATCAAATTATCAGATTTACACCAAAAACTATTCAGCTCAGCACGTCAGTAACCTGAACACAAAAATAAAGTAACATGACAACCCAAGCAATATTTTTCAAGTTATCGAATGCCAAAGAAATGGATACGGACACCGGATGGATGGATGGACAGACGGACGGACAGACAAAGGATGGACGAACGGCGGATGCCAGCATTATGTGTGTATGGGTAAACATAAAAATCAAGGGGTGCAAAAAATTGCCCTTCTCAAATTTTTCTAGGCATGCAGTAGGCGTGCAGCACTCTTGCACTCCTAAAGAATGCCAGGCCTGTAGGGGTTCTATGGAATTAGTTACAAAGATGTAAAGCACATTATTTATTTATTTATTGATGTTTAAGGTCACATATTTATGCACAATGGCTAATCATGACCGTGACAGTTTTAATGGTGGAGGAAGCCGGAGTACCCGGAGAGAACCACCAAGCAACGACGAGCAGCTGCCAGCTCCCCAACTAGGTAACAAATGAAAGAGGTTCATCTAATCTGTGTTGTGTTCTTTATGTTACATTTTCTCCATTACTGACTCAGTCCGGTGGACGAGTCAATAAGGGAGAAAATGTGACAATGAGAATGTGATGTTTTCATGCCTTTGCCAGATAGACTAAGTGACAAGAGTCCACAGGAGCCACTAGTCCTCCCGGCAGGCCTGGCAATTTCAGGAGAGCGATTTTTTAGCTCTCCTTACTGCCCTCCTGAAAGAATTAAGGAGAGCAAAAAATTGCCCTCCTAAATATTTTGGTCTGGGGTGATTGAGATTACATGTATTATGCTCACATTAAATTTTTGTTGTAAAGCAAAAATGTAATTTAACTTCGAAGTCACATAACATCACGTAATTTCATTTTGAAAGTGCTTTAGTGGTAAAAGGTAATGGCTGCAACCATACCCAAACGCAGTTGCAATCATTTGAAGCAAAATGGGTCACAGCAATATTTTTTTTTCTGTCAGTTTCAAGTTCAACAACTGACATCACAGTTTGAGGGGTAATTATTCAAGGAATATTGACACTATAATATACTACCATTACTACTATCCTGTCACTTGAAGCACTTGCACCAGGATGTGACTGTAGATTCAAGCAGACCTGTTGTCCAAGAAAGTCATACGCCTACCACTACCACCTTCAACCCCCCTTGGGGGTTGAAGGTGGTAGTGGTAGGCGTATGACTTTCTTGGACAACAGGTCTGGGTACACACACAGGTATTGTCAAGTGTGTGTTCGGTTGTTGAGTGAGACATCTAGATGTCTAAGAGATTTCGCTTTACCTTAGTAAAGTTAATAAAATCACTGATGTAGTCTGTTGGTTTCAGTTTCAATGAGTTCGTTCAACTGGATACTTAAAATGCTGTGTAAAGCTAATTGCTCTCCTAAGCTGATTGAGGAGAGCATTTTTCAGAATGCCAGACCTGTCCCGGTAAGATAGTTTGTTCAGATTATGCACAAACACTGTAATACAATTTGGCCATTTTTTTGCTGAGTCTTGCAGTACGGGTTTCCGGTTTGCCATAAAAAAACTGGAACCAAACCTGAAAATCAAATGAAAGTGTCAATGACACTGTAGCTTAACTTGTCTGTGTGTTGTGTTTGATGAAAGGATTATGAAATAAGACAAGAATTGTGATAATTGAGAATATGTTAACTTCTGTTCCATATATGCTATGTTTTTAATAAGAATAATTTGAGGTATAGACTGTACTAAAGAACTGAGGCCTGGGTTAATGTGGCCCTCACAGTTTATGTATGTCAACCAAAATTAACAAGTTACAGTAAAATCATTCAAAACGAGTCATCCTATCAAGTTACAATGAAATCCCTTCATAAATATAACTCGCAGACTTTGCTAAAAGAATCTAGGTCACGTGACAGTTCTGCAGTCACAGTTGACCAATCATGACCAAAATAGGAGAGACTCATCTGGATATCATACCAAGTTACCCTACCAAGTTAAAAGGAAATCCCTTCATAAAAACAACCTGTTGACAGTGCTAAAGGAGTCTAGGTCACATGACCAGGCAGCGGTAACAGCTGACCGATCATGACCAAAATAGGACATTCTCATCTAGACATCATAGTGATCCTACCGAGTTATCCTTCCAAGTTACAATGAAATCGCTTAATAAATATGAACTGTAGACTGTGCTAAACAAATCTAGGTGACATGCCTGGCCGGTCACAGCCAAAATGGGACATCCTCATCTAGACATTATATGGAGTCATCCTACAAATTTGAAATCCCTTCAAAAATGCAAGCTGCAGACTGTGCTAAAGGAATCTAGGTAACCTACTCCTGCAGCCATCATGGTTGACTGAACCTGACCAAAATATGACATTCTCATCTAGACATTATGCAGAGTCATCCTACAAAGTTACAATAAAATCCCTTCATGAATATGACCTGTAAACTGTGCTAAAGGTTTTGGGCCTGTGCAGCAGTTATGGTTGACCATTTGTGACCAAAAGAGGATGTTCTCATCTTGACATTATTTGGAGTCATTCTACCAAGTTACAATGAAATCCCTTCATAAATATGACCCGTAGACTGTGCTAAAGGTTTTCGAGTTTGGGCCTTGCATAGCTGTCACGGATGACCGATCGCAACCAAAAGGAGATGTTCTCATCTAGACATTATATGAAGTCATCCTACCAAATTACAATGAAATCCCTTTATAAATATGACCTGTAGACTGTGCTAAAGGTTTTCGGGTTTTGGGCTTGAGTAGCCATCATGGTTGACCGATCGTAATCAAAAGGAGACTTTCTCATCTAGACATTATAAAGAGTCATCCTACCATGTAACAATGAAATCCCTCCATAAATACGACCTGTAGACTGTGTGCTAAAGATTTTGGGGTTTCAGGCTTATGTAGCCATCAAGGCTGACTGAGACCAAAAGGGGACATTCTCATCTAGACTTGACCTCGAATCCGCGTATGAAATTTGGGGATGATCAGACAAGAACTACGGGGTATAGCCTGTGCTAAAGAAAATGTGAACAGACTCACAGATTAACAGACTAATAGACTCACAGACTTCCACACATCTGATGGCAATAGCTAAAATGTGAACAGACTCACAGATTAACAGACTAATAGACTCACAGACTTCCACACATCTGATGGCAATAGCTTATCTTGACTTTGTCAAGTTAAGCTAAAAACAACTCTGCTCAAACAGGAAGGAGAGAGAACAGCACAACCCCAACCACACAAAGTAACCGATTTATTGAGTTATCGCAAGTCTAAGACAAGATCAATCAGACAGGTCTCAATATTTTGATCTCCAGGCTCCACCTGTAAAATGTTTTCTCAATCCAGCTTATGCATGCATACTTGGGTCTTGAACATTGGAAGTATGATTGAAATTAATTTCAAAATAATGATTTGTGTGAAAAAAAAAATACAACATGAACTGAAATCTTGGGGATGGGGGAAACACAAGTCATGATATCTTGCCGCCTACTTGAATTTATTTTTTCCTTCAAAACTTTAGCATTTGTACCATGAAAGTCATGTGCACAAATTATTCATTCAAATGGAAAAACAATGTTGAGTGCCTCCCCATTCATGTATCAAAAAACATTTTATTTGATAAATCTGTACGGGCCCCTTTCATGCCCTGACTGCCATCCTGAATATAAGCAACCTGTCATCTGCAAAATGAGGTTCCCAGAGGGTGAATTTGCTGATGCTATCCCATACAGTGGGCCAATTTATTCTCTAGGTACATCTTTCTGTTTTGGCTTGAGACCTTGATTCAGACTGAGGTTCAGAGAGGGTAAATTTTGTGATGCTACCCTGCTATGCAGGGTAGCATCACCAAATTCACCCTCTGGGGACTTCATTTTGCAGATGACAGTTTGCTCATTTTCAGGCTTGCCTGACTGACAAGTTTTTCCAAGAGTATACTTCAGAGAAGTACATTTACCAAAGCCAGTAAATGTATTGAAGAGATACACTAGATTACTCGAGAAAAAGCAGGAGGGATAAGATAACAGCCTGGGTCACCTCGAGTTGGACAGTTTTACAGGTGTAGGAAGCCTGAGTACCCGGAGAGAACCACTGAACAACCACGGGCAACGGTCAGACTCCCCAACATACTACCTCCACACAAGCAGGTTAGCATTGGTTGAAGACAAGTGCACTATCGGCATGCAGTATGCCTTAGTACACAGTGCCACCGTGCCCCCACTGGACAATCGGGATTAAGTGCCTTGCCCAAGGACACAACCCAGTTATCTCTGGCTGGGATCGAACCATAGACCTTTTGGTTTGAAGTACAATTACATAACCACTGAGCCACCACACACCCTCATGGTGAGATAAGTAGGAGGGATAAACTGCTGTGCAGGCATAACAGTAAATAGCACAAATCTGGCCAAATAAAAAGTACATTTGGTTCTCGAGCAATTAATATTTCAAATCAATGAGGGAGGGAGGCTTTTATTGTTATTTTTTTATGTTTGTCAACTCATTGAGTTCTGGAAGCCCATATTTGGGCTCCATTCTTAAGTGCAGGTATCAGGAAACAGGATGTTTACAAACCCAGTATAATAGACACTGTATTTTAAACATACTTTGTTGCAAATGCATGAAATAAATATGCATCAATCAAAAAAGATTATATTTTAGTCTCAGTACTGTCTCATGATAGACACTGCAAGGAAAAAAAACACTGATTGAGAACCAAAACCTCTCTTTTATGTCCTTTTTAGTGAGAGGAATTAAGCTGTTATATAGGTACATGTACATTGCACAGAGAAAAGATGTTCACTAAAACATATTTGGAATGGAAATTCCACTCAGTCATTAACTGTTACAAAGATTTCTGGGTGAAACTCAGAAGCTCACTGGCAGATTTTTTTATTTACTGCACAAGTATAGATTGACTGGAACTCCATACAGGCCTGTACAAATTGCGTGAAAAATTGTTTTGTTTGCCCTCAAATCCCACAGCCCCCCCCCCCCCCCCCCCAACACACACACCTACCTAAAAATACTGAATTCTGCGATCTGCATAAGGTATCCATTATTGATTTTGAAGACGACATACATGTACCATGCTTGATGATCTTTCAAGGCTCAAAATGTCTCAAATAGCATCATTTGGAGCATATGACAGTCTGATACCACCTTCGTACCTTTCCCCAACTCAAGACTTTGATCTTTCTGATACTGTACAGTCGCTACTCTCGAGTGCCTAATAATAGTACAGGGCAAAATAATAGTACAGGGTGGAAAATTTCTTGAAAATTAATAATAGTACAGGGTCAAATAATAATATAGGGTAGAAAATTCCAACATGTGAGCCAACCGCTATGCTCTGAACCGTTTTCAGACGTCTGATGCTCTTGAAGAGGTGAAGGGCTAAATTACTTTCGGTTATCATAATTTTCACATGGATTTGACTTGTTACAATTTATGGGAGAGTGCCTGTAGGCACTCTCCCATAAATTGCACCAAGGCAAAACCTTATAGACTAATTAATTCTGTTTCAGTGATGGTATGAAGCACATCCACTGGGTACTAGGTCTTAAAGTTATGGTAGCAGTACTTCAGAATGAAGCCCAAATATATGCTTCCAGCTCTCTACCCATTAACATTTCCATTGCATCCTGTGTTTGCTTGTACATGTACCTTACTAGTTTTTTTTGGTGAACTTCTTGAGATAAGCAGCCACTCTGCACATTCGATTGCTGAAAATTAACAATCATACAGGGTCAAATAAGGATCATACAGGCGGGAATTTTGTTCGAAAAAGAATAATCATGATTATTAGGCACTCAAGGGTATGGACAAGTCATAACCCAATGCATGAATCGTATCAATGCATGAGTTTACGGTACCCGGTGCTTCATTAATTAAATTTTTGATGATTATTCCTATACTTAGTGTTTGGAATCTCAATATTATTGCAACCGTGGAAAGTGACCAATCCGTGTCAGCCAGACTGTATAACTATGGCTTTGAAATGCTTCCCCCCCCCTCCCCTCATATAGTAAATTCCACTTCAATGGACATCTCTTATTTGAATGTCCCTGTTAACTGAATATAATTTGCTAAGGCATTGCAAAGCCTTGTTGCACTCAATGGACAAATTTATCAATTTTATTAACTTAAAATAGCATACATAAACCATTAAATTTATATTTTTTCAAGTTTGCATTGGTTATAAAAAGAGAGCATACGTCAGCCAAAAGTAACACATTGGGTAAATGGTTAAGAATGACCATTTCCAGCTAATGATACAGTATTATGACAATGCAAGTGAACAAGTATGTCAGCAAGTAACTTGCATGCTTTACACTCTTGTCTCATATAATTGATGTGAGTCAGTGTGACAATGTTTACCTATTTTGGAGCAAGTTTGTTCCTTTGTTAACCCAAATAATACAGTAGTTCAAAAGTAATGTTTAATCAATGAATTACCGTTTTTGATTGTTCAAGACATTGATCATGACATTGGTTAACTGATTAATCGGTTACCAGTAACCGTTTCAGCTCTAGCCCAAATTTACAAATTGTGCAATGTTTGAATTTTAATAAAAAGGTTTAGCAGTGTTTCAGCCATATATAGTTTGGTCAGCTTTCCCCATCGTAATTTGTATGCAATATAGTTTGGGGACTACTTGTCAACTCAAACAATGCAGCAGATGAAAAAATATTTTTAAAAAAAAAGCCCAACCAGTGAAAAGTAATGAACGTAGACCATGTCATATTCGACATTGTTATTGTAGATTGATTTTCACTGGACAACTCTGTGTGAGCATGAAGCTGATGTACTCAAAACATAGCTTATGCCCTCTCATTGGAACGAGCTAATTTAGCTTGTTCCAATGAGGAGTCATAAGCTATGTTTTTGAGACAAATATTGAAAATCTTTAGTAATTCAAGAATTTCTTGTGCAAGTACCGTTTGCTACCCGCATTTGGTGAAGGGTTGCGAATAACTATTTCCAGCTACTGATACAGTATAATGACCATGCAAGTGAACAAGTATGTCAGCACGTAACTGGCATGCTTTACTCTGCCTCATATAATTGATGTGAGCCAGTGTGACAATGTTTGCCTGTTTTGGAGCAAGTTTGTTCCTTTGTTAACCCATTAAAACCATAGTTCAAAGGTAATGATTAACCGATCAATTACTTTTTTGATCGATTAAGACATTGATCATTGGTTAATCATTTAATCGGTTAACCGTATCAGCTCTATTGAGATCTAATATGATAGGGCTTACATCAATATTTTGAAGAGAATCCGAGAATCGATTCACACAGCAAAACCATCAAGAATCCAGAGAGGGTGGAGTCTGTAAACTTTGGCATCTGTTTTTTGGGGGGAAAAAAACTCTGAAAAGTATGTGAAACAGATACTAAATAGGCAAAAATACCAGCTTTTGCTGGAATGTGGTAAAACAAAACACGCACCAACCAACCTACAGTACGTGGAGAGTGGATTGTAACTAAATCACCCACGGAGTGGAGTTATCACCCAAGCTATAACTTTCAAATTTTGTACATATCGACAATAACACAAGCAATGTTTCAGCTAATGGACCTCCGGGTTAAACCCGGAGATCCATTGGCTGAAACTTTGCTTGTGCTGGTTATTCTTTGCAACAAATTTGCAATTATTGGTTGGGTGGAATCTCCACTCTGCAGGTGTTTTAGTGTTAATACCCTCTCCACGTACTGTACATGTACCCATTTTTCGGGAATGTGTGGAAACACACCCTTTCCCCATAATACACAAAGTAAAATTTCCATTATCCCTCATCCTTTAACAAATAACTTCAATATAATTTAAAACTAAATATTTTATACAGTGAGGTTTTGTCTGAAGGGGTTTTATCCATTTCAGATTTTGTCTGGCAGTTATTTTGTCCTTCAACTACATGTATATTTTCAAATCTGTTTTCATGATACCAGGTTCGCACATCTTCACTTAGAATATCTCTCCTGAAGAGAACATATTTTCCAATGGCTACCCATAGTTTATATGACCCTTTCTACATGAATTGTACAAATGTTGAGTAGAAAAAAAACTGCTTTAATTTCAAGGATTTTTTCTGTGAATTGTGACAAAGAGTCAAAGTCCCAACCCCTTGGCGGTGGCAGGGCCAGACCCCTGCTACAGGAATAGTAGGGGGGGCAGTTATAATTGGCTAATTATTTTTTTCAAATTTTGCTTCCCAAGCAAAACGTAAGTTCTCATCATTGGAACAAACATGTTACCCTACTTCCAATGAGGGGGTCATGTTACAGCGACATATGGTTTTGAAACAAAAAATGAAATGAAGATTTTTAGTTTTTTAACTCCTTGTATGCTGCTGGTGGATATTCCTACCGAGGACATGAAATCTCTTGCCATTAAAATAAATAAAATTTGAAGATATTTAACCAAATTTTCTCTCTTTGAATTGTTTTGACTTTTTGACCAATGCTGTCTTGTGTCAAATTTTAATGAATTTTCTCATCAAATCTAGTCATGACTACTTCAGAGCAGCCATGACTAGACTTGATGAAAAATAGTTTAGAATTATCCCTGGCTAAAAGAATATAGGTAGGGGGGGGGGGGGGGGGGGGGGGGCGCTAATTATTTTTTTCATTTTCAACTCCCCCTTCCCCTTGGGCCCCCACCCCAACAAAAATCTGGTGTTGCCACGGAAATCAACTGCATAAAAGCAAAATGCTGTGTTCTTCTTCAAGGATCCAAAGGGAGGGGGCTCCAGGGGGGAGTACATGTAGCACCTTTACCATCTGCACACTGATGTCAAAATATAAAAAAAAATTCAAGCTCCAAATTTTTCCCACAATGCAGCTGTGGATTTTAACCAATTCAATCTTGTTGCAGGCTGACATCTGTCACACAGGACCCAACTGATAAAATTCATAGCTGTATTATGGGGAAATTTTGTTCCTTACAAATTTTGGTATTTTGACATCAGTCATCAGTGAGTAAAGATAACTTTTCATGAATTTCATATTCTTTCCAAGATAACAGGCCTATGGAACTTATATTACTTTTTTACCTTATTCATTCTAGGGTTGGGGCCTGGGGGTTATGGATTTGCAGTTGGTAACTGGAAAACTAGTAGAGGTCATTGGGTGTGGGGTCGATGAATGGACCCAGCCCGCCTGTGAGTGTATTTACTGAACTTGAAAAATCCATGAATATGTAAGAAGTTGTAACAGTAAATTTGTTCTTAACTGTACTAGTATTTTTTTCCAAAGTTTATTTGTGAAGTGAATAAACACATTTCAGTCTGTCTGCAGTCACACCTCACCTACATTGACTGTGATGTCTTGTTTGTCATGTCTGCATTCAATATTACATATCTTATTATTTTCTATCAGAACAGAACTGATATGAGGTATTGAACCTGTAGTACGACTATAGCTAACTATGACTGGGGTGAAAACGGGGATGTCTGCCGTCTAGTAAGCTGCTGTCGCCAGAAAGACGCGATCTTCGGGGCACGTTTACTTCGAGTGTCTCTAATTGTAAAGCAATGACATTTATCGACAAGAGCACACAAAAACCGAAGCATATCTGAGACGTTTGCTGGATTGAGTATTTTAAACAATTCTGTTTACGTCCCACATGGTACCCCGCACAAGTGGCAGACAGTTGTAAATATATTACGTTTCTCGAGTGTTTACAAAGGAGCGCTAGCTCGTTATTCGGGCAGATCGGCTGTGGCATTCTCGTGAAAAAAATCAACAAACAATTGCAGACATGAGTATATAAAACTTTCTACTTTATGCCCTCAGTAAAACGCAGCCTAGTTTGGTTATTTGGGGTTAAATGACGAATATTTTAATACATGCACTGTTGGATCATGGATGCATAAAAATGCACAGGTCATATTCCGGGGTCACGTAATAAAGGCGCCGCAAGAATTTTGGGGCAGGCAATAATTCGAATAGGGGGTATTTATTCGCTTGGGAGTTGAAGACAAAATAACAAACTGAACAATGTGTCCTTAATTAAAAATATACCCACCTTGATGGAAGTTGTGTAATATTACGTAAATAAGAACACATACAAGCCGACTCATCGTCATAATGTTCGCAAAGTAAATGTTGAATAATTTTAAGGCAGTATGGCGAATGTCGTTTCCAGAATAAATAACAGACTCTGTCTTCTCATCGTTCCTGTCATCTTCTCTGTCGATTCATTAACAGACGTGTTTACTCCGCCAGTTGTGTCGCATTTCGCCATCAATATACAGCAGACTCGCCGTAACCCAATTTCCCATATCGCAAAATATATAAGTGCACGATTGAAAAGTTTGACCTCGCGTTAGACGAGTCCACTTTCGCTGTCTGTGTATGACGTCGCACAGCTTATTGAAGTGCATATGACATAATTAGACCAACTCACTTTAGCCGGAGGGGGGACAGGTAAACAGGTGTTCCTTTTGTTTGCCCTGAAGCTCGTCTTGCGGGGAGGGGTGGGGGATAAAAAAGCAAACCACTGAGTTTGCAACAAAATTTTAAGTGTGGTTAGACAATCGATATGAAGGAATACAGAAGTATTGTTGTCACCATTAATTGTTGCCGAGAAGTCACATTAATTGAAAAATTCTTTGCGACGGAACAGGGTCACAGGTTGACAATGACATGGGCATAGATAGGTATGACATAGCCGACATGTCTTTGATTGAACGTGGAGAAGACGATAATTTACATTCCAGACCGAAACTTGGGCAACAAGACTACGAATGGATTTTACATGTGCCGCATGCTTTACCACATCCGATCCACCATAAGGCATAACATTAACAACAAATCCCGTTTTAGACTTTTCATTCTTGCTTTTAGCGGAATGCGCGTGCTCCAAGAAAATACCACAGAACTTCGGAAGGTCACTAAAAGAAAAGAAAGTGGATGGCGTGTGTGTTGGGAAGGTGCGGGAGGAGGTAAACATGATTCTCAAAAAATGCCATTTCCTTTCCAGGTTTTGATGAGTGCGGTGAAAGGTCTGTGTGTGATGTGGGTGGGGGAGGGGGTGTCACCGAATAGATGTAGGCTATATTCTGTTTACAATCTTACTCCAGCAATTGTAGCCACAGGCTCTGTGATTGTAGCCTGTACAAATACCCGATAACCATTCTCTTTTGATGTGTATGTTTGATCTGGTCATGGTTTGGTCTTTGTCTTTTGTACGGCAGCGATCTTCAACCCGAAGGCTAGCCTTCGGGTTGAAAGGTAGTTGAGGTAAGTATTTATTTATTTATTGGGATTTAACGACACTTTGACAGCCAGAGTCACCTCGTGTCGGGCAGTTTTAGGGGTGGAGGGGTTTGAGGTAAGTGAAATGGATTAAACTGAATGAAGGTCGAGAATTCACTGGCCAAATGAAATTAAATTTGTTTGCATTTTCAGATAGAATATTACAAGAATGCCTGTACATTCATATATCGGCACGCTCTCAAATATTTAAATAATTATGTAACCATGCATTCAGAAAAGCAGTGGAAAAAAAATGTAGAGGCGATACGAGCCCCTGTGCTCTCCCTGGTTAGGCCACCTCTAAATCGAAGGGATCCTTGCATCGATGGGCAAAGATCCCGAGAGTCGGGGTGGGAGGGATATACAAACCTATTTCATGTATCCTGGTGGTGATCTATATAATCACTACCCATCAGTTTATGTTCGCAGGTCTCGAAGAAGCTCCAAATTCTCGTGTCAATTCAGAGGAAATGTGTCCCCCCCCCCCCCCCCCCCCCCGTCTGATCTCCGCGGGCCTTGAAAGTGACGTAATAGGGAAGTGTATTGTGTTGTATGTATTGTCTTGGTTGTCCCATGCGTTGCCATGGTAGCTCATATAAGCGGCCTTGTTGCGATGTCATTACGGTACTATGGTGCTACGTGTATTAGAGCGCAGCGCGTGTTGTTAGGGTGATTTGCTAGTGAATACATGTGCCGAGATATGTTTGTGTGCTAGTGCACAACGTGACCTTTCCCATCACCGGGGTATTTATTTCCATACCTCTGCCTGATCAATGTACACCGATTACCCCAGGTGTGCATGTGCCAGTACACACATGTCACATGGATACCTGCCACCTCTACTACCCCGGCCCTGGACTCTTCCACCTTTACTGTGTTTATCATGCCCTGTCTAGCCACTGGCCACGTTCCTATCTAACGTTAAATTCAAGATAGCTAATATTATATTATATATATATATATATATATATATATATATATAAGAAAAAAATATTAAAGTTCAAAACAAATACACCGACATCACTGACTATATTCCTGCTAGCGCTTTCACCGCTCTGTATGCGGATCTTCAGGCATTTTTATTTTTATAAAATACGTTATACAAATATTTACAAAATAACGTTATGACGTAAACCACTGGGTGTGGTGTATCGATTTTGGAGACGTTGTTCCAGAAACTGCATATGCAATAATTATTTCATACATTTGAACAGAGGCGTGTTGATCCTTTATCGAAAGAAATTATAACGAAATTAACATAACAAATAAAATAATGATGTTTCTTTTATCCTAGAAATTAAGTTATAAATGTTGTTTGAACTTTAATATTTTTTTCTTATAACTACCAGCACAAGGATTTGTTTATAAACTTCTGATATATATATATATATATATATATATATATATATATATATATATATATATATATATATATATATATATATATATATATATATATATATATATTTAATGCATGACTTGTTGCATTACTAGGGGCTTGTACCCTGACCACAGTTATATTCCTGTACTAAAGGCTTCCACCTTGTGAGTGACATGTCACAATACTATACAAGCTTTACCAGTGACTTGTCGTAATACTATCCAAGCTAGCTATCTCCGAACTTGTCTCTACCTCGGAGATGACAAGACTTCGTAGGATCAATCCGCTCGCTCGCTCCATTCAAACAAGTCCATATTTGCGCACACAATCCCTTGCGATGCATTTAAATGTTCCGAGATGTGCTTGCATGCTGGTGCATAATATGCGCACAACATATGCCACACACGCGGATATATACGGGTATTGGAGGATATACTTATGGCATGACGATGTAGTATTGGAGGATATATTTTGGAGGATAGTTATCTGAGTAAAAGATTTCGGAAGACAGCTGGTTCACAATGTGTACACATTGTCTAACGCCAGGGACGTAAAGACATGGGGGTAAGGGGGTAGGGTGTGTCTCAAAACTTTCAACAGTTAGAAATTTTAAGGTTCAAACCATATACAGTTGGAAGTTTAGTGTCCTTTATTGTAGAAGATTCAGGGGCGTAGACAGGATTTCCTATTGAGGAGTCACATAATTTTTTTTAAGGGTGCCAGGTCGATATATGCCACAGGCATATATCCGAAGGCTGTAATCCTGAGGTGGGGGTAGGTATGGCCTCCCATTGGTGGGGGTTTGGGGGCACCCCCGAACCCCCACCAATAGGTGGGCCATACCCACCTCCACCTCAGGCCTACGGTAAACCCCTCACATTGGTGGGGGTTCGAGGGGTACCCCAAGAAAATTTTGAAAGTTCAATACCCTCAGAGTGAATATGGGCCCCTCTGGTGCTTTAATTTCCCCATTTTGAGAGCTCTATAATTTTTAGGTAGGTCATGCCCCCCCCCCCCCCCCTCCGCTCCCCTGGATATGCCACTGTATAGATTTTCGTGGCAATTTATCTCTAGGTTTGAGCGTTTTAAAACTTTTAGTGATTTTTTAATCATACTTCATGGCATTTTCTAAGTGGAGACAATATTTCGTCCCGTGAGTGCAACAAGGCTGTGATACATTGCAGATTGCGCCCTGCTGCACCTAAGCGACGATTTCCATCTCTAGAACCCAATGGTCATACCATTGGAACACAAGGGAAGGGGGTGCATTTGGACATTCATAGGTAGCAGTTGAAAAATTCTTACTCAAGGAGAGAGAGGGGGGAGGGGGTGCAAATGATATTATCAAAGTTGGATATTTGATAGCCGGGGGTAAAAGGGTACAGTTGGGAATTCAGAGTTACATCTCCCGAACTGAGAACACCAGCCAGCCGCGTCCCTGTCTAACGTAAAATTCAAGATAGTCTATACTTTGGTGTCACCGTTGGATATCGCACAGAAAAACCTTCGTGATACCCTTTTGTAATGATATACCCCATTTTCACCCAACTAGAGTGTTAAATTTCAGTACTGCAAATTTTTGGGACTATCGTTTTTCCAGATGCGGAATCAGATTTATAGGTGAAATCCGTATCCGGAAAAAATCAGTTTATCAAATAATGTTTTTATTGAATGCACCTCGAGACAAATAACTAATTACTTATTTATTTCAAATACTATACACACACACACACACAATATGAATCTGCATGGGGCGTAGAGATGGGCGGTATTGGAATTTTGAGTTCGGTATTGATTTCGGTATTTATAAAGTGGTACACCTCGGCATCGGTTCGGTATTCCATATCTGACTTGACTGAGATTTGCGGATAGTAACAAAGGGAAATTCACATCGCGTAAATACAGAATCAGTTGTTCTTGTATAATTCTACTACAGCGCTATAAATGCCCCCGCCAGGGACGTGGCTAGAGGTTTCCGATTGGAGGGGGGGGGGGGGGGGTAGGATAGTAAACTTCCAATTAGGGAAAGGACCGGGAGGTTCGCCCTCCCCGTCCCTCCCCGTAGTTGGAAATTCACTACCGAGAAAGATTTTGAAAATGAAGCCATGAAAGGGGGCATAAAATTGATTTTAGTAACTGTAATGCCAACACATTAATGATAGAATTATCAGGCTATTATTATTTGGTATTATTCTGGGAATTGAATATGTGCTAAACAAATGCTCAAGCTGAGAACTTTGAGCAATTCACACTGTCCTAACATTAAATCAGATCTAATGCAGGAATGATCAATTTTCGATGTTTTATAATTGTGTAACTGTGAATGATGGAATTAACTTAGGAAAACGATTTTACATGATGTGATTTTTTTGAAGTGAATTTAGAGGATTTTTTATTTTGATAAGTAAATGTACTATAGAAACCTCGTTCCGATTGACATTATGCATACTTATGAAGCGCGATATTGCGTACACTGTATTTGTAAATAGTAACAGTTGGATTTTTTGACGATTTGAAACCGAGTTGGAGTTTTAGGAAGTAAAGGAGACATCAGCATCGCCAAAGCAGCTGTAAAATCCAGATAGATGGAATTTCCAACTACTCATGATTTGCCCTCCGAATTTTCAACTCTAGGACATTTTGGTCAGGATTGGGGGGGGGGGGGGGGAGGGGGGGAGTAGTAGTGTATGTTCCCCTTCACCCCTATTCTGGATGATCTCGGTGGATGACCTCGTAAGTGACGTCATGTCACGTGACGTAGTGGCGCCATGTTGTGTTGTCATGGTAACCCGCGTGGGCGGCCATGTTGTGACGTCATCTCCATAGTGATACGTGGTGTTAGTGCGCATGCGCAGCACGTGTTATTAGAGTGATACGTGTTTCCGTCGTCCATTTTGTATACTGGAGGCCGCCATCTTGGTTTCTATGGTAGCACGTGATTGCTATGTTACCTAAGGCCTACAATAGGACAGGGGTATGTTCGGAGGGTATGTTCGATTGAATCGGAGTATTTTCTGGAACGACTTCCCTGGATAATTACCACAAACAACCCGACAATCCCCCCCAAATCACCAAAATCCACCCAAAATTACCGAAATTGACTTTATTTCCCCAATTTATCGGCTTAGCACGTAGTGCTATAGTACTAAGGGGTACAAGGGGGTGCATTCGATTGAACAGGAGTAATGTTCTGGATTAGAATTCTCCCAGAATCCCTTTTTGGATCCTTATCCCGTGACGTTTTTCCCAATAAGAATAGCACGTAGTCCTATAGGGCAAAATTACCCAGAATTCTCTGCTTCTATCTGTATATGCAATAGATTTCCTCTACGTGGCCATGTTCCTTTGTTCTGGAGTATACTCCAGTAGCGTAGAAGAGCCTATTAGTTGGAACAGTTTACCTTATTATTACTATATTTAGCTATTCTGGCCTATTATTGTTAGTTCTGATCCTATTCCAAGTACTCTTGTAGTTTCCTTTATCTAGATCATTTATATAAATTATAACTAACCAATCAGATTGCTTGATTTCCCATAACCTGTATGCAGAGTTATCTCCCTTGTGTATAACAAAAGCCTATATCCAATGGCCATATCCAATGGAATTCCATTTTTGGGAGACACCTGTGGCTATGGAATCCCTTTTTTGTCATATGTGCTTATGTGAAAAGGCACAATGTGACACAATATGCCCTATCACATAGGCACATGCTTTATGTGCCGATATGTGTTTATGTGAAAAGGCACAATGTGACACAAAATGCCCTATCACATAGGCACATACGGGTATTTGAGGATACCTATGGCCTGGTATTGTATTATTTGAGGATACCTATCGAGGATACCTACTGGAGAATCCCTTTTTGTCATATGTGCTTATGTGAAAAGGCACAATGTGACACAATATGCCCTATCACATAGACACATACGGGTATTGGAGGATACCTATGGCCTGGTATTGTATTATTTGAGGATACCTATTGAGGATACCTATCGAGGATACCTTTTGGAGAATCCCTTTTTTGTCGCATTAGGCTATGTAAAAGCCCTCAATGGGTCTAATGTAGTCTTACCAACCGCTTCCATCTTGTCACCAAAGCTCCAAGGCCATTACAGGGCTATGGTCTATCTGTCCTATCACTAGCTTCTACAACAGTCTTGTTCCATTGCGGCCTTGTACCAGTACTATTGGCTTCTGTTATTCTGCCCCATATCTCATCCATTACTTCCTAGCTATACCTATCTCAGTCTCGACTATAACATTGATCAAGGTTGAATCAGATTTTCCATGTATACATATAAGGCATTCCGTAATTGAGATTTCTAGCCGAGTCCGTAAAATGTGGATTACGTGTTTTAACATCGTCCACTCGAGGGTATGGAAAAGGATTAATAACCCCCAATTCAACAATGACTACAAGAACCTGAACAGAGATAACCAACCATTACAAAACAATAAAGGTACAGAACGAAGATCCAACAGAACCAAGATCGAGTGAATTGACCATAACAAAGTTTTCACCTGAATGAACTATAACCTTTAAATATAACCCAATGTTAACCCCTTAAATTGAACAAACCTGAATGAACCCTTTGAACTGAACAAAGTTTTCAACTGAATGAACTTTATGTAATTAAAACCCCTTTGAAGTCCAGAAAGTTTTTAACTATAACCCTAATGAAGGTATATATAGTTAACACCTCGAGTGGACGATGTTAAAACACGGAATCCAAATTTTACGGACTCGGCTAGGAATCTCAATTACGGAATGCCTTATATGTATGCAGGGGAAATCTGATTCAACCTTGATCAATGTTATAGTCGAGACTGAGATAGGTATAGCTAGGAAGTAATGGATGAGATATGGGGCAGAATAACAGAAGCCAATAGTACTGGTACAAGGCCGCAATGGAACAAGACTGTTGTAGAAGCTAGTGATAGGACAGATAGACCATAGCCCTGTAATGGCCTTGGAGCTTTGGCGACAAGATGGAAGCGGTTGGTAAGACGACATTAGACCCACTGAGGGCTTTTACATAGCCTAATGCGACAAAAAAGGGATTCTCCAAAAGGTATCCTCGATAGGTATCCTCAATAGGTATCCTCAAATAATACAATACCAGGCCATAGGTACCCTCAAATACCCGTATGTGTCTATGTGATAGGGCATATTGTGTTACACTGTGACTTTTCACATAAGCACATATGACCAAAAGGGATTCTCCAGTAGGTATCCTCGATAGGTATCCTCAAATAATACAATACCAGGCCATAGGTATCCTCAAATACCCGTATGTGCCTATGCGATAGGTCATATTGTGTCACATTGTGCCTTTTCACATAAACACATATGACAAAAAGGGATTCTCCAGTAGGTATCCTCGATAGGTATCCTCAAATAATACAATACCAGGCCATATGTATCCTCAAATACCCGTATGTGCCTATGTGATAGGGCATTTTGTGTCACATTGTGCCTTTTCACATAAGCACATATCGGCACATAAAGCATGTGCCTATGTGATAGGGCATATTGTGTCACATTGTGCCTTTTCACATAAGCACATATGACAAAAAGGGATTCCATAGCCACAGGTGTTTCCCAAAAATGGAATTCCATTGGAAATGGCCATTGGATATAGGCTTTTGTTATACACAAGGGAGATAACTCTGCATACAGGTTATGGGAAATCAAGCAATCTGATTGGTTAGTTATAATTTATATAAATGATCTAGATAAAGGAAACTACAAGAGTACTTGGAATAGGATCAGAACTAACAATAATAGGCCAGAATAGCTAAATATAGTAATAATAAGGTAAACTGTTCCAACTAATAGGCTCTTCTACGCTACTGGAGTATACTCCAGAACAAAGGAACATGGCCACGTAGAGGAAATCTATTGCATATACAGATAGAAGCAGAGAATTCTGGGTAATTTTGCCCTATAGGACTACGTGCTATTCTTATTGGGAAAAACGTCACGGGATAAGGATCCAAAAAGGGATTCTGGGAGAATTCTAATCCAGAACATTACTCCTGTTCAATCGAATGCACCCCCTTGTACCCCTTAGTACTATAGCACTACGTGCTAAGCCGATAAATTGGGGAAATAAAGTCAATTTCGGTGATTTTGGGTGGATTTTGGTGATTTGGGGGGATTGTCGGGTTGTTTGTGGTAATTATCCAGGGAAGTCGTTCCAGAAAATACTCCGATTCAATCGAACATACCCTCCGAACATACCCCTGTCCTATTGTAGGCCTTAGGTAACATAGCAATCACGTGCTACCATAGAAACCAAGATGGCGGCCTCCAGTATACAAAATGGACGACGGAAACACGTATCACTCTAACAACACGTGCTGCACATGCGCACTAACACCACGTATCACTATGGAGATGACTTCACAACATGGCCGCCCACGCGGGTTACCATGACAACACAACATGGCGCCACTACGCCACGTGACATGACGTCACTTCCGAGGTCATCCACCGAGGTCATCCAGAATAGGGGTGAAGGGGAACATACACTACTACTGGGGGGGGGGTGGGGGCGGGGCTCACCCACACCCCCTCTCTCGACGTCCCTGGCCACCACCAATGAGCTCAACAGCGGCATTCTTTAACGAAAATCATATGTACAGTAATTTTGTGACTTGTTCTATACACACCTTTACCTTTAAAGGCCTATTTGGGGCGTTTGCAATCTCATAGCATGTGCCCTGACCATGCCATCTTCAGGAGATCCTGCTGCCAATAGACAAATGACCAGGGCAGTGATTTATAGGCAAGTCTTGGCTGCCTAACAACCTGCTTATAAAGTAACTGGGCACATGTACAGGTTGTAGTGTGGTAGGAATTCAAGACATTTGTCCAGGCCCTTATGGGTTAACAAGACTGAAAAGAAATTCAGTCACTTCTTTCATGAAAATGAACACTGCAACTAGTATCAAAAATCGTCCCCTGAGTTACAATGTGTTCCATGTGCCAGTAGGCACATAGAAACATTGGGACTAAGAACACGAAATAGTAACACGGGTTCCCCTCGCAAGTTTGGTTGGCGATAAAATGTGTTTTTTGTGTTGATAGTTGTCAAATGAATTGCTGAGTGACCTTCTAATAATTGTTTTTATAGACGTAAAGGCGTGTAATAAACACAAACGACAGCTTGTGAATGGGTTAATCAATATGGCACTTGTACCATATTGATTAACCCATTCACAAGCTGTCGTTTGTGTTTATTACACGCCTTTACGTCTATAAAAACAATTATAGACGTAAAGGCGTGTAATAAACACGCCTTTACGTCTATAATTGTTTTTATAGACGTAAAGGCCTCTCGTTTTATCCTTCCGCGCTGGCACTCGTGCCATATCGACTAGCCCATCCGTGTATTTACGTTTCAAATATCATTTGTTTGAAAGCGCCCGTTATAAGTATTTGACAATCGTAATAATAAACCGTTTACGAACTATTTCGTTTACTATTGTTTTAAAGAAGTATATTAAGTTAGGTTTCAAGTTAGTATCGACGAAAACAGTTTTTCAAGTTTAGTGATATGATACCTTCAATATGTGGCGGGAGATGTGACAATAAAATTTCTGACGGAAATTAGCCATGCAGTGCCTCGGCGTGTGCTATTTCTGGCCTGCGGCGATACTTTGCATCTCAATGATTTCTATCGGAAATTTCATGGTCTCGCCCCACCTTAAAAACAACTCCACTGACTTGAATATTTATCCCATGAAATTCCAAATGATAATAAGCATTGAAATAAATTGAATAGGCGCTCCGTGGCTGAGTGGTAGACTGTTAAACTTCTATGCTAGAGGTCCCGAGTTTGATCCCAGTCCGGGACGACCCGCGTTGTGTCTTTGGGTAAGGCACTTTTACCCGGTTGCCTACATGGGGCCACGATGACGCCGTGTACTAAGGCGTACTGCACGTCGATGGTGCACATGTCTTCAACCGCTGTAACTCTGCTTGAGAGGAGCTTGAACAGAGTTAGAAAAAGTTGTGGAAAAGTTATGTGGGATTATTATTATCCCTGATGGATGAGGGTGTGAGAAATCTCACCCGAGAGCAAGATATTTGTGCCAGACACGAGGCTTGCCGAGTGTCTGGACCAAATATCTTGTCCCGAGGGTGAGATTTCCCTATCTCAGGTCATCAAAAGTAATTCAGGGGCACGTGCAGCTATATCGAACAATTTTGTTGTCCATTTCTGAAAAAAAACTGATTTGCTTATCGGAAAGAGCGCACAAAAGTTCTGTATATCCCACAAGACAGGGGTTAAAGATTTGTAGCGAAATGAACATTGACACATTCCGATGACGTCATTATAAATTCTGCAATGTATTCGCATAACTTTTCGACGCGAATTTCGTGCAACTCACTCCACTCATAACGGCGTTCACCCAAAAATTCATATAAAAGAGTCAATCTTTAGTTTTGCGGTCTGTGTTTTTATTTATGTTTTCTTCGACAAACGTTCGTCTGAGAATATTTCCGAAACGTGACACCATGTTTGTTTACAGAAGAACGTGCGATGATTGAATATATATAGTCCCGCGCTCATTAAGTATGCTAATAAGCTGGTCATGTGAGATAGATATCTATCTTACATGACCTTCTCACATGAGATACGCATATATTGCAAAGGAAGTGTGTTTGTGTGTGTGTGTGGGGGTGGGGGGGCGGGGGGGGGGGGGGGGGGGGGGGATTAATAGAGGATGTGTTTCTTGTTTATCTTTCATTATATACCAATCTTTTTCACTTATTCTTAGAAAGCTACCAAAGAAAGCTTTCTAAGACTCAATTTTAGATGCTGGTATTATAAGATTGTGCATCTGCGGCGGGTGCCCTTCATGTTAGATGAGGGAGACCTGACATTGCAGAAGTAGCAGTGCGATTACCTCTGTGAGAACAAGCAACGAAGCCCTGTTTCACGAATCATCTTTCGAGAAAGTCGATAGAACAGAAGAAACACGCTCTTGAAACTTTCAGGAACTTGCTTCTTTTTTTTATCGACTCATCAACTTACTCCAGATATGCTTCGCCCCCCCCCCCCCCCCCAAAAAAAACCAAAAAAAAAAAAACCCAGACAATCTATATTTTCACAATGCACATGTAGTACTCTCCTGTTTCCTTGGCAGAAGAGGCCGAGCATTCTCACTGGCCCTGTGACTTGGGCATGTTCAGGGCCACCACTGAAGCATTATTGATTGGGGGTGTCCCCCAAATGTACCTAGTTTTCAGTTAACAGTTACCTGATTTGTCAGGTTCCGGGAGCGGAGTGGGCAGAGAAATTTGATGAGGGGCCTCGTGCTAGTAATACCGAGAACAAGGGTCGCCCATGGTTCGACTCAGTATAAGAAAACTTGAATTTTCCATATGGAAAAAATGCCCAATCCTTGTATCTGAGTTAGTTGCCGATGCCATGAGTTGTGTGATATAGCGAGATATCTCAATGGGATTGAACGCACGAAGCCGACCAAGGTTCGACCGCGTGGAAGAAAAATGTGATTTTTGGACAGAAAAGACACAAAATCCTCGCGTCTGCAGTGGGTTGGTGTGGAGGGGGTGGGGGGAGGGGGATGCAGTAGAAAATTTGCAGACGTCATGTCCCATTTTTCTGTTTAACACCTACCCACCTCCATGTGCAATTTTTCTACAGCCATTTTCAGACACCCATCCCCGCTTTCCCATTGAAATTACGAATTGCTTAGACCAACATCATAATAGGTATGGAAGGAGGTAGTTCGTTGTTTAGTTTCATTCCACAAGTGATTCCAGATACTTGTTACACCTTTTTATTACCCAGAAAGGTCAGTTTCACTTCCTGTTTGCAAAATGAGGCTTCAGAAATTTAAAAAAAAACTTATCCAGAACAATGTCCATGAAAGTATGAATGATGGCCTGAGATATGCCCAACCCAATTCCCCTGATTTGACGTAAATAAAATATGTTTTAATTATTCCCCTAATTTGTACCATAGGAGTAAACTAAACATGACAAAAAAATCAATCCTTTCTGATCCAATTATTTATTTTGTACATGATTCTGGCAGGAGTCTGCATGATTGGTACCATAAGTGACTCCCAAGTACTAAACTTGTTAATCATCTTATGTGATGTTAAGCAAATTGGTAACAGTGAGTTGGGCACAGCGTTCTATTTATGTTTATTCAGCTGGTTTATTTGTAAATTCTCCTTTATCCTGCTTTATCGCAGACAATGCAACATGCTGCTACAGTGATAAGTATCGGAAGATGATACAGTTCCATAACATATACAAACTTTTCTGTGTATATCATGGGGCAAGATTATCTTCCGGCACCAATGACTGTGTGCTGCTACCATCTATATTTTCACAGTGCACATGTAGTACTCGTCACTGCACTCGTGACTACTTTTGAGGTTTTATTAGCATGCTGTTCTATGATATGACTTCAATTTTGTACAGCCAGACGAACACAGGACACTGAAATCACTTCGATGAACATGGCTCAGCGGCATCCTCGCATCTGAGAAAAGTTTGTCGACAGACTGACTGGAGTGTTATGTCGAGAGAATTTCAGCGGGGGTTACATGGAGGGGCCTCAGGGGACTCCCTGAAGAGAGTGCCTACCGGGAAAGTCCCCGGTGGTATATCGGCATCTGAAGTGTCCGGACAGTCCGGTGAAAGTTTAGGGTTGTTACGAATTCTGGCGTCTGTAGCTGGATAACAGGCAGGTATCCCAAAGCGATATCTATGGAATTCTAGAAGGAAAAGGAGCCCAGATATTCCGGATGAGCTAATTACATTCATTTATTGGTGTTTAAGGTCACATATTTCTGCACAATGGCTAATCATGACCACGAGCTAATTACAGTAGAACAGATTAACAAGTAGACCCATTACGGCAAACGTTTAAGATACCTTAACATTTGATTCAGGATGGTTCATATCGAAATAATTTTATCTGATTTTCCCACGGACCTGGTTAGGGGTGTTGCACCCCCCCCCCCCTCCCGGTAGTGACGGCCTTGGACATATTGTCTTCACATCACTTTCCAGTTCACTGTGTGCAGTTAACCTTATAGGCTCTACTTGCGCTGAAAAGTTGCGTCATTGCGTACCTTCCGATAACGTCATTTGCTCAACGTAATGTTGTAAAATGGCAACCAACCAGGGTAAATTAAAATGGTGTAGAATTATTAAACGCTCTACACGGCTGAAGTTATTGGTTAAATATATCAGGACGGCAGCAATCGTTGCAAAGGAAACAAAAGTGGTAAATTATTTGGTGTCGCGTTGCCTCCGGCGCGCTTCCTCAAGATACTTCTTCATACAACTATAACTGTGCAAATCCTCCAAGATACTCTACCAAAAGAACATCCGAGAAAAAAAAACAATTTCCCAGAGAAATAGTTGTCATAGAAAAAGAACAACGGCCACAGAAAAGGAACAAACTGCAAATTACTTAAAGGAAAAATCTGAATGTGAAGTGGTAAAAATTATTTTGTAATTTTGATAAAAAAAGAAAACCCAAATAAACGTTAACCGCTAATTAATTGGTAACAACTAACATGTTGTAGGAAAACATTTAAATTAAGGCGACCGAAGTCCACATTTCGCAATAACTATATCTTTTCTTCACAATGGTTATTGGTTCGCTACGTGACACTCGCGCACTATGCATCAGGGGGCCGGGCCGATAGGGGATATTTTGCGTACTCTACCCTGTGTAAATTTATGGATTCATACAATAATGCCAATATCGAGTGAGCGACTGATGTTTGTAGTGCTGAGACGAGGCTGGTTTCGAGGAGATGTCTCCTCTACAAAAGTTGATGGCATTGTGCAATCCCAGGATCAGGGCTATCTCCGTTTTATTTCTACAAAAAAGGCATAAATTGACTTTTGCAAAATATGAAAATTTGAACAAGAGAACTGTTTCGAATTCTGCTGGCGTATAATTCATACGATGTCCAAGTTTCAAAGACGGGTTTGGACAAAATGCTTGGCCACTTACAAGGTCACAGTGAAGTGCGATGTACGTTTGTGGAAACATCATAAGTCGCCACAAAAACGGGCTTCTGTCAGTTTTCAGACCAATGGCGTGGGAAGAAGCAACTATCGATGGGTTCTAGTGAAGACTATGGGAGGCCTCTGAGTCCACCACAAAGACCTTCCAAATATCATGTGCCCCAGGCTACTGCACCCCTTTTAATTTATAGAAATTAGAATGCTGGCTGTGCTTCTGGTTCAGACTCTGTTGGATGACAGAGGACTGCACAATACGCACCACACGTAGACTCAATGTTATTGAGCATGCTTCAAAGTATAAAATTATGTCAGAAACCGAGCTGCTGTTTCACATTGGGCAATCGGTTTATAAGTTTTTAAGTGACTATGCTATTAACATGTTTTTATCCTTATTTTTGTGTTAATCTGCTATTCCGATATATGTTATCTATATTTAATGATATATCAGAATAAACAATATGAAAAGGAAATGTTTTTTTCGTGATCAGGGGGTGAAAATACCCCAAAGTTACTTCCCAAATTTCTCGCTCATTTATAGATAGAGGCTGTTTGGTGGGGATTCTATTCATCCACATGACAGCGAGTGGTCCAGTACTATTTCGCAATGTGAGATGATATTTGGACATTTATAGAGACTGCCCTTTAGGCTCGCTAAGTATTTTGGAATGCTTGTCTCTTGATAGAGTGCGTCTGTGGAATGACAGTGACGTTTTTGTAATGGCACTCCAGGAAAGATACGCCACCCAAAAGACTCCAGAATTCGCACAGTAATTCACTATAACTTTCAAGTATGCTGTATGTTGATAGGTTACCCAATTATTGGTAGTTTTTGTGACAGGAACATGGTCTGTGTCATGGCCAAGACTTGTTTGTGTGACACAAATATGTCATCACACAAACTCATCATCAGGGGTACCGGAAGTACTTAAGGGCAGGGGGTCAGGCCCTCTGGAAAATGGCATTTACTCGCACTAGCAGCTGCACCATGACATGTCGAACCATTCATGCCTCGAAGTCCGAAGGCCTGAAATGAAGGAATTTGAGAGGAGCAGCTCCCAACCTCCTCCCAATCCCCTCCAACTCCCCATTGAATTTGGAAGCACCCAGAACAGATTTGGGGTGTATTTTAGCTCTGCTTCGAGAATAAATCATTGTAAAAATTGAGTGACGAACCTGGGAAAGGCATTGTTTGCCCCCTCCCTCTCGTGGTCCGAAGGCAGAGAGGGCAGCTGACCCCTCTGCTCCCGTGTTTCAGGCGACCCTGCTCACCGTCATCCAGATTTTGTGCGTGCGTCAACCGTGTCATATTTAATTCGCATGGAAGAATTCTTCTGTAGCTGAAGAAGATGACAGTATCGCCTCAAATTAATTAGTTTGGTGTGTCGGAGAGTGGTTCGAAGTGAGAAGTAGTGTCAAACAATGGAGCGTTCCGAGACCATGGGACCATAAATGTCTTCAATTAAGTCATTGCATTGATTACACTACACCTCACGCGACATATTCCGATAATAACATACTTTTACCATCATCTCATCTTGAGTGAGACGAGGTATGATAACTGATCATGTTTTGTGTAATGGTACGGATGCCATTACACATACATGTTCACGCCCGTGCCACGAACTGCGTGGATCCCGACAATGTGTTGGTGATCACTCCCCTTTTCTGAAAAGTTTCAACCTTATATACACATTCATGCCTGAAATCCCTAAACTGGTGCACAGACGCCCTCTTTGATATTTCCCAGGTCTTTTTGCAATTGTTATGCCTCCACTTTCTGGGAACTTCCGTCTGAAAATTAGTACTCGGGGTGCTCGATTAGGGAGATTTTTGTTGTCTTCGTAGAGGACACTGGGCCTTTACCTGTGGTGGATACATACTCTTAACACAGCATAAGGTGAAATGAGATGAAGATACAGTGTATAAAGAAACATATTTTGTCGTCCACCCGA
Organism: Pictodentalium vernedei; assembly: GCA_031216915.1. Lineage (NCBI taxonomy): Eukaryota > Metazoa > Mollusca > Scaphopoda > Dentaliida > Dentaliidae > Pictodentalium > Pictodentalium vernedei. Next base: position 294,178,484 of record CM062289.1, read on the forward strand.
ACCTATTTCATTTAGTCTGGTTTCGCCCCTGGCCATTGGCGGTGAATAAGTTAAATTATCACACACTATTACTGGGATTATGAGTTAGAATATATCAGCTGTGACGCTCACACAGTGAGGGATGGCACCGTTGTCTTTTCATCACGGGTCACAGATAGACGGCTCCCCGCGAAAAAATCTACAAGTGTAATCCGGGGTCAAAATTATTTCCGAAGAAAATTTAACTATTTTTTTCAAAAGTGATCTGGACGTATTTTCACGGCACAAAAGTAACAGAAAGTTCTTTATAGCCAAAGTCTCAAAAAGGAGAGAACTATGGAAGAATGGTCTTCAATGAGGATATTTTTGCAGTTCACAGGGCGATCAAAACTAACACAATGCTTATCAAGGGGTGTAATACTACTAAAATACTGAATAAAACGCATCAAGGGAGGTAATGCGATAATTCTTTTAATTCCCAACATTTCTGTGGAATCCTTCAGGGTACAAATCGACCTACAAAACTTCGATATCCTTGTTGAAACATTCTCCTTGCCCTGGTTTTCTACGTAGAATGGTGACTGGACTTCGTAAAATAATAGTCTCGGGTCTTTCAAATCGTGAAATCAGAATTTTAAACAACATTGACACCAAGTTTTCGCATCTTTTTTTTCAGAGCAGAGACAAGACCAAAGGCAGCCGGTTCTTCGTCTTTTTGGTTGTTTTTATAGTGGCAAGCAGTTTGGGTGGCATTTGGTTCCGGAGATTTCATTGAGGCTAGAAATATACATTTAATTCAAAGCTCGACTAAAAAAAAATAAATCAAAGAGTCAGTTTGGTATTTATACCAAACAGCCTAAACCAGGGAGAGCGGTGGCTCAGTGGTAAGAATGTTGGACTATAAACCGAAAGGTCGATAGTTTGATCCTGACCAGCGGTAAATGCTTTGTGTCCCTGACCAAGACACTTATTCTCGATTGCCCACGTGGGAACGCCTGGGCGCTGTATAGTAGGGCGTACAACACGTCGATGATGTACGTGCCTTCAACCACCAGTGTTACATTGCTTGCGCAGAATTTGTAAGTTTCGTAGGGGGAGGGGTGCGAAATTGCCTTGTCCCGACTGTGATGGAACAATTCCCGACTGATAAAATATTCCAACTACATCATCATTGCATGCCTTCGTCGAAGTCATGTCTTGCTGGTGCAGAGGAAATATTGGTCAGTCGGGATTATAGTTAAAAAATTCAAGACTGTGAAATTTATTCGTAATTAACCCTTTGAACACTGGTGGTATCTCAAATGTCAGTTCAATGGCATCAATTGGAAGATTTTCGTATTTCGGGGGTAGACCGATTCATATTTTCAAGGTGCAGCCGCTAGCGCTGCCCGTTGAAAATATTGTTTGGTCTACCCTACACATTCACGTAACAGCCATTCTGCTTACTGAAATTATGACGTATCATGTTCCTGGACTGGAAAAGAGGACTCGCTGATTCAAAGGGTTAACCCTTTACCTAACGTGAAAAGCAGACGACACTTGCAAAAAAAATTCTTGAATAACTAATTTTTTTCATTTTTTGTCTCAAAAACATAGGTTATGACCCCTCGTTGGAACGAGCTCGTCTGGAACGAGCTCGACGAGCTCGTTCCAACGAGGGGTCATAACCTATGTTTTTGAGACAAAAAATGAAAAAAATAGTGAAAATTAATTGGCGATTTTTGAGAATAGCGCTGGCCGGTTTTGGCCGTTACGTTGGGTAAATGGTTAAATAAACTATACATATAGTATTCGTGATGCAACCCAAAAGATTACTAATATCTTTCGAGAAAACTGGTATATGATTATTGATTGTGTTTTATAAAAAGAAAAGGATATTAAAGTATTATATAATTCTATTTTCCAATTAATCTCATTTTGTAGATAACAAAAAAAAAACCCCCAAAACAGCCAGTTTTGAAGACTTGAGAAGTTGTCTCCGCGAGCCATCATGACTATCAAAATAACCTCTCTCACCGAAATCGAGAGTTTGTCTAGAAATTTATCACTGGTGAAGAATGATACAGCCCTTGTAACTGGAAACGGAGGTACGTATATTGAAACAAATAACTTGTATGCCATTGTACAGTGGAATCCTGTTAATTGAATAACCACTTTGCCAGTGAAAAGTTATTCAATTAACAGGATTATTCAATTAACTGTGATTTTGTCACTTTTTGTATTGTAGATAAACTGACCATTCATCTATTATAGAAATTGGAAACCTGTGGTTTCGCGAGTCCGTTTAACTAGAAATTTAAGCTTTGACTATCTCCTTTGAAATGCAATGCAATACAATTTCCGTCACGCGGACGGGGGTCCCGTGCGGGGACGGATCGGCCCGCTTGAATTGGATCAAATGGTGTCAAATGTGACTATAACCATGGGGAATTTGATGACTGTAAGGATATTTTCTCAACACATTAGAAGAATATTTATTCAATTATCAGGATTTACCCCATAATCTATATGCAAATGACAGGTAAAATTTGTACTGAACGCATGTTAAATGGTTCTGTGTTTGGGAGTTATATTCAAGTAATAGGGTTATTCAATTAAAAGATATCCAGTTAAGTATGGTATACACAATAACTTTATTGGTTGTAATATTGTAACTGTGTTATCAAATTCACGGCTTGTGTGAATTATCTTTCCATGTTCGATCATGCTTCTGGATTCTCTGATTTCTCTATTATCACTATCAGAATCCAAGCCAAACGCATCCGTGCGACATAGTGTGTACACAACATAAGCATCACAACCCACTTTTGCAACTCTCATCAACGACGGAACACAGGTATCCCATTTTCATCACATGCGCCTTTGAGAAAATCATATTATAACGTGATTTGTACACAATATATACTCAATTATATAGTCAATTACACAATTACATACTCCCCAACTATTAATTGGTTCTCAACAAAAGGGCAGTCTTTTGTGCTCCAATCGCGGATGTATCCGCGATTATAACACAAAACTATATTTCATCCTATTTTTGAAACTTAACTTGGGGTCATTTTGGAATATCATTCCACATCTCCGGGCGTATTTTTTTCTGTTGTCCATTTTGTCACTTTGAGACAACTGACTCTGATGTCTAGAGTGATACGTGGTATCGAGTGAGATGGTAAGAAATGGGCTTGGGTTATGTTCAATTCTGTGATAATTTTCGGAAAGTATGGACGTGATGGTTTGTACCTATTTTGGTTTACTTTAATCTTAGGGAGCGGCTATTATTACCGTAGAAGCGCATAAAACCGTGTATTTTACTACCCTACTTATACATGTATGATCTTGTAGAATAGTTGGCAATTGGTGTTTTTCAGTTATTCTGCAGTGTGCTTGGGTGACGCGAAAGAGATTTCAGTTTAAAGCAGTTACTATTGTAAGATTGTTTGAGTGTCTTGAAAGCCCTATTCTGTTTACGTTAGTAGTAGGACATGCTCTACCCTCCCTCATCAGATGGTCCTAATTTGGTGGTTCTCACCTTTCGTCATACCGCTATGTATTATGGGTATCACGTGGTTGTCATGATAACCCGCGTGGGCGACCATGTTGTGACGTCATTGTCATGGTGATGGGTGATGTGAGTGCGCATGAGCAGCTCGTGAGTTAGGGTAATACGTGCTTCCGTCGTCCATTTTGTATGAAAGGGCCGCCATCTTTGTTTCTATGGTGGCACGTGGTTGCTATGTGACTCAGAGGTCTACAATAGGGCCAAGATGGGTCTGTTCGATTCAGTTGGAGTACCTTTCTGGAACGGATTTCTCAGACTCCTCGTTTAATTCATAGAATTACCCAAATAAACCCGACAATTTCTCCCAAATCCCCCCAAACTAACAAGAGTATTTTTTGGAACGAATTCCCCTACATCTTTTTCCGGGAACGGATCCCCCAGAATCTCCGTTTAATTCATAATTCATAGAATTACCCAAATAAACCCGACAATTTCTCCCAAATCACCCAAAACTACCGTTTACCAGTCTAACAGAATAAGATTCATGGGATTATGATGGAGAAGTGGGATGGGAGAATGAAGGACATATATGGTTAGTGGGCGACAGAACGGAGAGTGTTAGTATGCTTATCGGAGACATTGGGAATATTGGAGCACGGGATGTCATCGAGCAGTTGGTCTCCGAGTGTTGGAAGGAGAGAAGAAGCGTGGGTATAAGGAGGCATTTGGAAGATCAGAGATAATCAAGGCATTCTCACAAGAAGAACCGCGATAAATCGCCGCCCAATGTGTTATTATTATTAGTAGTAGTATTATATCTGGCGACTTTCGTTCGTCGTGCGGGTGGTGTTTGGGTCTCTGATCCCCAACCACTGGTCCGATTCCAATTAATTTCCATGTGAATGATGACTGGAGTGGACCCTTAAACCTTTCGTTAAAATCGGTGTGCATCTCTCCTGGGAAGGGGTTGGAAAAAATCTCACTTTTTCAAAAATCCTCTCGTGAAACGTTAGGTGTTTCCAAGGCTTTATATGTGGTACACATTCTGCGTGTAAAGTTTGGGATGAAATATTTGCATTCTAAATAGGAGGAGTGAGAATTGTGGCACACCGCTGAAATATTACATGTTTTAACCCTCGTGGCGATTTGAACCTGATCTATAAAATAAATGGGAAGTCTTCAATTCCGTCGCACAACTCCGTTCAGCTAAAAATGCTAACTTTGATTATCTCCCTTGATATGCAACAGGTTAATTATCCGTCGTGAGGGAGGGGTTTCTGGACCTGGTACAAGTTGGCCCGCTAGTCTTTTGTAAGTGGGTGACATGTTCTTGAATATTGCAAAACCAGATTAGTCGGTAGCACATAGGCGAGAAATGCAGGGGAGGGGGGGGGGGGAGGGGGTTTACAGTTCACGATGCCGGGGTGGGCGGGTGGTCAAACGGCTAAAAAACACTTTTTTTACAACTCTTTGTAAATTTTTTCGTTGTGCTATTTTATGCCAAACTAAACACTTTAAAATGATTTAGACCAATATACACACATTATAGCCCTATTAGGAGGTTGTATTCATGGGTATGTTGAATTGCCTGTCCCGTCTGGGCCCAGTGCTGGGTCCTATGATTTTTTGAACCAGCAGTCTGTTCGACCTTGGGTGTCTCGATTTCTACAATTGCATATCCTGTTTGTGTATTTAAACAGATTTAAACATTTCTTGTAATCACATATAATCAAAGGTCTTTTAGGTTCCTGTGGCTCTTAACCCTTGAACCCTAGCGGCAACTTTTCCGGCCAGGAACATGATACATCATAACGTCATTATATGGGATGGCTGTTCAGTAAATGTGTGGGGTTGACCAATGAATATTTTCAACGTGCAGCCCCGAGGCTGCACATTAAAAATATTGATTTGTCTACCCCAAATAATGAATATGGACTCTTCTAATTGCTGCCATTGAACTGGCATGGAATATACCACTAGAGTTTAAAGGGTTAAGAAATAAAGACTAAGTATATATAAATTATTTTTAACACACATCAAGAATCAAGATACAACTAACATAAGAACAAATGGTTCATACAACAATTGCAGGATATGGGGTGGTGTTCAAAATGACCAGACAAAATACGCAGAAAATAAGAAAGATCTTGCGGTTTAGGGGTAGGTGGGTGTCCGAGAAGGTCGAATGCAAAAAAAAAAAAAAACAGCATCGTGTACTGCAAATTTTTTCTCTTGAGAAATAGAACAAAATTTCTCATTACAAGTTACTGACTTTGATTATTTTAAAAAGGTCTTTTAATGTATTTTTGAAAAATCAATAGGCTTTGTCGGATGAAGGTTTCAGGCTTCTTGGGGGCCATCTGTTGCTCTACTGCAGCTACTACTACATTCCACAGTTTGTTCAACTATCATTCATGTGTTGTGTTCCCGCTGAAACCTATGCTACTACCCTCTTCTCTCCTCTGATCGAGGCTGCCTGATCGTACAGTCTTCAATTCGTGTTGGGTGAATAGAGTGCTGCAGCCATGAACGAATTCTAGATTTGGGTACCGAAACTGGTCTCGTGAAAATAGTGATCCACCCTCGGCAATTCAGGTTACAATCCGCCATGACTCTTTCTCTGACGATTTTGTTTGCCTTGGTTTATGCCTACTTCTAAGTTCAAGAGCCTCACTGAATAGAACATTCTCAATTAACTCCCACACTTGGTCTTTCCACCCTGTCTTTATGTTTGAATTCTAAATATTCTGGAACATTAATTTATAACCACAGTTGAAGAAATCCTGACCTTAATATATATGACATTCTTCCGACAAATTAATAAACATGAAAACTCAGTTTAAATAATCGTTTAATTAAGATGTTTTTTTGTGTTATTTGTAGATCTATTCAATAATAAATTCCAGCTCTTCGTCATGATTGGAGGGTTGGTAGGATTTTTACTTCTGATGACGATGAATATCATTCTCTGTTGTTTGTAAGTAAGTTTTTCAAATTTTCTGGTTAACTGTTTAGACTTTGTAAATTACGTTGGTTGATGTTGCCGACTCGTAAAGTAAAGGATTAACCCTTTACCCAACGCAGACGATATCAAGATTTATTATTTTAAATATTTTTTTAAAAAAAATTTCAAAATCTTTCAACAAAACCATATCATGTGAGCCCTCATTGGAACGAGCTCGACGAGCTCGTTCCAAAGAGGGGTCACATGATATGGTTTTGTTGAATTTTTTAAAAATAAAATTTTTTTCTGCTGCTGAATTTGCATATTACGCCAGCGGATGTGGCCGATTCGTTGGGTAAAGACTTTCACACTAGGGTTGGGCGGTACTGGCAACTTTGTTAGATTGAAACTTGAACAGCAAATTTTACATACAATACATTCGGGGAAAGGTGTCTTTTACGGGCCCCTTAAGGGAACATCGGGGAAACTAAAAATGTTTCAACTGTTTGGAACACGTTTCCACTCTATACAAAGAACAATAACCCATGCTAGAGAATAGTAATGATATTGTCCGTTATGGTGACTATTTAAAAAAATAATTTAGCTTTGAAACAATTGCTGGCTGGTCCGTTTTACTCGCGGACACTGGCCAGAATGGTCCCCGTGGCCCATTTTATCCACACTAAATAGAACGCGAAAAGTAACTAGTTGAAATTTAATTGAAATTAACTCTTTGAACTTGAACTAGTGCGTGTGTGGGGGTGGGGGTGGGGGGGTGGGGGGGGGGGTATATGCATATATATTTTTTTCAGTCTCTGTATGACCCAGGCACTCATCATTAACACGACAGGTGCCAAGGTCAAAACTGAGATGGGAGAAATTTCTTCCGTTTCTCCCCGCCCAACCACCACCATCACACATAACCTATGTCTTTGAGACGAAAAATGAAAAAATAATGAAAATTAATTGGCGATATTTATAAATAGCGCTGGCCGGTTCTGGCCGTTACGTTGGGTAAAGGGTTAACGCTAAAATTTGTTTCCAATTAACAGTGGACATTCACCCTCTAAACACTGGCATCAAAATATTACAATTTCAAGCTGCATTTTTCCTAAAAATTCGACTAGGAGTTTGAGCTCTGTCACACACGATTGAGTTAAATTCCAAGTTGCATTTTTGGAAAACATAGCTGCTTGGATTTTCCGTAGTTAGGGAGCGGTTGACAGATGGTTAATTCCCTTCTTTGGACATCCAATTTTTAAAAAAAAAATCTGGAAATCAAGAAGCAGGACATCTTCTCTAATGTAAGGGTTCGAAATAGGAAAATTGCCGAATGAAACCCGCAAATTTCAGCCGGACATTTTATGGTCTCGACAATCCAGAAAAACGCATCGCTAATGTTTATTGAATTTAATAGGGAATTCTGTCGTCTTCCCCCTCCCCAATACACTTACATACACAACAAATAAATGCTGGGCATATACGCCTTTGATAATGCTGGCGGCAACTATGCACATGCAGAGCGACAATACGACTTACGGATGCCGATTCAATTGCATTTCCTCAGATGACGAAAAAGAAAATTCGGTCTCTGACATGTCTTATGACTTCTGGGTTGGAACTAGGGGCATCAGCTATTTTGGGAAACAAAAAATTAAAGCAATAAAATTTGATTGGTCTTTGTACGGAACATATTCGTTTTTGACGATCAGTAAGTAAAAGCGTTAACATGTGACCAAACAAATATCATAACTATTATACAGAATACACAGATGTCTTTGACATTCTTTTTTTTGATATTTTATTCCCAACTCACAGCTGCTTCTACATCCTACCCTTGCAGTGTATACATATAAGCTCGTCATTGTGTAGGTTTACCCCAACCAACGGCGGTGGAATGTTTTTGAAAGTGAGGCATACATAAAATAGAACACTTTATCGTGTGACTATGATGTTTTTTACCCTAAATACCACTACTGTTTGACGATTTTATCTAGACTGTCGGATCACACCAGGTGAAATTTTCCCGGATCAAAAATCCATGTCACACTCCCACGGAAATTGCCGAAAATTTCCGTATGAATAACGTCGGACTATTTGTCCGTTAAAATAGACTTCGTAACCTGGAAAACCGTTGCCGTTGTTTACAAAGTTTCGTCTGCTATTTTTATGTTCGGCTTTAGGGAATAAGTAAATCGAAGTAAGTAAATTAAGTTACTGTTAGTGTGTCAGTCATATAATAAACCTATCATCATAACAGTGTGTTGATCCGTGTCGTAGTATCACGCCGAGCTGAGGTGACCAGATTGTCGGATCACACGAACTGCCTGCGGCAGCTCGTCTGATCCGACGATATGGCCACCTCAACTCGACGTGATACTACGACACGGATCAACACACTGTTATGATAATACGTATATATTATGCCGAATTTCGCACTCGCACAGTGCCAGTGACGTATCTAAGATATGGCAGGTATGGCACGTACCCTGGAGCCACTTGAAGGGGGCGCCTCTGAGCAGTTTCTATTAAAGTCAGACAAGCCATCCTCGAATTGTGAAAAAATAATTTTCTTCAGATGTATGATCTGTCTTTTATTATGATGAGTGAGAAGCACTATGGTGGCCGGATTGTTAAACCACTTATAGAAATTAATAGGTAAAAATACAGTGTTGGGAGTAACATGGCCACATACCTCATAGTACTACTGTTCAACCCCAGTGTCAGCTGGCAATAAAACCATTCTGCGCAGACTGGGGTGGTTGTGTTGTTTTTTCCGCCATCTCTGTATTTACTACGCCAAACAGGCATTTTAACCCTTTCAGGCTTTAATTGTCCTGACGTTCAAACGTCAATGGGAATTCAGTTTCTTCAGCGTTTTTCAAAATGCGGTGTCAAACGTCGGAAAGTACAAATAACAAGATATTTTTCACATTAGTGATTAACTGGTTGAGGGCTAGATTGTTTTTGGTGGTCTGAATTTGTTATTCAAAACTCTCCAATAATTTGTAATGAAACAAATTTTTATAAACAAAATATTATTTGTGTGTGACTGAATATGAAATTGAAGCAAGGAAAGTATTGGCTGTTGCTCTGGTATCCTCATTTTTTGAAAGCCCTGATAGTGGCTTCTAGCACTCAACCAGTTAAGATGTCTCGACAGCAGGATTATATTAGTAGTTTAAGCTGCGATAACATTTGGCTCAACGGTTGTCAATGTGCACTACTCAAGAGAAAATAGGAATTGACGTTAAAACTTTAAAAAAAATCGAAAAATAATAACAAAACAAATGACCACAAAGCGTCAATGCGCTGTTTGATTTCGTACGTCAAAAGACGTACAACAGTATCAAAAAGTTAACCCTTTACCTAACGTGAAAAGCAGACGACACTTGCAAAAATAATTCTTGAATAACTAATTTTTTTCATTTTTTGTCTCAAAAACATAGGTTATGACCCCTCGTTGGAACGATCTCGACGAGCTCGTTCCAACGAGGGGTCATAACCTAAGTTTTTGAGACAAAAAATAATGAAAATTAATTGGCGATTTTTGAGATTAGCGCTGGCCGGTTTTGACGTTACGTTAGGTAAAGGGTTAAAGTCTCAACGGAATTTCCACCTACATAAATATCAACAACTAGTGCGCGTGCAGGAGTGCGGTGGTTCGGTGGTTACGGCACTGGACTTCAACCCGAAATGTTCACGGTTCGATTCCCACCAGAGGTAACTGCGCTGAGTCCTTGGGCAAGGCAGCTAATCCCGTTTACCCACGTGGGTGCACAGTAGCGTTGTATACTAAGGCGTACTGCGCGTCGATGGTGCACTTGTTGTCTTCAACCAATGCTAACCCTGCCCGTGCGGAGTTAGTGCGTGGGGAGTCTGACAGTTGCTCGCTGCTACCCAGTAGGTCTCCCCGGTACTCCGGCTTCTTCCACCCGTAAAACTGTCCTACACAGGGTGACCCTGCCAGTCGAAAGTATCGTTAAACCCCAATAAAAACAGTGCGCGTGCGAATTTCGATATAGAATAGTGCCTAACATATACATTGTGATTTGCTAAGAGGTTAATTGACCATCCCAAAAAAAAAAAAAAAAAAAACACGTGTAAACTCATTCAAAGGGAAGTAACTCAATACTAATCAATGCATTATGCAGGATGGAAAATGGCCACCAATTTTAGATTTGGATCACCGTGGAATAGCGTTTGGAAGTTCACGAAAAGTCTTCGGTGTGTACGTATGATCGCCCGGGATATTCTCGGCAGTCTGTGTTTCTGAAGACAATGGTACTGTTTGATCAAAAGTGCGTGTGTGTGGGCGGGGGGGGGGGGGGGGGGGGGGGGGATAATGCCCCCTGCTCTGCCCTTGGTTCTGCCTCCTCTGTTGTCAACTATTTCCCCCATTTAAAACGACTTTGATAAGTTCTCGTCTCTGTTAGTGAATTTACCGTGAAGGGCAAGGTTATTCAACCCTTTACCTAGCGCCACTTAAAACGTATTTTTTTTTAAGAATGAGATGCCGTTGGCTGTGTGTTGGAATTGGAATAAAGGGAAAAAAGAAATAAAAAATAGCAAAATCTTGTCTTTTGTCTGGGTTTATCATTTCGTTTGGTAAAGGGCTAATATATAATTTAAAATATCGGAATGTTAGAGAAATGATATCAACAGCAAATGCATTATCTAATGAACTTCAGAAATTAATTTAAACAGACGTTTCATGATCTTTCCCTTTCTAAGTTAGAATAAGATTGTCATCGCCCGTACAACCCTATTTAAAAAAGAAAATAGCATTCTACTCTCTTTTAACTCAGCGATGGATGGATTATATCCACTTTTCTTTTGAGCAATAGAACAAAATAATAATGAGAAGATTTGTCAAATTACTTTTTGTCTTTTCGAAATTATAATCGAGCAAAGAGCAGTAAAACAATCTCTGATGACTTTGGCTTTCAGTGACAGAAGTGAACTTGCAGTATAATTTTTGTATGTGTGATAATCTCATGTCCCCTCGGACATTCTGTCCAGCGTATCCTTGGAGCAGACACTTAATCTCAGTTGCCAAGTGAAAGCGAGGTGGCGCAGTGTGCTTAAGCGTATTTATGTCAATGGTACACATGCCCTCATCTGACGCTGCCCCTTCTTGTGCTGGGTTGATAGTAAGATGGAGTTCAACAGTTACTCGCTGCTGCTCGGTGGTTCTCTCCGCTTATTTCGCCATAAGTTTCCTATCGTATGAATGTTTTTGCTTTGTTCCACCCATTTGTCAAATAAAAAACCTATGGGTTTGTCCAACTATGCAATTAAATTGCAATTGCTGCCGCTAGGCTGTTAGTTAATATTGACGCGTTTACAATAGTTTTCCTTTTCAGTATTCGACACTGTGTGTATTAGTCTATGTTGAAAATAATAAAACTTGTGTCCCCACAAACGTTGATATGACTGCAATGATAAAATTGGCGGGGACCTCGGACACGTAAGGATAGATTATAATGCAAGCAAATAAATTATAACAATTGAAATGAATTGTTGGTCATTTTAGCGAAGTATGAATGTGAGATGGGCGTATTAAGTTTGGCACGAAGTGCAATATGCTTCATACATATACAACTTAAAAGGCCTATCCCACATTCTTAATCCAACAAAGCGACAGATAATTCATTTCAGTTCTTATATAACAAATTATGGTTTATGGCCCTCATCGGAATGAGCTCGCAGATTGCTGCTTACCTTTTACAAAAAGAATTAACATAGTTATATCCCACTATCTTCAATGAATTATTTCCTATGTTTTCTTAGTTTTGCCCGTGGACCGTGTTATAGCACCCTAGTTCATGAAACTCAAATGGTGTTAAAACATAATAAATAGAGGATATCTAGTGTTTTTGAGTGAATACAGAAAATTATCTCATGAGTGACCGAGACAAATGTTTATTTTTCGCGAGCGAGATAATTTTCGGAATCCACTCAAAAACATTAGATTTTCTTTTTATTATACGCTTTTTATAAGAATCTGATCATTCCATTCCTATCGATAATTCCACTCGTTTCAGCTTGAATTGATGCATGAAGGTAAACAACTGATGCGCAACTGACGCGGAAGTGATTTGATCGATACTCAGAACAAGGTAGCGTTTTGCGATCTCATTCGGCTGGCGGGTTGCATGCATCAATTCATGCTGAATACGTGTTGAATTATTGCTGGTAATGATCGGTATCCACTCAAAAACACTAGATTTTCTTTTCATTATACGTTTCTTGAACAAATTGATCATCTCCAGTGATAATTTGACTCGTATTCACCTTGAAGTAATGCGTTGAAAGCCGCCAGTTTGATTGGTACCGTGAAAGTGAACATTTCTATATCTTCACAGTGGGGGATACGATTTCTATCTTTCCGCAATTTTTTTCGATAATCTATCGTATAGCGTATAATAAAGTTTACAACATGCACATCTTCGTTAAAGGATTGTGAGGGATTGGCGAAGAAGGCGGCCGTACAGTGAAAAGGAAAAACAGATTGCAGAAACTGTGAGTGAAGTTTAAAAAGTGTAAACTAAACACCAGTGTGCAGGGGGATACCTACCGAATATGAAATGCCACGGTGTTTGAAGCCGCTGTAGGAAAGCCCCACCCGCACCCTTAATAAGAATACCCCCCCCCCCCCCAAAAAAAAAACAAACAAAAAAAAAACAAACAAAAACAAACAGTTTACATTATATGTTATTGGGCTCAAGGCCCATAACACCTTCAGATATTGAGGGTGTGACTTTTAAGTTTGCCCAACGGTTATTAAGTACAAATACATTCGCGCCCGAAGAATTCTTCAGACAAGGAGTCCACAATCATCTCAACTCATTTCCGAACACACACACACTATCAAAATTTGTTATTTTGGTTATTTCTTTCACCATATGTTTCACAATTTTTTTTCAAAACCACATCATGTGACTCCTCAATGAAACGAGCTCCACGAGCTCGTTCCAATGAGGAGTTACACGATATTATTTTGTTGAAATATTTTTCTCAACTGCTGAATTTGTAAATTACGCTGTCGGATGCTGCCGTTTTGTTAGATAAAGAGTTAATTAGTCGCGGTAATCGACAACATTATGGTATATGTTTATTTGTTTTTATACCATGCTTATCTAGGTTATTGCCTGTAAAAAGACCGTATGTTAAAGTTTAGGTTTTAACGTCATTATCACTGAAAAGCTTCCACTGCGGTTAAAACGCTTTCAAATATTTACACCCAAAGTAGGAACTACCTCCTACTTGACCTTTAACATGACCCAATTTGCCGACTTCGACACATTCACTCTTCGCGATGTTTCATTCAAACATACGATGTTTTGCGGAACTATCAACTCGTGCAATGACCTGTTAAGTTTAAAATACCTACAATTAAATATTTAAAATAAAGTTTAAGAATTGTTAATAATAATTTGACTAAAAAAGCAAGGTAAATTGAATCAACTTTGACGATGTGTCTAGCTATCAATTAAGCATTCACGTGCAGCCAGAAGTACTGCCCACCGGCGCAGAGATAACAAATCGAACTCATGTGTTTGCGATAGAAAGTATCGTTTTTTCTCCATTTTAAGTGACAGAATTGATTATTTATTAAATGCCTGCTATAAATAAAACAAATAGGTACTCGTAGAATAACGCTTTTAACCACTTGGCAGAGTCCCGTGGTTAAAACCCTTATCCAACTCGTGGTTTAAATCTGATTACCGGTCCTACTACCTATTCTATATATTTGTGGCAATATTGTGGTGATGATGTGGTATTAAAAGTATGATATGCCATTCCAACGTCCAGATAGACGCCTTGGCAGATAACAACGGCTTTTGCAACAGATTTGTGGCGACTAGTGTGGCTAACTTTTAGGTCTAGTCCGACTCACATATCACAAACTGCGTGGAGGTGTTTGAACATTCTAGTCATTGAGCCACAGCACTCTGTTCGACGAGAAAAAAGATTTTTTTCTGTGCGGGTGATGGTACCCCTACAGTACGGCTTACATCCCTCAAAGTTAAGCCCCGTTTGATAGCACATTCTCATTGTTTACATATCAAACCTAATCATCAGCCAAACAAACCTTTATAATAAAACGTTTATGAAATCGATAAAGTAAAAGTGTGACGTATATTCTCATAGGTTACAGGCCGAACATCATGTTGCAACTCCCGCGCAACGAGTTATCCACGAAAAAGAGCGTTGGTAGATTACATAACTCTGAAACAAACACGTACAGCAACGTAGGTTTTATGGAAAATGTCATAAATTTGTAGATACAAGTTTACTCTATCATCTTTAAATTGAAAACGAAAATACTTATGTCCCGATACCAACCGCAATACCATGCAGTGATTGGTCAATGCCTCGTTGATTTTATTTTATGTCGCCGGACAAACGCATATGTCTACTGTCAGCGATTGTTATGTCCACTGTCAAGGAAAGCGTCTCGTTGCCATGAGCAACGGTTCATCGCAATGTCTTTTTTCACTTGAAATCAACTGAGAAAGATACATTTAACTGGAGTAAAATACACACAAAAGTACCGTTAATACGTACAAAAAGATTAGTTACGAGTAGGTATAAATGGAGAGTTTACTACCACTTTGTACATGTACGTGTACAACATACGTACACGATGCGTTCACCAACGTGGAATTCAGTGTTAAATCGCACGCTTGTTCACAAAAATGTACAGTGATCTTGAATCCCCCATGTTTTTTGTGACTCCTAGATCGCACTTTTAACGTTCAAATACTCGTGGTGAACGCGCGTTTTTTAAATAAAGGCGAAATTGTACATCTTCACTTTTATCTTTTACTTTAAAAATTTTTGTCGACGTTCCCATTCCAGATCAGACCATCGATCCATCGTTGGTGAACGCGAGCAAAAAATTCTGGGCTATCATCAAAAAACGGTCTGTGGATTCTAGACCAGTGGTCCAGAACTCTCCATTGTTTTGAGGCGGTGGGTTTTTCCCATTTATGACGTCATTAGGGGAATTCCCCACTATGGGAATTCCCAAACTCAGCTAATCGACCGATCGGATTGCTCGATTCTCCGCCAATTGACCGATCGGATCGCTCGATTCTCGTAAACTCGATCATACAGAGTTATCTCCCCTCGTCGTGGGGTGGGGGAATATCCTAGGAAATAAATAAAAGTGATCGATATATATAGGAGAGAAAAAAAAATATATAAATAATAGTTATTTAGAAAATTAAATATATCAAATCGAATAGATAATAAAAAAATACGTAAATCATGTGCGCTTCCCAGACTATTAGAGCGAGGATTCTTTTAAACATGCTGATGAGAGCATACGCAATCTGCGTGAACGATGAACTACGTTCCATCTTGTTAGAACGATGCGTCGGATGTCGGGATCATCTAGACTTCGATCACGAGAATCATTCGTGTCTGACGATGGAAAGGGAAGATATGGTCGTCATGTATTTCGAACTGGCGTTCGAACGCGTTAGATTCGACGATGTGATCACGTTTTGGAAGAGATTAGTCTTCTGTAAGAATCAAGACAAGCCCACAGTTTCGGAAGAACTGAAATTGGCGCGTAGAAGTTTGACTTTAGAAGACAAGGGATACATCAAGAAATTATTGCTGAACGAAGCATACGTCTAAGTTTTTTTCGTTGATATAAAATAAGGGAGAGTAGAAAATAAAAAAATAAATACACACATAAAATTTTTATCTAATATTAGAAGAAAAAAAACAAAAAAATGAGAAGCAGAAATAAATTGTATCCGACGTTAATGGACGACGAGGACGAGAAGCCGATCGACGTTTCGCCGATGGTGCCATCGCTAGAAGAAAGAGAAAGGGAGAGAGGTATCACATCGATCAAATCAATAGAATCCAAGAGTATCTAATTCGAGAGAGAGATTCTCGTCGTTCCCTCAAAAAGAAGTATTCGCGTTTCGTGACAGTCGTCAACGCGATCGACACGACACTCATCACGATTTCCCTGGGTTTACACGCGGCTGGCATCGGATTTTTGTCGACCGCAGTCGACATTCCGATCGTGTTGACCGTAGAAGGAGTGGCTCTCGCCGCCGGATTGTTTAGCACGCTCAGAAACTTTTTGAGTAGGAAATTATATCTGAAGGCGAGGAAACACGACAAGATTCGCATCTTGGCTGACTCCAAGATCGACACGATATCCGAAATGATCTCTATGGCGTTGAAAGATGGTAGGATATCAGACGGAGAATACTTCGCGATATTGAGCGAGAAAACGAAATACGATGCCATGAAAGAAGCCGTGAGAATCAAGACTCGTCAGATCATCAAGGAAGAGATGAAGGATTCTCTCGTGGAAAAGGGGAGGAAAGAGGCCAGGGAGGAATTCAGTAAGATGATAGAACTCAAGAGCAGTGATTGAAAAAAAAAAATATATATATAAGAACAGAATTTAAAAAAAAAAATTAAATTTATATATAAAATAAAAAAACGAAATTAATTCAAACAACTCTTAAAAAATGTATTGCGTAAAGTGTAAGAGAGTTACCGAGACGAGTAATTCTAGAGAAGTGCGAACTAAAAACGACAGACAGATGCTTCGCGGAATTTGCGACGTGTGGTTCTATCAAGACTAGATTCGTCAAAAAAAGAACGAGAGCAAAGGTAAGGGCATCGTGAATAAAATGATCAATAATCTACCTTTCGAAATGCATCTGCGCAGTCACAGTTTCACGGGACCCAGAACGAAATTGAACAAGAGACTCAACGCCGATCTGACACCCAAATCTTGGAGCAAACCTGTGAATAGGGTGGACGCGGCCGCGTA
Source organism: Pictodentalium vernedei (assembly GCA_031216915.1). Taxonomy (NCBI): domain Eukaryota; kingdom Metazoa; phylum Mollusca; class Scaphopoda; order Dentaliida; family Dentaliidae; genus Pictodentalium; species Pictodentalium vernedei. The sequence goes on from CM062289.1 coordinate 294,195,725, forward strand.
TGATCACGATGTGTGCTACGCCGGACATCCCGACACCAAGACTCGCAACGACGTCTGCGACAAAAACATGTTGGGGAAATTGAGAGGCATATCGAATTCGACCAGGAGAGAGAAGATGGAACGTTTGCTGGTTGGCAATCTGATCGGTGCGAAACATCGATTCGGAAGGGGCATTCAAAAAAAAAGCGCATCTGAAAAGAGGAAGAAATGATTATTGATGAGCGAATTGGCCGAGGAGTTACACAAACCCATAGTGCGTAAATTTCGAAAGAGAAGGGTGTTCGTGAAGGGTCTGGATGATATTTAGTCTGCCGACGTGGTCGACATGAGATCGTTTTCGAGGTGGAACGAGGGCGTTAAATATCTATTGACGGTCATAGACATGTTTTCCAAATACGGTTGGATCAGAGCTTTGAAGAATAAATCGGGACCTTGCGTCGCCGAGGCTCTGAAGACCGTGTTCGACTCGTCTTCTCGAAAACCGAGTAAATTGTGGGTGGATAAGGGAAAGGAATGCTACAACAAGGACGTTCGTCGATTGGTAGACCTCTACTCGATCGAAAATGAAGAGAAAGCCAGCGTGGTGGAACGTTGGAATCGAACGATGAAGGAAAAGATGCACAGATACTTCACGGCGAATTCGACTAAAAAATACATATACGCTCTGAACGGTCTGGTCAAAGATTACAACAACACGCGACACAGATCGATCAAGATGACTCCCGCGGAAGCTAGCGATCCTCGAAACGAAAAACGGGTCTACGCGAATCTATATCCTGAGAGATCTAAGATCAGGAAGAAGTCTAGAACGCTGAAATTTGCGGTCGGTGATCGAGTGAGAATTTACGCTTATAAGAAGCACTTCGAAAAGGGTTATACTCCTCGATGGACCTCGCAAATCTTCGTGATAATCAAAATATTTCACACCGATCCGGTGACTTACGAAATCGAAGCTTTGGATGGAGAAGAGATCATCGGAAAGTTTTACGAACAACAATTACAGAAGATGAAGTTTTGATGAAGAAGACAAAATTTTTTTTTATTTACTCTCTTTAACATTTTCTTGTTTACACACATATATATAAGAGAGAAAAAAATAATAATAAAAAATAATTAAAAACTATTTTTAGATAAAAAAAAGCAAGTTAATAAATAAACAAAAAATTAAAAATCCTTTAAAATGACAAATATACTAGATATAGCACAAAGTATAGTGAAAGATGAAAGTATTCAAGAATATGAGGTTCACGAATACGAACCGGTAACAGGGACGAGTTTGAACAATGCGGGAGAGATAAGAATCAACGTCGAAACTCAAGATCTATTCGTACATCCTAGCGAGAGTTACATAGTGGTGCAGGGATGTCTCACCAAGGAAGATGGGAGCGACTACGCCAACGACGACACGGTTACTCTTGCCAATAATGGCATCATGCATCTATTCAGTAACATAAAATACATGCTATCCGGACAAGAGATAGAATCTGTGTTTCATCCCGGTCAGGCCACCACGATGTTTGGACTCTTGACGTATCCTGATGATTTTTCGAAATCCAGAGGACTTAATCAGTTGTGGGTGAAAGACACCGTCGGCCCTGCTAGCGCAGGCACTGCCTTGATATTTGACTACGTCATCAAGACGTCCAGACCTAAAGGAACGTTTTCGTTCAGGATACCTTTGAAACACATCTTCGGATTTGCGGATGATTACAACAAGATCATGTATGGATTCAAACACAATCTGACGTTGATTCGAAAAGGAAATGATGATGCAATAGTGAGACTCACTGCGACTGATGCGGTAAGATAACTCTACACAAGATATTGTGGTTCGTTCCGCAGGTGGAGCCTTCGATCGTGGAGAAAGCGCGTCTCTACAAGATCATAGAATCCAAGAGTAAATTACCCATGGGATTTAGAATGAGACAGTGCGACACGGCTAGCATTCCTCCCTCCACGAATCACTTCGATTGGAGATTGACGGTGAAATCTGCTTCCGAGAGACCGCATTTCATCGTGGTTGCGTTTCAGACCGATAGGTACGGGTCTCAGGAAAAGAATGCGTCGCTGTTCGATCACTGCAGTTTGAGAAACATGCAAGTGTTTCTGAACGCCATGAGATATCCAGCAATCGATTACAACGCATCGTTCGACAAGAACGATTTCTGCAGACTGTACGGCGACGCCGCTGATTTTAGAAAGAAGTATCTTGGTCTAGACGAATTGATGAGCAATCCTATCATGTCTCCCAGCGAATACAAGTCGATGTATCCCATGTTCGTATTCGACATCAGTAAACAGAGTGAACGACTCAAGAGTAGCGTCTTAGACATTCAGATCAAGATGTAATTCGATAGGAACGTTCCGAGAAAAACCGAAGCCTTTGCCCTGGTCCTGTCGGACAGAGAATTGCAATTCGAATCGGATGGAAATAAGATGTCGATCATTCGATGAGTGACGAGTGTGAAAAAAAATAAAAAACAAAAAAAAATAAAAAGTAATGAGTAATTATTAAAAACAAAAAAAACAAAAAAAAAATAAAAAAATAAATTCGTTTTTAATGATATTTTTTAACAAAAAAAAAGTTTCATCTGAGAAAAAATTGTCAACGTACAAAATGTTACAATTCGTAAGTAGTCACGTAGAAAACGAAATACACGTTCCATTTTCATGTTTGAAAAAAAAAGATTTTTACGATTACGTTCTGAATTATTTAAAAGATCACATGCTATTCACTCGAGAGAAACAAAAAGGATATTTCGTGACGAAGATATTAAAACTCGAAGAGATCTTAGATTGTTCGATCCTGTGCGATCGTCTCTCCGTTTCCATCAGATGTTCCATCCTGTGTTGCAAGCCAAAAAACAAAAAAAAAAGATGTGGAAAAATGGTTAGGTAAACAGCGGGATAGACGGTTGGAAATGAAAAGAATGAGATGCTTTCCACCATCACCACTACCTTCTGAAGAGAATGGTAATGATGCGAGTGTTATCAAGAGTTGCACAACATTCGTTCATAATTATGATTCGGATCAACAAAAGTGTTGTTATAAACGTATCATATCACAAAGAAAAAGAAAAAAAGAAAAAGAAGAATCGACGCTGAAAATTGAGAGAAAAGGAAACGTTATTATAATATATGGTGATAGTGAAGAAGAAGGAAAATAAAAAAAAATGAGATCTAAAGATGATCTCATTACTTTTTTTTTGTTTTTTTTTGTTTTTAATAATCACACATTATTTTTTTTTTAATTCATTATTTTCCACGCGTTCACTGTTTGTTCAAAGGATCTAGTTCGATCAGTAGACTCACCACGGAAGTGGCGGCTTCGGGATTATTGGTTTTCATAACGAAATTAATCCTGTCTCCAGCATTCACTTTGAGAGGCATGCCGAATGTGCTAACATTCGTGTGTTGATTCTCAGTCTTTTCGACGCTGTATCTCTTATCGCTCTCTACACCATTCACCATGAGATTGACGACCGCTCTGTTATTCAAATCCGAGGAAGCCAGACTCATTCGAAGGATTTCACCTCCCAACGGCATGGGATATCCCACCTGACCATGTTTCGATCCGCTACCTCCATTTCCGAAAGACCACTCAGCTTTTCCCTCATCTAAGGCGCCGGCCTCTTTGGCCCACACAGTGATCAATTGTCTAGCATATTTGACTTTCTCCACCACCGAAATCAGGGTGCAGGCATCCGTCATGTTCACGGGATCCGGTAGATTCGTGAGCGCGTGTCCACCCATGTCTAGTTTACCTTCCATGATGTCACCCTTTCTCCAGACCGAGTTGTCGTCCACGTACTTTCTGCTGACCGTGCTGGAATCGAATTCGGGATCGTAACTGAGTCCGAATAAATTCTTACTGTTCATGTCGATGCCACCCTCCATTGTTCCGCCATATTGTTTGTTCAGGTAGAGATCATCCACTTGCGATTCTAGGTATTCTTGTGATTGTATCACGGCAGAATCTATGTAGCCCTTGTTGACCGCGGTTGAGTCCGCATCCGTGTTGTCAATCTTCGACAGATTCAATATCTTGTGGAATCCCGCATTCAGATCCGATTTCATTTCTCGTCTTTCAGACTTTCTCTGTTCCAGATCTACGTAGTGTTTGGTCGCCACGTCCTTGGGATTCGTGGGAGTGGCCACGTTCGTTATCTTGTTAGAATTGGCGTTCAATTCCGAGTGCATCGTTTTCTGAACGTATCTATTTCTCAGGTGTTCTCGCGTGAGAGTCGTCCGCGTATTTCTTGGTCGCGGCATCGGTGGGATCTACCGGATTCATGACGTTCACCAAACATTTGGATTTCAGATCCAGATCGTCGGTCATGGTTTTATCCACGTAATTATCTAGCAGGATTCGTTCGAAATCGGCAGTCCCCCTGTCAACGTATTTTTTAGTCGCAGCATCTGCGAGATCTATCGGCTCGGGAAGATTGTAGAGCTTCTTATCGTTCATGTTCAAAGGTTCTTCTCGAGGTTCGTATCTCCGAACGTAACGTTCATCCAAGTTGGCAATGTCGTAACCATCGTCGACTTCGAACGTCTTCCTCTTCTTTCTTGGGTTGACTTTTTCGTCGTCACTTCTACCAAATTTATCGACTGGCATGTTGTTGTGAGGATTTTTTGTTTTTTAGAAAAATATGTTCAGACACAGTTTATTAAAAATGAACTATGTTATTTTATTTTTCGTTTTTATTCGATTAAAATTTTTTTAAAATAATTTTTTATCTTTATATATACTATAAAAAAAAAAAAAAATCTCTCTCTAATGTAAATCATTGAGAATGTCTTGAAATTGATCTCCTTCAGACCATCTCTTGAGAACGTAGAGACACAGGTGACCGCAAAACACTTGATGTGGTGATTGCACTTGTTCCGTGTTGTAACGAACCATCGATTTGTTGAAATAGTTCTTTATTTCTTTTGGCGGCGAGATTCCGTAGCTGTCGAAATAATAATTTTTCTTCTTCCCGTTCTTCATCCACGCCACCCAGTGAGTACCTTCACCTGATGAATCGTCTAGATTTAAAATTCCGCATTCCGATTGTCGAGGTCTTCTCTTCGGCAAGGCATCTCTGGAAAACACTCCTAGAAAATCTTTGATTTTCAAATCTTTTGCTGCATTCAACAGATCGATGTTGGATAGGGGTTCGTTAGGTAAGATGACACCTTCTACGGATATCTTTATTTTCTTATTCATAAATGCGTATATATTTTTTTTATTTATTTTATTATAATTTCCTAAAAATGACGTTATTTTTTTCTATTTTTTTCTTTTTCTTTTTGAACTAACATTCTCGATGTCACTATCGATTTCTATAATTTTGTGTTCATCTAATTCTTCTTGATTTTCTGGAATCCTATCATCCACAATCGTATCTGGAATCTTATCATCTACAATAGTATCTGGAATCCAATCATCCATATTCATATCATCTCTAATTAGATCCACAGTCCAATGTCCGAGTGCCAAAGTGCTTATTTTATCGTCTAACATGAATCTCTTATCGTTGTCAGCTGTCGGCGAAATCTTATTGACTATTTCGGTATACAAGTCGTGATTTTCGCTTCGAATCGATTTCATAGTCTTATACACCGAACCACTTCCTAACAGACAATCTTTATACTCTTGGAAAGATATGTTTTTCTTCACCACACACGCTTTAACTCCTTTACACTTCTTGATCTCTTCATCATCTTCTAAACGATAAGCATACAGTTTGGGTCTCAAGCCCACGAATTCGACGATCTGTTTACCGCCGCTCTCGTCCTTAAATTTACCCAACACCTTCTTGTTGTCGTTCGATTGAATGTTGGACGGGTGATCGACGGGATAATTGCTCGTGTCGAACCACTCGGCCACGTCCGGAGATATATCTCGGTAGACGTCTTTCGTCTCTATCTCGTAAACTAAACTGTCCGTGTCGGTGAACAGTAGTTTGGCTTTATCACCAAATTTTCGTTTGACGTAATCGTAGTGAAACTCGTACATCAATCGCTTGCTGATATCTAAGATGATCGGTCCGAGATAATAAGGTTTGTCGAACTTCAGGTGTGTCTTTTGCATGTGAACGGCCACTAGATTTTCGTCGAATATGGTTCGGTGTTTGTAATTGGGTTTTGCCACTAATTTTTTAGCTCTTTTCTCAGACATGACGAGTCGAACGTCGGTTCTCTTCCTGATGTTTTCCATTGATTTGCTGTACACGCAGTTGTTCATGAGTTTGAAGAAATCTTTTTTGAAATCGTTCTCGGCTCGAGTTCTGAGATTCGTGTTGAGATCGATGTATTTTTCATCCAAGGCTCTTCGTCGAATCGAATGATGCGATGCATGTCGACTAATTTCATCCCATAATCGATGTACTGTTTCAAATTCTCGCTGTAGATGACGCAGTTACATTTGTTAAATAAATTGGGAATGAGTTTTTCCTCGTCTCCTTCGTTCGGTTCCATTCGTTCGGGAGCTAGCGGATAATCGTTGTGTGGATCGTGTAATTCTTCCGGATAGTTCAAATCGACTTCTAAAATGCAAGGATAGTCTCTCCATTTTTGCATCTCTTCCGGTTCCTTCACCCATTCGAAATTTCCAATCAGTAAAGGATGACTCATAGCCCAACCGTACAGATTATTGGCATCCCAATACTGTATGTATTTAGTTGACTGTTTCGAATCGAAACCTTCTTTCATGTAGGGATTGTTAGCCTCAGAATATCTGTGGGAGATCACTGAGACGCCACCTCTCGCAGCCCTTTCGAACATGAGCAACATGTCCACGTCAGATAATAATTCCAATTGGACTTCGGTAGTCTTCCACAGAGCGTCCCATGCCAGACCAGGTGCGGTGAAATACCAAGCGGGATCCAGATCGTAATTTTGACGACAGACGTCTCGAAAATTTTCGAACACGTCTGCCAAGAGCAGAACGTCGGTCTTCAGATAGAGATCATGATAATCTCTCATGGTTTTCATATCGAATGATTTCCACACGTTTTTGGCATGTTCGTAATTCTCGTCGGAAATGTCTGATTCGTATAATTTCGAATAAAAATCTTCTTTCGAAGGTAGTGCAGTGTCTTCAAATCTCTTTAGATCGTTCATGTAATCGTAAGGATAGACTCCTTTCCTCAACATGACATCTACTCATTCTCCGAAATGTTCGCTCGTGATTTTAAATTTATCCTTGCTCATGTTATCGACTAATTTTTCCAGAGCGGTCGACATGAATTTAAAACTGTCGATGAAACGTATGCATCTACGAATGGATTTTGTTTTTTCTTTCAACGTATTTCCGTCAATTACTCTTTTCTTCTCCATGAGCTTCCATTTCGTGAAGGAAATGTATCTTTATTCGCTGTTCGCGATGCAATTTAATTCTTCGTGTGAGGTGCCGAGATTTTTCATGAACAGATGACTGTCGTAACCCGAGAGATTGTGAAACATCGCCGGATAGAAAGTGGCGTCTCGATATTTTAAATTACACTTGCTGTGAGCCGGACAGCGATACAGACCCATGTAATGATCATGGTCTCTGACCTTCTTATTTTCCTCCGAATTCTCGTCGAACGATTGTCTGCATATGTGACATTCGGTGGCTCTGTTATTTTTATCCTGCTGCTCTCGCGTGATGATCATTTTTGCCGGAGTTTTGAATTTGTCGTATAACATTTGAATTTTCGATTCTAACTCTTCCACGAACCTTTGAGCCACGTCGTCATCTTCATACTGTTTCTTGTAGGTGAAGGGACCCATGTCGTGTTGCGAGTCGAAAGCGCATTTCACGTAAATGCAATAGCCCGAAGGTATGTGTTTTTGATATCTTTCGACGTAACTTTGAAGAGCGTTGGGTTGACAGGAACTCATTTTCGCGGTGAAACATTCGAAATTGGCGTACACGATGAATGGTACTTTTAACCTTCTATTGTGATTTTCAAACTTCACGATGGTGTTGGGTTTGGGCATTTCGACGGTGACACCTTGATTTTCGTTGCAATATTCCTGATGTTTCGCTAATGATTTTTCGGTCTTAAATATGTTCATGCAATTGAAACATAAAGATATCTTTCCGTTATGATTATTATTTTGTTTCGACAGTAATCGGGTCGGATGTTTAACCCAACAATAATGACGATTGTCACCATTCGAAATCAATAATAAAATAATCGTCTTTTCTCTTCCGAGATACGAAGTCTGTCTAAGAGGATAGATCTTTTGTTTTTCATCGTCGTATCCAAGGACGTTCACTGCTATGGTGGGATTTTGAGCCTCGAAACGTTTGATATGTTTTAACTCTCTTGGAAAAGTCACTCCGGTCCAATCAAGATTTTTAGAAGTTTCCTCGTAACGAGAAACTCTATTGGAGTGTATTTTGACAGGGTATAAAGCGGAGGTGACTGCCCATTTAAAACACTGATCATCTTTATTTCTCACATTGACCACAGTGTGTTTCTTAGTCAAGAAATACGGTAATTCCAAGTAGGAAGATCCTTTCAACGGTTCGTTTTTATTCATGTGAATTTCGAGTTTCAACACCCCATCAAACGTCCAATTACTACCTTCATGTTGATAATTCGCGAGAGACGTCAACATCTTTTCTTTCATCTTTTCGAAAATGTCCGATAGATCTGAACCTCGAAATATGGGTTCGACGTTAGATCTGAAATATGCATTTTTCACGATGCTCTCGCCGGACTTCACGTCGATTTTATTCATTATGCAATGGAGTATCATCTTAATTTTTAATCCCACGTTCATGTATTCGCGAAACAAATCCAATACTTTTTTCTTCACCCGTTCCATGAACAATTTCAGATCGATTTTCTTGAACGAGGGAACCATGTCAAAAGTTTTAAAAATGCCTTTGATCGCACTCTCCCGTTCTACGGGTTTCGATTGGAATAGTTCCACAATGAGTCGTGTTACATATTCTTCTCCTTTCTCTTCGTCGATTGCTCGTTGAATTTTGCTCGATATATCTCGTTTGTCTTGAATCTGAAGTGCATCACTCGTTTTCGTTTTAGTTTTTCTTTTCTTTTCTTTGGAAACTTGATGTTCTTCAACGGCTTTTCGTTTAGTCGTCTTCTTATTTTTCACAATCGAAACGTTTTCGTTTTTTTTCGACGTCGGCATTTTGATTCCTTTTACTATCTTCTCATTTTTCACAACAGATGCATCTTTTGACGTTGTTGCTATCGACATTTCGTTTGCCTTTCTAGCATTTCACAAATATTCTTGTATGACATCAATTTTTTTTATTTAGTTCTATGATTTCTGAAATCTGAAATTTGTAATAGTTTTCAAATCTCGTTTAACTGAGGTATGGTTTTCTCATTTAAATTTACCATTGTTTTATCTGTTTGCTTCATTTGTAAGAATATTTTTTTTTTAATTTTGTATTAAATAATTTGTTAAAAAAGTTTTGCTTTTTTACTCTTTTTATATATATATAATAAAAAAAAAAAAAAAAAAAAAAAAGTTAAATTTTAAATTCAATTTTTTTAATACAAAATTTAAAATATACATTATTTGCAAGAATTCATAAAAAACAAATAATCGATCATGACAACAACACCTAAAAGATGCGAATTGAAATTGAAACGAGACGCAGCGTATGAGAAATGCGGTTTTAATATCTATACATTACAACAACACGATCCCATCGAATTGAATGAGGTTGAGATGGTAGACTTAGAGCGCTACTACCGCAGATATCAAATGTGTTTGAAATTGGATGAAGCCGCGCTCGATTTGTTTTACGAGTACCAAAGCGATCTGCAGAACATCGTCATCGCCGAAGATAGAGAATTCGACAAGGACGATTTGTCGTTGCCCTATGGAAATTACATATTTCCAAACATCTCATTCGAACTCGTGAAGAAATTGGGTGGTGAGAGCGAGTTGACCGATGTAAAAAACTCAAAAGAGTAAAGATAAACATTCAACACGTTTTCGAAAAAGGAGAAGACACGAGTGTCAACATGCTAATAACGGACTTGGAAATATAAACAATAGAGAGATTGATTTTTAGCGAAGAAAAATGAAAAAAAAAAAGTAATGAGATCATCTTTTGATCTCATTTTTTTTTGTTTCTTCGCACTCTGTCTTGCGATATTCGTCATTATCATCTAATTGTTTCTCCACCTTTTTATCCATTTTAAATATATTATTTTATACTTTCTGTGATTTATATTTTATATAATTTTATATTATAATAACATATTCAAAATCGGTATATTCTTAAACGGCGAATTCTCACCGAGCAACAAAGCCTTGCCGAGTCGCTCACTGTTCCGTCCACTCTTCAGATAGAGACCGTTTCCTCTCAGAGAGTTGCCACCTCTAATGGGTTCTAGATACAATCCTTTACCGCTGTCGTCTACGTGGACGCGTCACACGGCTCCTCCCTTCTTCAAAAACAGTCCACCCATTAATTTCTCAACTGCCGAACTAGCGAGTCCTGTGAGAGCTCCCACGCCGAGAGTCTTTCCGAGAAAGGGTAGTGCCTTTGCGGCGAAGGGTAATGCTTTTGCAGCTATTCCTGCCAATAGCGGTAGGAAACCACCTTTCATTCTCAAACTGTATCTCAATTGAGCGGGACTCATTCTCACCGTCAACCCTATTCCATCGCAAATCGCTTTCTCCATCCTTTTGATTTGACTTCTGGTCCAGGCGATCGAATCCTGACCGCCTCTCGTCAGATCTTCGTGAGTGAATTTGTATCTCACCGCCTCGCCTAGAGTTGTTAATGCTCTCTTAAGTTTCTTCCTCTGTCCTGCGGATATGTTCACATTTTTAACCACGTATTCTGTCATAATTCTGTTTTTTTTAATTATTTACTTCAATTGTTTCTTGTTTAATAATTATATTAAAATAATTTTGTAAAATTAATATTGCGTTTATTTTATTTTTGTTATCTATATATATACACAATTTTTTTGCTTTTATATTTCTCTTATGTGAAATCGTATCGTCACTCTCTCTCCTCGAAGATCTAACAGTTCACCATTTTGATCCGTCAACGTGGTTTTGAGACTATACAACGTGTCTAAAATCACTGGTAGATAAACTAAATTTCGAGGTCGCTCCACAATCTTATAACCTGGCGACACGTTTGGAAAGAAGGAATAGATCATCGGTTGAGTGCTACCATTCACGTAGCTTCCAGCAATCACATCCACGTTCACCAGAATGCTATTGAATGCGAGAATGTCGGCCGTATTTTCAGATGCCGCGTGGCCTCGATACATCTTTCGATCGAATCCCAACAACTTGCCTATAGAATCGTCCGTGTTGAAATCCACTCGAAAATTATCTTCCAAATCCATCATCGTCTGTAAGGTATTAGGATTGGGAGCGAGTCTGATCTTGTTGCTTCCCTTTCCATTCTGTCTTCATTCACGTCTGAATGTAATCGTTCAAATCGTCTATGTCGTAACTCCCTTTGGGAATTCGAATCTCCAACCAATCCGTTCCGTTGCAATACTTGAACGAGTTATTCTTTTCGGTGACGTTGGGAAAGGAATAATAAGTCTCCAGATTCACCAAAGCCATCTCGTAACTTTTCTCTCTATTCAATTCGATAGAAGGTTCGAATTTCGTAGCGAATCGAGTTGAATCGCCACTCACCACGATTTGAATGGATTGTTTCGCAGCCGTATTCTCGGCTATCCATCCTAACAATTCTCCATGTTCGAACATTATATTTTAATTTTATTTTTTTTTATTCAAAACTAATTATTTGAAGATTTATTATTTTCTATTTTTTTTATTTTCACGCTCTATCTTATTATCATCAGAAACATAAAACTTGTCGAATCCGCACCGATATTTTCCACGATTAAATTCGCTTGTCAAATTGATCACGACGAAATTGTAAAGTCCACCATCCCAAACCCTCTTGCAGAATCTCCTGAATTCCGCAGCGCTCATGTCGTTTGCGACGTGATCGCCGTAGATTTGATTGAGATTCTTGAGATCTTGGCGAAAGAGACATAGAAAATTAGCGTTCTCCCTTATCGTCTGTCTGGGCAATCGAAAATAATTCTGCGACAGGTAGAAACTGTCCACGTTGCTGTGTCGACCCCTAATGTAATACGATTCGCATCAGTTCTGTCTCTCCAAAAGCAGATCGTCGAAAATCATGAGATTCTTATCTTCCGATTTCAGTTCTCTAGGATCCGGAACGTCACTAGCGTTCTCATAAAATCGACACTCGACGTTCGAAGATGCATTTCTCTTCATCAGCTCCATCGCCGCACCGTCTAAAATGGTTGAAAGTGGAGCTGCGCTCTTGTCGAATTCCTCTCTACTGTCAAAGATTCTGGCTATGACGTCCTTGGGCAATGTGCGATCCATGCACTCTCGAAGCAATCTGTATTCGGGTTGAAACAAGCTCTTGCCAAACACGAACAACCTGTCATAATCCAACCAGTCGGGTCGGGACAACAGATTCATCAACAGCTTGGTCTTTCCACAATTCGATTTTCCCACTATCAAGCCTCTTATGCTGGGAAAGAACTCGTTATTCGACCTCTTGATCGCGGCGTCGTTCCAAGACATATCTTTAATGTTCATCTTTGTTTTATTTTTTTTTGTCTGTTATTTTAGATTCTTTTCAAACACAAATTTTTTACGTTTTTCAAACTCTGTTTTTAATGTTATTATTTATTTATATCGCACCGTCGCGAGTTCTCTTCAAGCCGGATCCACTTGTCATTTTGGCCAAATCTTGTATGGGTACCACAACATCCTTAAAATCTTTCCAACTTTTCGGCGTTCGCTCTAATGCAGCTCACTTCGCCGGTGGACTGATCAACTTGTCGATCAACGCGTCGGCTGCCCTCTTGCCAGCCACAGAAGCTATCCTACCACTGGCTTTGGAAGCAGCTTTCTTACCAGCATCCAAAGCCGTCTTCTTACCGACCTCAAATGCAGTCGATGCGAGTTTTCTACCCGCACCACCCGTGAACGCTCGCATTATAGAATCGACGATGCCAGAACCGCCTTGAACGTAAGTCCTGATGTATCCCCTGTTCTTTATCACCAACATATTTTTATGATATATTTTTGTTTTTTTCACTGATAAATCGTTTTGTTGTTTTTAAATACTTTTATTATTCTAGTGTAAAAATTTACTGTTTTATTTTTGTTTGTTTGTTTGTTTCTCTCTACTTATTATATACACATCAATCCTTCAATTCGTTCATCAGCCTTTTATACTGGTTTTTATTCAAAACCTTCTGTCTTAACAATTCGTCAGATCTAGCAACTATCTGATTATCTAATCCTGTGTTACCAGCCCATCTGCTCGCCATCAACAAACTCAATCTCTGAGACAGAGCGTCGGAATCGCTCAGAAGAAAAGTGGTTTTCACCCCTTTGCCAGTCACCGATTCGACAAACTTCTTGTTCATATCCCATATGGGTTTCACCACTTTCGTCCACTTGTAACCTCTGTTGGCTTTGGGTCTCGTCTCTCTGGCATCGTTATTTCTCTTCATGGCGTGGGTCTGAACCAGAATGTCTCCATAATTATCGAAATCCAGGCTTGTTGTAAAGGAGCAATCTGCACAGACCATCAGTTACTTTATACTTATTCGAACCCACGATCAATTCATCATCGTCAATTTCTACTTCTGTGTCTCCCACAAAAGTTCTACCCTCAGAATCCTTATAAATTCCATACGACTGATCTCTCTTACCGCCATCATCATCGGATGATGCGACGCTACTAGTGGTGATAGTCGAAGCTGTATCGTCGCTCTCGCTCAAATCTGTTTGAATTCCCGTGGGAACGTAATCCGGTGTAGATTGAACGGAATACCGATTTCCAAAACTAGGAGGCAACGAACCCATTCTCAAAGAACTCTCCTTTATGGGTCTCAATTCTTCGACTATCTCCTTCCTGCTTCGCTCTTGACCCTCCATCACGGGTTTAAATATTTTTGTGGCTTCGCATTTGAGTTCCATCTCACCAAGACGTCTGCTTCTGTCAGCAGACTGAATGCTCTTCTTAGCACGTTCATACTCGCCTAAAATTTGATCCCGGCTTCTAGAATCCATCTGTAAAAACATTTTTCGTATTTAATTGTTAATGTTCCTTTGAGTATGCTAATATGAGTTATTTATTATTTTCAAAATTAAATGTATAATTATTTTTATGTTTTAAGTAAATAAAAATCTTCCGTCTTTAATATAACAACTAAAAACCGTTATTTCCTCACACTTGAAGTCATTCCCAAAATAATTACTTCATGAATATCTTATAATATTTTGGGTTAAAACTGCATTAGTACTCGCACGTTGAACAACGCTATTTTCTCTAAAATTTTTACATGGTAATCGCTCAGTCAAAAAAACAAGAGTTGAAAAATATTTTAAAAAATTCTCTGGCGAGAATTTTTTTGCAGAAAAAAAATATATGGAAAAATAATACTCCATGAATATCTTGTAATATTTTGGGTTAAAACCGCGTTAGTACTCGCATGTTGAACAATGCTATTTTCTCTAAAATTTTTACATGGTAATCGCTCAGTCAAAAAAACAAGAGTTGAAAAATATTTTTTAAAAATTCTCTGGCGAGAATTTTTTTGCAGAAAAAAAATATATGGAAAAATAATACTCCATGAATATCTTGTAATATTTTGGGTTAAAACTGCATTAGTACTCGCACGTTGAACAACGCTATTTTCTCTGAAATTTTTACATGGTAATCGCTCAGTCAAAAAAACAAGAGTTGAAAAATATTTTAAAAAAATTCTCGCCAGAGAATTTTTTTGCAGAAAAAAATATATGAGAAAAATAATACCCCATGAATATCTTGTAATATTTTGGGTTAAAACCGCGTTAGTACTTGCACGTTGAACAACGCTATTTTCTAAAATTTTTACATGGTAATCGCTCTGTCAAAAAAACAAGAGTTGAAAAATATTTTTAAAAAATTCTCGCCAGAGATTTTTTTTGCAGAAAAAAATATATGAGAAAAATAATACTCCATGAATATCTTGTAATATTTTGGGTTAAAACTGCGTTTGTACTCGCACGTTGAACAACGCTATTTTCTCTAAAATGTTTACATGGTAATCGCTCAGTCAAAACATCAATTGATCTTTTGAACTCTTTCCGCTTTTTGATTCATAAAAATAATTTTTTCAGATAAACCATTTAACTTGACAATATTGATCTTTTGAACTGTTTCCGCTTAGATCCTTAGAAATAGTTTTTCAGATAAACCATTTAACTTCACAATTAATCTCATTTGAATAAAAACCTGTAATACATCTCAGGCGTGACAAAATAGCGTTCTCAGTAAGTGTTGATACAGTAAATGTCACTTTGACATGCAACCTGCTTGTCAGTTTTGATAAAAACACAGACGGATGATTGTAGACTGACATTCGAATGAAATGGTTTAACACGCCAAAGGCGCACAGGAGCTCTATTTATCACTTTTATTTATTTCCTAGGATATTCCCCCACCCCACGACGAGGGGAGATAACTCTGTATGATCAAGTTTACGAGAATCGAGCGATCCGATCGGTCAATTGGCGGAGAATCGAGCGATCCGATCGGTTGATTAGCTGAGTTTGGGAATTCCCATAGTGGGGAATTCCCCTAATGACGTCATAAATGGGAAAAACCCACCGCCTCAAAACAATGGAGAGTTCTGGACCACTGGTCTAGAATCCACAGACCTTTTTTTGATGATAGCCCAGAATTTTTTGCTCGCGTTCACCAACGATGGATCGATGGTCTGATCTGCGATGGGAACGTCGACAAAAATTTTTAAAGTAAAAGATAAAAGTGAAGATGTACAATTTCGCCTTTTTTTTAAAAACGCGCGTTCACCACGAGTATTTGAACGTTAAAAGTGCGATCTAGGAGTCACAAAAAACATGGGGGATTCAAGACCATTGTACATTTTTGTGAACAAGCGTGCGATTTAACACTGAATTCCACGTTGGTGAACGCATCGTGTACGTATGTTGTACACGTACATGTACAAAGTGGTAATAAACTCTCCATTTATACCTACTGTTATGTAAACATGGGTAATTATTTATGAAACCGATTAGATTATAAGGTCTCTTCTCATTAATTTACTGTTACATAAACTGAAACGAATCGAGAGCATCTTGCCCCGTTGATTGCGTACGAAAACATTGAATGAAGGGAAATCACTCCAGTCTGTTATGATAAAAGTTAACATCTTACTGAAACAACGTCTGCTTTCTAAAATTCGCTGTACAACACCAAATTTTAAAATGATTCGAATGAAACGAAGAAAGGGACACATGTGTTATTCTGTTTGTTGACAGGGGACATTGTCTCACATTCCCTGCATGAAACATATATTCAACCTCGGCTACCGCCTCGGTTGAATATAAATTCGGCTAACGCCTCGGTTGAATATAAATTTCTTGCAGGGAACGTGAGACCATGTCCTCTGTCAACAAACAGAATAACTTATAATGTTCCATTAAGACTAAAATCCTCCTCCTCTGATTGGACGAGAGCTCGCTTAGTATATTCTATATTTACGGCTCAAGTGGCAAATGTTACCGTCTGACGTCACAATGAGAAATATTTGAAATGACGTCGCCCGTTTCGTAACTGCTTCATCAACGGAGTGACTAGCAAGCCGTTTCATTTTTCTGGATGTTTCACGTGTACAGGAGACGATGTTCCGGATGAAGTGTTGTTTAAATTACAAATCGATTTACGATTTGAACTAAGATGAAATGGGCTCATCTGGTTTATTGATTATTTATCCCATGCCGCCGAAGATACACGAGAGGTTTATTTACTAAACCTTTGATCGTTAAAAGTTGCCTTGAACAAGGCAACTTTTAACGATCACAAGTTTAGTAAATAAGCCTCTCGTGTTTCACGGTACGGGTTCTGGGCTATAGGTAGTGTTTATTGGAACATATACGTTATTGTGATGAACTGGCGGTAACATGGTCTGAGGCTTGCGGCTCGGAGCGTATGTTCAACCTCGACGCTTCGCGCCTCGGTTAAGCATAAGCTCCGAGCCGCAAACCTCAGACCATGTTACCGTCAGTTCATCACAATAACTTATAATGTCCCTCCTTAGAGAAATACAGTTCAAACTCAAAGATGTTTCTATGTTTCCAGAAACAAACAAGGTCTCTTACAAAATACGCTAAAATATGTGGAACGTTCGACGGCGACTCAAAAGACGTGAAAGAAGACAATGGAAGTAGCTACGATGAAATCACAACTGATCAATCACTAAGTAAAGACCAAGCTGCTGTAAGTTTGACGCCTTTTATTGAACTCATTGTAAGATAACCATATGTACACGGTGTCTACACAATGAACCACATTTGAAAATGATTGAAAGATAAAATAATTAGAGCGTGATGTTGAGTAACATTTTTTAATCTTGCCTTTGAAGTGTCCACTTCAAATACAGCCCACAATAAAATTTCAATTCAAGGCGATTTTAGAAGTCGTTTAACCCAACCACACACATTTATGACCATGACGGCACGGTGTGCCGAGCTGGTCAAATGGTGTTGTAAAAGGTATCGCACTTGCATTTTTAATTACAAATAATTTACCTTTAAAAGGGCACATTTTTGCATCGCCTGCTAAACTATCTTTAAATTAAAATTTTCTCTTTGCAAATTTCTGTGCAGCAATCATCCGCAAACACTGACAAGTTGACTGTTTGTTCTTATACTGCACTCAGCTTGCCAGCAAATGTCGAATTGGTATGCTCTCTAAAAGTCAGTTGGGTTAAAAATCATCCCAAACCAACTGGGCTGAGTGAATATGAACCTTGATGATTTGGGCTGATTTTTAACCCAACTGAATTTAGAGTGTATTATCCCTAAATGTGTGTTGAGAAAATGATTTGGAAGAGGCGGGTTTACCTAGTTTTGCGTGCGTATCTCAAGTTGGTGGTGTCGGGATCGGGGAGCATATTTTTAATAAAATTGTCTGAGTCCTCCTCACCGAAATTTTTAAAATGTGCCCAAATAGAGCTTTTGGAGATATTTTGAAACTCGAGAGAACGTTAAGCGTGGTATGTCGTCACTAAATCCACACTAAATCAACAATTGACACCTCAGCCAGATCGCAAAATTCAATATTTTTAGGGATGGGTGGATATTTTGGACGGGCCCCGGTTCTCCCAGGCTGCCCCACTGGATATACCTCGGCTCAAATAGAATTAGTGAACTTATTGTTAGGTTATCTCATAATTCCGTGAACTACACCCAATCGGCAAAATACATTCAAGGATTTAACTTCTGTGATGTCACTTTTTCCGAAACATACAAATTAAACAATCAAAATATTTGCAAACGCTTTCCCGAAAAATGTTGAATTTTTTTTAAAAGGGCGATCCTCTATGGAGCGATGTACAAAATTTCCCAAAGCGGATTTTAGCGGATTTTGGACATGTCTTTAAAGAAACCTTCCTGTATAGCATGAGGTAAAATCCATCTTACTACCAATTTTTCGGGTTCTCCCCGAAAATGGCTTTATCGACAGCATCAATCTCCCTAGTAACAACTCCCATTATAAGCAGACTCAACAGTTCA
Source organism: Pictodentalium vernedei (assembly GCA_031216915.1). Classification (NCBI taxonomy): domain Eukaryota; kingdom Metazoa; phylum Mollusca; class Scaphopoda; order Dentaliida; family Dentaliidae; genus Pictodentalium; species Pictodentalium vernedei. The sequence goes on from CM062289.1 coordinate 294,214,307, forward strand.
AATATCGTTTCCATCGCAAGGTTTGATATAAGGGTCTAGAAACTAATAATTAAATGTGCTGTCTTTCTGTTCACCACAGTCTCTATCTGCATTTGCAATCGTCAAACGTGAGTTTGCAAAAAACTTATCTCCAGGATTTGTGTTTTGTTCAAATGATCGAGAACATGTGGCATTTTAAATGATGCAGTTGGCATAACTACCAGACAAGTGCGGACATATTTATTCTACTCCAGATAGGTATACCAGTATCACTAATGGAGTCAAACATGTCCTACTGGTAACACTGGAACCATGTTTTGGTACTTACAATGCACATCATATGAATGACATAATGAATGTTTATGCGTTTCTAACTTAACCAGTGGCTTAATGGAATGATCTGATATAGAAATAACCAATTATTTGAGCCACCAGTCTTATTTGAGGCTTTTTAGAATTTTATAATCAGTCCATGCCAAGACACCAAACGTTTTTGATCGTACTGATGACACATCCTTGAACCTTTTCATCTCAATGATCTGCTGGTAACAACTTCAGTTATTTTATTTCCTTTCTCGATCTGGACGGACTGCTTCTTTCCCAACTTTTAAATGTTGAGGAGGGGCCAATACTATATAACTTTTACAATTGTATTTTCTAGAATTGTATTTTCTAGTTATGACTTTAAATGGGCTAAAATGGACCATTAGCAGTTGGCAAATTCCCATATCTTTTAAAATGCTAATGATTCATTTTTATCGGTTATATTAATAGACAGAAAATACAATTCTATAAAATACAATTGTAAAACTTTTATAATATTGGCTCTAGGTCATATCTAGTCTTATTTCCAAATGAAACGAAATACTGCATTTTGATTGGCTGAGAGGTACGGTGTAACTTGCAATCCACATTGCACTCTAAAACAAGAATATACAAGAGCAAGCTATATGGCTAAAAAGTACCCATTTTTAATTATTAGTTCATACCTTCTGCTCGGTTATGTTAGAACAAAAATAAAAATACAGGAAATTTAATATTTATGTGCAATAAAATATTACAGATATGCCAGTTCCAATGACATCCATATTTGTCTGGTTTTATTTAAGAAACTTGCAAAGTACAAATTTTCTGTCAGTTTTTTCCCAAATATTAAGTACACCAAACTTCTTGGAAATAAATCCGTTATCCTTATGTTTTCCAGGGTGTATGGGAATTTACACCGGTTTGGGAACTCATACACCCCGAGGCGAAACCGGTGTAAATTCTCATACACCCTGGAAAACACAAGAATAACTAATAATATTTCTATTCATTTTATATGAATGGGTTGTGATATAATTTCAGTCCTATACGTCTATAAAGTGAGATAATATGTTTTCTTGCTAAATATTTCTTGAGTTTATTATGAGTTGTTCTCACAAACAGCAGTCAGGGCTCATCTTTGCCTGAAAGGTCCTGCCACCTCCAACAAACTCCTGACTTTGGTTCAATCTGAGGTTTTTGAAGCATCTGTGGCAACCTTTGTAGTCCCCATCTGCATCTGTGCATATATGTATGCAAAGTAACACTTATTGTGAAATTTAACCTGAAGCTTGAAAGTTTAAATATATAACATACCCCATCTTGTGTCGAAGAGCACAGCCAACTCTGTCAGATAAAATATTATTGGTTATATTCCCAAATCGGTTTAAAATGAAATATGTGAGCTAGCATTTTATCTGCCGGAGTCAAGTTAACAGCGCATGTCTGATAATTTGTCTGCGTTAATTTGATAACAATTCTTGTAGGTGGATAATTCAGCAACAGATCGGGGAACAATGAGCTCCAATGACGAATCGCTCGACAAGGAAGCGACTGAAGATGAAGAGAATGAAAGAAAACAGCATTCGTCTGGGAGTAGTACGTTTCATTTGACATGTATCGTAAATTTTTCTGCGCTATTCTTTGTCACACCCTGACCAGGGTGACTTTGGTATTTGAGACAAATGTTCCTTTTGATGATCGCTTTCTCAGCTTAACGCCACCTTCCACTGGTCATCTACTGCTGTTGTGCTGCTAACTATTGTTGCAATAATATGACCCATTTCATCGGGTTTATGTCGGGGTGATGAATTTATAATTTGGAACAAAATCGTTATACTTCCAGAATAAGTTTTCGGGTCATTTTGTCAGAGTCCAAATCATCTCTCCACAGAAACTAATACCTTCTCCACCTATTACAAATTCCATCTGATCGCCCCCATTTGTATGACACTGGTATTTGTTTCTGGGTTGTAATTGTCCAATCTCTGAAGGTTAGCAGAAAGCATCTCCACACTTCTGGGCAGGCATGGGTTAACAATTGGCGTTGTTCGGGGACCATCTGTCTATTATATGGCTACCATTCTGTGACAAATGATAGATTCGTGACGTTAGTGAATGTTTATCTGCAGATATAATTTCAAATTCAAAGTTTCACCTTTCTCAACGACGTGATTGCTTTACGGACACCCACCAAACAAAGTAGTTCCAAATTTCTATCCAACTACTCTTTTCAAAAACCTGGAATCCAGATTGTTAATGAAGTTATCCGAAAAGACGATTTCACCAGATTTTACAGGAAATATCATGTTTATGGTGCTTTGCCAATAAGCTGTTCCGTTTTACTTAAAACAAGGAACGCCAATTACGGGATCATATTTCAAAAAAAGTGCTGATCGAAATGGAAAAACAACACGAAAAGGGCAAGTCAATGAGTTCAACACAAATCAGAGCGCCTGGCTTAACGAAATAAAACGAACCCTCGACGGGGATTCTCTTGAGCATCTACAAAGGTCGGATGTGGGACAATTTCCCAACGCCATATGGGCATGATTTTTCTCAATTCAAGCCCCAAATTTCTAAATCTCAGTCCCGACTCAAAACAAAAACTGAATTCACAATTTCTGTCCCGACTGAGCGGTCGTAATCTCTCACAAAACCAATAATTAACAACTCACTGAAGCATCGAATCTCTCTGAAATCAAGAAGGTATGCTTGGTGATGTAGTTGGAACATTTGAGTCGAGAGTTGAGTCTTGACTGTCGGGTCAAACTTAGTTTAACCCCCTCCTCATCGGTCATCTTCGCGACGCCCCAAGCGTTGAAACGGAACGGTACATTGATAGTTTACGAGAAAATCGAATTTGTGTATTATGCTCTAATAAACAGATTGAACATGAATATCATATGTTACTGAATGTGCATCACAGAAAGTCATTCGTCAAAAATATATCAAATCCCTTTGTATAAAAAGTCCAGTATGTTTAAATTATGTGGTTTATTTTCATAACGCTGTTCGACATACTCAAATAAATATAGATATTAATCCGAAGAAAACATTCAATTTTCAAGATTGAAGTTCTTAATGTTTGGAATAATTATTCATTTTTATTCAGAGCTCTTGAGATCGGTCGGGAAAGGTATGCGTGCTTAGAGTGCCAATGTCCCAGCTGAGTGTGAAAGCCCATCTTATTTGTTTCTTTCGTCAGTTGAAATTTTAACATACCATATTAGGTCGACAAAGTTCTCCATTTTGTTACCCAATCCAGTCCTTTGTCAATGAATTTTTGTATATTGTACCCTTCCTACCAAAGGGTATCGTGCCCACCATGCACGACTTACTAAATAAAACTTTTTATATTATCAGATTAAATAACACAAGGAAGATTAGTTTTTTCAAAGAGTCATCTAATAAAACCGAATGATACTATCAAAACATCAGTATAAGATAAAGTACTTAATATATTAACGTTCTTTCACCACACCAAACATGTGTATATATTTTAGTAAGAGTTACACGTGTTAATCAGCTCATTACCCAACACGAATTGGAAACTTTCAGAAACTTTTCTTGAATAACTAAACAATTTCAGCCTTTATATTCCAAATATAGCTTACATGTATGATCCCTCGACTAGCCAGTTCTAATAAGGGATCTTAAGCTAAGTTGAGGAGGCAAAAATCGAAATAAATTAAGGCCAAAATTAAAAAAAAAGATTTGGGTTCTCAGGTAATACTTCAGTGAAATTAACCCCCCACCCCGCTCAATTTTTTTATCAGCTTGCAGTGTCTTTTTAAATTAGAATGAAATCTTGAGACTTTGAATTAATCTTTTTTGACTGATGTATATTTATTTACTTGTGTTTGGAACAAAACATAATTAACGTACATTGACTGTTTATTATAACTGTTTTACACCCAATTCCGTTGACAATAACTTAAATATTATGTGGACGGTATTCATGTTTCGAAAATGGAACATAAATCAAAATGAACACAGATGTATTTGCAATTTCTTTGTTCACTGATAGAGTGCTAAATTTGCCTCGGTGGTCCAAATTTGTTCACAAGTCTTTGCCTTGTTACAATCTATGGACGAGTGTCAATAATCAATCTTCCATAAATTGTAACAAGGCAAATCCAATCAGATATATACAGATTATCATGATAATGTGCATATCCTGTGGTTTGTATCAGATTCGAGGTGACGTCCGGAATGGGATTTCAACGAGCCGGCTTTGCCGGCGAGTTGTGATCCAAATTTTTGGACATGCACATTATCATGATAATTCATTTATCTAACAATTCTGTCACATAAACGGATTAAATCTTAACCCTTTTACCCAATGTAACGGCCAAAACCGGCCAACGCTATTCTCAAACATCGCCAGTTAATTTTCATTATTTATTCATTTTTTGTCTCAAAAACATAGGTTATGACCCCTCGTTGGAACGAGCTCGTCGAACTCGTTCCAACGAGTGGTCATAACCTATGTTTTTAGGACAAAAAATGAAAAAAATAGATATTCAAGAATTTTTTGTTGCAAGTGTCGTCTGTTTTTCATGTTAAGTAAACGGTTAAATTATTTTTAAACATTTTTGGGACATAATGTTCGGTCGATCACGGAAATGCACTTAGAATGTATCCATGCGCCTGTTATGATAGCCCGTAGCGCTACCGGAAACGAGTCGTCTATATGATACGGAATCAGAATGAGTCGTCTATATGATACGGAATCGGAACACATTATGTGATACGTACCCTTTCTCGTGGTTTTCAGCCCAAAATCTATATGATTGTTAGATAAAATAAATTAACTTCAAAGATAATGTGAACCACATCTACAGAATACGAAACACCAAAGAATGGATCCCAAACACTCAATCAGTTAACAAATAAAAATATAAAAGAAAAAAATAAAAGCCTCTCCCCTCATTGTTTTTAAAAATTAATTGCTCCAGAACCAAATGCATTTTTTATTTTTCCTGATATTATCATATGAATAGTGATATTTGTATTTTGTGAATAGCGCTGGTCGAATTTGGTCGCTATACCAGGTAAAATGTTAAATCTCTCATTGTTTATTTTCTCTTTTGAGCATAGGAAAGAAATCGCTGTACAAGCCGTATGAAGAAACTGACAGTCGTCGTGGCCATGGTAGCCGCATGCGCTTTGAATTTGGTGAAAAGCAGGAAGTTCAGACTCAACATTCTGTCCACAAATCCCCAAGGGAAACGAAGAGTCGAAACGAAAGCGCCACTAAAAGAAACGAGTCACAACTTGGTGCTAAATCTGGTGAAAAGTTCGTTTCAACTTGGAAAACAGCAATAAACCAAGACAAAAGTCGATCATACAGTCAACTTCAGAATGCCGACCATGTTATAATCTCACGATGTGTTCACTGTCTCTCTCCGTACGGCATTGAATTGTACGATCATGTTGCAGGTGATGCCCAATCGAATGTACTGCCAGCTTATAATGGCAAAGTGGACTCCCAGAAAACCACGGTGAACAGAGAAAATCGTCGACCTTCGAATAAAACCTTGACGGCTGATTCTTCAACACCCTCAGAGTCTTGTTCTTTCTCGCGCTCAATGGACGGTTCAAATGGCTCCACGGATACAGGGCCCCAAATATGCAGCAAATGCAAAAGGCCTTTGCCCTCAAGCAAGGATTATGTAGTTTGCAAGCAGCTAACGTCCACAACGAGCCTATCTGACGATAAAATTGTAATTCCACAGCATCAAAATCAGCGATTAAACGCACGGTCAACTCAGCGGCATAAGTCAAGTTCGAAAAACGTAACAGTCGACAGCTCGGACCTAATTCCGACAACTTCTGTTAAAAGTGTAACGAGACAACCGCTTTCATATAGACAGCTTAAACCGAGTGATCCAGCTTTAAGGCCTCACCTAGGACATTTGAGCGAACAAAACGATAAACGATATCATTCCCAAACCAAGGCTCATCCCAGAATTAAGGGCCAGAAATCTCCTCTAAACTCTGAAATTATCGAACATTCATCCATGATTCCCCCCGTTTCACAGTCAGAGAGGCATGGACATTTGCGTGAATACGACACATCTAGATTTAGTGCTGCTGAAGTAGAAAATAGTGGAAAACTGCAGATTGATTCAACAGACAAAAGCTTCAAAAACGACAAATCAGTGCATGCTACGAGGCACGGGGATTTTCAAAGAGAAAGAGAAAATCTGATCTCTGAACCTTGTCTTGTAAACCGTGTTTCCAGCAAACAGACAGACACTGTGCCCCGTCAGTTGGAATTAAAAGAATCCTATGGCAACGGTGAACGAATCACATTGAGTATTCCAGCACATCAACCATCTGTGCCATTAACTTTAATACTTGGACAAACCGAACCATCTGCTGATGATATCCGAACAACAGAAGCTGTAACGAGAAACGTCATATCAGATGGGACCACGACCAACAGCCAATCACCGGCTCGCGCTTCGGGTACGGTTACCTTTAACATTATTTATCATAAACTGGTACGGCTACTATAGAAGGGTGGAACAGGAAAATCGCTCCTAGGGTTTTATTTGTGAACAGCAATAATTTTGGTATCCACAGTGGTTGCATTAGGGTTGTATATAATTATGTTGTCAAGTTAGCTGTTTTTGCAAATATATCAACCGTAGAGTCGTAAAACAGTAGAAAAGGCTGAGGGATATTCACGGGCGATCAAGCCAGAAAATAAGCAGACTGTCATCTGCAAAATGAGGTCCCCAGAGGGTGAATTTAGTGATGCTACCCTGCTCAGCAGGGTAGTATCACTAAATTTACCCTCTTTGAACCTCAATCTGAATCGGGGTCTCAAAACTAAACAGAAAGAGGTACCCAGACGATAAATTGGCCCACTGTATGGTATAGCATCAACAAATTCACCCTCTGGGGACCTCAATCTGCCATTGTCAGATTGCTTATTTTCAGATTTAGTGCTGTCTGACATTTTGCACTAAATCAGAACATGCTGAATGGAATGTGGTAGCCGACGGTACTACCCACATTACGACGTGGAACTAACTGCTGGGGGTGAAGTAAGTGGTGACGCCCTAAAACTGTTTGGCTGGGAGAGGACACACGCGCTGTTTTTGTTGGGACCACTCATATGTCATTAATAGGAAGGATGGGAGGATTAAAGTAAAGAAGAGGGATGAATGGAGAACGAAGGATGAATTTTTATTGTGTTGTATAATGGATAGATTGGGTAGGACCTAGGTTTTAAATTGTGAATTTATGGTATGAATTACTGATCGTGTTATAATAGTAACTACTCTCTTAACCCCTTACTCAGGGCGATTAACAGGTGATACTTGCGAATAACTAATTAGTTCCATTTTTTTTGCCTCTAAAACATAGCTTATGATCTCTCGTTAGAATGAACTCATTGAACCCGTTCCTTTGAGGGGTCCTAAGTTAAGGTCTCGAAACAAAAATTGAAAAAATAAATAAAATTTGAAGTGCCATATTGGTAAACAGACTCGGTCATGTCCGTTACGTTGTGTAAAATGTTAAATATCTGTGTGTCCCTCAGAAAGAAGGGACTTCGATAGTCTGATCAGGTGTCAGCACTGCTTGTATTCTAGATGGGAGCGCGGTGGCCCAGTGGTTACAGTATTGAACTTCAAAACGAGGTCCACGGTTCGATCCCCGCCAGGGGTAACTGTGTTGCGTCCTTGAGCAAGGGACTTAATTCCAGAGTGCCCACGTGGGGTAACGGTGGATGTGTGGACTAAGGCGTACTGCACGTGGATGATGCACCTGTCTTCAACTAATGCTAACCCTGCTTGTGTATAGTACGTCGAGGAGTATGACAGTTGCCCGCCGTTGCTCGCTGGTTCTCTCCGAATACCCCGGCTTCCTCCACCCGTAACATTGTCCGACATGAGGTCTCACTGACCGTCGAAAGTGTCGTTTAACTCCAATAAATAAATAAATAAATAAATAAATAAATAAATAAATAAATAAATAAATAAATAAATAAATAAATAAATAAATGTATTCTAGGTGATGATTCCGCTTTCTTGATTAGCGATTCGGTCACCATACGTGACATCATCATGGCCATCTTGGTTACACCATCTTCGTATATGTCTGGTAGATAACTCCTTGAGGACTCTATCCGGTATTTTACTTTCTAATATATCAATTTAACCCTTAAGTCCTCAGATTAATTTTAAAGTATTTATGGCCTTTTTCTGCTTACCTAGTTATTGATGACTTGGCAGTGGTTCTACATCACTGCTGGCTGCCTGTACAGGCAGCCAGCAGTGATGTAGAACCACTGCCAAGGAAAATTCAGTCTACACACAAGAGTAATAAAAAAGATTACACAAGGGAGCACCTGCTTCATTGCAATATAAAAGTGGCGGTTTGGGGCTATATGGGGGGCTTAAGGGTTAACTGGGGATACAACTCCAGAGATTCAATTCTCTGACTGTCAGCTCACTGTGTTGTTTGATGCTGGTCTCCTGGGAAGGAAAGGTTGAGGCAAACAGGTATGTGATGCGAAGGCGTCTCCAAGCGGGATTTCGGTGGTGGGAGGCAGTCACCATCCTTCCCCCAATCAATTCTCTCTTGCCAGTAATTATGAACCTTCTTTAAAAAAAATAAATTTGGTATTTGGACGCGTGTGACACACACAGTCGTCCATACAAATGGAGGTCTGTAGTACCAGATTGGGGTTGTTGGGGTGTCCAGCATGATCAATATGGAGTAACGGTACGGTACGTGTTAATTAAAAAAAGATGTTGCGTCGCGACTACAACATGTATATTTTATTTATTCACTGATGAATTTCCAAAAAGTCGGGAGTTTTTAACTATAATCCCGATTGACCAAATATTCCAACAGCATCATCAAGGTATGCGTTGATGGTGTAGTTGGAATATTAGTCAGTCGGGACTTGAGCCGTCACAGTCGGGACAAACCAGGATTAGGCTACACCTTCAATCGATCATCGTCAAGACGCCCTGATATGATGATTCTGTTGATGGTTTTATGTATACTGTATGGCTTAAATCTGTCATTTTGTCTTTGGCGAAAACTGGCATTGTGACGTTGTCGCAGAGGTTGCATTCTAACGAGGGTATCGGAGGATATGACTGGAACGCTCAGCCCGAAGCAAGGATTTTGCGCGCTGAATGCACACTAACGCGAATAGAGAAAGGATAGTTGCCAAAATACTTGAATAACTATTTTCATTTTTTGCTTTTATTGATCACTTGTCTCAAAATATAGATGATGACCCTTCATTGGGACGAGCCCATCCAATTCGTTCGCATGACGGTTCATAAGCTACGGTATATGGGTAAAAAAGACAGGCATTGGTCTTTCATGTTACTCAAATGTATTGGAACACCACGGCAGTAGAAACACATGTATTTAAAGTGTGTGTATTGACTTTAAAAATGTAGTTGGTCTATGGTTATAAGTTAATTTTTCTGAAAATATAGATGGGTATGATGAAGTGGTTATGTCGGGTCAGGGTATCACATTGGTTAGGCTCGTTTAATACTGTTAGGTGTGGAAGGCAGTGCCCTTCGTGCCTTAAGGTAGGAGTTGTTTGACACCCCTGATGGATTCTGTAAAGTTTTCCTGTCGGAGTTTATCTGCTTGGAGTACAATGTCATGTTTATGAAGGTTGAGCCCATGCCAATTCTTCCGAGGTTGTAGGTAAGATATCCGTATGAGGCCGAAGTCGGGCTCGTAGTAGAATGTCACCAAGGTTACGAACGTATTTGAAAGCCAAAATGGCGGTTGAGCGACAGCAATATGACGAAAATGACCGATTTAGGGGTGGGGTGTAAACCTCATTTGTCCCTTCTGTGATGTCTCAAGTGCCAACTGATTAAATATTCCAACTACATCATCAAAACATAACTTCGTCGAAGACAATATATAGTTGGAATATTAGTCATTTGGAATTACAGTTCAAAACTCGTAGCTCTTGGCAAACTTTGTGTCAAACTAGTCTCATAAGAAAGTACACGATTACTAGCAAGAATTGTCGAGGGGATGTTACTCCCGTACCCCTCCTGTTTATTCGTTCCAGAGGCCAATACTCTAAAACTTTTTCAATCATATTTTCGGTAATTGTATTTTCTAGTTATGACTTTAAATGGGTTAAAATGAATCATTAGAATTTTCAAAGATTTGGCAATTTGCCTGTTGGCAAATTGCCATACTTTTTAAAAAGCTGATGATTCATTTTAGTCAGTTATATTAATACGTAAAAAACACAATTCTAGAAAATACAAATTGTATAAGTTTTATAGTATTGGCTCCTGGTCGAGGAAACAAATCTTCACAGCATAAGTCTTGTACTGCAGTATTTGAAGAAAGCCTTTATTTCCTCAATGAAAGTAATTGTTATAGATTTGTCACGAACATAGGGGTAGTTCTTTTGTGTGCTGATATCATGTTTTCTTTGCTGGTGTTTTGGATGATGGTGTCTCTGTTGCTGTAGTCGACTGAGTCTGTAATAGGCAAAGTTTCAGGTAAAGTGTAGCAGCGTTTCAGTAGATGCTACTTGAACTCGTGTTTGTATTAGCTGTTCCACAATAAGTTTGCCTTCTATGAAGCGCTTGGATCTGGCGGGTCTACGTATCGAACGTTTATGTGTGTTTACTATTTAGTTGGATATGGTGAACGCAAGTCTTGAGGTAGTATCGACCTTTCTATGCATCTGTGTTTGGGTGTATGGCCGTATTTGTTATGCACAGTATACAAATTGATATTGTCGATGTGATTGGTTGGCTCTTATCATGAAGACCCGTAACTCCGGTTGGGTTCCGGTTCAACTGATGAAGATATCATTTAGGTGTCTAACCAGTGGTGGATGAGCGCAGTGGCTCAGTGGTTATGGAACTGAAATTCAAACCGACAGGTACACGGTTCGAGCCCCACGAAGGGTAACCGCGCTCTATCATTGAGCAAGGCACTTAATCCTGATTGCCCACGTGGGGGCACGGTGGCGCTGTGTATTGAGGCTTATTTATTAGACACGATTTTCGCTCTCAGACCTGGCCATTAGCGAACTAGGCTGATATGACTTCAAACGCGTCTGATATGACGCCGATCTCGGTCGATTTGACCCAAGCTGGAGTTGTCCCCCCTGATGCGTTACTTGGCGCAGCCATTTTGTATACAACGAAATCGTTCGTCGTTATTCGTCGAAAGCAATCAACCAATCAGTAAAATTAACGTGACCAGGCAAAAGGGAGTACTTTGTGTATGATGGGGATTAACCCTTTGAACCCTAACGGCCGTTTTTCCAGCCAGGAACATGATACGTCATAACGTCATTAAACAGGATGGGTGTTCAGTAAATGTGTAGGGTAAACCAATCAATATTTTCAACGTGCAGCCCCGAGGCTGCACGTTGAAAATATTGATTGGTCTACCCCAAATAATGAATATGAAATCTTCTAATTGCTGCCATTGAAAAGGCATGGAAGATACCACTAGAGTTCAAACGGTTAACGATTGACAATAAGTAAGGATTAGGTGGATGAAGAAAAAAAAGAAGAGATTTGTACACAAGATTCAAGCAAACTAAGAATCAGAGTCGTAAGCAAAGGCTCGTCGAAGTGAGAGAAGAGATAGTTCAACTATCCGAACGTCGCGACCTCTCTACAGGGGAAGCCGCGACGTTCGGATAACTGAACAAGGAGAAGAGGGGAAACAATAACCCTGTTACAAAGATCTGAGGACATTTTTTAATTAGTAGTTTTGGTTTAATAAATATATAAATAGGTTATTACTTGGTTAGTTACATGTCGGCCGGGATATCAGCCTTTGGTAACATCTCACATCATCAGATACGAAGTTACATCTGGCTGATATCTCTGTCGATATGAAATTAACCCTTTACCCAACACAGACGATTTCAAAATTTATTATTTTAAATATCATTTTTTCAAATTTTTCAAAAAAATTCAGCAAAACCATATCATGTGACCCCTCGTTGGAACGAGGGGTCACATGATATGGTTTTATCGAAATGTTTTGAAAAATAATATTTTTTCAACTGCTGAATTTTCATATTACGCGGTCGGATTCGTTGGGTAAAGGGTTAACCAAGTAATGACCTCTAAATAATGCTCGTCGAAGGTGCACTTGTCTTCAACCAATGCTAACCCTGGTTTTGTGGAGTTAGTACCCTGGGGAGTCTGGCAGTTACTTGCCGCTGCTCGATGGTTCAACTGGGTACTCCGGCTTCCTCCATCTGTAAAACTGTCCGACATGAGGTGACCCTGGCTGTCGAAAGTGTCGTTAAATCTCTATAAATAAATAAACTAGCGATGGACATTTTTTGTTGTTTGTGGTGAGATTTTGTTTACCACAATTGTGTGCGGAAATTACGGCAGTTTGGGAATTGATGTTGCATCCCAATATGGCGACCAAAGTCTGGTTGTAGATTCGGTCTTTGAAACGAACGTAATAGGTTTTGAGAATTTTTCCCATCATTTTCATGCAAACCACAGCTTGAGACCCAACAAGGGAACGGGCTTGAGGTTGAACATTGCCTGAACTTTTTATTGATGGGTTTTAAGCTAGATGAAAAGACATATTGTTTCTAAAGTTAGGGACCATCTTTTTCTCAGTATTCAGATAACTCAAGAGATGTTATCTCAACTTCATTTTGATGAATCCGTCAGTGAAATTAACATTAACCCTTTACCCAACGCAGACGATATCAAAATTTATTATTTTAAATACCATTTTTTTCAAATTTTCAAAAAATTTCAACAAAACCATATCATGTGACCCCTCGACGAGCTCGTTCCAACGATGGGTCACATGATATGGGTTTGTTGAAAATTTTTCAAAAATAATATTTTTTCAACTGCTGAATTTGCATATTACGCAGGCGGATGCGATTCGTTGGGTAAAGGGTTAAGGATACATGCACTTTTATTTTGAACTTGACATTTCGATTTGTTGGAAAATGAACTAACATTAGGAACACCGTTTGACAAACTAGAAACTTCATCTTCAACGAAATAAATAAACATAGAACATTCTAGCACTCAGGCGACGAGGACATAGAACATTCTAGCACTCAGGTGACGAATTGGAAAGCCCATTCTGTTCTCATTCATTGAAAGCGGACAAAAGTGTGTTTTGCTTTGAATCGTACATATTAGTTCGCACTGTAATGCTGGTGAACCCAAAAAGGTGCGCGTGTAGAGAGTGGTTGAGGAGTTGGGGTGGGTGTACTTTCATAAAAGTCATCTCGATTGGCGAAACAGTTTTTAAAGAGTCTTTGGTATTGAAATTTCAGATTTTTTTTTACAAGAACCGACGCTAAGATACCTTTGGTAGTGGATGTCCATGTTTTATCGCCGACTATACCGTCCCCCATGCATACACATAAAGGCCTAGTCCCTACGTGAATCTCATGTGAGACGATATAAATTGACTTCTTTTCTTCAAAATTTGAATGCTGAAATATTTTGGTTGGAAAACATTTCAGTGGAAATGCCAGCGGAGGGTCAAACTGATCTTCCATGATCTAACATTTTCCCATGAGGCCCCCGCACGCTGATGCCAAGAGTGGGATACTCTCATTTCGTGCTCGCAGTTACAATCGTCGAGTGATGCTTCGCATCATGCTCCCCAATTGAAATGTATTGCCCCCCTCAAAGCCAGAATCCAGGGTCCGCCACTGTGTTTGATCGCACTTAAAACTACCCAATTCACTTGTTTAACTTAAATTGTTTTATTGCATGTTATACTTCTCATGCATTTGTTCGGTCGCCTAGCAGGCCAGGGACGTCGCGGAGATGACTGATGGAGGGCGTGAGGGGGTGTAAACCTGATTTGTCCCGATTGTTGAGGCTCAAATCCCGCTTGACTAAAACATTAAGGCATGCTTCTCGTCGAAGGGATGCCTTGATGATGTAGATGGAATATTAGTCAGTCGGGATTATAGTTTAAATAAAACCCCAAGTCTTCTTGGAAATTTATTTGTGAATAAATAAAATATAAATGTAGTAGTTGTAACGCAACTTCTCATTTAACCGTTTACCCAACGTAACGGTCAATACCGACCAGCGCTATTCACGAAAAATACCATCCAATTTTCATTATTTTTTCATTTTTTATCACAAAAACATAGCTTATGACCACTCATTGGAACGAGCTCAACGAGCTCGTTCCAATGAGGGGTCATAAGCTACGTTTTTGTGATAAAACATGAAAAAAACGAGTTATTAAAGTATTTTATTTGCAAGTGTCGTCTGCTTTTCGTGTTAGGTAAAGGGTTAACACATACCCGTGTATCTATCGGTACTCCAATTGGTCACGCTGGGCCCGCAACAGCCCGAATCGGGAACTGCAGACCTCTATTTGTATGCCCGACTGTGTGAGTGACACAGGACCGAGCATCAAATCTTGTCTTTGAAGAAAGTACATGTTAAGCAAGAGATAATTGATATCTTAATCTCCAACCCTGAAGAAAATGTCCCGACTTGAAAATATATTGGATAGTGTTGCCCCAACACTCTTTAGCGACGCCCCTGCTACTAGATCAGGTGTGGATTGACACTTCGTCAAAATAATTCATGCGGTAATTCTTTTGTTTTGTCTTTTATTCAGCAAGAGATACGACTCGTTATTCAAACACTACAACGGATTTTAGAACAGAACCACAAATGAAACAATCTTCTTTGGATCAAAATGTGGGAGCAAATTCGGTGCAACCACATGGGTTTGAAGTTTCTTACTTTAGATCTTCTCAAGATGAAATGGTGCAGTCACCCTGCGATGAACTGAAACGTGGATTGCAGAAGGAATTTTCAAGAAACGACTTCGCACCAAAAACAGCTGGTTCAACAGTACGATTTTCAGATGATATGAATGGACAGAATTCAGTGGAAATGCCACCTAGGTCTAGATTTTCTTCGTACACCGAAGGGGACGGGCGCGCCACTGATGTCTTTCAGGCATTGCAGAGTACCGATGCATATACACCTACTCGTACAAACCGAAACGCCGAGCAATGTATCGAAACGCTCATAAAAAATTCACCGACAGAACGACTTCCATCACCGAATAATAAACCGTGTAATCTTTACAATGTAAAAGATGTGTCTTGTCGAAATGAAATGATTCGAAATGCATTAAATTCAAGAAGAATGCGCATACGTTCATCTGACAGCGCAGTTGCTACACGCGAAAGCTTAGAAAGTTTCTGGGAATCAGAACACCACGTGAATGGAGATTCCACCATCAAATCCGGTGTAAATGCAGCACAAGACAATACTAAAAGTACATCCTATGAAAATACTACTGATCTTCAAAACAATGTGATACATCCGAAACTATTCACTGAGAAAACGTCGCCGCGATCATCGAATGTGACATATTCAGCACCTGTTCAAACATCTCGCCTTTTGTCAGATCCAAACAGACATCCCCCAAACTTCCGTAAGCCGATTGCGATGCAACCACCACCTATACCTGTTCCAAAATTGGAACCTCAGCGGCAATCATTAGCACCAACATTGACAGCACAACTGACAGAGCAGCAACAAAACGAATTGGAAAGAATGATTTCTGAACACTTACACAACGCACGGATGCCGCAGCCAAAGTAGTGCCACACACATCCACCTATGTTAAAGATTCATCACTCGCAGTGTATCGCCTCTGCTGTTTCATTACCGTTGGATGCAAAAAGGGCAAGGATTTGAAATGTTTGACAAAAGCACAAATAGGGGAGGGCAGGATTCACGGAGCGAGTGGAGGCTTCCACGGAAAATGTCTTACAATTGTACACTAAAATATGGAGTATTCGAGCATGTTCAGAGTCCACTATCAATGACAAAATGCATTTTTTTTTAATTGCATGCAATAAAACATGCATGAAAAAACATGATGTAACGTGCCAACATGACATGTGTTTGTGCCTATACAAAACGTCATTGAAACAATTTCACTAAAATGGCAATGCAGAGTGATAGCTTGAGTGTTGAAGTATCAAACCAGTACGGTTGTTTTAAACATTTACTGGAAGATTTTTCCGTTTGTCATGGAGGTCACCCTGCCCCCCCCCCCCTCCCCCTCCACTGATGCAAGGGCAAGGGATTGACGCACCTTTCCTATTCGGTATTTTTGCAAATCGATCAATTCAACCATAGTGCATAAATATATTCCCTTAAATTTGGAGGAATTCTTTTTTATATTTTTAAAACTGAAGTTTATGATCCCACATTGGAACGATCCCGTTATAATGCGGTGTCATAGACAACAATTTGGAAAGAAATAAATGGTTCGTTTCGAAAATGCTAGGAATGGTCATCTAAAAGTTCAATTATATAAAGGGTTAAGCCAAAATTGCGGCATATATTAAATATTAATCCGGTAACAAAAAATGTTTTTATAGAACACAGTACATAAAATCTGTATTACTAGATCAGTTGAGAAAACTGAATAAAGTGGTCATTTACTTATCCAAGTCATAACTCAATCGACACAGATTAAAGTTTCGCTTTGCAAGAAATATGTGAACCGAAAGAGAGTTGGCGTTGTTTTTTCATTTTGTTAGTTTTCCAGATAATCCTTTCAAAGTGGAAAGTACTCTCAAAAGAATCGCAGATTTTTTCTTCATAGAAAATTACAATGAACTGTTAACCCTTTACCCAGCGTAAGGGCCAAAACCGGCCTGCGCTATTCACAAAAATCGCCAATTAATTTTCATTATTTAATTCATTTTTGTCTCAAAAACATAGGTTATGACCCCTCTTTGGAACGAGCTCGTTGAGCTCGTTCCAATGAGGGGTCATAACCTATGTTTTTGTGACAAAAAATGAAAACAATTAGTTATTCAAGAATATTTTTTGCATGTGTCATCTGCTTTTCATATTAGGTAAAGGGTTAAGTACTCAAAGTCGAAGCTGATCTGAGTGGCACAGAACACTGCAGCAGAAACTAGAAATTTCTTTCATCAACTCGTCTAGACCGGCCTTACTATACTGTATCATTCCACATAAAACATGTTGCAGCAAATGATTGAAGCTACTTTGTATCTGTAGGATCATTTTGGTCAATGTTGTTGGAGTTTGACCTCCCCATTCATGTTCATGTTACTAAATCCAGACTTCAGTACACTTATTCCAACAATGCCCCTGCACAATAATTCCCTGTCTGTAAATGTCTTCGTTGTGACCTTCCAAATGAACTCATTATCAGAAGCAAACACTTTCCCCTCGCAGGTGTAGTTTTAGGTTTGGATATCGAAGTAGGAGGAGGAAAGATTAGGAGAAAAAAGGGGCTCAGGGAGTATTTCAGAACCTCATTTTTCTGTTGAATCAACTGACGCATGTGAGGTCTGGCATTGGTCTGTAGTTGAAGCACCCCTGTCCGGAGGTTCTTACGTCGTTTTCTGTAGTCTGAGACGATAGTTTCGCTTGTTTTTCGTGATACCAATTTGAATTTGCAATCTTTTATAATAATCTCGACGCACTGGTGTATAAGAGGGTCGCAGCCGGATAGCGAGTGGATAGACAAAAATGAGACTTTTTTATGTTTAAGGGGGAAAACTGAGAACAAAAAATCAATATCGACTATTGTGGAAGAAGGTCCACATTGGAATGATTCTGTCTCTACCTTTTTGCCAGAGTAGGAGCACTTGTTAGACTTGGAAACTATGATTCCGTCCGTCCATGCGAACATTTCTTATAATAGCTCGGGTGTAAATAATCGAATTTGGTTGTTCTATAGTATGCTGGTAGACCAGCATGGGGAAAGGATATCCACATTGGACGGCTCCTGTACGTACTTTCTTGTTCGATTGTGTCCGTTGTCGTACTTACAAAATAGTGATTTGTCCGTACGTGTGAACATTTCATCTTGTGGCTCGGGTGTGGTTAGTCGAATTTGCTTGTCCTTTGGAATGCTGACAGATCCTCTGGCATTCCTGAATAATGTTGTTGTTGCGAATTTGTTCGACCAAATTTCGTAGTAGTAGATGTCACTGGTGTTGTTCACATATATGTTCAGATGTTCTTTAACCATTGACCCAACAAATCGGCAGCATTCGTCCGCGTAATTTACAAATTGTGCAGTTGAAAAAAAATATCCAAAAAATTCAACAAAACCATATCATGTGACCCCCTCATTGGAAAAATGTCGTCGAGCACGTTCCAATGAGGGTTCATATGATATGGTTTTGTTGAAATTTGTTGAGAAAATTGGAAAAATAATATAAAAAGATAATAAAAATTGATATCCTCTGCGTTGGGTAAAGGGTTTAAATATTCAGACTTCCTTCTCCATCCTCCTGAACATATAAGTGTGTCAACGACAGTGTGAACTAAAATAACCACCAATTGCTCCGGAAGCTTTTGTCGTCTATGAACATTTGTCTATTTGCCAAAGGGAGGTTATCAAAATGAAGAATGCCAAAGAATGGCAGAACTCTTCAAAAGTTTCCTTTGGTACTTTGCTGCATTGTATAATCAGGTTTACAGACTGCTGATGTCTTTAAAAGCTTATGTCTATGACAATACGATGCCCTGGGGCCAATACTATAAAACTTTTACAGTTGTATTTTCTAGAATTGTATCTTCTAGTTATGATTTTAAATGACCTAAAATGAACCATCAGCATTTTCAAAGATATGGCAAATATCTTTTAAAATGCTAATGATTCATTTTGGTAAGTTATATTAATAGTAGAAAATACAATTCTAGAAAATACCATTGTAAAAGTTTTATAATATTGGCTCCTGGTCAACGTTTATCCATTCACACCAACAGTTATTCGATGTTTGTTGAGTAATCGAATGGTAATCGTGTGCAGTCTTTGAGCTCTCATCCAAATTTTCGGCAAGATATGCCTACATTTTCCAAACCTACTGTCTGCATCGCAGTGTTGTTCGAGAGTTCACAACGTTTCGTTTCAATGTAGAGACTGATCGGCTCAATCAACATATTTGTTTATTTATTGGTGTTTAAGGTCACATATTTCTGCACAATGGCTAATGGTGAGCACAATATGGGTATAAAGTCGAGTCCAGCCAATCACCTACATTAGGCCTATCTATAACACAGGTAATTTTCGTGTTTTATCCCACCCAATCAGACCCTTTCAGCTAGACTACCTTTTTTCAAACAGGGACTGTAAAAGCACATATATGATTCTCAAGGTACGGAGGGACTAAAATAAATTTAAAGGAAAATGGGAGAAAGATTGTGGTATAAATTTTGAAAATAACTGGTGGCAATCCGTCCTAATATGTCCCTTCAAATGTTGTATTGATGGTAAATATCAGTGGTTTCAGTATCATATAAACTCTCGGATTCCTGGAACAAGGTACCTTTTACATAAGTGTGGCATTACGTCGGATAACCTATCCACATTTTGTAAGACGAAATCGGAAACAATTATTCACCTATTTTGGGAATGCCCGGTAATAGCAAGGCTGTGGGAACAACTAAGAGTATGGGTTAATGAAAAGTCCGGTGAAAACCTACAAATAACTGAAGACTTTGTATTATTTGCAACTCCAGTTGCAGGTCCTGTTGAAGAACAGTATCATTTCCTTTTTATATTCGTTAAATTATGCATCTATAAAACAAAATTTACTAATCATTACCCAACGTTATCACAGATAAAACATGAACTTCGGCGATATCATTACATTGAAAGAGCGACATATTACCGAATATGCAGGTATGATCGCTTTCAAAAGCGCTGGGCTAGATGGGAGGGGCTAACTTCAGAACCTGAGACATCTTCTTAATTACTTACCCAAATCCAATGCATACACACCATTACAGCAGCCATAGAATGTTTACACTTCGGGTCACTTGGGGTCAAATCTGTGTAGCGTGTCAGTTGTCGGGGCCACGTGGAAGTCTACATAGTGTTACCTATGTGATGATGTGACTGTTAGTGCAAGCCTGAATGAATAGCAGACAGCGCTCTCTCTCTCTCTCTCTCTCTCTCTCTCTCTCTCATTATAATAGAAAAACAGACAACCACTTCTCAAGCATAAAATAGCACTTGAAATAAGCATCTATATCATTAGGAAAACTTTATAACTGATGAATATGTATGATTGCTTTTACTATACAATATGTATCAAATGATGTACCAATATGTACCAATGTCTGTAAATAAAAATCTATAGAAAAAAAAAAAGAAAAAAAGTACAGCCAATCGTTAACACTCATGTTGCCAATTTAGAGGACTTCCACCCCAGGCACTGGTGACCTGGTCCTATTTTACCAGTAAAACATAGCTTGTTTACCACAATGAACAAGCACTACTTCACTTCCCAGGGTTCCTATCGGGGCGCTTGTTCAACCAACGTAAACAAATGAGTGCAAGTGCCCCATATTTCGAAAAGATTTATGCCCGACTTTAGTCCATAAATGAACTCATGACTGAAGTATGATATTTTGAAAACAATTAAGTTCAAGATCCAATTCAAATTGAAATCTTTACGCAAAACTGTGTCCCCGAAAGGGATCATCAAATACACTATTACTTTTTACGATTTATTTATTATTTATTGGTGTTTAACCCTTTATCCATCGAATCGACCACACCCACCCGCGTAATATACAAATTCAGAAGCTGAAAAAGTACTATTTTTCAAAACATTTCAACAAAACCATATCATGTGACCCTTCTTTGGAACGAGCTCGTTCCAATGTGGGGTTACATGATATGGTTTTGTTTAAATTTTCTGAAACATTTAAAAAAAATATTTAAAATAATAAATGTTATTATTAAAGGTAAAGGATTAAATCAACCGTTTCTGAACAAAAATCGACCTGCAAAAATGTCATTTCTAAAATTTTCTTGTCGCAGTCATAACAAGTGCAACGGAAGATGTAAAAGTCTATGTTGAGAAAAGGGATTGCACCCTTACCTTCTTCCAAACGAAATTGGTTTAACCGACCAACACTATGTACAAATCGTGCCATTCATATGTGGGTTTGGCCTAATAACAAATATCATGGTCCTCATTGGAACGATCTCGTTGAACTCTATTCCAATAAGGGATCATAAGTTGGGTTTTTGAACCATAAACAAGGTTATGTAGATTTGTTGATGAACCACTGTTTTCTGTGAAGACGTTGTTTGAGAAACTGTGAAATGAATGGACAATATTCTTCTCTTTAGAAAAACGTTCCTACACAAATGTGTACATGAATGTTTTTGGGTCATTTCATTTTATAGATTTGTATTTTCCTGGAATCTCTTAGCAATTTGAGAAAGGCTTTCAGTTTGACAGCGTTGCGAACAATATCTGGGCATGTGAGTATGAAGTAACGTTTGAATGAAAATTTACACGACCAATGAGCAAATAAAATCTCACCGTTGGTGTCTTGCGCTATAGTAAAAGGAGGTATTGACCATATCATTGTCACCATGTCGCACAAAGCTTTTGTCTGGTTGGAATCACAAAAACAGTCACTTACACAGTTTGATAGTACAGAAAATAGCAGCGCGTCCTCATATAATTTTTTTTTTAGGGGAAGGCGTTTAAATAGGCTCAGCTTGTTCCCCAAACCTTATTTCATATTTTGAATGAAATAAAAGTACTGTTTAATTTTTTTTTTTTTTTTTAGAAAGCCATAAGCCATGCAAAACATTACCGAATCCCAATTAAATCATTGATTTCCGTTGAAATATTAATGGCCCCAATTGTTACAACTGATATTGTCCCTATATCCTGATAACTTCTGTCTTTGGATTGGTCAGAATGCCTTGGACAAATAGCCATGGCAAAGGGTGCACCCCACATCCAAGGTATATGAGAGCGTGCAACATCCAGGGTATACGCGCACGCGAAACATCGGGAGTATATGGTTTAATGAAAGCCTTTCGCTTTTGCTCGCCTCAATATAAAAATCGAACCAAAAAACTTGAAAATAGTCACAAATATCGTCAGATTTCCGACAATGCGATCATATTTTGCTGTTATAAATTAAATAGTCGAATAATTAAATCAAACAACTCGAGAAAAATGAAATGAGAGCAAATCTAATAACAAAATGGCCGTTATGTTTACGCGTTTTCAAGTGAAAGGGATGTAACTCTATCTGTTGTCTTTTGTGTTTGTAAAAACAAAACAATTATTCACGCGTTTAGTCCAACTGATTGCGGAGGGTGTGTTACGCGTCCACAAATTTGTTTCCACTATGTTTCTATTGTGTTTCAAACGGGACAAAAACGTTATCTCCGCCAACATGTATGGTATATGGAGAATTAATACCTGGATGTCTCATTTAAACACCTCGCTTGCGGCTCGTGTTTAAAACCCGAGATCCAGGTATTAAATCTCCATATACCATACATGTTAGCGGAGATAACTTATAATGTTGCAGCAACCGATAATGGTATAACATAACGTTTCAAAAACTGATGTATAATCGTCCGATAATGTTGAATTTTTTTCCAAAATTTACTTACCCATAGTGTTATAAAAATGAACCGATAAGGCCTAAAAAAAGTAAAAAACAAATGTTTCACAGGCCCTCCCGCACGCTCCTTTTGACTGCCGCATGTTCTCTTTTTATAACCAATGCAAACTTGAAAAAATAAAAATTAAATGGTTTATGTCTGATAATAAAATTGATAAATTTGTCCCTTGAGTGCAACAAGGCTTGGCAATGCGTTAGCATTGCAAAGCCTTGTTGAACTCAAGGAACGAAATACACCACCACTCATGCTATTCTGTAGATGATGAGGCCTAAAGCATGAAACAAAACAAGAACATGAACTTTTGATGGCAAAGAAATAATTACAAATATAAAAATTAAAATAAAAAAAAACGCCCGCTCTCATGCAATTTTACAAAAAAATGGTCTGGGAAACAGATGATCTACTTTTCTAGGCCTAACCTTACATTTTTTTCTAACCAATAGTGTTATAAAAATCAACCGATAATGTTATAATTTTTTTCTAACAGATAGTGTTACTCAGTTTAACCGATACAGTTACAACTTCACAACTGAGCTTTTATGGTGGTCAGTGGCGGCTGAAGGCCGCTTGGAGTCCCTGGTTTTTGCTAATAATTTTTTACCAAAATTGGCGTCTAAAGAAGCAAATTCATTCACTCTAAAAAACCAGTCAGATGTATGTATTACTGAAGAACATGCCACATATTTTCGTCATATGCTCACTTGCTCATTAGCTCACTGTGTTATGCTTATCTGCTCATTAAACCATTCGACTTGATGTAGATTTCACCTGATCTCATACCCATTTCACTGACCTTTCATGCAGCAAGCACCCCAATATTTTCTGTCCGTTTCTGAATTTGCAGGGCAAGTGGGATTATACTCTGAGCCTCCGAAAAAAAAACAATGCGTTTCCAAAAGTCCCCAGAGTAACACAAACCCCAGATTGGAAATGACATTAAAAAACGAAATCGGTATGTAAGAGGTTTGTTGTAGCCGGATGATGGTTGTGGGTTGATGTATTTTTTAGTAAAAGAACTGTTGTTAAAGTCATTGATTTGATGAGTTCAGGGAATAATGCCTTGCGGGAAAGTATATTTTTGAATTATTAAAATGGACTACAGTGCTTTAAGGTCTGTCCATGGATTTTTCAAATGATTTCCCATATTACTTTTAAATTGTGACTTCGTAAAGTGTAGATTTCGGGGTATTGTCGCAAGATGAAGCGTATGTTGCTGAAACATGAAATGAGCAAATGAGCATTCCAATGAGCGAAAATGAGCAAATCAACATGTTGCTCACTACATTGCTCATTTACCCATTTTGTAACTTAGTTTATGCTTCAGGAACTACAAGAAGGTTTTCCCCCACACTGACACCTTTCACTACTCATACTTCACTTCATTCCTAATAGCACTTTGAGACCACAGTGGTATATGGTTTCCAAAGAAAAGATTTTTCGCCACAAATTGGTTTCTCCCTAGTGTAATGTTCATTGAATATGTTACTTGGGAATGATATGAAGTGGGTAGAAGGATTCACCCCTGGTATCGTTTGCCACAGGCGTATGGCAGTTTATTTGTTAGTACGACGAAAGGGACGACGAAATTTGGCCCGAATTTTAAAAGCAAAGTCCCATGTTTTTGAATAGGTTTGCTCCGAAGATACCCTCTCTTTTCCCTATTTATTTATTGGTGTTTAAGATCACACATTTCTGAACAATGGCTAATCGTGACCGCAACATGAATATAAAATCAAGTCCAGCCAATCGTCTACATCCATGTTGCCCATTTTAGAATTTTTCCACACCAGAAATTAGTTACCGGGTCATATTTTATCGCTTCACTTCAAGGGCTCCCCACGGTGATCTCCTTACCATGCCTGGCTTGAAAAATTGCAAAGACTTCATCTCCTGTGAGGGCGCTGCAGCGCCCCAGACCCACTACCACACTTATCAGGCCGTCCTACACGCATTTGTCGCCCGCAAAATGATCCATGTAGCCATGTTGATAAATCAAGATTTGTTTGGTATGGAACCGTTAAAATTTCCACCAACTAGCATCAGTGGCAGTCTGCATTCCAATTAACGACTATTCCATTCCCGGGAACTTATGTCTAGGTTGCTTGACATTCATGCCATCTCCAGCGGCGGTTCGTTCCATGGGCCAGAGGGTGGAGGCTTATAGACCTATTGGTATCACGGAGCCCCGGGCGAATGGGCAAACTTTCCACCAACTAGCATAAGTGGTAGTCTGCATTCCAATTAACGACTATTCCATTCCCGGGAACTTATATCTAGGGTGCTTGACATTCATGCAATCTCAAACGGCGGTTCGTTCCATGGGCCAGAGGGTGGAGGCTTATGGACCTATTGGTATCACGGAGCCCCGGGCGAATGGTCTCCTTGAAAACATTGATAGTCAGATGACCTCGAGTTTAATTTAGACATGGAAGGGTGTTAAAATGGAACAATCAAGTGAAGGAAATGCCAATAAGGATTGGGGCCCATGCAATTAATTAAGCTCTTATGAGATGACACCTAGATGACTTATTCACGTGGGCGACATGTCTTAAACGAGAACCCCACATGTCATGGGCTGAAGTAGAAAGCATCGCTACATCATGCATGCAGTGACCCCAATAGCGATCAATCTGACAGCGGACGCCAGAATCTGAAGCGATTTCCAAGGAAATATTTCAGTTTAAAAAAATATCCTTGGAAATCACATTACAATCCGATATTCTTACAATCCGATAGTCTGCACGACTGAGTAACCATTGGGACACCAAGTTAACGACGGGTGTCTCATGGATAGCTCTCAAAATCCAGCCAATCAAACGGCGCAATACCAATTCTCCAAAGGAAAAATGTAATATATTGTAAAGTAATTCATACCGCTGATTGTTTTTTAAGAGTTTGGTTCTTTTGAAACCAAATTTGTTTTACACCAGGCCGCACTATGGACGGCCCAGTGCGTTTATCCAAGAAACCCCACATCATCTGTAACTAGGGCATCAGCGGCCTTCGATAGCCATTGACCTGCACAAAAAAAACTCCAGTATGAAGTTGTGACATTACAGGTTTAATTGTATAACATTATCTGCCAGAAAAATTATAACACTATCGGTTGATTTATTTGTCTAACACTCAGTTCGAAAAAATTCGGAAAACTGTAACATTATCGGTTAATTATAACATCGGTTGTTGTAACATTATCAGTTGTTTTGTTTAACATTATCAATTGTAACATTTAGCAAGGTCTTAATTTTGGAATTTTTTAGAAATGGATATTGAAAAGGCGCAATATCATTGACAACTGGCAAATATTTTCAGTCGGAAATATTTTCTGGAGTACAAGGTCTGGGGTTCTGAGTGTGTCGATACGATTTGATTACTTTTTCCATTTATTTGGAGTAAATGGAAAAGGTAATCAAGTCGTATCGACACACTGAGCTCGTTCCAATGATGAGCCATAATCTATGTTTTTGAGCCAAAAAAT
Organism: Pictodentalium vernedei; assembly: GCA_031216915.1. NCBI lineage: Eukaryota > Metazoa > Mollusca > Scaphopoda > Dentaliida > Dentaliidae > Pictodentalium > Pictodentalium vernedei. The sequence continues at coordinate 294,240,540 of CM062289.1, forward strand.
GAAAAAACTTAGTTATTCTTGGAATTTTGTTTGCAAGTGCCCTCTGCCTTTCGTGTTTGGTAAAGGGTTAAGGTATCACCTCGGTATCGTTACGGCATTCGATATCAGAGCATGCATGATTATGGCAATGAGTTTTATTGCAGTTTTGGTTAATTGTTAGAACTGGCTTGTTTAATTCCACTTGGTAAATTTCTCGATTGATTTTGCTAGCTCCAGGCACGAAATCGTTCCGTTTGCATGTTTTGTAATAAATGTTTTCCCGTCCAAGTACTAAAATGGAGTGGCAACTGACTTCATTTTCGACTTTCTGTAAATTAAAGGTGTGTGGAAGGGTGGGGTGGACCAGCGGGAATTTTGGAAAGATCGAAAATCACCCAAGAAATATGAGGACGAGAGAAAATGAAGATTTCAGTTATGGATATATATAAGGCCGACATTTTTTCAGGAGAAGAAAGGGGACGAACCCCCCCCCCCCCCCAATCCCCCACTCTCGCTGTGTCGATTTCTCAACATTTAGCGAGATCAGGAAAACTTGCGACTTTTGCAATTCAAAGTTCGTCTAACGTTACGATTTGGCGATTCCCACACCAGGGGCCTCTTGTCTTTTGCATGTCAGTTTATTTCACATTCATCACGGGCCAACGCGTTCTTCGAATATCGGTTTATTTTTCGTGGATCATGACTCGGAGATTTCTGCGCTTTATGCGAATTTGTGGTGGTAACCCTTATCAAATACAACTCTCAGACGTAACTGATAAAGGCATACGGTTAATATTTGAATCTGCCCTCCATAGACAATGGGACCTCGAATTATTTATAATAAATCGGATAATTGTCGCTCGTAAACCTCATTTCACTGTGCACTTTCTTGTCCGACTAAATGTTTTTCGGCCTTTTCTGCGACTTCTCCCAGTTATCATGAACAACTCAAGAACACCCAACGGTCATGTAATACACCAGTGTAAAGCTTATTCATTTCCCTTTCCATTGATACTGGGTATTGTTGGATACGTTGTGTGAATCAAACTTGAGGGGGGGGGGGGGGGACGAAGATGAGTACTATCGTTTTCGAAAAGCGAGTTGTTTACCTTGTTAATATTTATATACCATTACAGGGGCACGTCAGCATAGATTCAAAAATGGTATCAAATATCATTTTTCTTACCTGTGATTCCAATGAGGGTTCATAAGCTTTATTTTTATGGGAAAATGGAAATGTTTTTCATGTTTATTCAAGAGTTTTGTTTGGAAGTGTCGCCTGCTGTTCGTGTTATAGATCTAACGTTTAACTCGCCCAAACGTGTAACACATAGCTATAGAATCGAACAGCGACCGTAAACATTTACAAACTATAAACAAAAAAGGTCTAAAATGCTACATAAATAATTGAAAACTTTCTTCTTCTGAATTCAAAGCCACTTATTTCTTTGTAGCTGAGGTGTGGAGGTTATGGGCTACGTTCCAGCGAGTTTTTTTAAATACATTATCAAAGCAATAAAACAGTAACTAATAAATTTTAGTATTTGTGGAGAAATCGAATGACTACCTTCATTCCTAATTACATCTCACATGGCTTTCTAACCTCCTCTCTTGCTGATAATATATTTCGTATAGTTTTCGGGGGGAAAAGTCACACCGGGCACCACACGATTACTATTTTTTGTAGGACTCTACATACTTTTAGCGATGAAAAAACGTCGATAGACTGGTCGTTCCCTCGAAAGTGAATAGTCGGGATTGCAGACATATAGATATGAACTAATTCGTCGAAAACTCGTACCCACAGTGTCAGACGTAAAGTAATCATTTAACAGGGATGGCATGTTTCGAAGTGGTCGGCATATTTCGTTTCGCAGTGTTCTGGACACACTCGCGCCGCACAAAGCTGAACGGGGGATAAACGAGATCATTAAACTCGCAACTCGCGTTATTTCAAAAATCTCTTGTTTTTAATCTTTTACATAACCAATCGATCGAATCCGTCCGCGTAATTTACAAATTGGGCAGTTAAAACAATTTTTTTTCAAAAACTTTCAACAAAACTATATCATGTGTTCATTCATTGGAACGAGTTCATCGAGCTCGTTCCAATGAGGGGTCATTTGACATAGTTTTGTTGAAAAAAACTTATTAAAAAAACAAATTTTGATATCATGTGCGTTGGAGAAAGGGTTAAAAACAATGAACAATTTTTATCAATTGTTGTAACTTTTCAAGTCATATAGTGGGACTGACTGTTGGTGGGATATATATGACTGAAATGTATGGAATTAGTCAGTTGTTGCACATGCATCTTTATCTCTTCGGAGGATGTTGGAAACAATATAAGAATCGGATCATGTCTTGTTGACAACGCGATTACTGTGCGCAGTTGGAGTCGTATCGTTCCCTCCGCGAGTCAGTTATTTATTTATTTATTTATTGGTGTTTAATGTCACATGTTTTGCACAATGGCTAATCATGACAACAACTCGAGTATCAACTCAAGACCAGGGGTGAGTGTTGTTAATAAGCCATGTTACCCATTTTAAAGAGGGTTTGCATCTCCCAAGCATTGGTGACTGGGTCCTATTTTACCAGTAAAACAGAGCCTGTTTACCACAGTGAACAGACAATGATTCATTTCCCGGGGTTCCCGCGGGGACCGCGAATCTGTGGCAACTATACTACTCCAGCTGGGCACTATACGACTATGTGCATTAACAAGTTGGCCAACTACTATTGCTGGTGCTGCTCATGATGTTTCTGTTGCACCCTATTTTAGTTTTGGGAAAGACTATGAAAATTGGGAAAGACGGTAACAAAGAGTGCCAAATGTGTAATTTGGGAGAAATGGAGGCTCTGAAACACTTCGTCCAAAATATAAACCTGACAGAACAAGATGCATTGCGAGATTTATGTGGAAGCGGGGTAGCAGAATGAAGGAATGTGGTTATTGAGTGATACAAAAGAGGGCGTTAGTATGATGATCAGTGAAACTTGGAAGAAAAAGTATTTGATATCATCTAAGAATTCGTTTCTGTGTGTCGGGAGAGAGAGGCTCTGCCGATTTTGGGGCTCTGAGGTAATCGAGGCCTTTTTATCTTTGATCAGCGGCTGGTCAAAGTATTGTTATTCCTATAAACTCTTTTGACTTCAACGAGAACCATACACTGATTTTCCTTACGTCCCAGCGTTGCGTCACCGCGTTTATTCAACAACGTCACAATTGGCCGATAACGTAATGTTTTGATAAAATCTAAAATGGCCGACAAAGCTTAGTAATCACTCTCGAATTTTCAGTGTTCAATGGGTTAAATCCTACTATTTGTTTTAATCAACTAGAAATACCTTCGAAAACCAGTATAAATTTCTCGGATTACTGTTTTCAAGACACTCCGATGCATGCGCCATGTTGAAACAGTATTCTCGAAACACAAGAATGCGAATTTTGTGTATTATCTCACAAGAGCACGATTCTCTTAGACATATTCGTTAGCTTCAGGATGTTAATGTCATGAGTTCGGATGTGAGGAGACGAAACAAAGATAGACAAAAAGAAGGAAAACCGCCCTGGATAAACGACAAATCTCCATGGAAGCGCGATGTTGGATATTCAGTTACAAATATTAAAAATCTTCCAAGTGATGAATTGGTTGCAAAGAACGGCACAGCCGAAGGTACTGGACACCGCATAACAGAGGACGTATAGCACTCGTGAACATCGAAACTATTTTTATGATTTTATAATGATCACAATACAAACAATTGAACTCATTGGTAATGATGGGGGGGGGGGGGGGGGGGGGAGGGGGGTTAAAGAGCCTGGCTCAATCTCAAAGTTCTTTTGGAAGAAAATTTTTCGCCCTGCAGATTTCAGTTCTGCTTGCGTTCAGATAAAAGGCCGTGATGGAAGGGGAGGTGAGGCGGAAAGTCAACGGACTTAACTCTCTGCATTCTGATGTGGAAATGTCAAAATGTCTACCCGCAAACTGTTCTTATATTGTAATACAGCTTGAAGTATAACCAATTCAATCATTGATCTCTGTCAAAACAAGATTAAATTTGTTAAATTCATAGTTACCTGATGTGAATTTTTTGCTACTTGAAATGACAGTATTTTGACATTGCGGTGCTGAGGGTTAACCCTTTACCCAACACGCAAAATATCAAAGTCTATTGTTTTACTTGTTTTTTAAAATCTTTCAAAAATTTTTCAACAAAACCAGATCATGCGAAACCCTCATTGGGACGAGCTCAAACGATATCATATGTAAAACCCCCTGTCACCCCCCCCCCCCCCCCCAACCAAAAAAAAAAAAAAATGATGTGGAAAACACAAAATACTGTGTTTCTTTTGAGCTCGACTAAGAAATACAAAGTTGAAAAATGACATGACACATGTGTTGCCTTCTGATTAATTAGGGATTGAAACGATGTTTATCCCCAATAATGTTGTAATGCTGTGTGTAGAACAAAGGTTTGGTGACAAAAAGTACCCCCCCCCCCCACCCCACCCCTTCCTTTCATCACTTGTCTCTCTGTCCGGCATATAAGGCTACAAAAGTATGATAACAAATATTCCTTTTGCCTCACTCTGTTATCTGTGGGGCAGATTATTTTTAACCGTGCCTTGCCTCTTTTCAATATATATATATGCAACTCACAGCCAGCGAAGCGGAATCAACTTTTAAAATCAACTTCATTTAACTCGAATGCAATATTCTAGATCAGAGAATGGACTCGCAAGTATTACACTTTTTCGTTAACTTTTCCTAACGTAACGGCCATATCGATTTGTGTTGTTCAATATTTGCACCCCACCCCCACAAACACAGCTTATGAGCCCCCATTGAAATATGCTTGTCGGGCTCTTTCCGATGAGGAATTATAAGCTATGTTTCAGAGGGAAAATGCGGATATTAGCCGACTCGACTTTGGTAAAACTTACTAAAAGGCAAACTGGTTTAGCCTTTTTGAAGGGTTAGTTAACCCCTTATCTAAGGAATTGGAAGCATTCGCCGATGTCATTTACAAACTGGGCAGCTGAAAAAAAAAAAAAAAAAAAGTTTCAACAAAAACATATCATGTGACCCCCCCCCCCCCCCCCCGATTGGAACGAGTTCGTAAAGCTCGCTCCAGTGAGGGTCATGTGATATGGTTTTGTCGCAAACACTGTTTTTAATGTGATTTCTTATCTACCAATTCCTCAACAAAACGCACCCCCCCCCCGCACCCAAGTACAACTGCCCTTATCCAGCATACGTGTTCAAAACTGCTTCGTCAATCCGAGATTCACAATTTAACTCCAGTGGCTCACCCTACATCCACCAATCCGCATTGGGATTGCTTCTTGTAACCCTGAATCTCCCTCCTCCCACACACACATTCGTGATTTCGGCTCTTGCACACATATTAGTAAATATTACCCACGAGCAGAGATGAAATATAGATGTGCCCATTAGAGTCTGAGCCCCTCAACAACCCCCCCCCCCCCACCCCCCCCCCCCCCCCATCTGCATACCGTCAATGACTCCTTGCAAGCTCCTGGCGGATATTCTTACTGAAAAAAGTATATCACTTGTAAGTTGTACGACAAAAAGTGGCTTTTACTATAATAGAAATGGATATATTTTCCATTAACCCTTTACCTAACGTAACGGCCAAAACCGGCCAGAGCTATTCTCAAAAATCGCCAATTAATTTTCATTATTTTTTTCATTTTTTGTCTCAAAAACATAGGTTATGACTCCTCGTTGGAACGAGCTTGACGAGCTCGTTCCAACGAGGGGTCATAACCTATGTTTTTGAGACAAAAAATGAAAAAAATTAATTATTCAAGAATTATTTTTGCAAGTGTCGTCTGCTTTTCAGGTTAGGTAAAGGGTTAACCCAACGCAACGGCCAAAACCGACCAGCGTTATTCTAAAAAATCACCAATTAATTTTCAGTATTTTTCCATTTTTTGTCTCAAAAACATAGGCTATGACTCCTCGTTGGAACGAGCTCCTCGAGCTTGTTCCAACGAGGGGTCATAACCTATGTTTTTGAGACAAAAAATGAAAAAAATTAGTTATTCAAGAATTCTTTTTGCAAGTGTCGTCTGCTTTTCATGTTAGGTAATGGGTTAAATCCAGTTATAGCAGCCTCACAGCGGACTTGACTGGATTTTATACAGTTGATATTTGTTTAACCATTTACCCAACGTAACGTCCAAAACCGCCAGTGCTATTCTCAAAAATCGCCAATGAATTTTCATTATTTTTTCATTTTTTGTCTCAAAAACATAGGTTATGACCCCTCGTTGGAACGAGTTCGTTGAGCTCGTTCCAACGAGGGATCATAACCTATGTTTTTGAGACAAAAAAATATAAAAAAATAACTATTCAAGAATTTTTTTTTGCAAGTGTCGTCTGCTTTTCATGTTAGGTAAAGGGTTAAAATACTCAGTGGGTAAGATTTTACAGTTAGGATAAATCCGGTTTACAAATCTGCCATCTTCCCGACGATCGTGATACCGAGTTTCAATCTGGAACAGATGCTGGCAGAAAAACATTCATGTTGTCATTACCATCTTAACAGGAGCCAATATTATAACACTTTCACAACTGTATTTTCTGGAATCTATTTTCTTCCTTTTAATATAACTGACTAAAATGAATCATTAGCATTTTAAAAGATATGACAGTTTGCCAACTGACAAATGCCATATCTTCTAAAATGCTAATGGTTCATTTTAACCTATTTGAAGTCATGACTAGAAAATATATTTCCAGAAAATACAATTGTAAAAGTAATTAAGCACCCCCTGTTTTTTCGTGGTAGTGTTAGCAAAAACTGTCATTACTTTCATACTATCTCTAAGGTGGCCAAAGGTGATTGTTTGCGGAAAAAATGGTCTATTCACAAATGAAAGACAACACAATGATGAAAATATGCAGTATTTTATTGGAGGTAATTACACACATCTGTCACCAATTTTTTTATGGAAAATGTTATCTCGACAAGTATGGTGCTGGAACGGTCTATAATGAAACAGTGCCGATAATTACTGACAAAACATGTAACTGGTGATCTCCTGAACACAACGGCAGTGTCTGACGTCAGTAGCGAGTGTATACACCACGTGTCCGAATGACAGCCTGAACCCTCCTCCTAATGCTACCAGTGAGCTTTCTGATACGGCCCAGTGGCAACTGCTGCCTCTCCTCATGCAATGCAGCTTCCAAATCGGCCAAATTCTGTACAGACGGATCCCTTGCTTGCACACGACGTCCAAGAAAGTCCCAGATGTGTTCTAAGGGATTCAAATAGGGCTCATTGCAGGCCAATGTAGTGTTGGAATGGCGTTGTTCTAAAGGAGTGCTCTCACGGCATGGGAACGACGTGGCCTTGCATTGTCGTCCATGAATACAGGGCGAGTAGCAAACGGGTGGTTGTCAAAAATAATTTTCCGGGCTGAAATATTTCTTTGGAAATCATCTCACATTTTGGCATTCCTATATGGCTTCCTCAATCGTCATTGGCGCATTTCCCCTGTGTGATGCAGCTTTCCTATCTATTTCAGCCTATGACATGTAGAGGTCCTGGTCGCCCACATGAATAAGTTATCTAACGTTCATGCACTCAGACAGTCAGCCGTTATGAAAGCCTCAGTCCGACCTCGTGACAAGAGGTTAGTTAACCCTTTACCCAACGTAACGGCGAAAACTGGCCAGCGCTATTCTCAAAAATCGCCAATTAATTTTCATTATTTTTTTTCATTTTTTGTCTTAAAAACATAGCTCGTTCCAATGAGGGGTCATAACCTATGTTTTTCAGACAAAAAAAAAATGAAAAGAAATAGTCATTCAAGAATTTTTTTTGCAAGTGTCATCTGCTTTTCATGTTAGGTAAAGGCTTAATTATCTGAGCCCAATCCTCATTGACTTCTCCTCCCCTTGATTTTCCATCTTAACCCCTCCCCTTCCTAGTCTAAACTAAACTCGAGATCATCTCGTTCATGTTTTCTAGAAACTCCGTGTGGTCCTGGCCATGGTCCATAGGACGAGCCGCCACTGATTTTGGCATAATGTCATGAACTAGAGAATAGCTTCGGTCTAAGTGTGATGGTGAACCAAGTAGACCGGGAAATGGACGAGTTAATTGGAATGCAGCCTCCCACTGATTCTAGTTGGTGGAAATTTTAGGGCTACAACACGAAACAAATCCGGGTTTCATACCATGGCTACAGGCGTCCCATCACGAGCGACATAAGCGTACACGGAGGGGTTGGTCTGAGAATGAGATGATGCCCCGCCCCTGCCCCCCCCCCCCCCCACACACACACTATGAGCTGATATTGTTTTGAAATTTCCATGCCACCGAGAGCATTTTCAGGGCAAACCTAAGCAAAAAACAGGGTACTTTGTTAACATTCTGCCCAAATCTGATCGTGCATGCCGACCTAATAAACTACCGTACGCTAGAGGTAAATCCTTTTTACAACGGCATATCGTTCAAAATAGCATATTCAATAGAATTTAAAACTGGGATGAAATCAAACTGTTGCCAAAACTCTCCATTTGGCAATCATATACCATTTTGACATCAACGTGTTATTGGGAGTGACATCAACGTGTTATTGGGAGTGACGCACGTTGTGGAAGGTGTCATTGTAGGGGGAGACCTTCTTGTAGTTTCTGAAGCATGAAATAAACAGATGGGTAAAACATATTGAACAAGTGAGCATTCTAATGAGTAAATCAGCATATTGTTCATTACATTGTTCAGTTACCCATTTTGTTATGTTCATCTGTCATCTGTTCGGTTCACGCGTCAGAAACTGCACGAGGTTTTCCCTTACAGTGACACCCTTCACCACTTGGGTTATTCTCAATAACATGTTGAAGTGTTCAATAATTAAAAGAAGTAACCGCTCTTTCCGTTCCTCCAACGTTTCGGCCTCATGGCCTTCATCAGGGTGAAAACACCTAATTATCTCATAATAAAATATTAATAGTCCTCTCACTAATCGACTATAGAGAAATAATAATAATGTGATAATTAAGATTTGTTTGGTATTGTGCTCATAAAATTTCCACCAACTAAAATCAATGAGAGGCTGCATTCCAGTTAATGATTGTTTCATTTCCTGGCCTACTATGTTTTAGCCTGACACTTAGATCTGGGGTGCTTGATATTATTGCCACCATCAGTGGCAGCTAGTCCTATGGGTCGGGTGGTCATGGGCACCGGACCACAGAGAGGCTTGGGGCTACATGGGTCACATTGTTCCACGTGGGTTTATGTTTGCTTATTGAGGTTTTAAAGACACTTTCAACACCCAGGGTCATATCGTGTCCAACAGTTTTTCGGGTGGAGAGTAACGGAGTATCCGGAGAGAATCACCGAGCAGCAGCCAACAACTGTCATCGTACATCTACCAACTTACTAACTCTGTACAAGCAAGCAAGTGCACGGTCGACGTGCAGTACGTCTTACCACCTAGGCAAATGAGACTAAACTTATGCCTTTCCAAAAACACAACGCAGTTATCGCTGGTAAGGATCAAACCATGTATCTTTGGATTTAATGTCCATTGCTCTAAATGCTGAGACATCGCGCTTCCTGGACCCAATTTCTCGAAATGAGCTTGTCCCAGGGATTCCAAATAAGCTACAACCAGGGGCCAATTGTGAGGTCATAACATTGTCGGTTAAATTGTATAACACTGTTGTTTTGAAAAAAATGATAACATTATCGAGTGATTTTTATAACACTGTCAGAAAGAAATTTTGAAAAAATTGTAACACCGGTTGGGTGTAACATTATCAGTTTTACAACTTAGTTTTATAACAGTATCGGTTATTTTAATATTATCAGTTGTTGTAACATCATCAGTCGAACCACGGCCGACGTGATCTAAGGATTTATTGTCACTTCCACTTCATCATGATGAGGTCACCTGGGCGTCTAAATATGAGCCGTAATGTGTAAATTACGAGCGATCAAATATTGCTGTCTATTGATAGATCAACACCTTACCCACTGGTGTAGTCATTACAGCCATTATTACCAGCCAGCGATATCCACCAAAAAACTGCCATTCAAAATTTATAATTTTTCTAATTTTTTCCCTAAAGATGTAGATTATGACCCTACTGGAACAAGCTCGGTGTGCTCGTCAACTAACTAATCAAAGCTGTGTTTTCAAGGTAAAAATGAAATTTGTTACCCATTCAAGAATGTCGTTTTCTATCGGCATTGGTAAAAGATTAACCCTTTACCTAACACGAAAAGCAGACGACACCTGCAAAAAGAATTCCTGAATAACTAAATATTTGTATTTTTTGTCTCAAAAACATAGCTTATGACCCCTCATTGGAACGAGCTCATCGAGCTCGTTCCAATGAGGGGTCATGAGCTATGTTTTTGAGACAAAAAAATAAAAAAAAAATAATGCAAATTGAATGGTGATTTTTGTAAATAGCGCTGGCCGGTTTTGGCCGTTACGTTGGGTAAAAGATTAAAGCTTTTCATATTATCATTTTATGATTTTTATCCAAGTTCTTTTTTATCTTTTCAGATTATATTCAAAATCATTTCAAACTACTGGTGATTGCTGGGGGAACTGCTGGATTTATTTTACTACTTGTTTTGAATGTAGCGCTATTCTGCATGTAAGTAAATCTTTTTTAAATCAGCTTTATCTGAACCCCCTTCTTTATGACACCCTAATAGCAATGTGCTTGAGAAGCTCGTTCCTGTAAATAGTCGGTAGGTAACTCTGGGGACAGATCTGTTTTCCAGTTCACTCAAACATATAAGAGGTGTTGTGTGAATCTAGTGTGTAACGCGAATGGCTACGCGAGGGAAGACGTTCTTACCAACCAACTTCCTCGACTTTGACCTTTTATCAAACTCGATAACAAGGGACGAGATACCTCAGTAGTTAGAACATTGACCATTAAACCAGAAGGTAGATAGTTCTATCCTGACCAATGGAAATTGCGTTGTGTCCTTGAGCAAGACACGTTATCCCGAATGGCCATATGGGGGCACGGTGACGCTGTGTATTAACCCTTTACCTAACACGAAAGGCAGACGACACTTGCAAAGAAACTTCTTGAATTGTCAATTCTTTCATTTTTTGCGTCAAACACATAGGTCATGATCCTATTGGCAATTTTTGGAAATAACGCTGGCCGGTTTTGGTCGCAACGTTGGGTAAAGGGTTAACTGGTAGTGTGCTAATTTTTTTTTCGGCATCAAAATTTGTTCACATATTTTTCGTCTCATTACAATTTGTGGGAGAGTGCTTAGAGGTACTTACCCACAAATTGTAACAAGGCATCTCCATACAGACTAAATAATTTCACTTCAAAGATGACAAGCAGCACATTCACTGAATATGAACCCGTCAAGTTGTCGTACCTGCACTTCAGACTAAAGCCCAAATATAGGCTTCCAGCACTCTACCAGTTAAAGCGTACTAAACGTCAATGGTGCACTTGCCTTTAAATGTGCTAACTCTTTTTGTGTGGAGTTAGTAAGTTGAAGAGTCTGACAACTACTCCCCGCTGATCGATGGTTTACTCTGGGTGCTTCGACTTTCTCCACGCGTACAACTACCCGCCATGATGTGACCCTGGTTTTGAAAGTGTAGTTAAACCCCAATACACAAACACACACGACAAAAGGGCGACACCTCTCACAAAACAAAAAAAAAAAATCGTCAATATTTTGCGAATATCGTGAACTTGTACCAAAGATGGGTGAATTATTACCCACTCTGAACCGCCCTAAATTTTATACCGCATCCAATGACACCAGTAACAGTTGTTAGCGATATCAAATTAGCCCCCCTCATTTTATCACCACCTCGCGAGACCATCTCTATTTGTTTAGTCCTTAAGCCAAAATACAGAATATCAAAATTTATTATTTTAATTATTATTTTTTTTTAAAAATATTTTAAAAAAGTCAACAAAACCATATCCCTTCTCCGTGTTAACCCTTTACTCAAACCGTCCGGCAGACGGCACTCATAAAAAATTCCTGGAATCATTTAATGAGTAAGCGTTTAAATTTATTCTCCAAAATATAGCTGATGACATCCAATTGGAACGGGCTAATGGAGCTCGTTCATTAAGGGATTATAAGTTATGTTTTGAGACAAAAATTAAAATATAATAAAATTTGAATGGCGATCGCTATGAATCGCGCCGGCCGTGTACGGCCGTTACTTTGAAAAAAGAGTTAATTGTCCATTATACTGTTTGTTCGACCCCTATCAGCTTTTCTCCGAGCTAAAAAATTATGCATTCCCATTTTAAAATACCCACGGGTCGCAATAGCCAGATAAAAATGGTTTCATGGAAATCTCTCGACACAATGCTAACTTTCGTAATTGTTACAATACCAGTACTTACAATTTATAGTTTTATCATATGCCTGCAGAAGCGGACTGGCCGGATTGTCCACCGGGAAAATTCCCTGCAATTATCTTTCTTTTTTTTTGTGTTTCAGATACATAATCACATTGTCAATAGTACAGCATATACATAAATATGTATATGTATATGTATAGTATAAAACATGAAAGCTTAGTTGATTATAATGTTTGCATATTCCCGGTTAACCCTTTCTTTACCCAACGTAACGGAAAAACTGGCCAGCGCTATTCTCAAAAATCGCCAATTAATTTTCATTACATTTTCATTTTTTGTCTCAAAAACATAGGTTATGACCACTCTTTGGAAGGAGCTCTTCGAGCTCGTTCCAATGAGGGTCATAACCTATGTTTTTGAGACAAAAATTGGAAAAAAATCGTTATTCAAAAATTTGGTTTGCAGTGTCGTCTGCTTTTCATGTTTGGAAAAGGATTAAAAGAAGCTACCGTGTGAGGATATGAATTCTACTGTGCTGCGAAGCGGGCTGCATATTTCCTTCGTTTGGTATTCGGTTAAGTTTGGTATTCGGTTAATTCCCTGCAATTATCATTCTCTATAATTTTACGATACAATAAGCTATAAAGATCGTACCACTTTTTTGAGCATTCCCTGTTTCTAAAACGCTATTGTTTTATCTTTTTAACCCTTTATCCAACGTAACGGCCACAACCGGCCAGCGCTATTCTCAAAAATCGCCAATTAATTTTCATTATTTTTTGTCTCAAAAACATAGGTTATGACCCCCTCATTGGAACGAGCTCGTCGACGAGCTCGTTCCAATGAGGGGGTCATAATCTATGTTTTTGAGACAAAAAATGAAAAAAAATGAGTTATTCAAGAATTTGTTTTGCAAGTGTCGTCTGCTTTTCATGTTAGGTAAAGGGTTAATACACGTGGCAACAAATCAATCAACGAATCCCATCAAATATACTGCCAATCAGACTCTTTCTCAGTTACAGTTGTAACGCCTTGTACGAACTTGTCACTACCGCCATTTAAACTGATAAATGCACTGCAACTGTGCCTCGTGGCATTCTCGCAGTTGAAAAAACCGTTTCGGGGTGTTATGTTTTGTATCCACTGCAGATGGTAGTCCAAATCCACAAATTCTATCGGCTGTTAAACTTCTCCATCTTTTGAGAGAGACGCGACACACCATAGAGCTGATTTAACTCATAAGAAGACAAACTTTGGTGGTACATTATCCCTCTATACTAATGTCGAAATATAAAAAATTCAGCCTGCATAATTATTTTTCCCATTATGCTACTAGGAATTTAACTATTTCAATCTTCGTCTAAAGAGCTCGTTCCTTCAGTTGTGTCGGAAGTATTGAATTAATTGCGGTCCTAGTTGCATTGTTGGAAATATCTGTTGCTTGAAATTTCACTATTTTGACATCAGTGTTAAGGGGGTTAATGTATCAGCAGAAAATGAAGCCAAGTTTCCCTTTTTAGTTTAATAACCGAAAGCAGCAGGAAGCTCTTTGAGCTGCCTTTTGTTTTCGTTTATTTGAAGTTACAAAAGGAAACGTGTCTCTTTTAAGGTAACCTAATTAGAAGCAGTTACTTCACAGATAATCCGTAATTAAGAATATCTATCAATATCACATCTACCAACACTAAGTATCCATTTTAGCTCATTGTTTACCCTTTATTGATCATTGTGACATATTTTGTGGTAAGGGGGGCATGTACGGGCGAGACGGGCTTCATCTTAGCAGGATGGGGACACAAGTGTTAGGTGAAAAAAGTTTACAGGTACCAGAGCCTTTTTATGGAGACGAGTGGGATGGGAGCCAAGATATAATAACAAGACTGGACACAGATATGGTAAACAAGAACGAGGGGGAGAGAACGAGATTATCTTGGGTACCGCCAGGAAACAATACAATCTATAGGGGGAAGTCAAGACATCCCAGTACACTGAAACTGGGGTACAGCAACATCCAGGGTCTCCACAGGAAAGTAAGCGAAATAGCTACACTGATTGAGGGAGAGGACTTTCATGTCATGGGCTTAATGGGAACGTAGTTGAGTCATGAGGAACGGGTTGACCAAGTAAGGGGTGCGTGTGGATAGATGTAGGACAAACTGAAGGTCAGAGGAAAAAGTGAAGGGGTAGGCATGTACATAAAAGAGGATTTAAAACCGTCGCTGATGACAGATCTAGCAGATGACAGCACCTCGGCTGAGGTTTCTAAAGAAATTGAATTGGAAATGGTTAATCTAAAAAAACCCAAAAATGTTGTCATTGGGATTGTGTATTGTGTGGTGGAGGGCAGCAAACCTGAGTGGTATGACTCATTATACTCAGCACTTTGGTTCAACATCACGGAATTAGAAAACAGTGGAAACGGTCTAGTTCTGACGGGACACTTTAATGGACACATAGGTGATAAGGAAGTAGGCATCCAGGGCGGGGATAAGGAAGTCAACAGGAATGAAAGGACGCTGTTGGACTCTTCACAACTGTGCTCGGTCTGACGATTATGAACAGGGGTGTGAGGTCGATTTATGGAGGGAGGTGATAGAAGTGGGAGTTGACGATGAAGGATAAGGGGAGTTGGGTAGTGACCACGACTGGATTACAGTTACGATCAGGGGCAAAATCCCAATAAGAAACACGGGAAGTTTCAAGGAGATTTGGGGACCCAGAATGTCGATGGCGGCTATCAGTTTTAGGGGGCAACGACGATTGTGATGTTGTCGAACACACTACTGTCTCCCAATAAAGCCATATAAAATGCTTTAGAAAAAGAAAAATAGTAGTAAAAATTGAAACCAAAGCTTGTGAATGTACACAAGGAGGCCAATGTCCAGGGAATGACAGATGCCATAGTTGTGATCCTAGTGGAGACAGCGAAGAAAAGTACAGGAAAGATTAGGGTGCCAACGCGGGAACTTTGGTTCAGAGTGAATGACGAACTGAAAAGGGTCATAAATGGCAGAAAAGGAGGGGGTGGGGTGGAAAGCAACAAGGCCATGGTAGCAAAAGAAAAACACAGGCACGAAATAAAGTAAATAAGATTAAAGACGATAATCGGAGAGTGTAAAACGCCAATCTTACTGGGACGAACGTGTTTTTGAAAATGGATGAATGTAGTCAACCGGGATAAAGTGCTTTGCCCAAACACACAACGCGGGTCGTCCCGGACGTGGATCGAACTCGGGACCTCTAACATAGAAGTCCAACAGTCTACCACTGAGCCACCGCGCTCCCGGCTGTCTGTTTACTTCCTGGCTTGGTTACGCGGCACCATTCTAACTAAGAATTACGCAAAGCTGGATGTAAGCGTCATTATCCATTTACTTAATATCTGCATGATTAAGCATAAAATTTCTATTCTGAGAATTTATTTTCTGCCATTGTGTTGGAACGTGTCCTCTGGTATTCTTGGAATGAATGATAGCGAGGGAATACGCTTTGCACATAAAACCATACGCAGTTATAAACCCACGAGTTTGAAAATATCATTCATTTAAATAAATATGTAACTTTTAATTGAACATTTAAAATTAAACAAGCACCGAACAAGCAAATCCCAGTTAATTATCTTTGGAGATTACCCACGTGTATTTGCAAATTAGACAATTGTTTTAACCGTTGCTTTTAGATTACGTGTGGTTGTAAACACAGAGTTATCCAATTATATACCGATATTACCATCCCTAGGCATTCTGTATTTTTAAGGATTTGGCGAGTGTGCAAAGGAAAACGAGAGAGCAGCGAAGATACAGACCAAGATAAGGTGAATATGATTCTAACAAGAAATAATTCAACATATTATTAGAGTACCTCAATACTTTTCCATATTGAAAGACAAATTATTTGGCCCTGTTGTTGATTCAGATAAATGAACTATGTTGTCTGCAAATAAAAGGTGATTAAGGGATTCGTTCCCGACGCATAGTGAGGCACATGGTTTCCAAATGCGTTACCAATATCGTCTGTAACAATTTTGAAGAGTGCGGGAAAAATTATACACCCCTGTCTTACACCAATAGGTTATTGTTTTCGCATCTGTGCACTATATGCGCTCAATTTTTACACAGAAACTAGAGTTATGATCCTCACAGAAACCAATATTTAATTTAATTTCTCAAACAAAATAAACCATTCGAACAAAACGCCTCCCGAAAGTGTATGAACACAGCAAAAAGTGCCTTTCCATCCTTCCAGTATTTGTTGATTATTGCTTTTATTTTATTCAACAGCTTCCCAATCGAATTACTCATGGCAATAGCTCTGTAATTGCATTGTTGTAACAACATTGTATATGTGTAAGTTTGTTAACTGTTTGTAAAAATTAGTCTGGATAGCCGATCATAAAGAAGGTCCAACAAAATTTGGTGACTGGCTCTTGTCAATGTTCTCGTCACTTTTATGGTGGAGTCCAGTAGATTGTTCTTAAATTCGTAAGCGTGGAAATACGGGTTTTTTCGTATCTTACGTGAAGTCCATTGTACAAAATATCTTTTTGACAAGTTCCCGGTCATACGTGCTACAGACGTTTCGTATTCTAAGGGAAGTGCAAGCTAGCAGTGTTCCGAAAAAAATATTTGACGGTAGGGAGGGGGAGGGGTCACACAAAAATACGATATATCCGTGAGGTACCTTCCAGACATTATAATATAGTCAACTACACTGCTTCCATTGTATTGGTTGCTAGTGAAATTGCCGATGAGATCATCGCCTACCCTACCATATAAAATCTGCAATGAAGTCGATTTATATAACTCA
Organism: Pictodentalium vernedei; assembly: GCA_031216915.1. NCBI lineage: Eukaryota > Metazoa > Mollusca > Scaphopoda > Dentaliida > Dentaliidae > Pictodentalium > Pictodentalium vernedei. The sequence continues at coordinate 294,257,696 of CM062289.1, forward strand.
ATTTGTTGCGTCCGAATGAATTAATTTATATCGCAATCAAGACTTGTACGCGGATGTGTGTGGTAAATTTTTATAATTATCTGGTAGCTAAATGTATTTATCGGAATCATCTGTAATATAATCTGTTTTTTTGCATTGAAATCACCACCCAAAATTACCATATCCTCTTAGCTGCAACCAGACAGTAATTTTTTATACCTGAAAACACCTAGTCTTTCTGGTCGTCGTTCAACCAGTATGTTGAATTTGCAGGTGGTATATATACAGAAACAAAAATATCTTTTGAACTGTTATTGAACATTTTACCCCTGAACTGAACTAATATGGCATTTATGGCAGTACTGAAGAACTTAGCTGATCATATTATGAAATTAATGGATGAAGTTGTTATCATGTGCTCGTCCAACAACAACATATCTCACTTGTATTGTGGCCTTTATCCATGAATTACTCTACAATTATTTCGGGGGGAGATTAGCTTTCTTTGGACCAAAAAGTGACTTTTGGGGAATCCAATACTTTTCTATGAAGATGATTTTCATTAATGTTGATGTATGACGTACATTTTCGATACGTGTGACAAAAAAAGATCAGATGTGGAGAAGATAGCTTCTTTGTCACTCTTCATGAAACTTCATAAGTGTGGAATGCGTGATGCACAACGTCCATGACTACTGTGCAGCATCATTATTACAAAGCTGAGCCATTCACACAAGGAGTAAATTGACACTCCACTGTCTCTAAAAAGTTGCAATAATGTTAAGTTAATTTGAATCACCCTTCCCCTCCCCCGCCTGCCCCCCCCCCCCCCCCCCCCCCCACACACACACACACGCTGTATTGATTTTTGAAAACTTTTTCACGAAATGCGGTAATGGGAAGTTTCTAAGTTTATATCCTCAAATGGTAGCGTGGAACTTGTTTGAAATTTTGACCTCTTTGTTTAACTTTACGTGGAATTGTCTACGTGTGTCTTTATATACGTATATCTGCTTGCACCTTTTGAAAACCAAAAAATACGATAACAACAGCGACATTCACAAAACAGAAGCCAAAAATCACGATTATAATTTTATTATTGTTAAATTTCTGTCTTATAAAAAGCTTATGGCCTTCAATGAAGGACCTAAAGCTATTATTTTTTTTTTGAGAAAATTAATTGAAAATTTGTAGTTGTTCAATAATTTTTGGCATTTGGCAACTACTATTCGTGTTAGGTAAAGGGTAAACCCTTTACCAGACTCACACGATATCAAACGATATCAAGATTTATTATTTTAAATACTATTTTTTTTTTTAAATTATTTTTTTTTTTTTTAACAAAACCATATCATGTGAACTCTCAATGGATGGAGCTCATCGCGCTAGTTCCAATAAAGGGGGGGGGGGGGGGGGGGGAGGGAGGGGGGAGGGGGGTCACATGATATGGTTTTGTTGATTTTTTTTGAAAAAATGATTTTTTTCTTCTGCGAAATGTGTAGATTAAACGGGCGGATGCGACCGATTCGTTAGTTGAAGGGTTAAGCACCGGATACTTAGTTAGTTTGGTTACCGGATGCCATTAACCAAGGTCAGTGCAACAATAAGGTCAACATGCAACTTGGATCCGTGTTGACGCTGTCAATACAGATCCAAGTTGCATTTTGACTTCATTGTTCAACTTGACAGTAATTTTACAGCTACAGCATCCAAACTGCAGAAGACCCAAATCTAATCTTGGCCACTTCAAAAATTGTGCAATAAACCGGCCTACATTAACTCTTGACGTATGAGTAAGCACCTCTACGGTAAGCACATGCACAAAGTTCTTCCTTCCAGCTGCTTGGTTGATCAACAACGATTTTACGAATTTATACAACACGTAATAGTGGTGTAGTATGCTAAAAAGAGGGATCTACAAGGTTTCAGACAAGCAAAATAACTTTTTGTATTGACATGGCCATAATAAATATGCCCTAGTTCAACCCTTAACCCTTTACCTAACATGAAAAGCAGACGACACTTGCCAAAACTATTCTTGAATAACTATATTTTTTCATTTTTTGTCTCAAAAACATAGGTTATGACCTCTCATTGAAACGAGCTCGTTTCAATGAGGGGTCATAACCTATGTTTTTTAGACGAAAAATGAAAAAAATAATAATTGTCGATTTTTGAGAATAACGCTGGCCGGTTTTGAACGTTACGTTGGGTAAAGGGTTAACCTAACACGGAGAAGCCACTTGTTGTTTTGAACAACTAATAACCTTTATTTTTTTACTCAGAAATATAACCGATGACCCCCTCATTGGAACTTGCAAAATATTGTTTCTGAATTGGTTTCTCACTTTACAAAACCGAATGTTGCAGTATTTAGGTAAATGTGATTATAAAAATAAAGATTGTCTAGTAAATACGACGATCCGAAATTCTCATTCAGGATCTACCTACGTACCTTTGTCCAAAATCCGGGAATGTTGGTCGTACCAGCCCACTGAACAGTAATGTCAAAATGCTACTTTTAAAAAATTGTCTCAATTCACACAAGCGCTTTAGAAAAAAAGTGTCACCAGATAGAACAATGAACTGACTCGACAGATATACTACTCAAAGTTTGCTAAGCACCACATATTTGACACATCATTGTGAAATTTTCTTGTGACAGATTTGCGATATTTTTGGTGGATATGATTGAGGAATGTATTCAGATGGTCCCCGGTGTTTACATTAGCTCTCTTGACAGGCAAACTTTTCGTGACAGTCATGGAAAGCATGTACCCCTTCATTTCCATGATGTTTTCGTGTACTGTGTACATGTACATGAGATGTGTAGGGTATTCAGTCTTCATTTCAACACAAACCCTTGTGATTTAATGATTGAATATGGCGAATGCAAATGTAAGAAGACATTTGTCTGAAGCAGAAATGTGGTGGGCTGTAAGGATGGGGAACAAGGGGCTACCCATCGTCAGGTTGGTGAAGCACTTGATGTGCACCATACGGTTATCACCAGAGCCTGGATTTCAGAAGTATGGCACACCAGTCAGACGACATGGTGGTGGCAGAGACAGGGCAACATCTGCAGCTGAAGACCGGTTTTGATAATTCAGGCCCGTAGGAACCGCTTTGACACAGCAACCCAGCTTCGCAGTGACCTTCAGAATGCATCCGGGGTAAATGTTTCGACGCAGACTATCCGGGCAAGGTTGCACGAAGGTGGTCTCCGATCGAGAAGACCATATATTCGCATTCAGCTGTCCCAGAACTACCACCAGGCACGATATGAATGGGCCATGGATCACGTTGGATGGACCAGAGAAGATTGGCGACCTGTCCTTTTTACAGATGAGTCAAGGTACTGCGCAGACAACACAGATATGCGTTCTAGGGTATGGAGAAGACCCGGAGAGCGATTCCATGCAGTTAACACTGCTGAGCTCGACCGCTATGGTGGAGGGTCAATAATGGTCTGTGGCGGCATCAGCTGGGATGGACGTACAGAGCGGTGTGTCCTTGGCCGTGGTACATTGAGAGCACAGCGGTATATTGATGAGATCCTGGATGCCCACGTCAGATTGTATGCAGGTGCAGTGGGTGATAAATTCATTCTGATGGACGATAATGCCCGTCCTCATGTTGCCCATGCTGTCCGGGAGTATCGAGAGAGGGAGGGGATTGAGCGTATGGACTGGTCAGCACGATCCCCTGACCTCCATCCAATCGAACATGTCTGGAATGAGTTGCAGCTTGCAACTTCAGTCCGTCCAGTCCAACCAAGAATTGTTCAGGAGCTTGGTGCCATGCTGGCCAAAGAATGGAACAACATCCCACAAAGGACCATCTGGAACCTGACTGGGAGCATGAGAAGGCGTTCTCCAGCTGTAATTTACAATAATGGGTCTCATACTTGATATTGAACCCATATCAGTTTTGGCAAATTTGAAAAATTTCCTCTTTTACCAATAATATCCATTTTCCATGGTTATCGTATTCAAAAGTTAAAAAATAATGTCAAACACAAACAAAATCTCAGTTTCTGTGCTTAAATCATTAAAGATATAATTAAATATAAAATATATATACTTTTCAGTTGTTCAGTTGTCAGGGAAATGAAATGCTATACAAAATTATTTGGCTCTTTACAGGATGGAAAGAAAAAGAATGGTGCCGGTAAAATGAAAAGTACTCTCAAGGAATTACGTAAGGTATGGAGGATCTTGGTACATTAGCAAATATACTAACCTCCTTAACCACTTCCAAACCGCATCACACACAGTTAAACTGTTCCACATCTCCCTTATAATCTAATTTAGTTTGCTCTGTTTGGAACAAGAGCCTGTACCTGATAGAGAATGAACTTGATAATAAGATCCAAATTTAGCGTGAATATTGAGTTTATCCCTTTACCTAACATGAAAAGCAGACGACACTTGCAAAAAAAAAAAAAAAAAAAATTCTTGAATAACTAATTTTTTTCATTTTTTTGTCTCCAAAACATAGGTTATGACCCCTCATTGGAACGAGCTCGACGAGCTCGTTCCAACGAGGGTCATAACCTATGTTTTTGAGACAAAAAATGAAAAAATAATGAAAATTAATTGGAGATTTTTTAGAATAGCGCTGGCCGGTTTTGGCCGTTACGTTGGGTAAAGGGTTAACCAATTACCCAACGTAACTGTCATATCCGATAAGCATTTTTCACAATAATCATTCAAAATTTATGTTTTCAATGTCTGCAACTTGACAAATAGGGGATCTGAGAGCGACATTCTGATTTTCTTATTATGTAGTCTATAAGACTGGTTACAGGATCTCGAGTCTATAAGGAGCTGATGCCCACCGTCTTGATTGTAAGCGTGGGGCGTGAGGACTCCGCAGTTCACGAAACAAATCCCTATCCTGTTCCAGTTGATAATGAAATGATTTCAAAAGGCAGAATATGACAATAACACGATTTTAGAGGACCGTACACTTTAATATCAGACAAAATCGTTGATAAGCAGTCATGCAGTCGCTGGTGTCTAACTGTAGTGGCTGTTGGTCTGCTCAGCCCAATAACCATTAACGACCCTCGTCATATTTTCATTGCAGAAAAAAGATGTTTTTTTACAATTACAATTCTAATCATTGATTAGCAGCCCAATAGCCATTAACGACCCTCAATGTACTTTCATTACAGAAAAACAGACGTTTTTTTACAATTCTCCAACAACCACTTTGGACAGGCCTTGCACATCGTAAAAACGTGGTGCGTAATGGTCTGAATCGACACACTTGCCTTCGACACCTCCTTCAGATTTTGAAATGTTTGAAAAATGAGTAACAAGAAGCCATATTCTATTCTCCTTCTTAACTCTAGGTAACAAATGACACTCTCATCGTTTACCATTTCTGTCATCTCAACACTGCAATATGCCTACACACGATGGTGTGAGAAGACAGTTTTGTATACTAACATGTCATACATTACACCCTAATTCGAAAATCAATCGGCCCATGTCTTTTTCACCTACTAAACCTGTATGCTAAAAATATACTTAAATAAAGTATGGCTACCGATGAGTAGACGACACTTACGTAATTCTCTTCGTGCTGTAGAACACATGAGGCCGACACCAATGAACACCATTGCCGTCTGTCTATTGACCATCGTTGTACCTGGCCCCAAGTTCATCCAAGGTTTTTCACTTCTTTCTCCATCGATCTTCTCCGTGTGATGATGTTAGGCCAGAAGATTTTAAGAATGTGTCAAAGACGTTTCGCCTCTTAACCCTTTTCCTAACGTAACGGCCAAAACCGGCCAGCGCTATTCTCAAAGATCGCCAATTGATTTTCATTATTTTTTTAATTTTTTGTCTCAAAAACATAGGTTATGACCCCTCGTTGGAACGAGCTCGTCGAGCTCGTTCCAACGAGGGGTCATAACCTATGTTTTTGAGACAAAAATTGAAAAAAAATAGTTATTCAAGAATTATTTTTGCAAGTGTCGTCTGTTTTTCAGGTTAGGTAAGGGGTTAAACATCTAGCTTATGGCTCATGGACTTTGCGACTTTCCACGATTCAGCGCCATCTAAAAGGAGTCCAGTGATGTTGCCCTTGAAGATACTGATATTGGATTTGGAAGTGAGCGTGTTTGATTTACAGATGTTGCGTAGGAATGTAAATGCAGCTCGTGCCATTGATATTCTATTTACTTCAGCTATCGAGTCTCTGTCAGTTGTGATCTTGCTACAAAGATAAAGAAACTCTTCTATTTCTTCTATTCTGGATTTGTTTATGGCAACTTCACTTTGTACTCGGGTGTTTATTCTCATGATCTGTGTCCTTTCAGCGTTTATGTTGAGCCGTATTCGTCTCCCATGGTTGGTCAGGTCATTTCTTTTGCGTTGAATGTTCCGGTGACGTTGTGCCAGTAATACGAGGTTTTCTAGTAACTCTCGGAATGTCCATGCGATCCCTTTGTTGGCTTTATTGGTTGTATGCTTCATCAGCCAGTCAAGAGAAAAAGAGAAGAGAAGAGGTGATAGGAAACATTTTTGTTTCACTCCAGTTTGTAGTGGAAAGCTGTCTGTCACTTTTATCCCATAGATAACTTTGACACTGAAGTCCAATTTCCAGAGTTTCCATGTCGGTGTTTGTGTTGCCTGTATTGTTGGATCATCTCGATTTAGTACTTTCTCAAAATGGTCTTTCCAGCAGGTTAGTTTTTCCTCATCGCTGCATGCTAACTTTTCTCGTCGATTTTGTACAGGCATATCTGTGTTCTTAAAACCGAGAGTCAGAGTTTTAGAGATTTTGTACAATGTTCCCATGTCCTTCTTGAATGCGGCATGTTCGGCTTCTGCTATTTTGTTCATGTATACTCTCTTGTCTTTCTTGGTGTTAGACGAGATGATTTAGCCTGAAGAAGTTTTCTTTTCATCTCTTTCCGTCTATTTATCTTTTCCCATGTGCCTGGTGATATCCATTCCTCTTTTTTTCTCCTCTTGGGCCCCAACACTTTTTGTCCAGCCTCAATCAATGTTTGGGTGTGGTGGTCTATGTCTTTCTCCTGTTGATTTTGAAGGACAGTGAATTTGTTTCTCAGCTCTATCTGGAATGCTTTTTTGATAGCTAGATCTTTAAGCTTATTTACATCAAGCAGTGGTGGCCTTTGCTCATTTTTCTTAGTTTTACAGAGCTTACGTTTCTATGTCGTTATTATGAGTGTATGATCACTGCCCACATCCACTCCTCACATAGCCCTAACATCTTGCATGCTACTTCTCCATCTTTTGTTAATGATTACATGGTCAAGTTGGTTGTGAGTTCGCCCATCTGCTGATGCTCATGATCATTTGTGGATATCTTTTATTGTGAAACATTGTTCCTTCTATCACCATGCCCTCCTATCACCTCTTCGCAGAAGATCCTTTCTCCATTGTTGTTTGCTGTCCCACAGCCATGTTTGCTCATTCTGGCCGCCTTTCCCTCAATGCAGGATCCCACTTTTGCGTTTAGTTCGCTCAGTATATGTAGAATATGTGTGTCTCCTCTACTAGTTCTTGGGGTTTATCATATCATCTTCTGTAGGGGCATATGTGGAGCTGAATCTAGATAATAATACCTTTTCGTTGACAGGCTTTCATCCCACAAGGGCTCCGTGTACCTCCTTATTGGTTATGGTGGCTACGGCTCTACTGTGTAGTCGTCATTTCTCCCGGAGTATATAATGTGATGTCCCGATGCAGGCTGACGAGCCCCACTTCCTGTCCATTGAGTTTCACGTAGCCTGAGAAGCTCCACTTGGTATCTCTCCATCTCTCTAGTTTGTTGGGCTATCTTTCCTGTTAGGTGGAGAGTCCTTACATTCCAGCAGCCCACTCTACGCAACAATTGTTTTGGCTTGAGGATATCCACTGACTGGGTGTCAGCGCCGGTTGGGTTTGGCTGCCATCCGTCATAAATCCTGCTTCGTTTCCCAATGAGCTTCCATCCTCTTGTCGGCATCTTTTTGTTTGGTGTTTGGTTTCCGTAGCGGTTATTTTTTTACTTGGTAGGGTTGCTGGCCGTGTGCACAACTCTCCACTTTTCGCATCTTGGACTTGGGACCAGACAATGGCGGAGTTGAGTAGACGACACAATATAACTAGTAAAATGGTAAATAGGATCGGCAATAAATTAATCACACCACCTTAAAGTTCCTTTAGATTAATCACATTTATCCGACGTAAAGGGAATATCGAGTCAACGCAATTCACAAATCGCCATTCAAATATTATGTGTTTTTTTCTGTTTGCCTCCAAAACATAGGTTATGATGCAGGTCTCAGCGAGGGGTCTTTGTTAGTTGTGTGCTAGAAGCACTTATAATGGCACTATTGAAAAGTACTGAAAGCCACTTTAAATCATATACACTAGCCTGTTGTTTTCTCGACAGCAGTAAAAGTGTTTATTTAAAATTCTTATATTACAATTTACTGGAGAGTGTCTGTTGGCGCTCTCCAATAAATTGTAATAAAACAATTATTTAAGAACAAAGACTTATCAAACCAATCTTCCCCTGATAGTAGCGTGGCTGCTTTGAAAAAATACTTAAGATACAAATCATCTTTGAAGAATAATTTGGCACTCAGCCAGTTAAGCTATGTGTTTGAGGCACACAATTGCAAATTTTAGTTATTCAATGAATTTTTATATTATGTCGATTCTGTTCGTGTTGGATACGGGAATAATTTAAATTAGTGGTTATCCTTGCCATAGATCCACAATAGACGAGCACATTTTCAAACGATAGTATTGTATTGGATGATACAATTTAGGGAGTCAGGGTTAAAAAGTTTAAGTCACAGATCAACTATCCGTACAATCATCATGAAACGATCCATTACCTTTACCTAAAACTAGTTTCCGATAAAACTGGTGACAAACATCATGCCAAAAAATGTTAGTTTTGTTTCTACCATAATCAATATGTCGATCATTTTCCCAGACTCGAGTTATTTTCCCTGATTATTTAAGTCACTTGATGTGGCTGGAAGGCTGATTTTGAATTTTTTTTAACCATTCAGAAATGAAATGCACAGAAATGGTATATCGTGTTCAGATGTACCGTAACTTAAAGGGGCTCGGAAGTGGCTTCATACTACATTCCATGCTGGGTGTCACAATGGTTATCATGTTAGCGCACATGAGCGACATGGTGTCACGCAATTACATGGTGTTAGTGCGCATGGGCTGTTTTTTTTTTGGGGGGGGGGGGGGGCATTTTGTTGGTTTCTATGGTTACGCATTGTGAGAAACATGTAGCACGATGGATATGGAGTGTGTTGCCCGGATGAATTCTGTTGAACGGATGTACTTTTGCTGGCTCAGAATCCTCCCGAATCCTCGTTTCTGTCTGCGCGGCTGTATTTATCTTTTTCAGACCATATTGTTCCGATTTAGAAAGCCTTTTAGCTATATTATGACTCCTGCTCAGCCTAATCCTCTTATCTCCCACTCATGGAACTATAGTAGTGGTGTTCGATTCTGTCGAAGTGTACCCTGTTACTAGGGAATTACTTTTGTTAGCACTTTTTTTCCTCTTCTGGTTATTTCTAACCATTTTCAGTCAAAATCTTTTCATGTCCTAAGGCTGGGTGTTCAATTTTCGATCTACCACCGACGGCCTCCATCCGCCATAACCAAAATGGACGATGGAACGCGTGTCATCGTAACAACACGATTCATATATGCGCACTAACACCATGTATCGTCGTGGTAATTACTTCACAACATGGTCGATCACTCTCGTAACACCAAGCATGTACCTCCAATGAAGGAAGATCGCAACATATATAATATATTTGTTACTGTCAGTGCACAGTTAAAACTAGAAGTCCTGTCATGAAATGCGCACAAATAGCACGTCGATCTGCGCATTTATCTACGCGTTATGCTCATAGTAAGGCTATCAAATTCTGTACATTTGGCCCGTGCACAAGCAATGTTTCAGCCAATGGACCTCCGGGTAACCCGGAGGTCCATTGGCAGAAACATTGCCTGTGTTTGCTATGGGTAACCAGGAGAACCTGTCGTGCTTTGGATGCCATTCGATATGGCAATTGCGCGCATTTCCAAGGCGTAATTAAGCCTAGATAAACGCACAGTTCGTGACAGGACTTCAAGTTTTAACTGTATGTCATGTCACTGTACTTGTAGAGAATAACAAAGAAGAAAGGATCTAAATACGAACTAGTGGCAAAAGATGACGACCACATCACAAAGCAAGAAAGTATAAAATCTCATCACTCAAGAAGTGCAAGTAGTACGTTATCGGGCAGGGTGAGTGTATTCATAGTGTCACATAATTGCTGGCAAAACCATTACCTGTTAATCTAAAACAAATTTAAGGTCAGTTCTTGATTTGAGGAATAACGAAGACTTTTGATTAAAAAACATAATTTATGGCATCTCGTTGGAACGAGTTCATTGAGTTAGCTTCAATAAGGGATCATAAGCCATGTTTTGGGGGCAAAAAATGCAAAAAATGAAAATGCTCAGTTACACCAGAAATTGTTGTGTAAGTCTCTATTTCTGTTCGTGTTAAGTAAAGCGTTAACCCTTTACCCAACGTAACGGTCAAAACCGGCCAGCGCTATTCTTAAAAATCGCCAATTAATTTTCATTATTTTTTTCATTTTTTGTATCAAAAACATAGGTTATGACCCCTCATTGGAACGAGCTCGTCGAGCTCGTTCCAATGAGGGGTCATAACCTATGTTTTTGAGACAAAAAATGAAAAAAATAGTTATTCAAGAATTTTTTTTGCAAGTGTCGTCTGCTTTTCATGTTAGGTAAAGGGTTAATAAGGATATAAGCTTTCTATAGATCGTAGCGTAATTACCTCAAACACGTTTTCACATTCATGACTGTTAAAGCACATATGTTGTTTTAATCCTTTATCTTATCAGACGCCGAAAACCGTAATGTGTTAAACTAGAAAAAATGAAACAAGAAAAAACAAAACAAAAAATAAACTTTTCAGATATCAAAGTTTGCTTCCACGTCACAGCTTCTGACCCACCATTGGTACAAACTCGATGAGTTCGTTCCAATCAGATTTCATAAGCTATGTGTTGGAAGTAAAAAATAAATTTCATTTTGTAATTTATTAAAAAATCTTAGATGTCATATTTGTGTGTGTCAGACAAAGTTGTATATGAGAGATTAGGAGTGTCGCTGCAATTCGTAGAACGGTTAGAACTAAGAGCAAGGCGACTGCCATTCAAATCATAACCTCGATGGTTCAGAGAATCTACGCATAATACAGACCACCGTTTATCATATTCTGTTGTCACTGCTTTTCACCCAGTCCCCTGACATATGCGAAGAATTCATCGGAAACAGCGTTTTTGTTTCATTTAGATCAGCTCTTAATTCTCGAAGTTGTAGCTTCATGCATCCTTCACCGCTGAAAGATGACTAAATATTACGGATGGTGTTGAATTCAAAGACTGTCAACAACAACTAGGCTCCATAACTGATTCTGAGATGCAGACATCGCTAATAACCTGTTATGTTCAGACTCTTTATCCCGTGTCTTGTCTATTGAGAATTTGAGATCGGTTATGCTTTTAATTAATAATGCCTTCATTAACCCCTTAAGCGTTGATACCTCTTATTTGGTTGCTTGTATTGTGTAACGAGTACCAAATAATTCCCCCAGTGATATACTACTGGTGCTACAATGTAGGCGAAATATGCACATATCTTTGTTTCTGATGTGTAAATGTGTTAACGCGGTCTTGACGGTATTAACCCCCTTCACCCAATATCATATGCAAATGCTATAATTGCTCTTCACGATTATTTTATACTTTATATCCGGTTGCTTTCTTGTATTGCCTTGATCTACCGAACTCTTTACTGAACCCTTGAACTTTGATTATGGCTAATGCAATAACTTTTCCAAGAGATACAGAATGCGATTAAGATTGATTTAGTAGCAAAAACCAATGACTCACTATTTGGTGATTGAAATGAAGACCCGATTCTCCCATTTAGTACTTATTACTCCCTGGGATAAATTTATTTATTTACTTATTGGTGTTTAAGGTCACATACTTATGCACAATGGCTAATCATGACCGTGGCAGTTTTACGGGTGGAGGAAATCGGAATACCCGGAGAGAACCACCGAGCAACGACGAGCAGCTGCAAGCTCCCCAACATCGTAACTCCGCCCTGCAGCACAGGCAGGGTTAGATTGGTTGAAGACATGCGCACCGTCACCGTGCAGAACGTCTTAGTACACGGCGCTATCATGCCTCCATGTGGCAAATCGGGGTTAAGTGCCTTGCCCAAGGACACAAGGCGGGATGGTGGTAATAAAGGAGTGTCAGTGCACATACTCTTTTAGTTTGTCAGAAGGGCTATTTATTAAAAAGTGCAGTAGAGAACATTCTCAACCTTTCTTTTCAAGGAAATATTAAATCTGGCAGACAGTGGTGCCGAACAGACAAAAGGCATCATCAGACAATGATTATCGTCTCGTTATTTGACTGAATTTTTGCAACGTAACAGCGCCCCTAATTAGACAATGTGGCCTGCAGAGAAATGGTCTGTGTTTTTTGGGCAATTGGTTGTTTTCAAACATTTTTGTTTAAATGTACTGATTGTGGAGTATCCCAGCCTTTCGGCCAGCTAATTTGCGGAAACATGTTCTATAGATGGCGATACAACCAGAACAAAAGGGACGTCTTAGTACACGGCGTCATCGTGGCCCCATGTGGACAATCGCGGTTAAGTGCCTTGTCCAAGGACACAACGCGGGAGTCTGAATCGATCGCTCAGACGGTCACCCATCCGAGGATAAACCGGGCTCGACGTTGCTTAACTTCGGTGATCTGACGAGAACCGGTTACCGCAACGCCACCGCCACCCTCCAGGATAAACTACACGACCTAACAGTATAGCTGAACTCCAGCCACACCAGTTTGGTTTTGGTGTGACTGGATTGACCGAATGTTTAAAACTAAACGTGAAATTCCCTATAAACTAGAAGACTATCGCCCACTGCCCTCCCGTACTGGACCTGAGAAAGGTGATGGTGGTAGTGGTGTTGGAGGGATGTGGAGTGGGGGGGGGGGGGGGGGGGGGTGATGTGTGTAAGATAACCTACCGTACAAAATACGTAATGACCTCTCAGTATTTATTACTCGTGTTTTTGAGTCGTTATTAAATGGATCGACTACAGATACTCAAAAAAATAAAAAAAAAAATAAATAAATAAATAACCAAAACATATACGAAAAAAATTAAAATCCCCGCTGTGCAGAACACATGGGCTTATAAAAAAATATTGCCAGGTATATAATCGACTGAAACGTAAATGTAAAGCAGATTAATACAATTTGAAAAAGGGAACAATATGAAGAAAACATGGATGCCTTGCCATAAATAAAACTAGCCAAACCAACCCTCTTCCGTCCTCTTGCACAGACGGCCAGACAGAACTAACAATCGCCGACACAACTGTGGAAAAATTCAACACTTCTTTGTAAATAATGGTAAAACATTATGCAATAACATTCCCGAAGTGAGCCATCACTTCTCCGATTACCTTACTGAACATAACCGTGAATCATTCTTCTTGGCCTCTACCAACATTAACCCTTTACCTAACATGAAAAGCAGACGACACTTGCAAAAAAAATTCTTGAATAACTAATTTTTTTCATTTTTTGTCTCAAAAACATAGGTTATGACCCCTCGTTGGAACGAGTTCGACGAGCTCGTTCCAACGAGGGGTCATAACCTATGTTTTTGAGACAAAAAATGAAAATATTTTGAAAATTAATTGGCGATATTTGGGAATAGCGCTGCCCGGTTTTGGCCGTTACGTTGGGTAAAGGGTTAAAGAAGTAATCCTCTGCGTCAATAGTTTTCTCGTGCAATACAGTAGAGATTCAAATAATATATCTACTAAGGTTCTCAAGGAATTGATCACCAAAATAGCTAACTTTATGCCATGCATACACAGAACGACACGCGTTAATCGATATGGCACGTGTGCCAGCGCGGAAGGATAGAACGAGGGGCCGCAGGCCTCGAGTGTGTCGTTCTGTGTTTATTACATGCCTTCACGCCTATAAAAAAAAACATTATTAGGACGCTCGGCAATTCATTTGACAACTATCAAAAAAGAACACATTTTATCGCCAACCAATCTACGAGCGGAACCCGTGCTACCCGTGTTACTATTTCGCCCCCCCCCCCCCCACCTGAGTTTCAACGTGCCTACTGACGCATAGAACACATTGGAACTCAGTGGATGATTTTTAGCTGTCGCCAGCGATTCAAATTGTAATTACGGTGCACGATTTGTCGAAAATTCCAGTGAAATTTGGCTTCTTTATAAACATAGTCCGTCAACGATTTCTGTTCCGCACATATGTGCAGAACGGATTTTCATTTTCCACATGGTTTAGTGTTGGTGTATATGGGGATTTAATAGAACAGGTGTGTAATAAAATCAACTTATCGTTTTCGAGCGGACCTGTGCCCGGAAAAAATGCGAAAGTCATTTAAGTTTTTAAATGAAGCGCTATAAACAAATGTTCAATAATTATCGCATGATTGGCCTTCTCCCCGTGTTTTCAAAAAGTACTTGAAAAAATAATGCACACTAGGTTGGTTAGATTCCTCGACGGCCAGAACACCATCTACATATAACAATTTGGCTTTAATAAGCAGCACTCAACTATTCATTCATTCTGAATCTGTTAAACAATGTTGCAGAAATGAATGATCAACCAACTAAAGATTGTACTATTTCAATGTTCATTGATTTTTCCCAGGCTATTGATATATTGATCCTCACAAAGTTGTTGCAGAAACTAGACTATTATGGCATACGAGGGCTAGCTAATTCGTGGTTCCAAAGCTATCTTTCCGGGAGACGTCACGGGAGACGTCACTTTGTCACTTATCACCACACAGACTCACCGCTTGTAGATATTACAACCGGTGTTCAACAGGGTTCTATTCTCGGTCCCATAATATTTCCCCTGTGGATGGTAATAATGAATCAACACAACTAAGATACTCCCTCTGATACGGCAGCATATGCTTGGGGCAATAACTTGGAAAAATTTTCTGGTGAAACTAACATGGAACTTGCTAAAATTAACGAGTGGTGTAACGCAAACAGACTTGCCGTCAGTGTTTCTAAAACAAAGTATATAATACTGCAACCCCCCCCCCCCCCTCCCTCTCCCCCCACGCACACCCAACGATTCGTACAACTCTGCCAACATAAACCTATCGTTGAATAATAAAAATATCTCAGTAATTAGCTTGTGTTCGGATGAACAAACACTTACATTTTAGGCGATACGATGTGCGGGGACTTAACGTTCAATCAACCTGTTTCAGTTCTTTGTCCAAAAATAGGCCGAGTCATTTATGTAATCAGTACATCACAAAAAGTACTTCCACTGAAAACGTTGTACTTTTTCCTTATACAGAGCCATCTTGTTTATTGCATCCATATTTCATATCTAAAGCCACGTGCCACCCACTAACAGAATTTCCATATTGCACACAAAAATGCATTACGTACCATAAACAAAAGACAGTACAATTCACACACAGATATCCCGTTTCGATCTTTTGGTATTCTCAAGTTTAACCCTTTACCTAACCTAAAAAGCAGAAGACACTTGCAAAAATAATTCTTGAATAACTAAATTTTTTCATTTTTTGTCTCAAAAACGTAGGTTATGACCCCTCGTTGGAACGAGCTCGACGAGCTCGTTCCAACGAGGGGTCATAACCTATGTTTTTGAGACAAAAAATGAAAAAAATAATGAAAATTAATTGGTGATTTTTGAGAATAGCGCTGGCCGGTTTTGGCCGTTACGTTAGGTAAAGGGTTAAAGACCTCTATAACATCAATGTTCTTTTGTTTATGCACAACTGGTTTAATATGAAACTTTTCAAAACTTTTGATACTTTCGAAATTTACACGAAACCGTCTGGCATGAACACAACGCAAAGTGGGCAACCGCCACTTCAATGATTTCCCAAAATCTGGAACTCGATCGACACAGCTCTGCAAATTTATCCCCGATCTCACTTCAAGAAGGCTATAACCGCGCGACACCTAAATACCCACTTGCACTATGCCTCCTGCAGTAACACAATGTGCACGGATTGTTGTCATTAAATTCTTTCTGGTACCTCACTACTTCATGTTAGATATCACGGATTAGTAAACATTTTTCATACCCGAAAGCAAGATCTTCAGACAGAAACATTGTGTTCAAAAGCAGCACATAAAGAATCAATGTAGCTTGCTTCAACGCGAGGGATGAATACAAGGCGTCTGCCTCTGGTTTGGCGTCTCGTACAGAGCTATAGTGCAATGTCTGAAGCGACAAATAGTCCTTCTTTCTACACTGTTTTTTTTTTTGTCATCTTGTGCACGTGGCTAGGGCTTTCCTATCGAAAGGGACACAACGCTTTCTGGACTTGATGCGGTATACACAAATAAGCAAATAGTTGTGGACACAGACCTCTGTCGTTTTCTGAGATCTGTGTTTGCCTCGAGTCGCGTCCCGGGGCGGGGTTTCTACGTTCAAATAAAACCAGAGTCAAGGAGATGTTTATGCATATAACCGTATTACCAGGTAACTCTGCCGTCAAGATTTCTATACCCGTTATTTACATGAGAATGACAGGAAGACAGCCAGCCTGACTATCTTATTCCCATCCAGTATATAGTTTTGTATATCTCCAGTTACTATATCTGTCATTAATAGTATTGTTTGTTATTTACATATTGCAAATAAAAGTTTTATTTCATTTCATGATTATGTGGTGGTAACAACTAATCGCAAGTCGTCCCTTGAGTGCATCAGTGTGCCATCTATAATGATTCAGCACCGTAGACACACTCTCAAGTCATCAGTCTAATTCTATAAGGAATTCGACGTTGTTATGGCCTGGAACCAGTCAGCCTGTAAATAACCCACCGCCTTTGTCTAGATTCACTAGTCCGGAAAATTTTTAGTTGGTCGAAAAATCGAACCTATGGTTCGTTTTTCCTATCAACTTATATATTCCAGACGATTAAATCTAAAAATACCACAGACATTCATTTTGTTTGTCAACGCTAGAAATGTTGCTCAATTGAGACTTGATTTCACCGAATATTTAATAACATTACCCAACGTAACAGCCAAAACCGGCCAGCGCTATTCTCAAAAATCGCCAATTAATTTTCATTATTTTTTCATTTTTTGTCTCAAAAGCATAGACTATGACCCTTCGTTGGAACGAACACGTCGGGCTCGTTCCAACGATGGGTCATAACCTATGTTTTTGAGACAAAAAAAAAAAAAAATGAAAAAAGTTAGTTATTCAAGAATTTTTTTTTGCAAGTGTCGTCTGATTTTCATGTTAGGTAAAGGGCTACTGACATTACCATTAGAAATGAAGTCTTACCTCAGCATTTATTTATGATTGTGCCGCGTACTTCCACTAATTGTGTTAATATCTGGTGGCCTGAGAGCTTGCATCACAGATTGCGAGTTAGTGCAGCCAAAGGACGAAGTATTCTTACCAAATTTGGCCTTCACCACAAATAGCTACGTCGTCAGCTGACGCTTGATTTTATTACTAGACGGGTGTTTCAACAGACCTTCAAAGCTGAAAAAACGTTCATGCTCGGTAAACTTCATCGCTAAAATAAATTTCAGATGCGCGATTATTATCAAAGGCGCTATTTTCAGTTGAACTATAAAGCAGTTTAGAAATGTAAAAAAGAAGTAAAAAACCTGTGTTTTGTTCCAGATGAATTAAATATTACTCCGCTGTGATCATAAAACGGAGAGAAGTTTCAATCGGATCGCGATTGCGACGCTGTTGAAATTTACTGTTTGATTTGTTATCCCAGCACTGTAATTATAATTTGTGTAGCCAAGAAAGCCATTCGTCACTTTGTTGTTGTTGCAGTTGAGTTTAAATATTGGACACGCTCCGGAAATCGAACGATTACAATCGCACTTTCACTTAGCGTACTGTGTCATCAGAATATGCGCACCTCATATCCGTAAACGATAGATTCTTACTGCCAATATGGGTAGTATTACGGTAAACCAGATGAGTTAAATGTTTAAGCTGAAAGGGCTTAGGTTGAAAACACACCGAACGCAAGCGGCCGATTTTCTTAATGTCGTTGCACACTGGATCGACGCGAGCGTTTGGGATGGATGCGCCAAATATAAAATCAGCGCTGACCACACCACCCATATTGGAACGGGATACTAACAGTTCGAAAACTCCTATTCGTCGTTCGTTTTTATTTGCGAATTAAATATTTATTGAATGGAATATCTACAAGTGGGTACGAAAAATGTCTGTATATCTTTGTGAGTAAAAGGACATCACATTACATCAACGGTCATCTGTGCAAATTTCTACGGAAAGTGGATAAACAATCAGCCGATAACATCGTCGAATTCCAGACAGAATTAGACTGGTGGCCTGAGAGCTTGCATCACCGATTGCGAGTTAGTGCAGCCAAAGGACGAAGTATTCTTACCAAATTTGGCCTTCACCACAAATAGCTACGTCGTCAGCTGACACTTGATTTTATTACTAGACGGGTGTTTCAACAGACCTTCAAAGCTGAAAAAACGTTCATGCTCGGTAAACTTCATCGCTAAAATAAATTTCAGATGCGCGATTATTATCAAAGGCGCTATTTTCAGTTGAACTATAAAGCAGTTTAGAAATGTAAAAAAGAAGTAAAAAACCTGTGTTTTGTTCCAGATGAATTAAATATTACTCCGCTGTGATCATAAAACGGAGAGAAGTTTCAATCGGATCGCGATTGCGACGCTGTTGAAATTTACTGTTTGATTTGTTATCCCAGCACTGTAATTATAATTTGTGTAGCCAAGAAAGCCATTCGTCACTTTGTTGTTGTTGCAGTTGAGTTTAAATATTGGACACGCTCCGGAAATCGAACGATTACAATCGCACTTTCACTTAGCGTACTGTGTCATCAGAATATGCGCACCTCATATCCGTAAACGATAGATTCTTACTGCCAATATGGGTAGTATTACGGTAAACCAGATGAGTTAAATGTTTAAGCTGAAAGGGCTTAGGTTGAAATCACACCGAACGCAAGCGGCCGATTTTCTTAATGTCGTTGCACACTGGATCGACGCGAGCGTTTGGGATGGATGCGCCAAATATAAAATCAGCGCTGACCACACCACCCATATTGGAACGGGATACTAACAGTTCGAAAACTCCTATTCGTCGTTCGTTTTTATTTGCGAATGGAGTCCCGTGCCTCGAGAGGATACGACAACGACAATAATATTAGCTAACTATTGTCGTTAACGTAACTGTTAGCCTTTGAGAAAGGTGTCTTTTATGTGCAGCGTATTATTATCGACGAAGACGTGTAAAGATATTGTTTTTCTTAAAGTCCTCTCAATTCATACATTTATTTCGTGTTCTGTATTTCAAGTAGTTATTCCAAAACCCAGACCCATTGCCCGAGACACCATGCGCTTTTGTGTTTCATACGATGGATTTTCGAACCGTGGGATTAACCAATCATCAAACCAAATACGTTAGAGGCGTGATAATACGCAAACACAGCCACGCGCCTCGAATTTGAAGGCCTCATTGGCAGTTAATTCGTTCATGAAAGTGATATTTTTCGTAACACAAGTGATGTATGTTGCTTGCATCACTCTTTGTTTTTGATTCTCACTCGAGGCAGCTTTATTTTTTTAAATAGTAACGACACAGACCCGCCCTCTCCTTTTTCCTAAATAGGATTTTGACAAATTCATCACTTTAGGTCTGGCTTTAACCATAGTTTCAAACTTACCTTGACTGTCACCCAGGCCTGAAAATAAGCAGTCTGACACTTGCAGAATGAGGTGCCCAGAGGGTGAATTTGATGATGCTATCTCATACAGTGGGCCAATTTATCCTCTGGGTACCTCTTTCTATTTATTCTTGAGACTCTGATTCAGATTGAGGTTCATCGAGGGTGAATTTAGTGATGCTACCCTGCTATAGCAGGGTAGCATCACTAAATTCACCCTCTGGGGACCTCATTTTGCAGATGTCAGTCTGCTTATATTCTGGCTTGCTGTCACCTTGTATTTCTTGCCGTGATGCTACTATTCAAAACAATGATATTGTTACCTTTCTGATCCATAAACCTAAAATAAATACCGCCATGCTTCATTTAATACCGCCATACGAAACATATTATTATAGATATCTCATTCAGTCTTGATATAAATATCAGCAGGCTTACTCTAACTCCATAATCTGAAAATAATCAGCCCATGCATCGACATTTCAAGGTACACGTGATAGACAAAGTCACATTAACAACAAATAATTAATCTCGAGAGCAGCTGATGGCAGACTAAATTGTTTGTTCTCACTGAATCATACCATTATGACAGAACACTAGCTTGTTCTCTTCCTGAGTAAGAATACAATTCCTTGCCGCATCCTATCCACATTTCTCTAATCTGTTCACTATTCTTTATAACAACTGGTTCAGTCTGCTTGTTACGAAAATGACATTATTATAGTTTAAGCAAATCTTGGACCTGGCAATCTGGATCGCAATGTCAGCCATTCTTGTGGATAATCGGGCACTAACAACCACGATAGAAAATTATATACATAGACAGAACCGCACAAGCGTTTGAATGGGTTAATGTTTATCGCACGAGTTTGGTTGGGCGCAATAATACCACGAGAGGCGAAGACTCGAGTGGTATTCTGCGCCAAACCAAACGAGTGCGATAAACATTAACCCATTCAAACGCTTGTGCAGTTCTGTATTTATTACACACCTTCGCAAATTTCTAAAACAGGCCTTTTACAGTAATACTAGGTGAGAATTAACCTATCCTTCTGAGAAGTAAAGGAAATAAAATAAGACAAAAATCCAAATTATTCTTCACAAGCAGGAGACCAGTCTTATTGTTATTTCGTACGCTAATTGCACTTTCATTCATAGTTTCAACTTGCAAATTGTAATGCGTCAGTCACCACTTCGATCGATGAAACACTGTTCATCTGAAATACAGTTCACCGTCTTTTTGTGCTCAATTTTACAGCGCGAATTCTGAACGGTTGATGTGATCCCCACCAAAAAAGTTACCACACATTCACAAAAAAACAATAGGTGTAAATTCGGAAAATCCATCAATGAGAAATTATAAAAAAAACTCACATGTTCATCTGACTTCCAAATTCCCTGCGACTGTTGTTACTCGACTGGTTGACAATGACAGACCGGTAAAGATTTTTAGTCAAGATTACAGTAGCCATTGTCAATTCATCCCACGTAAATTAAATTTATATCCTTTTTGTCCAAGAGAAATTATCGTATTGTTCACCATTCCTGCTCAAAATGTATTAAAGTTCGTGTTATAGCCTTTAACAGGGGTACGGAATCCATACGAATTCAAGTGAATATCGACAGGCAATTTGTTTTGGATTTCGATTTGGTGACCTAGAAACTTGCTCGCGCAACGTCATTCATTTGAAATGACGTCACTCATAGACGCTTTCATATTCTGTTTACATTGTTCTTTAGTTTGAACTGCATGTCAGTCATTTCCATGTCATACTTTAACCCATCGGGTTATTTAATCAATAGTCAGTCAGTATTGTTCACGCTAAGAAAATAAATTTCTTTTGACAGTCATTACTACATGAGTTTCTTCAGAAACAAACGCAGATACTATAGACTGCGAACATCCACTTTACAACATCAAAATAAATGACCCATCGCATCGAAACGGGCCCATGTACTGTATCCCCAGAAATATGACTGGTTCCATTCTTACATTAAAAAAGTGCCAAAATCTGTATCCCACACGTGTGCAATAAAAGTTTATTTTTATCACACATCCTAGAATGCCGTGAGCAATCCTTAATTTTAAATGGGTGTGTAATAAATATATTATTAACCCTTTGCGGCTTTATCGGTCATGGGAGACAAATAAGGCAAGCGCTTTCCACTAATCCGCTATTTAAATTTTAGTATTTTCAATATGTTTGCTTCAAAACATAACACTTAATTGACTTGAGCTCGTCGAACAGTTTTCCAATGGGGGGAAGGGAAGGTTATGTTTTTAGGCAGACAAACAAGTTTTTTTTAGTTCTTTCGCTATATATTTGGCAAGTGTCGTCCTGTTTTCCTGTTAGATAAAGAGGTAGTTACGTTGCGACTTTAGTGTTTAGTTTTGTCCTTTCACATTTTGTGTGTTGTTTTATATGTGAGATCCGGTAAGAAATGAAGGTTAATTAAATGTTTGAGGAGCTGAGCATTGTAACATTGATATACGGTAAATATATATTTATTTTGATTGAATGAGCGTTCGACTTTATCTTAAGTTTTTTTATGAAAAGAACAACATGTTAATACATACTCAGTGTTCCGACACGACATCACGACCCTGGCTGTTAAAATTGTCGCTAAATAAATAAATAAATAAATAAATAAATAAATAAATAAATAAATAAATAAATAAATAAATAGAACTGTTTAACGTAACTGCCAAGTCCGACCAGTGCTGCTCTCAAAAATCGGTTATTCGTCATAAAGATGAAATCGTCCTCGCCGAGAAAATATATGGAAGGTATCAAGATTAGAAATAAAAATATGTACAGTCAGTCCGGTATGAGAAAGATCCAAGACATTGGGCTCCTTTACAGGAGTAAAGTAAAACTAAACTCTTTGTCACTGAAAGGGATCAGTAGTTTACTATATGAATTATTCAAGCTATTTCTATCCATAGCATTTTAATGAAGGACAGACACATCAGACGATCAATTGGATAATATTCATTACGAAAATAAAAAACAAAATTATCTGGTAACACAATGTTTTATGTCAATTTGATTGTAGAAAAAGACATCTCACACTAAAAGAGAATTATCCGAATCCAGTGACGAAGATCGAAGCGTGGAAAAACACCAAAGAAGATCATCCAAACATTACAGTAAGCTGAAAGTTCATTTTGAAACCAAAAGTGCGAAGCAAAACAAGTCATTGTCCCACCTATTCTACAGTTTCGTTAGATCCTGCAATAAATACTCCTTGTCACGTTAATTATTTACCCCAAAGAGACAACATTTTGTGTAAATTTAGGTAAACAAAAGTGAAAGGCAGTATTCATCTGCTCTAGTTGTTAGGCGTACTGTCCAGTTGTTTGGCGTACCGTCCAAGGAAGGAGTATAAGCAATGGAAAAAAAGAAGCAAAATGTAAATAGTGTTTTTCTTGCATATCCACGAGCGAATCCACTTTGGGATTAGAAGATTGGAACCCTCATTTTGCTAGGGATAACAAAACTATGTGGAGTTTTTGTGATGAAGGGAGCAGAAATGATCACATAACTACGGTGTAATAAATTATTTAAAACCCTTTACCCAACGAATCGCCCGCATCCGCCCGCGTAATATGCAAATTCGGCAGCTGAAAAAATATTATTTTTCGAAAAATTTTAACAAAACCATATCATGTGACCCCTCTTTGGAACGAGCTCGTCGAGCTCGTTCCAAAGAGGGGTCACATGATATGGTTTTGTTGAAATTTTTGGAAAAAATTAAAAAAATTATATTTAAAATAATAAATTTTGAAATCGTCTGCGTTGGGCAAAGGGTTAAAATATTCAATGTAAACCTAAATATACTTTCAATTATTGGATTTTCATGGGTGACAATCGGATGATGTGACGTGACGTTCTGGCGTTAACCCTTTACCTAACATGAAAAGCAGACGACACTTGCAAACAAAATTCTTGAATAACCAATTTTTTTTCATTTTTTTTTTGTCTCAAAAACATAGGTTGTGACCCCTCATTGGAACGAGCTCGACGAGCTCGTTCCAAAGAGGGGTCATAACATATGTTTTTGAGACAAAAAAATGAAAAAATAATGAAAATTAATTGGCGATTTTTGTGAATAGCGCTGGTCGGTTTTGGCCGTTATGTTGGGTAAAGTGTTAAGTATTGCGCTATCGTGAAACAGATTCCAAGGAACGGTCATTAGCTATCTTTGGGAGCAAGAATTGAAAAGTAATAATGATGGCAGTTACGTTGGGTAAAAGGTTAATCGTCTCTCTTTCTTTTTTCCAGTAATGAAGGAGTACGATCGGAGGAGTTCAATTCATCCACACTCAAACAAAGATGTTAAGGATACACAAGAGACTGTTCTTCAAGACATACCAGTGCCAGTTCTTTCGGATTCAACACCCAGAATGGACAGAATGGTGAGGGATATGAAGACGTCTGTCTCACAGCCGTCTAGAGAAACTGAGGAAAAATTCCGAGTGGATCGATATGTTCAATCTTTGCCAAATTTTAGTCGTAGAAGCGACGAGGTCGAACACCAGTCTCTCCGAAATACAAAAGATGTCTATAGGGAAAGACAGTCGTTAACATCAGGTGCCGATAAAATAATACAGGAACCAGATGACTTTATGAGACAACGTGATTCAAACGACCCTCATCTATCAGTGCCTGGCTCGTGTACTGATCACTCAAGCAGACAAACTATAAGTCAGGCTTCCGTGTCTCGACATTGTAAAACTTGTCAGGAGAAAATATCCTCACTTGATAGATGCTTATATTGTGAACAATCACATGACAAAATGAACTCTGAAAACAGGTTTTTCATTCAAGCAAGCGGAGAGCATATTCATGAATTAGAACCGCTAGATAACGAAAGACTAAAGCACTCTCACGTTGTCGATTCAGATCCACGATCTATCGAAAACATGGAGACACTTCAGTCTTCAAAGCATGGAAGTACAAAAACTGTTGATGGACAATCACTTACGCGTGATTCCTCCATGATGCGACATCCAGTGGGTAGTCAGCTCAGTCGAACAGCAACTCATATGTCTTCTGACACAAATAAGGTCAATTCGTCAACTCCGTCGATAACCAAATGCCCTGATGAGGTGCGTCAAGAAGCACTCAGCAGTATGATAAAATATAGTGAACATGACGCTTCTCAAATACAGAGCACATTGAAAACAGAAATGTCTGAGTCGACACATCATTCTCAAACAGGAAATCAAGTAACATTAACTTTGCCTTTGGAGAAAAATTCCGTACCACTAACACTAATCCTGGGACAACCAGCAGCCTCGACAGATGCTATCCACACGAAAACTGTTGAAAATGAACAAACACAATCTCAGAAGCACCGAGAACAACAGTCGCAGTCGGAACTTTCTACGAGTAATAACAAAGCCTCAAATTCTAAGTATCAAACAGAAGCTTATCAGCATGACATGCCATCATCAATGCATACCATGTCAGCAACTGGTGTTCCGTTATCACAAACACAGTTATCAGCTGAACAGGTAATGCTCTCTGAAATTATCGCTGCAGAATCACACCGTCACATTTCTGCATTGAATGATGCTAATACGAATGGCAATGTTAGTCTGAAATACGATGAGCAACCGTCACCACTTCAACATGAGCGAAGGTATTCCTCGGCCAGAGAAAGGGAGATAAATCCAAGTCAGCCAAAAGATTTTACTTCCAGCACAACGAACACCTCAGCACCGCACCACCCTTCATCACGCGAACAAGTTTACAGAGACGTACCGTTGGGAAGTAATGAATATTCCTATGCAAGCACTGCACCAAACTCGTCAGTGACTGGTGAGTTTATTACCTGACAGAGTGCTAAATTATTTTTGGTCGAAAATTTTTTTCTGCATGCTTTGCTTGATAAAATGTATGGAGAGTGCCTTTAGGCACTCTTCCATAAATTGTAGCAAGACAAAACCATACAGAAAAAATATTTTCCCTTCGGAGATTTTGTGAAGCATATCCACAAAATATGAAGTCTTAAGTTATGGTACCAGTATCGCTGTATACAGCACAAATGTGGGCTTCAAGGACTCAACCTCCCCGTATCCAGTTATCCCTTTACATAGCGTAAAGACCATAACCAACAGGCGCTATTCACAAAAATCGCCTTTCACATTTTAGTTTATTCTTTGCTTCGAAATGCAGCATATCACCCCTTATTTGAACGAGCTCGTTGAGTTCGTTGTAATTAGAGATCATAAATTATGTTTTCTGAGGCCAGAAAATTACTTTTTTGTAGTCAATGAATCCTATTCTTATTGGATAAAGGATTAACCATTTCGAAACTGTACATTCTTAAGGCCTTGGCAAAGATAAACCTTGAGGTACCTGCTGTGTGCGTTCTAGAGAGGTTAACTAGTCTCTGTGGAGCTCGTTCCTATGCCCTTAACTAAGGTGTAGTCTAAAGACATCCATCGGCAAAAACATTTGGACAGCTTCAAATAAACATATATGTTCTGCATTCTAAAGAAAAAAATTAACCCTTTACACAACGTAAGCGGTATCAAAATTTATTACTATAAATATTATTTTTCAGTTTTTTTTAACCCTTTACACAACGTAACGGCCAAAACCGGCCAGCGCTATTCACAAAAATCGCCTATTAATATTCATTATTTTTTTCCTTTTTTGGCCTCAAAAACATAGGTTATGACCCATCTCTGAGGGGTCATAACCTATGTTTTTGAGACAAACAAATTTAAAAAATTAGTTATTCAAGAATTTTGTTTGTAAGTGTCGTCTGCTTTTCATGTTAGGTAAAGGTTTAAAAGATTGCAACAAAACCATATCATGTGACCTCTCATGGAAACGTGCTCGATGAGTTCGGGTCAATCAGGGCTCATGTGATGTGGTTGTGTTGAAATGTTTTTAAATTTTTTTTCAACTGCTGAAGTTACATATTAGGCAGGCGGATGCATCCGATTCGTTAGTAAATGATTAAATACGTGACTCAACTGACACGTTATCTAATGTCCGAAATACGGACTACAATAGGTTTGTCAGCTAGACTCTCGGGCATTCAGCTCTGGATGAAAATAGTAGTTGAAATTGTAATCTATGCATGAACACAGTTTGCAAGTTATACTTGTATCAAGTTTCGCAATCGAAATTTAACCCCACCCACCACCTCCGTACCAGTACCCTTGAGTTTCAGGCCCGGACCAAATGGCTGTTCTGGTCCACCTACGTAGAGGACATGCCTATACGACACTGTTCATGTCAAATATTTGGGGCCAGGTTACACTTGTAGGGATGTTCAGTACACTTTAATCCATCCACCCAAATTGGGTTTGTAATTCAATTATCAATTATTCTTCCTGTCGATTTATTAGCCAAGACGTCGGTTGGGGTTTGTTCTGTACACAAATATCTATGCGCACCCACTTATTTGAAAGGATTAATTGAAACAACTGATTTCTTGTACTATTTCTTAGTATCAGAAAATGGGTGAACTTTATCCCAAGGATGTGAAGAATTTCTATCACAGTAATTGCATTCATTAAAGTTTCCTCACATGGAATACACCAAGAGGAAGCTTGCTGTATAAAACGTGTGTCGGAGAGAATTCGTCCCCTCAGTTCCAATGTGTTCTATGTGTCTACTGGCAGCCTACTGGCACATAGAACACATTGGAATTCAGGGGACGAATTGTTTGTGGTTGTTTTTGCACGTGAGCGCTGAATGACCATGTCTCCTAATAACAACCATACGAACATGTGACGGTTTGGAAAATGTAGTTGGACTGACTGAAAGCCTTCGTTACAAGAATTGATATGGTCGACTGAATTACAAGGCCAGTGCAGTACCTGGAAAACTGAATCGTACTAAAACAATGTGAAGTAACCTTATACACAAACTTATAGAATACGGTACTCACCCAACCCACGCCCCCCCCCCCCTCCAAAAAAATGCCCCAAAACAGCTTGTGACCTTCTATTGGAATAAGCTCGTTCTAATGAAGGGTCACAAGCAATGTTTTAAGACAACATTATTTAAAAGATAAAAACAAACCTCGAAACACAAATGCCCGTTCTCTATGAAAAGCATTGACCATATTAGGTAGAGGGTTAACACTTTTCTACACACCAGGGCAAGGAGACAGGTGTATTAAAAAGGGCACTAGACTTCGGTTATGAGTTAACACCGGAGGTTTACAGCGTATTGTAAATTGTAAGGTGACGATCAATAGTATTCACATAATATATACATCGTCCTTTCAGTGAAAAACTGCGCCACCTGCAATGCAAAAACCTTGCAGATGGCGCCTTGTTGCACTCAAGGGACGATATAAATCTTTAGAACTCACCCCACCGATTGTATAGCTTTTTGTGATAGTAGTATGTCAGGGTCGGCTCGTCCCCTATCACCAAGATCTCATACAGGATCTTATGTGACGCCATAGTCACGTGACCAAGCGACACCATGCTGAGTTGTCATGGTAACCCCTGTGGCACTCATATTGTGAGATCATTCCCATAGTGATACGTGGTGTCAGTGTGCATGCGCAGCACGTGTTATTAGGGTGATACGTGATTCCGCCGTCCATTTTGTATACTGGTGGTTCCTATCTTGGTTTCTATTCTAGCTCGTGGTTGCTACATGACCCAAAACCCTCTAATAGGATAGGGATGTGTTCGGGTGGTGCATTTGGTTCAACCAACAAGAGTGTATGTAATTTCCCAAATAGACCCGACAATCACCCAAAAAAATCTAAAATCACCGAAACGGACTTTGAGAAGCCCCCCTCTCCCACCCTCCGATCTTGGACGAATTACAGTTGCATGTAGTTTTATAGGACAATGTGGGTGTTGTTCCTTTGTATAAGAGTATCTTCACTGGATCAGATTCCCCCAGAATTCGCGTGTTCTACCTATTACTGACGCTATTCTAGCTACACTAACCCTAATTCATCTAGTTCTAGCTGCTCTTGACTACTCATTGTTGCGACCTCTACCCTCGTCCAAGTCTTATAATCACCAGTCAGTCTACTTGATTCCCCTCAATATGCACCTACCCATACCGCGTTATTTGCCTTGTGTATAACGAAGGCGTCTTTGATTCTCAAACCAGAAAAAAAACAATCGGGCGGGGATAGGTATTAATCGAATGACTCGAATCTCATCGAGTAAATAAGCTATCGACTAGTGACCCGAATAGGCTTCGCTCGGACGACTCGAATCCCATCGAGCAAATGAGCTATAGAGCAATTGCTCGAACGAGTGACTCCACATGCGGCTCTACGACCCATTTAGGTATTTGAAGATACTTATGACATGGTGATGTATTACTTGAGGATACCTTCTGAGGATACTTCTTGGGGGATACCTTTTGGAGAATATCTATCTGAAGATAGTTATGGCTCCTAACCGTATTCAACACATGGTTTCTGGACCACCCCACGCTCTTCATAGGTGCAAGGCTACCACTGCTGACCTGTCCACAGTCACCACCACTTGTCCTATGGTCAGCCTGTATTGTATTTACCCTTGGTATGATGTTATACCAATCTTTTAACCCTTTACCCAACGTAACGGCCAAAACCGTCAGCGCTATTCTCAAAAACCTCCAATTGATTTTCATTAGTTTTTCATTTTTTTTATCTCAAAAACATAGGTTATGACCCTCGTTGGAACGAGCTCGTTCTAACGAGGGGTCATAACCTATGTTTTTGAGACAAAAAATGAAAAAAATTAGTTATTCAAGAATTTTGTTTGCAAGTGTCGTCTGCTTTTCATGTTAGGTAACTTAGGTAAAGGGTTAATCTTATACCATTACTGCCTTGTACCATTATTATTGGCTACCACAATCTTGTCATGTGCTGGGGAAGCTCAACCATTACTAACTTGTGGCCCTTAGTACATTAATAACGCAACGGGGCCCAACGCATATCACTACCAAAGTTGTTTTCCACTGCTGGAAGCAATCGAATACAGGCTACTTACTCAAACAACTTTTTCATACCTATTTCACGGTCCCCTAAAAAGCTATCGTGTAGTTAATGAAAAGTCATTGCTAGAGCGACACGAATCCATCGAGCAAATGAGCTATCGAGCACTCACTCGTGACTCTACATACGACTCTTCAGCTCATCTCGGATAATTGGATTCTATAACCACAAACTCCTGTACAGCTCCTGGTTGTCTTACCATCGGCTTCCATGTTGTCTTGAACTATCTGTCCTATGATTGGCCTCTATTGTAGTCACCCAATATTATAGTCTTGTACCGCGCTTTTAGTTATGTACCGTTGCTGCCTTCTACCATTAGTATTGGCTTCTACTATTATGCCCGGTGATAGAGAGTCCCGCCACTACTAAGCCGTGGTACTACTGTGGCTCTAAGTACATATCATTACACTACTGCCCCTTCGGGTCCCTGTTCATATCACCATCAAAGTTGCCTTTCACTGTTAGAAGCAGTCGAATACAGTTTGCTTCCTCTAACGACTTTTTCATACCTATTCCAAGTTCCCCTAATGAGCTATGGAGCAGTTATTGAAAAAGTAATTGCTTGAACGACTCGAATCCCATCGAGCAAATGAACTTTGAAGGAATTGCTCATAATTGCCCATTGACCAAATGCTCTTGCGACTCGTCGACTCATTTCGGGAAAAAAGAAATCTATGGTATTGTGTAAGTGGGGTGCCGAGAAACGTGGTTGATGATTTCATCGAATAAGCTAAAGAGCCTTGAGAATAATTGTTCCATGGGCACTGACACCACGCATCACAATGGTAATGACGTCACAACATGGCCGCTCACATGGGTTACCATGACACTCCAACATGGCGTCGATAGGTCACGTGACTATGACGTCTCTTCCGGGGTCCCATGAAAGGAGTCGAAACGTGCGAGCTATACTACTTCTGATGATTATCGACCAGCTATGGTCATTATACCTTATACCCCGTCCCCACCCCATTGCCATTATCACGCGTAAAATACGCCAATAGTAGCGGTACAGACCAGTAGTAGTGGCAGACAAGAGTGGAAGTTAATCATAGGACAGCCGATGGTGATATGGGGCAAATCAGCAGTAGTGGTCTAGATGCCATGAACTAAACAGACACTAGGAGCCGTAATTATCTTCAGGTTGATATCCTCTGATAAGTACCCCCAAAGGGTATTCTCCAAAAGTATATAACTATATCATAGGTATCTCCCAATAGACAGATGAGCATAAGAATCGTATGCGGTGTCGATGGATCTGGCTATTGCTCTATATCTCATTTGCTCAGTAAGATTCGTGTCGGTCGAATAATACCTGCCCCTTGCTCGATTGACTCCCGGCCTTATACAGAGGAGTTAACTCTGTATGGGTAGGTACAGATTACGAGAAACAAGAGGTCTTGGTGATTGGAAGGTAAAGGGGAAACTGGAAACAACTAAGAAAAGATAGTCAGAATAAGGTCTGAAAGGTAAGAAACCAAGGATTTGAGGGAAAATCCGAACCATAAAAATTTCTCTTACACAAAGGGACGCACCTATTATTAAAAAAAGGAGGATTCTGGGAGAATGTGTTGTGATTTGGGGTGATTGTCGGGTCTATATGAGTGATTAGATTGACTCTTATACAAAGGAACGCACTCATTGTAAGAAAAAAGGAGGTACCGATTAATGCAGCTTTGGGTGGTTTTCGGTAATTTGGGGGTAATTCTTCGAAGTAAACGAGGATTGGGGGGGGGGGGGGGGGGGGCTCAGAACCAGAAAACTACACCTATTCGATCGAGCCCATCCCGAAACATATCTGCGTCCTCCAGTATGCTTTACCTCACATAGCAACCCATTGCTACCATAGAATCCAAGATGCCGGCCCCAGTACACAAAATGGGCGACGGAAACACGTGTCACCCTAGAAACTCACGCTGCGCATTCGCATCGACACCACGTATCACTATGGCGATGATGATGCCACAATATTATCGCTCACGCGGCCTATCGTAACAACCAACATGACGTAACTAAGTCCATCTGGCACAACCGGGTACATGCTATAGTGCTACTTTACGTCATTTTGAAACTGTGATTTTTTTTTAGTCCTGCACATTAACTTTCATTCAGCAAGAAGCCAATGTAATCTCGTTAATAAGCATTTACTCTGTTATAATATATTAAAGAGAGCCGATAATTATAACAGAACGATTATTGATGAATAAATTACGACGACCAAAAAATAATGTACCACTCCACCAGTTATCGGACAAATGTGCTCGAAGCCCATATTTTTGTACCTTTAGAAGCGAAAGTTACACGATGGAATATCCTAGTTGTCTCATTTGACATTTACGGGAACCGACTGTGGTAAGGTGAAACTGTGATAGAGTTCGCTCAAACAAAAACAAATAACTGTAGTATAGCATTTACCCGATCGACCCTCATTACCAGGAGCTTTGCCGGAGCCACTAGTGTTAAATTCCTACAGAACCAGGAGATTTTTTCCGAAAACGACACAAGACGTGTTTACGCTCCATCCAGACAGCTCTGGCAAGTGGTATACTCACTGCATATAATGTATGCTATTGTATGTTTAGTGATATATGTGCACACATGGTATGTGTTTGGGAGAGAAGATTGATGAATAAGGTGGGGTTCTTCCTGAAAGTTTTCCCCTTGAAACGGTTGACGTTTCTAATGACGTCGTGACGTCATGGTGAGCAAGCGACGTCATAGAAACGTTGATCACTGTAGTTCTTCCCTCTACAATCCGAGATTACGTTGTTCGGGTATATCGGACTTCTCACACTGGACAAATAATGTTGAACAGTTTGGGCGGTTTATATCTCGTTGGTCTACTGTTAGCCCTTGGTACTACTAACCTGCCGAATGCTTTGTATTATCCCATGATTGGTATAGGGAATACGTAATGCTCTGCTAAGCGGTATTTTGGGGTGAGTGTAATGGATGGTTGTCTGGTATGGTAGTATAGAATGCACGGTCTTTACCCCTGTTGGTCTACTGTAGCCCTTGGTGCTACTAACATACAAAATGCTTTGCATTATCATATGAATGGTGTATGTAGTACGCAATCCAATGCGTGGGGTAATGCGCGGTTGTCAACAGCGGTAGTAGGGGATGTACGGTTTGTACCCGTGTTGGTTCAATGTTAGCCCTTGGTACTATTGATTCTCCCAAGGCGTTATACTGTTCTACAGTTGGTATAGGTAGTACCTATTGCTTGACCAAGAGGTATTGTGTGGTGGGGGTAATGCACGTTTGGCTAGTGTGGTAGTATAGGATGCACGTTCTGTACCATGTTGATCTACTATGGTACTACTAACCATCGAATTCTTTGTATTATACTATGACTGGTATAGGTAGTCCGTAATGCTATGCCACATGGTATTACAAGGTGATGCTTAATGGTTTGGAACGGTAGTAAGATGTGCGGTTTGTACCCCATAGGTCTACTATTGGCCCTTCATACTACTATCCAGCTAAAGCGTTGTGCTGCTCCACAGTTGGTACAGATAGCAGTAATGCTAGGTCATCTAGTGTTGTGTGTGTGTGTGTATGGTTGTCTATCACTGTAATTTTGGGTGTACTGTATGTAATCCGTTCTTCCGCTAGTCTTGCGGTGTTGTGGGAATATGTTTTGCTATCTAGTAGTCTAGTTTTCAGTGTATGATATTTGCCAATGGTGGTCTGTTGTTATCCCTTAGCACTACAAAACCTCCTGATGGGTTGTACTATCCCATAGGTAGTTCGGAAAACCGAGTAATGTGGTTGTGTGGCTCTGTTTCTAGTATCGTAGTAGACTATGGATACTATGGATGGATATTCTAAGACTTGGCCGAGGCTAGAGGTCGTGATCTGAGATAGCTACCAAGCCTGTGGTAGTGCTAAAAGTTAATTGTAATGGTACAAGACAGTAAGGGTGGTAGAAGACTATAGTAATGTATGTACAGTGGAAGCAGATCATAGGACAAATGAGAGTGAGTATGGACAAGTCAGTAGTAGTGGCCTTCGGGCTGTGAAGGTCGTGGGGTGGTCTAGAAGACATGGAACAAACAGGTATTAGGAACCATAACTATCCTCTGAAAGGTATCTTCCAAGAGGTATCCTCCAATAGTCCCCAGCAGTTCCCACGCCAACTGTTTCGCGGGGAGTGGGGGACTTTCGAGAAGAATCCCACCTTCCACACCAATCTTCCATCACATACACATACATTATACCCAGAGCCATGTGTGCACATATATCATTATACACACCATATATGTGCAGTATGTATATCACTTGCCGGATCTAGCTGGATGGAGCGTAAACACGTCTCTTGTTGACTCCTGCAAAGCGACCCTGGGTCAATGTAAATTTAACACCGTGGCTCCGGCAAAGTTCCTGGTAATGAGGGTCGTTCGGGTACATGCTATACTTCTAACAACATTAACCCTTTATCTAACGTAACGGCACAAAATCGGTTAGCGCTATTCACAAAAATCGCCAATTAATTTTCATTATATTTTTATTTTTTGTCTCAAAAACATAGGTTATGGCCCCTCTTTGGAACAAGCTAGTCGAGCTCGTTCCAAAGAGGGGTCACAACCTATGTTTTTGAGACAAAAAATGAAAACAATTAGTTATGCAAGAATTTTGTTTGCAAGTGTCGTCTGCTTTTCAAGTTAGGTAAAGGGTTAATATACCCTGTAGACATGGACATATGGGGTGTAATATGCCGTAATATAAGCCGTCATAGAAGAACTTCCTTGTCTTAAATACTCATTCAGAAAAATGAACATTCACATCCATATCCCAGGAGGTAAATCTGTCCATACTGATAATGATAGATGAATGTGCACGGATGTGCTAGTCCTAAAAGGAGCAATGGTGATGCAGTGCGTGATGTGATGCGTGATGCGATGCCTCATTAACGCGATCTCCACGCAATGATTTCTCCCTTTCAGCGGATACATCTCTGCCAGAAGTTACCGAATCTGCAAGAATCTTGCAGATTGGGCATCGTGCTGTACGGGTTCATAAATTCAAATCAGTCCGATTTTTAATTAAACAGGTTTTATTACCTGAGAAGGAATTTTCAAAAATACTGTTTGAATCAATGAGAAATTGGGGAAAGTGAAATACATATAGTCCGAGTAAGAATACACCGACAATCACGTGATATTTGTAAACAAATAAACGCACGTGTCATCTAATTCTCAGACGACAATCGGCATTGAGTTTGATGAAGCACTGCAACGAAGTGTGCAATTGTTAAACTAAGTAACTTGAGCTTCATTTGAACATTTTCTTTTCTGCACCGTGGGTTACTTAACTTAAAAATAGTAGCAATACTCGTCCGCAAGCGCGAGAAACACTTCGCCGGCGACGATTTTGTTGGTGTTTGTGGTGCCATGTTTATGAACTGAACGTCTGCGTTTCCTGTTTTGTTTTGGACTGGGGGAAACCGTGAATCTAAATTTAGACCTAAAAAGTTCAGTAACTTCTGGCAGAGGTGTATCCACTGCAAGGCGCTGCAAGGGAGAAACCGTTGTGTGGAGATTGTCATTAACGGTGTTCCCCAAGCCCTTTCATCTTCATGAGACGAAACAAATATCCAAGTTTCCGGGTTGGTCAGTGGAAATAGCATTGCCTGAATAGATGAGACTGATTAAAGTAGAGGTGGGAAATAGTATTTGACTAGTTGATAATTACCTGTTTTGCAACTTGATTGGTTCACAAAATCAGTCGATGCAGATGAGTGTCTTGGAGGTATACAGCATAAAGTCAGGACAAGGAATATTAATTAGTAGATGGAAAAATCCAGTGTAAAAAAAAGAAAGCCGGTGTGACAGGAATGATAGTCCGTAGGAAAATTAGTCCCTCTGGACTATTATTCCGCGGAATTATAGTCCTAGGTCTAACATTTCTAGGAATAGTAGTCCGCCGGACTACTATTCCTAGAAATGTTAGACCTAGGACTATAATTCCGCGGAATAATAGTCCAGAGGGACTAACGTTCCTACGGACTATCATTCCTGTCACACCGGGGTAAGATGTAGCAACAATTTTTATCCAGTATACCAAATTAAAAGAGCAAAATCAACAACATAATGGCTTCAGTGGTGGCTTAAGGTGAGACAGAAGAGGGCAGGCAGTAGAAAAGCAAAAAGAAAACACAAAACGAGCTCGAAATAAACTCTTTCATCCAAGATACCCTAGAACATGCATCATCTCCTTCGATGCCAATTTATCCCCATAGAAAACATTTTAAGATTTGGGAATTCAATGTGATTGCACCCCTCCGGCACTCCGACAAAATGAACGACGGAATATCGTATTACTATCAAAATGGCACCAAGACGTCATAAAATAGCCATTGTCGCGCTGTACCATTATAACCACACAACTCCCATTATGCATCGAACCATGATAACATGTGAGTTCATAAGCAGGGCGTAGAAATATCATGGAAAAGACAGCGTTCTGTGTTAACATATTTTTAATTTACTTTCAGGTCATATAGCTCCAGCTGAGTCTTCTTTTTCGACTATTCCAACAAGTATGGTCACAGGACACAATAGTGGAAAGGTTGTTAGAACAGCGAACAATGCTGTGAGCGCCGACCAGTATGAGTTGGAAGGACCTTACTATAAAGTGTCAATGAAAGGCTCGCCCGAAAAAAAATTGCTCGATCGATCGGATGCACGGCTTCACGAGCAAGCCTCTTGGTGTAATTCGTATGAATTAGATGCTGACAAAGCGAAACAAACGGTCACCCAGTCATTATCTCACGGTACCGGGAATGCGGACGTTCCATCTAATAATATCATGACGAATAGATCATTCGTTTCAAATGAACCTTGTGAATGGAATTCTACGTCTTTTAACCAGGAAGAACTGAGATCTGGAGATACATCTTGTGTAGATACATCATTGGTGTACGCTCCGTCAGTAAATGTATCGGAGGGAATTGAAAAATGGCCTGTGCAGACATCTCGTCTCCTTTCAACTATTGACTATATTCCCAAGCATCGGCAATCAATGGGCATTCCACCGTCGTTGCCACCTCCTCCCACACCACCACCTCCTCCACCGCCTCCGCTGCCTCCCGACTTACCAGCATTCACTCCTCTCCAGCAACAAAGGATTGAGAACATGATACAGGAACAGTTGCAAGACATAAGTCAAAAATCATCTCAAAACATAGAGCCTGCAAAAGGATCGACAAGT
Source organism: Pictodentalium vernedei (assembly GCA_031216915.1). Classification (NCBI taxonomy): domain Eukaryota; kingdom Metazoa; phylum Mollusca; class Scaphopoda; order Dentaliida; family Dentaliidae; genus Pictodentalium; species Pictodentalium vernedei. The sequence continues at coordinate 294,294,758 of CM062289.1, forward strand.
TGTATGAAACAAAAGTCATTTCTATCTGAAATTCGTGCTAAAAGAATACATTCAACATCGTCTTCAATACTACCGCCAAAGGATACAGGAAACAGAACATTAGAATATCATTAAATAAAACCAATAATAAGTTTAGATAATTTGTTTGTTTACCCTCGTCTTTATTGTTAACTCCTATTCATAATCACAGCAACAAACTCTAATATTTTTCCCTTCCATAATGCATTTTGCAATTTTGTACAGCCGTAGAGTACTATGTGGGGATTTCGGGCGATACAATTATTATTATTATTATTATTATTATTATTATTATTATTATTATTATTATTATTATTATTATTATTATTATTAACTCTTCCACCTGTATATTTGTGATTGAAAACCATAGGGCTCAATGACCATAAATGCATCTGTTCGAGTGATTAGCCTGAAGGACTTCTTCAACTGCTTCTGCGTTAAATCACAGTATGCGTGTCATTTTCAACAGCGTGTAGGCTTTTTGTTTACCGTGTAGAATTAACAAAATGGAGGAAGACAAACAGTCGGGGAGGTGCATATGTCAGAAATTTTGTATTTGCAACTTTTTCGTACAAACCTAATAAGCTTTCCCACTCGTTACATGGTATGCCCTTATTTTACGTACAATGCACATTATAGGCGTTTGAAGTACATGCAATTTTGGTCCTAGAAATTCGAAGGAGTGACTGAGTACGGACGTGATACCCTTTACTTATTCCCAGTTCCTTATTCGACATTCGCCATTAACCGATTTTATCGGTTGACAACGAAGGTCGAATAAGGAACTGGGAATAAATAACGGTTGTCGCGTCACGGAGTTGATTTTTCATGATTCCTTGTCTTTGAAAACATTTACCCAATGGTTGTGTCTATCTTGTTCCTTATATATGATAGAGTAGAATTTACCACACGATACCACCTAAATTGTTCAGTGTCGGTGGATTATTAGTTTGAAAAACAAACATTCTTAGTTGGCCGTGTTGACCACAAACTATTTTACTTCATTGTATATACAGTGAACTTTTACTCTTTTTCCTTGAGATTTGATCAGTCCGCACTATAAATCCATAAATTGTGAATAGTTGTTAATGTTACATAAATCTAGTAAACAGTGTGTGCTTCACCTCATAAACTACAAATGCTTTTGTCTTGTGTTATATAAAAATGTGGGAACGCGTAGACTCAGTAGTTACGGCATTGGTCTTCAAACCGAAAGGTCCACGGTTTAATCTCCAACCAGGGTCTTGCGTAACGCGTGTTGTTATGGTGATACGTGTATCCGTCGTCCATTTTGAATAGTGGAGGACGCCATCTTGGTTTCTATGGTAGCACGTGGTTGCTATGTTTTCCAAAGGCTTACAACAAGACAGGGTATGTTCGGAAGGTGTGTTCCTTTGTACAGGAGTAATTTCCCGTTTCGCAGAATTACCACAATCAACCCGACAATCCATCGAAATCAACAAAAACGACTTTATTTAGTACGGATTTCCCCCAGATTCCTTTTTAGAACCCCCATACCGTAGTAGATTTTAATAGTAGCATGTAGTGCTATAGGACCGAGAAGGACCCCGGGGGAAAGTTCGATTGAACTAGAGTAGTTTTTCTGGTTCGGATTTCCCCCGAATCCATATTTCTTGCGTAGAATTACCACAAACAGCCCCATAATTGTTTACTTGGCTCTGATTTCCCATTAAATTCTGAGTTTCTACCTATTTATCTACGAATTATGTTATGCCTTCTTTGATCTATTTATTCTGACTCCCCTAGACGTGTTTTTCTTCTATTGTACACATTACAGGTAGCACATAGGCACATGCTGGACCACGGTGCCAATATGTGCTTATGTGAAAAGGCACAATGTGACACATTGTGCACTAGCACATAGGCAAATGCTGGATGAGCTAATATGTGCTTATGTGAAAAGGCACAGTGTGACACATTGTGCACTAGCACATACGCACATACGACTAAAAAGGGATTCTATAACCACCGACGTTTCCCCAAATGGGATTCTATAGGGATTCCAAAAAAGGGATTCCATAAGTGGGGCTCCGTCTTACCTCGAGTGACTCGCACATACTGCTAGAACGACTCGAATCCTTCGAGCAAATGTGCTTTAGAGCAATTGCTCGATCGAGTGACTCGCACATACGACTTTTAGCCTCATTTCGGGAAAAGGGGATTCCATAGCAGCAGACATACCCCAAAAAGGGATTCTATAGGGATTCCAAAAAGGGATTCCATAAGTGGGATTCCGTCGTACCTCGAGTGACTCGCACATACTGCTTGAACGACTCGAATCCCATCGAGCAAATGTGCTTTAGAGAAATTGCTCGATCGAGTGACTCGCACATACGACTGTTAGCCTCATTTCGGAAAAAGGGATTCTGTAGCCAAAGACATATCCTAAAAAGGGATCCTTAAAAGGGATTCTTAAAAAGGGATTCCGTAAATAGGATTCCTAGCCAACTCCGTAAAAAATGATTCAGCAGCAAGCATAATGCTTATGTAAGCTGTCTCCGTAGCATTTGCTCCCAGTTGATTGCAGAATCATTTCAAAGCCATGGTATTACAGGCATTAGATAGAAAATGTAAAGATTACAAAGCGATAACGCATTTTGATGACCAACAAAATATGCAAAATACTCGTTTGTTCCACAAAAATTTTAGCTCCTGGAGTTACCCCGCCCTAATCAGCCTCTGGAAGATTCTTTGTCTAACGTACTCCATGGGGCGATACGATTCATCTTAACCTAGGTTTGATAATAATATTAAAAACACACTTTACTCCGTCCTGACACCTCATTGTTAGATTTTCCTCAATAGTTAGCATCCTATGAGCTATTAAGTTAACGCCCCTCGGAAGCGCATGAGATCCATAATGACTTTAGGGCTGATAATCTCTATTGTCGGCCCGATAATGAACTGCAACTTTCTCGAAAATCGATATGGTTATATGGGTTTATACTGAAAGATCACGTCACGGTTTATTGAAAATATAATAACTTGCCGATTTGCCCGCTTCTCGGGTTTAGAGACATATGCGACTATTTTTGTATACGGAGAGATTTTTCAAGTTTGGCCAGTCGAACGCATATTCTCTTTTTCATCTGCAAATAGAACCCAGTAAGCCATTCTTTCTTTTAATCCTTTATCCAAAGTAACGGCCAAAAACGGCCAGCGCTATTTACAAAAGTCGTCAATTAATTTTTAGTATTTTGTTCACTTTCGTCCCCAAAACATAGGTTATGACCCCTCTTTGGGACGAGCTCGTTCCAAAGAGGGTCATAACCTATGTTTTTTAGACAAAAATGAAAAAAATAGTTATTCAAGAATTTTGTTTGCAAGTGCTGTCTGCTTTTCATGTTAGGTAAAGGGTTAAGGTGGATGTAAAGAGAAACAATAGAGGAGATCAGCATTTCCCATCTTAATGACGTATGCCCTCCCACCCACGTGACTTTTATGTACAAAACAAATCGCACGTGGAATATTCGCAGTGCACAAGCCTTAAAAGAAATGGTCGACGTTTGCGCGATAAGGCATAAACTGAATCGGTAATCCGATAAAAAAAACGGACATAACTATTCAAACAACTAATAGAAATGGTCAGTTTTAATACAAATAACAAGGTAAATCTGAGCTGAAAATTAAACTGTAGGTGTGCAGGCCTACAGTCTGAATCACCGTGGTGTTGTGTATTTTCGCTGCTTCGCAAATGTTAAAAACAATACGAAATACCGATATAGCAAACTATTTTTAATGAGGTTTTATTTATTTTTTCTGTTCACACAAATTAGAGTCGGATTGTGGAATACGCAGTACAGCCATTATGGAATGATTCTTACGGAAACGTAAGCATGGCTGCATCTTCTATAAAACCTCGCTTTAATATGAGACCCCTTTCTTACTTGCCTAGGCCCAGGGTACCACAGACATGGCATATTGACCTTACAAGTTAGTCACAACGACCGTGCAATTCCCAATTATTATTTTCAATGACGTAGCCGGTGGTTGGGGTAGGTTCCCCAAAAAGTCGTCAAATAATTGCAGAGTCCCTAGACTAAAAAAACCGCCCTCTCTGATTCACTTTCAAAACACTGATTTTTCAAATGTTTCCTGAGATGGATCCCTTGACCACACATGGGGGTTGTGGGCACTTCTGGGTGTTTGATAAAATAAAGGGATAATAAGGCAAGAACTGAACTTTTATCACTTCAACACATTGTAAAAAATGGTACACCGTAATTGTTGCTTGGGGTGGAAGTCCTCTAAAAGGGACAACATGGGTATAAACGATTGACTAAACTTGACTATATCCCCATGTTGTGGTCATGCTTAGCCATTGTATATAAATATGTGACCTTAAACACCAATAAGTAAGTACTCCCAAAACAATGATTGAAGCACACGGAGATAAAACTTGTCCCCATTATGCACCCATCCCCATCCTTGACTAACAAATTTCTCATTATGCACTTGTTGATTTCTGAATTATGCACTTGTAGACTCCTGATATATAAAAAGCCTCTTGTATCAAGTTTTGAAAAGAAAATAATCATCATCTGAAAAAGACACAAAGATCAGGTGGGGGAGGAGATATGCAGGGGGAGGGGCATAAACTAACTTACCACCCCACCCCCTCAGTGGGGGAAGATGAACTTCTTATCCGTGGGCTTGGACCTATTTTGGGGGTCAGGAATTGGCACTCCACTACTGTAAGTAATTATTGGAAATGGAGCTATCCACCTCGATAAATCCCTGCAAGTGCCCATGCAAATTTTCACAGGTAAATACTGTTTATGAAACCCAAACGGAATGATTAATATGGAGTGATAACATAATACATAAACTTGATCAAGAAGTTAGCTGGGAGTGAGGGAGGGAGTGTTTAACTGCCCCCACCCCCCCCCCCCCACCCCCTAAAAAAACGCCAAAAAATATATTAGGTAGAGGGTTAACACTTTTCTACACACCAGGGCAAGGAGACAGGTGTATTAAAAAGGGCACTAGACTTCGGTTATGAGTTAACACCGGAGGTTTACAGCGTATTGTAAATTGTAAGGTGACGATCAATAGTATTCACATAATATATACATCGTCCTTTCAGTGAAAAACTGCGCCACCTGCAATGCAAAAACCTTGCAGATGGCGCCTTGTTGCACTCAAGGGACGATATAAATCTTTAGAACTCACCCCACCGATTGTATAGCTTTTTGTGATAGTAGTATGTCAGGGACGGCTCGTCCCCTATCACCAAGATCTCATACAGGATCTTATGTGACGCCATAGTCACGTGACCAAGCGACACCATGCTGAGTTGTCATGGTAACCCCTGTGGCACTCATATTGTGAGATCATTCCCATAGTGATACGTGGTGTCAGTGTGCATGCGCAGCACGTGTTATTAGGGTGATACGTGATTCCGCCGTCCATTTTGTATACTGGTGGTTCCTATCTTGGTTTCTATTCTAGCTCGTGGTTGCTACATGACCCAAAACCCTCTAATAGGATAGGGATGTGTTCGGGTGGTGCATTTGGTTCAACCAACAAGAGTGTATGTAATTTCCCAAATAGACCCGACAATCACCCAAAAAAATCTAAAATCACCGAAACGGACTTTGAGAAGTCCCCCTCTCCCACCCTCCGATCTTGGACGAATTACAGTTGCATGTAGTTTTATAGGACAATGTGGGTGTTGTTCCTTTGTATAAGAGTATCTTCACTGGATCAGATTCCCCCAGAATTCGCGTGTTCTACCTATTACTGACGCTATTCTAGCTACACTAACCCTAATTCATCTAGTTCTAGCTGCTCTTGACTACTCATTGTTGCGACCTCTACCCTCGTCCAAGTCTTATAATCACCAGTCAGTCTACTTGATTCCCCTCAATATGCACCTACCCATACCGCGTTATTTGCCTTGTGTATAACGAAGGCGTCTTTGATTCTCAAACCAGAAAAAAAACAATCGGGCGTGGATAGGTATTAATCGAATGACTCGAATCTCATCGAGTAAATAAGCTATCGACTAGTGACCCGAATAGGCTTCGCCCGGACGACTCGAATCCCATCGAGCAAATGAGCTATAGAGCAATTGCTCGAACGAGTGACTCCACATGCGGCTCTACGACCCATTTAGGTATTTGAAGATACTTATGACATGGTGATGTATTACTTGAGGATACCTTCTGAGGATACTTCTTGGGGGATACCTTTTGGAGAATATCTATCTGAAGATAGTTATGGCTCCTAACCGTATTCAACACATGGTTTCTGGACCACCCCACGCTCTTCATAGGTGCAAGGCTACCACTGCTGACCTGTCCACAGTCACCACCACTTGTCCTATGGTCAGCCTGTATTGTATTTACCCTTGGTATGATGTTATACCAATCTTTTAACCCTTTACCCAACGTAACGGCCAAAACCGTCAGCGCTATTCTCAAAAACCTCCAATTAATTTTCATTAGTTTTTCATTTTTTTTATCACAAAAACATAGGTTATGACCCTCGTTGGAACGAGCTCGTTCTAACGAGGGGTCATAACCTATGTTTTTGAGACAAAAAATGAAAAAAATTAGTTATTCAAGAATTTTGTTTGCAAGTGTCGTCTGCTTTTCATGTTAGGTAACTTAGGTAAAGGGTTAATCTTATACCATTACTGCCTTGTACCATTATTATTGGCTACCACAATCTTGTCATGTGCTGGGGAAGCTCAACCATTACTAACTTGTGGCCCTTAGTACATTAATAACGCAACGGGGCCCAACGCATATCACTACCAAAGTTGTTTTCCACTGCTGGAAGCAATCGAATACAGGCTACTTACTCAAACAACTTTTTCATACCTATTTCACGGTCCCCTAAAAAGCTATCGTGTAGTTAATGAAAAGTCATTGCTAGAGCGACACGAATCCATCGAGCAAATGAGCTATCGAGCACTCACTCGTGACTCTACATACGACTCTTCAGCTCATCTCGGATAATTGGATTCTATAACCACAAACTCCTGTACAGCTCCTGGTAGTCTTACCATCGGCTTCCATGTTGTCTTGAACTATCTGTCCTATGATTGGCCTCTATTGTAGTCACCCAATATTATAGTCTTGTACCGCGCTTTTAGTTATGTACCGTTGCTGCCTTCTACCATTAGTATTGGCTTCTACTATTATGCCCGGTGATAGAGAGTCCCGCCACTACTAAGCCGTGGTACTACTGTGGCTCTAAGTACATATCATTACACTACTGCCCCTTCGGGTCCCTGTTCATATCACCATCAAAGTTGCCTTTCACTGTTAGAAGCAGTCGAATACAGTTTGCTTCCTCTAACGACTTTTTCATACCTATTCCAAGTTCCCCTAATGAGCTATGGAGCAGTTATTGAAAAAGTAATTGCTTGAACGACTCGAATCCCATCGAGCAAATGAACTTTGAAGGAATTGCTCATAATTGCCCATTGACCAAATGCTCTTGCGACTCGTCGACTCATTTCGGGAAAAAAGAAATCTATGGTATTGTGTAAGTGGGGTGCCGAGAAACGTGGTTGATGATTTCATCGAATAAGCTAAAGAGCCTTGAGAATAATTGTTCCATGGGCACTGACACCACGCATCACAATGGTAATGACGTCACAACATGGCCGCTCACATGGGTTACCATGACACTCCAACATGGCGTCGATAGGTCACGTGACTATGACGTCTCTTCCGGGGTCCCATGAAAGGAGTCGAAACGTGCGAGCTATACTACTTCTGATGATTATCGACCAGCTATGGTCATTATACCTTATACCCCGTCCCCACCCCATTGCCATTATCACGCGTAAAATACGCCAATAGTAGCGGTACAGACCAGTAGTAGTGGCAGACAAGAGTGGAAGTTAATCATAGGACAGCCGATGGTGATATGGGGCAAATCAGCAGTAGTGGTCTAGATGCCATGAACTAAACAGACACTAGGAGCCGTAATTATCTTCAGGTTGATATCCTCTGATAAGTACCCCCAAAGGGTATTCTCCAAAAGTATATAACTATATCATAGGTATCTCCCAATAGACAGATGAGCATAAGAATCGTATGCGGTGTCGATGGATCTGGCTATTGCTCTATATCTCATTTGCTCAGTAAGATTCGTGTCGGTCGAATAATACCTGCCCCTTGCTCGATTGACTCCCGGCCTTATACAGAGGAGTTAACTCTGTATGGGTAGGTACAGATTACGAGAAACAAGAGGTCTTGGTGATTGGAAGGTAAAGGGGAAACTGGAAACAACTAAGAAAAGATAGTCAGAATAAGGTCTGAAAGGTAAGAAACCAAGGATTTGAGGGAAAATCCGAACCATAAAAATTTCTCTTACACAAAGGGACGCACCTATTATTAAAAAAAGGAGGATTCTGGGAGAATGTGTTGTGATTTGGGGTGATTGTCGGGTCTATATGAGTGATTAGATTGACTCTTATACAAAGGAACGCACTCATTGTAAGAAAAAAGGAGGTACCGATTAATGCAGCTTTGGGTGGTTTTCGGTAATTTGGGGGTAATTCTTCGAAGTAAACGAGGATTGGGGGGGGGGGGGGGGCTCAGAACCAGAAAACTACACCTATTCGATCGAGCCCATCCCCAAACATATCTGCGTCCTCCAGTATGCTTTACCTCACATAGCAACCCATTGCTACCATAGAATCCAAGATGCCGGCCCCAGTACACAAAATGGGCGACGGAAACACGTGTCACCCTAGAAACTCACGCTGCGCATTCGCATCGACACCACGTATCACTATGGCGATGATGATGCCACAATATTATCGCTCACGCGGCCTATCGTAACAACCAACATGACGTAACTAAGTCCATCTGGCACAACCGGGTACATGCTATAGTGCTACTTTACGTCATTTTGAAACTGTGATTTTTTTTTAGTCCTGCACATTAACTTTCATTCAGCAAGAAGCCAATGTAATCTCGTTAATAAGCATTTACTCTGTTATAATATATTAAAGAGAGCCGATAATTATAACAGAACGATTATTGATGAATAAATTACGACGACCAAAAAATAATGTACCACTCCACCAGTTATCGGACAAATGTGCTCGAAGCCCATATTTTTGTACCTTTAGAAGCGAAAGTTACACGATGGAATATCCTAGTTGTCTCATTTGACATTTACGGGAACCGACTGTGGTAAGGTGAAACTGTGATAGAGTTCGCTCAAACAAAAACAAATAACTGTAGTATAGCATTTACCCGATCGACCCTCATTACCAGGAGCTTTGCCGGAGCCACTAGTGTTAAATTCCTACAGAACCAGGAGATTTTTTCCGAAAACGACACAAGACGTGTTTACGCTCCATCCAGACAGCTCTGGCAAGTGGTATACTCACTGCATATAATGTATGCTATTGTATGTTTAGTGATATATGTGCACACATGGTATGTGTTTGGGAGAGAAGATTGATGAATAAGGTGGGGTTCTTCCTGAAAGTTTTCCCCTTGAAACGGTTGACGTTTCTAATGGCGTCGTGACGTCATGGTGAGCAAGCGACGTCATAGAAACGTTGATCACTGTAGTTCTTCCCTCTACAATCCGAGATTACGTTGTTCGGGTATATCGGACTTCTCACACTGGACAAATAATGTTGAACAGTTTGGGCGGTTTATATCTCGTTGGTCTACTGTTAGCCCTTGGTACTAATAACCTGCCGAATGCTTTGTATTATCCCATGATTGGTATAGGGAATACGTAATGCTCTGCTAAGCGGTATTTTGGGGTGAGTGTAATGGATGGTTGTCTGGTATGGTAGTATAGAATGCACGGTCTTTACCCCTGTTGGTCTACTGTAGCCCTTGGTGCTACTAACATACAAAATGCTTTGCATTATCATGTGAATGGTGTATGTAGTACGCAATCCAATGCGTGGGGTAATGCGCGGTTGTCAACAGCGGTAGTAGGGGATGTACGGTTTGTACCCGTGTTGGTTCAATGTTAGCCCTTGGTACTATTGATTCTCCCAAGGCGTTATACTGTTCTACAGTTGGTATAGGTAGTACCTATTGCTTGACCAAGAGGTATTGTGTGGTGGGGGTAATGCACGTTTGGCTAGTGTGGTAGTATAGGATGCACGTTCTGTACCATGTTGATCTACTATGGTACTACTAACCATCGAATTCTTTGTATTATACTATGACTGGTATAGGTAGTCCGTAATGCTATGCCACATGGTATTACAAGGTGATGCTTAATGGTTTGGAACGGTAGTAAGATGTGCGGTTTGTACCCCATAGGTCTACTATTGGCCCTTCATACTACTATCCAGCTAAAGCGTTGTGCTGATCCACAGTTGGTACAGATAGCAGTAATGCTAGGTCATCTAGTGTTGTGTGTGTGTGTGTATGGTTGTCTATCACTGTAATTTTGGGTGTACTGTATGTAATCCGTTCTTCCGCTAGTCTTGCGGTGTTGTGGGAATATGTTTTGCTATCTAGTAGTCTAGTTTTCAGTGTATGATATTTGCCAATGGTGGTCTGTTGTTATACCTTAGCACTACAAAACCTCCTGATGGGTTGTACTATCCCATAGGTAGTTCGGAAAACCGAGTAATGTGGTTGTGTGGCTCTGTTTCTAGTATCGTAGTAGACTATGGATAGTATGGATGGATATTCTAAGACTTGGCCGAGGCTAGAGGTCGTGATCTGAGATAGCTACCAAGCCTGTGGTAGTGCTAAAAGTTAATTGTAATGGTACAAGACAGTAAGGGTGGTAGAAGACTATAGTAATGTATGTACAGTGGAAGCAGATCATAGGACAAATGAGAGTGAGTATGGACAAGTCAGTAGTAGTAGCCTTCGGGCTGTGAAGGTCGTGGGGTGGTCTAGAAGACATGGAACAAACAGGTATTAGGAACCATAACTATCCTCTGAAAGGTATCTTCCAAGAGGTATCCTCCAATAGTCCCCAGCAGTTCCCACGCCAACTGTTTCGCGGGGAGTGGGGGACTTTCGAGAAGAATCCCACCTTCCACACCAATCTTCCATCACATACACATACATTATACCCAGAGCCATGTGTGCACATATATCATTATACACACCATATATGTGCAGTATGTATATCACTTGCCGGATCTAGCTGGATGGAGCGTAAAACACGTCTCTTGTTGACTCCTGCAAAGCGACCCTGGGTCAATGTAAATTTAACACCGTGGCTCCGGCAAAGTTCCTGGTAATGAGGGTCGTTCGGGTACATGCTATACTTCTAACAACATTAACCCTTTATCTAACGTAACGGCACAAAATCGGTTAGCGCTATTCACAAAAATCGCCAATTAATTTTCATTATATTTTTATTTTTTGTCTCAAAAACATAGGTTATGGCCCCTCTTTGGAACAAGCTAGTCGAGCTCGTTCCAAAGAGGGGTCACAACCTATGTTTTTGAGACAAAAAATGAAAACAATTAGTTATGCAAGAATTTTGTTTGCAAGTGTCGTCTGCTTTTCAAGTTAGGTAAAGGGTTAATATACCCTGTAGACATGGACATATGGGGTGTAATATGCCGTAATATAAGCCGTCATAGAAGAACTTCCTTGTCTTAAATACTCATTCAGAAAAATGAACATTCACATCCATATCCCAGGAGGTAAATCTGTCCATACTGATAATGATAGATGAATGTGCACGGATGTGCTAGTCCTAAAAGGAGCAATGGTGATGCAGTGCGTGATGTGATGCGTGATGCGATGCCTCATTAACGCGATCTCCACGCAATGATTTCTCCCTTTCAGCGGATACATCTCTGCCAGAAGTTACCGAATCTGCAAGAATCTTGCAGATTGGGCATCGTGCTGTACGGGTTCATAAATTCAAATCAGTCCGATTTTTAATTAAACAGGTTTTATTACCTGAGAAGGAATTTTCAAAAATACTGTTTGAATCAATGAGAAATTGGGGAAAGTGAAATACATATAGTCCGAGTAAGAATACACCGACAATCACGTGATATTTGTAAACAAATAAACGCACGTGTCATCTAATTCTCAGACGACAATCGGCATTGAGTTTGATGAAGCACTGCAACGAAGTGTGCAATTGTTAAACTAAGTAACTTGAGCTTCATTTGAACATTTTCTTTTCTGCACCGTGGGTTACTTAACTTAAAAATAGTAGCAATACTCGTCCGCAAGCGCGAGAAACACTTCGCCGGCGACGATTTTGTTGGTGTTTGTGGTGCCATGTTTATGAACTGAACGTCTGCGTTTCCTGTTTTGTTTTGGACTGAGGGAAACCGTGAATCTAAATTTAGACCTAAAAAGTTCAGTAACTTCTGGCAGAGGTGTATCCACTGCAAGGCGCTGCAAGGGAGAAACCGTTGTGTGGAGATTGTCATTAACGGTGTTCCCCAAGCCCTTTCATCTTCATGAGACGAAACAAATATCCAAGTTTCCGGGTTGGTCAGTGGAAATAGCATTGCCTGAATAGATGAGACTGATTAAAGTAGAGGTGGGAAATAGTATTTGACTAGTTGATAATTACCTGTTTTGCAACTTGATTGGTTCACAAAATCAGTCGATGCAGATGAGTGTCTTGGAGGTATACAGCATAAAGTCAGGACAAGGAATATTAATTAGTAGATGGAAAAATCCAGTGTAAAAAAAAGAAAGCCGGTGTGACAGGAATGATAGTCCGTAGGAAAATTAGTCCCTCTGGACTATTATTCCGCGGAATTATAGTCCTAGGTTAAACATTTCTAGGAATAGTAGTCCGCCGGACTACTATTCCTAGAAATGTTAGACCTAGGACTATAATTCCGCGGAATAATAGTCCAGAAGGACTAACGTTCCTACGGACTATCATTCCTGTCACACCGGGGTAAGATGTAGCAACAATTTTTATCCAGTATACCAAATTAAAAGAGCAAAATCAACAACATAATGGCTTCAGTGGTGGCTTAAGGTGAGACAGAAGAGGGCAGGCAGTAGAAAAGCAAAAAGAAAACACAAAACGAGCTCGAAATAAACTCTTTCATCCAAGATACCCTAGAACATGCATCATCTCCTTCGATGCCAATTTATCCCCATAGAAAACATTTTAAGATTTGGGAATTCAATGTGATTGCACCCCTCCGGCACTCTGACAAAATGAACGACGGAATATCGTATTACTATCAAAATGGCACCAAGACGTCATAAAATAGCCATTGTCGCGCTGTACCATTATAACCACACAACTCCCATTATGCATCGAACCATGATAACATGTGAGTTCATAAGCAGGGCGTAGAAATATCATGGAAAAGACAGCGTTCTGTGTTAACATATTTTTAATTTACTTTCAGGTCATATAGCTCCAGCTGAGTCTTCTTTTTCGACTATTCCAACAAGTATGGTCACAGGACACAATAGTGGAAAGGTTGTTAGAACAGCGAACAATGCTGTGAGCGCCGACCAGTATGAGTTGGAAGGACCTTACTATAAAGTGTCAATGAAAGGCTCGCCCGAAAAAAAATTGCTCGATCGATCGGATGCACGGCTTCACGAGCAAGCCTCTTGGTGTAATTCGTATGAATTAGATGCTGACAAAGCGAAACAAACGGTCACCCAGTCATTATCTCACGGTACCGGGAATGCGGACGTTCCATCTAATAATATCATGACGAATAGATCATTCGTTTCAAATGAACCTTGTGAATGGAATTCTACGTCTTTTAACCAGGAAGAACTGAGATCTGGAGATACATCTTGTGTAGATACATCATTGGTGTACGCTCCGTCAGTAAATGTATCGGAGGGAATTGAAAAATGGCCTGTGCAGACATCTCGTCTCCTTTCAACTATTGACTATATTCCCAAGCATCGGCAATCAATGGGCATTCCACCGTCGTTGCCACCTCCTCCCACACCACCACCTCCTCCACCGCCTCCGCTGCCTCCCGACTTACCAGCATTCACTCCTCTCCAGCAACAAAGGATTGAGAACATGATACAGGAACAGTTGCAAGACATAAGTCAAAAATCATCTCAAAACATAGAGCCTGCAAAAGGATCGACAAGTTGTATGAAACAAAAGTCATTTCTATCTGAAATTCGTGCTAAAAGAATACATTCAACATCGTCTTCAATACTACCGCCAAAGGATACAGGAAACAGAACATTAGAATATCATTAAATAAAACCAATAATAAGTTTAGATAATTTGTTTGTTTACCCTCGTCTTTATTGTTAACTCCTATTCATAATCACAGCAACAAACTCTAATATTTTTCCCTTCCATAATGCATTTTGCAATTTTGTACAGCCGTAGAGTACTATGTGGGGATTTCGGGCGATAAAATTATTATTATTATTATTATTATTATTATTATTATTATTATTATTATTATTATTAACTCTTCCACCTGTATATTTGTGATTGAAAACCATAGGGCTCAATGACCATAAATGCATCTGTTCGAGTGATTAGCCTGAAGGACTTCTTCAACTGCTTCTGCGTTAAATCACAGTATGCGTGTCATTTTCAACAGCGTGTAGGCTTTTTGTTTACCGTGTAGAATTAACAAAATGGAGGAAGACAAACAGTCGGGGAGGTGCATATGTCAGAAATTTTGTATTTGCAACTTTTTCGTACAAACCTAATAAGCTTTCCCACTCGTTACATGGTATGCCCTTATTTTACGTACAATGCACATTATAGGCGTTTGAAGTACATGCAATTTTGGTCCTAGAAATTCGAAGGAGTGACTGAGTACGGACGTGATACCCTTTACTTATTCCCAGTTCCTTATTCGACATTCGCCATTAACCGATTTTATCGGTTGACAACGAAGGTCGAATAAGGAACTGGGAATAAATAACGGTTGTCGCGTCACGGAGTTGATTTTTCATGATTCCTTGTCTTTGAAAACATTTACCCAATGGTTGTGTCTATCTTGTTCCTTATATATGATAGAGTAGAATTTACCACACGATACCACCTAAATTGTTCAGTGTCGGTGGATTATTAGTTTGAAAAACAAACATTCTTAGTTGGCCGTGTTGACCACAAACTATTTTACTTCATTGTATATACAGTGAACTTTTACTCTTTTTCCTTGAGATTTGATCAGTCCGCACTATAAATCCATAAATTGTGAATAGTTGTTAATGTTACATAAATCTAGTAAACAGTGTGTGCTTCACCTCATAAACTACAAATGCTTTTGTCTTGTGTTATATAAAAATGTGGGAACGCGTAGACTCAGTAGTTACGGCATTGGTCTTCAAACCGAAAGGTCCACGGTTTAATCTCCAACCAGGGTCTTGCGTAACGCGTGTTGTTATGGTGATACGTGTATCCGTCGTCCATTTTGAATAGTGGAGGACGCCATCTTGGTTTCTATGGTAGCACGTGGTTGCTATGTTTTCCAAAGGCTTACAACAAGACAGGGTATGTTCGGAAGGTGTGTTCCTTTGTACAGGAGTAATTTCCCGTTTCGCAGAATTACCACAATCAACCCGACAATCCATCGAAATCAACAAAAACGACTTTATTTAGTACGGATTTCCCCCAGATTCCTTTTTAGAACCCCCATACCGTAGTAGATTTTAATAGTAGCATGTAGTGCTATAGGACCGAGAAGGACCCCGGGGGAAAGTTCGATTGAACTAGAGTAGTTTTTCTGGTTCGGATTTCCCCCGAATCCATATTTCTTGCGTAGAATTACCACAAACAGCCCCATAATTGTTTACTTGGCTCTGATTTCCCATTAAATTCTGAGTTTCTACCTATTTATCTACGAATTATGTTATGCCTTCTTTGATCTATTTATTCTGACTCCCCTAGACGTGTTTTTCTTCTATTGTACACATTACAGGTAGCACATAGGCACATGCTGGACCACGGTGCCAATATGTGCTTATGTGAAAAGGCACAATGTGACACATTGTGCACTAGCACATAGGCAAATGCTGGATGAGCTAATATGTGCTTATGTGAAAAGGCACAGTGTGACACATTGTGCACTAGCACACACGCACATACGACTAAAAAGGGATTCTATAACCACCGACGTTTCCCCAAATGGGATTCTATAGGGATTCCAAAAAAGGGATTCCATAAGTGGGGCTCCGTCTTACCTCGAGTGACTCGCACATACTGCTAGAACGACTCGAATCCTTCGAGCAAATGTGCTTTAGAGCAATTGCTCGATCGAGTGACTCGCACATACGACTTTTAGCCTCATTTCGGGAAAAGGGGATTCCATAGCAGCAGACATACCCCAAAAAGGGATTCTATAGGGATTCCAAAAAGGGATTCCATAAGTGGGATTCCGTCGTACCTCGAGTGACTCGCACATACTGCTTGAACGACTCGAATCTCATCGAGCAAATGTGCTTTAGAGAAATTGCTCGATCGAGTGACTCGCACATACGACTGTTAGCCTCATTTCGGAAAAAGGGATTCTGTAGCCAAAGACATATCCTAAAAAGGGATCCTTAAAAGGGATTCTTAAAAAGGGATTCCGTAAATAGGATTCCTAGCCAACTCCGTAAAAAATGATTCAGCAGCAAGCATAATGCTTATGTAAGCTGTCTCCGTAGCATTTGCTCCCAGTTGATTGCAGAATCATTTCAAAGCCATGGTATTACAGGCATTAGATAGAAAATGTAAAGATTACAAAGCGATAACGCATTTTGATGACCAACAAAATATGCAAAATACTCGTTTGTTCCACAAAAATTTTAGCTCCTGGAGTTACCCCGCCCTAATCAGCCTCTGGAAGATTCTTTGTCTAACGTACTCCATGGGGCGATACGATTCATCTTAACCTAGGTTTGATAATAATATTAAAAACACACTTTACTCCGTCCTGACACCTCATTGTTAGATTTTCCTCAATAGTTAGCATCCTATGAGCTATTAAGTTAACGCCCCTCGGAAGCGCATGAGATCCATAATGACTTTAGGGCTGATAATCTCTATTGTCGGCCCGATAATGAACTGCAACTTTCTCGAAAATCGATATGGTTATATGGGTTTATACTGAAAGATCACGTCACGGTTTATTGAAAATATAATAACTTGCCGATTTGCCCGCTTCTCGGGTTTAGAGACATATGCGACTATTTTTGTATACGGAGAGATTTTTCAAGTTTGGCCAGTCGAACGCATATTCTCTTTTTCATCTGCAAATAGAACCCAGTAAGCCATTCTTTCTTTTAATCCTTTATCCAAAGTAACGGCCAAAAACGGCCAGCGCTATTTACAAAAGTCGTCAATTAATTTTTAGTATTTTGTTCACTTTCGTCCCCAAAACATAGGTTATGACCCCTCTTTGGGACGAGCTCGTTCCAAAGAGGGTCATAACCTATGTTTTTTAGACAAAAATGAAAAAAATAGTTATTCAAGAATTTTGTTTGCAAGTGCTGTCTGCTTTTCATGTTAGGTAAAGGGTTAAGATGGATGTAAAGAGAAACAATAGAGGAGATCAGCATTTCCCATCTTAATGACGTATGCCCTCCCACCCACGTGACTTTTATGTACAAAACAAATCGCACGTGGAATATTCGCAGTGCACAAGCCTTAAAAGAAATGGTCGACGTTTGCGCGATAAGGCATAAACTGAATCGGTAATCCGATAAAAAAAAACGGACATAACTATTGAAACAACTAATAGAAATGGTCAGTTTTAATACAAATAACAAGGTAAATCTGAGCTGAAAATTAAACTGTAGGTGTGCAGGCCTACAGTCTGAATCACCGTGGTGTTGTGTATTTTCGCTGCTTCGCAAAAGTTAAAAACAATACGAAATACCGATATAGCAAACTATTTTTAATGAGGTTTTATTTATTTTTTCTGTTCACACAAATTAGAGTCGGATTGTGGAATACGCAGTACAGCCATTATGGAATGATTCTTACGGAAACGTAAGCATGGCTGCATCTTCTATAAAACCTCGCTTTAATATGAGACCCCTTTCTTACTTGCCTAGGCCCAGGGTACCACAGACATGGCATATTGACCTTACAAGTTAGTCACAACGACCGTGCAATTCCCAATTATTATTTTCAATGACGTAGCCGGTGGTTGGGGTAGGTTCTCCAAAAAGTCGTCAAATAATTGCAGAGTCCCTAGACTAAAAAAACCGCCCTCTCTGATTCACTTTCAAAACACTGATTTTTCAAATGTTTCCTGAGATGGATCCCTTGACCACACATGGGGGTAGTGGGCACTTCTGGGTGTTTGATAAAATAAAGGGATAATAAGGCAAGAACTGAACTTTTATCACTTCAACACATTGTAAAAAATGGTACACCGTAATTGTTGCTTGGGGTGGAAGTCCTCTAGAAGGGACAACATGGGTATAAACGATTGACTAAACTTGACTATATCCCCATGTTGTGGTCATGCTTAGCCATTGTATATAAATATGTGACCTTAAACACCAATAAGTAAGTACTCCCAAAACAATGATTGAAGCACACGGAGATAAAACTTGTCCCCATTATGCACCCATCCCCATCCTTGACTAACAAATTTCTCATTATGCACTTGTTGATTTCTGAATTATGCACTTGTAGACTCCTGGTATATAAAAAGCCTCTTGTATCAAGTTTTGAAAAGAAAATAATCATCATCTGAAAAAGACACAAAGATCAGGTGGGGGAGGAGATATGCAGGGGGAGGGGCATAAACTAACTTACCACCCCACCCCCTCAGTGGGGGAAGATGAACTTCTTATCCGTGGGCTTGGACCTATTTTGGGGGTCAGGAATTGGCACTCCACTACTGTAAGTAATTATTGGAAATGGAGCTATCCACCTCGATAAATCCCTGCAAGTGCCCATGCAAATTTTCACAGGTAAATACTGTTTATGAAACCCAAACGGAATGATTAATATGGAGTGATAACATAATACATAAACTTGATCAAGAAGTTAGCTGGGAGTGAGGGAGGGAGTGTTTAACTGCCCCCACCCCCCCCCCCACCCCCTAAAAAAACGCCAAAAAATATATTGGGGTGGGGAGAGCCTACTTTCATCCCATCCCCACTGGGTAATTAAACCCCACCAGGTAATTACAGGGGGGGGGGGGACCTGTTTGGGGAGTGGTATAACTCCTTAAAGTTTAGTTATACATATACCCTGCAGTGAATGAACAATGTGCTGATTTAATCCACGTATCCTTGTGAATCAAAACCCATGCATCATGGGGCATCTCGTGAGATTTCTGTGACGGTCTGACTTTTGCTTTAACAAAAGCAAAATCTTTATCTGCTACTGTCACATATAAAGTTTGTTCCCAGCCGTCTTTAAAATACTGGATGGCTTTCAACGATTTTTTTGCTTTGAGCTTTTCATTGTCAAAGTCCCTGGTGTATTTATTAGGTAAATTGTAAATGTCAGAGAAATCATTCTCGGGCATTTTTCTCATGTCGTCCGACCATTTACCAACATTTATTGTGGCGGGGTCTGGCAGAACTGTTCCATTCTCAAGAGTTAGTTTCTCTTTTAGCCTGTCTGTTTTTTTTTTGTAGTAGTTGTTGTTCGGGGGTTGGGAATGTTGGCAAATTTAGTTTGTCCACCCCAAAACACCTCTTTAACAATTCTTGCCGTGAAAAAACGCTTGAACTCTCCATACTTTCTATACAATTAATATTAATTAACGACGCCATCAAACGTAATTTTTTAAAGCGTGATATGTCACATACATGCGACCATTCTCTTGGCAGTCTTGTGAACGAAAGGTGTATTGACACCGTCGCATTCGCAGAGGCCATTTCGGAACTTCGAATGAACACTGAAATTTTGTGGAAGGCTGGCCGGCATTGATTAAAATTTTATTTCGTAGTTAATAAATGCAATGAATATTGTAAAATTTTGATCTCAAAATAACGTATTATCAATAGTAGTCATTTAGGAGTTTGCAAAGTTCAGAAAAACGTTCAGAAATGATTTCAAGTGAGTGAAATATGAAGTAACGTTCATCGCTGTCGCTCAAATGTTCTCGCACGTGTGTATTGTTTTGTACACAAACGTCACGTGGGTGGGAGGGCATACGTCATTAAGATGGGAGATGCTGATCAAGTCTATTTGGAGAAAAATAAACGTGTGAAACAAAAAGAATATGAAGAAAATGACCAAATAGCACACTGTGTAAAAGGGCTATTAATTCAATTTTATGGTGCATTTTCAATTCCTTTCCATTCTGTACCAAACATAACCTATGCCAAGAGCTGCAAAGTTTTTTTTAATAATTTAAATATTTAATAAACTCACTTTCAGCGATGATTTTTTCTAGGCACTTAATCTTATTGTTGTGAGGATCAACCTCTACAAATCAACAGATCTATATTTGTGCGGTATATATTAGCTGCGACCTGAAAATTTGATATACTGTTCTAAAAAGGAATAAAGTGCGACAATGTTGAAAATAAGCTAATGAAACTCATGTAAACAAAAACTTCCATGTTGATGTAGGGAACAGATTTTGTCTCGAAAGTATATTGGGTCATTTCAGTCATGTTTGCTGAGAGAGTTTTTTGTTCACTCCAAGTACCACTTTTCTGAAAACTACAGAATCCCAGGTTCACTCAAATATAATCCCGGGGGATGTTACCTGAGTAAACTTCATTTAGCATGCAGTGTGACCAGGTGTAGGTATGTCCATCAATTGCATGCAAAGAGAAATGTTATAAAATATTGTAATATGTTAGTTCACCAGAAAAAGTCCCATGAACTGTACTTGCCACCTTTTTATCTAATGTGATCTTAACTGTACGATTTACGTCATACACACTAAATGTAGAGTGTTGTCTGAAAACAATTCCCGGGGTTTCTCTACAATAGAGAGAGTCGATCATCTATGACACTGGCTTGGCTTGCTTTGAAACTACGACAGTTTTTTTGGGGTGTCTGGGACAAACACACCCCAAAGAGTATCAGTGCTGTGGCCTGTCATACTTTTTGAAAAACCTCCTGGTTATTAACATGATCAAGATGATTGGTGTTTGTTTACCCCAGCTTCAGAAGCACAATTACAGAAATTTTACTCATATTTCTTTCATGAAGTAATATATCAAAATTCCAGGTTCCGACTCAAAAACACTAGAAAAAGACAGAATTGTCAGTATAGATTTTGTAAGATCTGCATTGTTCAAGTACACTCTTTAAAAGTGAGACTATCAAATATTTAAATTATAAAATAATTTTTGAAGGTCTCAGCATACCTTATTTATGGTGTAGAATGCAAGTGCATTAACCCTTTACCCAATGTAACGGCCAAAAACCGGCCAGCGCTATTCACAAAAATCGCCAATTAATTTTCATTATTTTTTTCATTTTTTGTCCAAAAACATAGATTATGATCCCTCTTTGGAACAAGCTCGTCTCGCTCGTTCCAAAGAGGGGTCGTAACCTATGTCTTTGAGACAAAAAAAATAATAAAAAATAGTTATTCAAGAATTTTGTTTGCAAGTGTCGTCTGCTTTTCATGTTTGGTAAAGCTTTAAAAGTGCAACCTATACTAGCCACGCGATAATTTTCTCCAAATTGTCTCCTTTTATATTCATCTTAACATGTCTAATAAAGTTGTAGTAACCACAATGAAAGAGTGCATGTTTTACTATTAATACTAAAATATATGTATGATGACAACATGGAAGCTCCACGAAACATTGTGATACTAACTAGTCTTTTCAATTGATTAGTAATGCTGTAGTGTAATTTGTAATACGTCAACATTGAAAGAGACTATGTGATGCAGCATGAAATGCGAAACCTGATACTTCTGGAAAAACAAAAGGCCAAAATGTACTGACAATATCGTTTTGGAATCGTCGAAAACAATGATGCCTCATTAACCCATTACCTAACCTGAAAAGCAGACGACGCTTGAAAAATAATTCTTGAATAACTATTTTTTTTTCATTTTTGTCTCAAAAACATAGGTTATCACCCCTCGTTGGAACGAGCTCGACGAGCTCGTTCCAACGAGGGGTCATAACCTATGTTTTTGAGACAAAAAATGAAAAAAATAATGAAAATTAATTGGCGATTTTTGAGAATAGCGCTGGACGGTTTTGGCCGTTACGTTAGGTAAAGGGTTAAAGGACTGGTTTATCGAAGGGAGTAACTGTTTCCGCCCCTCTTCCAAAGCGGGATTCAAAGACAGTCCGCATGAAGCTGCATAATTACAGAGAATATTAAGAGGTTTACAGAGCAGCGTGTTAAAAAACGTGCAGCAGAGGGGATATCGAGCTCTATTCTGACCAGTATTGTTAAAAGAGGCAGTGAGATTTTTTCAATAAAGGAAGACTTTAAAGCTCTGGTACACATGATTGGGTAATATTTGCTAAGGAAATGATGCTGTGGAGTGGACGACCTCTCAAAAGAAACTGGAAGAGAAGTTTCGTATACAATAACTCTGGAGATTCCAATAATAAATTGTTTGGGATTCTGCGAAGATTCGAAATTCGATTCGATGCGAAAATGTCTCGATGATTCAATTCGAGTTGCGCTGATTCGGAAAATTCGAACGAATCGCGAGAGGTTCTCAAAATCATACTAAGTGTCTCCTCTTGAACTCTTCTTCTACCATCGGGTCTACTGTACAGGAGGAGGAGGGATGGGGTTGTCCTGTGCATGACCCTATCACTTGTTCCAAACTTGAGGTCTTGTCAATGTAGGTTTTATTCATCTTCTCAATCTGTAAGTATTACATTACGCTGGAGACTCCAAACTTTTGAGAACAGGGCCAGAGAGTGCACAGAAACATTACTTACCATTATCCTTCATATAATGGTATACTATCAAGTTGTATACTGTCAGTTTATAAATGAGAGTGTTTCATATTAGAGACCACAGGTACTCGGCACAAGCTGGGAAATCGAAAGAAAAATGATATTTGATACCATTTTTGAATCCATGCTGACGTGCCCCTGTAATGGTATATAAATATTAACAAGGTAAACAACTCGCTTTTCGAAAACGATAGCACTCATCTTCGTGTTTCCCCCCTCGAATTTGATTCATACAACGTATCCAACAGTACCCGATATCAATGGAAAGGGGAATGAATAAGCTTTATAATGGTGTATTACACGACCGTTGGGTGTTCTTGGGTTGTTCATGACTACTGGGAGAAGTCGCAGAAAAGGCGTAAAAACATTTAGTCGGACAAGAAAGTGCACAGTGAAATGAGGTTTCCGAGCGACAATTATCCGATTTATTATAAATAATTCGAGGTCCCATTGTCTATGGAGGGCAGATTCAAATATTAACCGTATGCCTTTATCAATTACTAATCTCGGATCCACATTTATTCATTTCTGGCGATCACATTTGCCGTTTATACATTTTTTTAACCATCCCTTGGAATAAAACAAGCTAGAGGCATCCATAGAAGCACAATGACATCCCATTGGCTACTATTTATGCCGAGAGAATCATCGATGAAAATAAGCCAACGGGAGAATGGGGAAAGCTTTTGCGCAAGTCGCGTATCTAAGGACGCCATATGCTCAGGTCAACTTGTCAAAAGATGTCAAAGTTACGGCTAAAAAGTGTATAAACGTTAAATGTGAACTCCAGAAATTAATAAATGTGGATCCGAGATTAGTAATTGATAAAGGTATACGGTTAATATTTGAATCTGCCCTCCATATACAATGGGACCTCGAATTATTTATAATAAATCGAATAATTGTCGCTCGTAAACCTCATTTCACTGTGCACTTTCTTGTCCGACTAAATGTTTTTCGGCCTTTTCTGCGACTTCTCCCAGTTATCATGAACAACACAAGAACACCCAAGGGTCATGTAATACACCACTATAAAGCTTATTTATTCCCCTTTCCATTGATACTGGGTATTGTTGGATACGTTGTGTGAATCAAATTTGAGGGGGAAAAAACGAAGATGAGTGCTATCGTTTTCGAAAAGCAAGTTGTTTACCTTGTTAATATTTATATACCATTACAGGGGCACGTCAGCATGGATTCAAAAATGGTATCAAATATCATTTTTCTTTCGATTTCCCATCTTGTGCCGAGTACCTGTGTTAGAGACCTTAAAAAGTGTTACTTTTAATATTCTTGTGCCGTAATGAGTTACAACGGGTGTAATAACTCGAAATTCCCGAATGATTTATTAGTTGATATCTTTGGGAGAAGCATCCCTGACTAAGATCGACTGTCGATAAAGTTATCTCCCCTGAAATTATTAGACAGGCGAGCAAAGTGCAAGTAAGAAGCCTGTATTTGCTGAGAAAACACCTATGGCATCAGTGGAAAATAAAGCAATGTTTCCTTTTGTTATTTTTAATAAGCGAAAACAACAGATAGCTCTCGGAACTGTCTGATGTTTTCGTTTATTAAAAGTTACAAAAAGAAGCTTGGCTTTTTATGGCAAACTAATTAGAAGCAACTAAGTAACTGCCCACTTTGACACTTTGTTTAGCGAATGCGTTTTTACAGTAATTTTCACGTTTTTATTCTTCCCATGAACAAATTAGCAAATTATACCTCCTAGACTATTGCATTAATGGAAAGGATAGTGCCTGTATTATATGTCACGATGCACGCACTGTTCAAAGAATGAATGAACAGAATAAAAAGTAATGAACATCAAAAGTTGGCAAAAGCGCCGTTTTCTTATTTTTGTTAGTGGGTTTAACAGAGAATAACAGACAAAAGTTCAAAATGAGTGGAGAAAAAAAATCTGTAATTTTTATACTACTATATAAGGAAATGTCTGAAGTTTGTGAAATGATGCGCACTTCAATGATACAACTTCGCGAACATTTTGAAATTTTGTTTTTTATATGAAATTCCCGTACCCTAAAGTTCTGCTCTACAGTTTCTCACTGTTGAGACTAATGTCATGTAAATTGGAGATATATTTTCAATATCAGATATGATTGCATTAGGCTATCTATTGGACAAGAGAATTTGAAGTTTTGGTCACAGAGTTAAAGTCTGCATAGGGGTAAATTACCAGAGGAATTATGGGAAACAGTGGCTTCGAAACATTGGCTAATTTTTAAAATGTTATTTTTACACGGAGTTGTTACCAGACATGTAACTGAAAAATGAGGCGGAAACGTGGAATTTTCCCCCATTGTAGAAACGGGGTTATATGCTCCAGGGTTAGGTAGTGGGGGTAGTGGGAAAATTCTACTTTTGAGGCTGCTGGGTGGCTGAAAATTTCTACTTAGTCAGAGAGTGTTACATGTTTTAGTGGATTTGGAAAATGTAATACATGTTATGGTTAGATTACTAAGTTAAGGAATATTCACATATGAAGGGAGTATATGACATGTTATTTTGGGAAATGCCTGAAAAACTGTGGTGCGGAACTTTAGTGTTAAATTTACTGAAGACTTTAGAAAATTAAGGGGAGCTAACTTTCCTGTAAATATCCTCCAATGACGAAAGTTGTCAGCCATGCATGGCTGCGGCGAAGAAATGAAGAAATACTCGAAAGATCATTGTTGATATATAATCTCAGACAGCGGAGGTGGTGACAATCACCAATTCGAAACTGCTGCTCCAAATGGATGACGGCTGCTGTCCACTGCAATATGTGTTTTGGTGATTGGGATAATTTCCCATTTGTTCCACAAGCACTGGAGAGCACTGGTGCCAGAGCGAAGTGAGATTCAAGAATAAATTATCTTCAAGTTATTAGACCAGCCCCTCTTATTGGTGGATTAATATGATACTAATATAATAATAACAATAATAACACTTTGGCCAGCCGCTGATTTGTCGCGGTTCTCGGACGAAAAGGCCATGGTTACCCCTGTACTCCCAATTGCCTCCCTTTTTCCACGCTTCTCTTCTCCTCCCAACACTCGGAGACGAACTGCTTGATGATATCCCTTGTCCCATTCTTCCCAATCTCTCCGATTAGCATATTAACCCTCTCCTTTGAGTCTCCCCCTAACCACATGTCCTTCATTCTCCCATCCCACTTCCCCATTATACTCCCAGTGAATCTCATTGTTTTAGACTGATACTTTGGACATTCTAGAAGAAAGTGTTCCAGGGTCTACACCATGTCCAAGTTACACATCTGGCACTCCCTTTCACCGTCTTTCCCAATTTTTCCCCTCAGCTCCAAGGATCGCGACCTCAGCTTGAACAACAGTGACCCCCCAAAGGTGCCATCAAGGTACTCTTCAAAACCTGGCTTCTCTTTATCACGCAGGCCACCCAAAGACCTCTTTGATTTGACCCCCTCTCGCCAATTACGGTTACAATCCTCCATGACCCTTTCTCTGACGATTTTTTTTACCCTGGTTTGCCCTAACGTCCAGGTCCGAGATCTCCAATGAGTAGTTCTCTACTAGCTCCCTCACTTGGACCATCCACCCCGTTTTGATATTTGAGTTGAAAATTCTCAGGAACATTACTTTACACCATCGGCTGTCGGGGAGATTTACCAAATAATTAAGATAACCGAGCTTCATCATGTCTACCCTGTCCTTGATCCTCACCCACCCAAGCTCACCCCTGATTGCTTCTAGCGCTACTATAATCAGACCTGGTATAAAGTGTTGGTATAGTGATAATCAATGAATCAAACTGTCAAACCAAAAACATTGATTTTTTCGTGGTGGGAAGGGAGGTGCCAAAAAGCATAACTACTCAAAATCAATGTATGCATTGCTAATGGCTTCTACGACCTTTCTGAGAGAATTCCACAGGTCCATGCTTATTTCAGTTGGGGAGTTTAACTTTCTACGATATAATTTATTTTTATCAACCGATGATTGTATGAGACCAGCAGTCATCCATGACAGCCGCTTGATGTACTTGTGTTTCACAATCATGGTTTGGAGTGGAAACGCAGTATCAAATATCTTTAGGTAAATGTTCAAAAATATTGTTTGGACATGTGCAGTTTAGAATGGACGAGAAGTTGCAAGTTGACAATAGTTGTTTGAGTGTGACTATGTTTCTTTCACTAAATGTACGGTAAACCTTTTGAACACATTTGGTCTTGATGCTTGATTCACAGTAAAATGTGCCAAAATGGCCCACAATATCTGCATTGATGACACCAGATTTAAATCCTAGAACGGGATTATTCTTGTGGATGTGGTCTATCAGGGCCGCGGAGTGGTCCGTTACTCTCGTCAGTTTAGCAATACCGGGAAGAAAGCTATTCGCGAAAAGAGGTCGATAAATTCATCAGTTTTAGTGTTTTCGCAGATCTATATTAAAGTCTCCCGTGATAAATGCTTTTTGTGTTTGGAGTTTATCTCATCTGAAGTCCTTGAAAAAGTTTGGATAAATTCATCAAAATCAGCTCTGGGTTGGGTGTAAGGTCTAAAAATAGTTCTGATCATAACCGGTCGTTTATGGCGATAATTGATTTCAATAAATATTGATTCAATTACGTGAGGAATAAAAATTGATATATAAATCTTCTCTATCTGATATGTCACATTCTCTTTAACCCTTTACCTAATGTAACGGCCCAAGCCGGCCAGCGCTATTCTCAAAAATCTCCAATTAATTTTCATTATTTTTTTCATTTTTGTCTCAAAAACATAGGTTATGACCCCTCGTTGGAACGAGCTCGTCGAGCTCGTTCCAACCAGGGGCCACAACATATGTTTTTGAGACAAAAAATGAAAAAAAGTAGTTATTCAAGAATTATTTTTCCAAGTGTCGTCTGCTTTTCAGGTTAGGTAAAGGGTTAACGAATATATTGACTCCACCTCTGACATCATCCGTACTGGGACGAGTTTTGTGCAAAAGTGGCTGATATCCATCTAGTCTATAGTGGAGGTCATCAGGAATATTTCCGCTAGGCCGATGACGTCAAAGGTGTCCCGGTGATGTTGAATGCCACACAGCAAATCATTAAGTGACTCAGAGTGGGAATTCAGACTTTGACAGTTTATGTGAAACAAAGACGATGGGTACTCATCCATAGCTATTGGCTGAATGTTTCTGGTGAGTAGTACTTGCCGTCGTGGTCAATAATGGAAAACGACGTTTTCCATTTTCTATTATTCTGTCGTCGTTGTAGAGCATTGTAAGTTATATTTATCATTCGACTGGACCTCATCTAGTGTTATGTTGTTGATATTAGCTATTATTATATTTAAGGAATAGTGCATGGCTTGGAGTTGACTACGCCCATATAGTGCCCAGTGAGGTGGTGTAGTTCCCGCCGCGATTATATCGAACACCCATCAAGAAAAACATCTGTCCGATTTGTTAATCTATTACCAAGGTAGCAGCCCTACCAACCAGCGTTATACAGAAAAAAATACCATGTAGTTTTTTAAAAACATTTTCTTCTTCTAAAACACGGCTAACTTGGATTATTGATATGAGCAGAAGACAGATTTTGAATCGGTCGGCAAGGGTAAACAAAACATTTCCCCCAAACGGAACTGTGTATTCTAGAATCGCGCAACTCGCGAATGAAAGCTAAAATTTTCGAAATTTGACAACGCAGTTTGATAATTTCCACACATTTGTCACACATATACATTACCGAATGGACCAGCACGGGATACAAACTCCGAAGATTCAATTAAATTCCATTATTTATTCGTTTATTGCCCAAAACATACAATCAAAAAGCGAAATAATATGAGCAGCGAAACAAACGATTTCTCATATCCGGACGCGTTCTCATGAAAGTTGGACCCAGGTATGGATCATTCTCTTCGAAACGAGATATGGATCATCTTCTCAAGGAATGAAATGAACGCCTCGAAAAATGTGACTTCAACAATGGAAAAGCAATACATTTTTCCACAATGCTTTCTTTCTGGGTCGTTTTGTGGATGTTGTGCCTCTGTGAATCGATTTTTAAATTTAGCCTGATCAGTTTTATTCGCCCTGTATGAAAAGAAAACTGATAATAGTAGTGTGCTAAAAATAGAAAACGTGTAGTGCCTGGGTGTAGTGCCTGGTCAGTTCTGTGGATGCAAACTACACGAAATAGGGTATCATCTTTCAGCCAATCAGAATGCAAGGAAGTCACGTGAGATATAATATTTTGGGATAATACTCTCATCTGAAACAGTACTATGTTGAAGATGTGTAAACTTCAGTTTGGTAGTAAATGCAGAATATTGTTTATAAAGACTGTGTAAAACCTTCTGTTTGAAAGAGTTTGCACTGTTCTGTTAAAAGAAAATATTTAAAAACAAACATAAAAATACAAATAAATTCCCGTAGTACCGTTGCCAATATCCTGTAATGTATCCGATTACTAATTAAAAAAATATTTGACATTCGGAATGTATTTGATGGAGTTGTGACACAGCGATGGATCGAGAAATATTGTTGAGCCCATGCCTAATGAATCTGTTTAGCTTGTCAAATTAATTACTTCCTAGACAAGGCAATTTCTTTTTTGAGTTTAAATCTACAAGCTTGAAGAGATTGTTTGACTAGACGGTGAATAACCGATGTCCCAAAAGTTCAGTCAATAATTTACTGCCTACATGTGTACTGAAGCAGTAAAGGGCTAACGTATTAAGATAATTCTGATCTTTTTCTTCTTTATTATTTATCCCTCTACCGAACCCAGTAAGCAGATGAACAGCTCTGGTCTCCGTGCTAAACAAGGTATCGGTAAAAGTCAAAGCATTTTCCTCTTCCTCTACAGATCGAGGTTGAATCGATAACTTAGCTACAATGTGCCCAATGTAGGCCGGTAACTATAGTTACCCGAAACTGGTATTTCTGGAATACTATGTGATTTATCTCTTCTATAGATTTTGAGGCGCAAAAGTGCCCATTTTCGGGTCCTTACCAAAAACATTTTCCCTCCTATCTCCAGCTTATTTTCTTGGCAAATATGTAACATGAAAACCTCAACTTTTACATCATTTGCCATTAAAAGGACGTCCAGCCCAACTTTGGTCGAATTTCAAGTAACTTTCTCCAAAGAACAAAAATGGCCAGAAAGGAATAACCCCAATAAATGATATATCAATTATTTGGAATGAAACTTAGATAATGTCGAAGCTAATATTTGCCATGGAACGGTTACCATGTGGTAGAAAGCACTGCCTGAAGGTCTGCTATAGCATAAGTAAGGGACCAGATTTTGTACAATAAAATATCTTAAATTTACTGAATAGTAATATTCTGCAATCATTCTAGTACAGACTCGGAGGAATCTTTTCATATTCTTGGAAGGATCGTACAGTAAGACTAATTGTAATTTAGGGTGTTTAAATTTCACACGGGCTGCCATTTTTCTTGTGTTTGTTTACCCTTTATGAAGTTCACCAAGGGTCAAATCCACACAGTTCACAATAACATGTATGGAGTCATGAGAGTGCATCAATGTAAACCGAAGAATGGCCAATGTGTCTTTTGTTTGTCTGCAGTGATCACCCCTCTCCGCCGCCAGAATTATGTGCCATTTTACATCAGATTTGTGTCAAATTGGTAAAAAAAAATTAGACTGATACACCAAAAAAAAAACCCCGGAAAACTACCTGACTTCCTCATGTGGTACTACCTGTGACCATTTCAAGTGTTGCGTGAACAATATCAGCAGCTTGGAGTGCCACGTGAAGAATGCTCGTGTATCACCAAAACATCAGTTATCACCTGCCACGCATACAGAAGACATACATCAATGCTCTTCGTAAAGTAAGATAGAATGAATGGATTCTAATTCATTTCTTACATAGTTTGGTATGCTTCATTTGTTTTGAAACTATCGCACTTCTGCAGTTGATGTTTGGGGAGGCTTGAGTGCTGCTTACTCGCAAGATTTAACCCTTTACCCTACGCAGACGATATCAAAATCTATTATTTTAAATTTCATTTTTTCAAATTTTTCCAAAAATTTCAACAAAATCATATCATGTGACCCCTCGTTGGAACGAGCTCATCGAGCTCGTTCCAACGAGGGGTCACATGATATGGTTTTGTTGAAATTTTTGGAAAAATAATATTTTTTCCACTGCTGAATTTGCATATTACGCGGGTGGATGCGGGCGATTCGTTAGGTAAAGGGCTAAGAACATTAATAACTGATCTGTTTACTGATATCAATTTTACAGACAGTGAATTTGTAGGCCTGAACAATATCGAAATAATGTGGGTTATTAAGTGCATTTATCTTAAAACTTCTGAGATGCTGTGATCCCATTTTTTTCCGCCAGGTGGCTTCATGCTTTTTCCGTCAACAGATTGTACAATAAACACAG
Organism: Pictodentalium vernedei; assembly: GCA_031216915.1. Classification (NCBI taxonomy): domain Eukaryota; kingdom Metazoa; phylum Mollusca; class Scaphopoda; order Dentaliida; family Dentaliidae; genus Pictodentalium; species Pictodentalium vernedei. The sequence continues at coordinate 294,325,950 of CM062289.1, forward strand.
AATTTTGCAACCTTTTGGTCCCAATAGCGATCAAAATCGGCGTGGACCCATCTTATACATATTGTGAAAGAAATTTAAATTTACGATAGTACTAGCTTTCACTATATTTGGTGAGCAGAAAAAGAACTTCCTGAAATTTTGGTCTTCTAATTCGATCAGCAGGCTTCACCAAGCCGTTTTCGATTCACAAATATAGTTCTGCTCCTGAATCAAATAATTGTTTCGTAAATATACAAGTGTGAGGACCGAAATGTATGTTGATGTGAATATATTTTTGTTTTCAAACATAATTTTCCAGTTTTATGTTTTGCTCATTGACAACAACCAAATAATATTATAATCCCTTGCTAAAACTTGCGTAACTTTCTAAAGTTTCTGGATCATGGATTCAACATTGCAACTAAGGGCTTTATCTCACAATGATTACATTGTCGGTGGTATATTTTCCTGTGAATGTATCGTGTATTATATATTACATCGCCTTGCAGATTCGAAAACAGCAGAAGAATGTTTGCAGATTTCAGATCTTTGAAAAGTAAATCATTTCTCAACTTGGCCCAAGAATCACGTGATCAAAACAAGCATGTCTTCCCAAGACAATTTATATTTCGTTGTCGCTCCTATTCCTTCGAGTATTGAACACGTCGATGATGAATATGCTGAAAAAAAATTTAAGGTTTTTCAAAAAGTGGATAAATTGAAGTTTTGTGTACTTTTGTCATTATTTTGATATATAATATGTCGCTATTCACCACTTTAGTTTGTATTTAGGGCATTGTGGAAATTTTTTAAAAAATGGCAAAACTTTTTTTGAACGACCCCTTAACGACAATGTTAACCCACTAACCTGATCTGTTCTGTATTTCTGCACAACAATATTTTCATCCACCACTGGTTGTTTCTGGTGCTTGACTCCTTTGTATAACACATAAATGACCGTGTTTGTATTGGCGACAAACAACAAATGAACGGGTTGCACATGCATATATTAGGTGGCGAGTGGCATTGCATATCTCAAAATTATCAGATTTCATTTATTTTTTTATTTAATTTTGACCCATTTACGAAAATAAAACCACTTTCAAATGTACTTTTATTTTCAACTAAACTATTTTTTTAAAGTATCAGACAAATACAAAAAATAGCAAATTAATTTGAAAACTATTTAATATACTTCATTTTATCACGTGGACCATTTATTTCTGCTCCCTAAAAATCATCATTTTCCTTGTACCAAACGTTTCTATACCAATCAATCCTGTACCAATCATTCTTGTTACACGTCAGACCCTATAGGGCATTTCTGTTGATAAATAAATGTGTTGGCGGCGCGGTGGCTCAGTGGTTACGACATTAAACTTCAATCCGAGAGATTCACGGTTCAGAGAGTCTCCGCCAGGGATAACTGCGTCGTGTCCTTGGGTAAGGCACTTAATCCCGATTGCCCACGTGGGGGCACGGTTGCGCTGTGTACTATACGTCGATGGTGCACACGTCTTCAACCAATACTCACCCTGCTTTATGGCGTTAGTACGTTGGGGAGGCTGATAGTTGCTCGCCGCTGCTCGGTGGTTCTCTGCGGCTTCCTCCACCCATAAACTATTCGACACGAGGTGACCCTGGCTATCGAAAGTGTCATTAAACTCCAATAAATAAATAAATAAATAAATCAATAAATGTGTTAATGGATAATCAGTTGGGTCCGTCGGCGATTTTCCTCTGCAGTGCAACTTTATATATTTGGCTGATGCCTGGTTATAGTTCTGCTCCACTTTTTAGTGACTCATACCTGCTCGATAGTGCCAAGACGTAAAGCCTCAAAAGATATTCTGTTGGCGGAGTGGGGGTATGCCCGGATGATCTTAAGCATTCCTACTTCACTAGTTCAGTGTACAGTTTATGTTCAGCTTGAATCTTATTACTTACTCGATGATTTTAACTCGATATGTCACAACCAAAGAAGAAAATGGATACATAAAACTTTTCTTTTCCTCCGTTGCAGCTATTAGTAATTTGGATGATATCATGACCTAGTTTTCTGTTGGTTCGGTACATACTAAATAGTCTATCGCGTCGGTAACGGGGTGGAATGTCTTTGATGTGAAATGTCGAGAACGAAATTCCGTCCAGTTAGCGATGACGATCTCCGTCTGTTTTATTAGTGAATCAAGTGAAATGGGTTGCGTACGCCGAAGGCTCGCAGAGACGACACTGGGGCAGAATAGCCCCTTTGGTCCTCTTAACTGAATAATTATAATTTTTCCAGAGCATTTTGACCGCGGAAGAGGAAGAAAGGAATTGAATCCTGTCTTTGTTGTTTGGGTGTGCAGGCAAGTATAGTCTGCCACTTCGGTTGTTTATGGAATGAGTGCTCGAGGACTGTAACAGATACTGGCGAGCTGGAATTAGGACCAAGAGTTCTTCAGACAGGTTATATAAAAAGGATGTACCGGTTTTTGATGAAGATCTGCATGGATCGTTTGTTTTTTGTTTTTTTTTGGGGGGGGGGGAGTCATTGCTTTTCAAAGTGAGATCCAAGTCACTGGAATTGAGGGGGGGGGGGGTCGGGAAAGGCGAGGAAAGAGTATGCCAAATGTACAACTTAGGTGTAACGGAGATCCTGGAACATGTCATTTTAGAATGCCCCAAATATCTGCCTAGTAGAACAAGACTCCTTGGGAAACTAATGGAAAATGGGTGGAAACATGAAGGATAATTGGTTGAGGAATGACATGAGGAAAAGGGTTCAGGAGAGATCGAGAAGTCGCCATTGGGGGAAGTTATGAAACAGTTTTTGACTGAAACTGGGAGATTAGGAGGGAGAGCGGGGGAGGAATACCCGGTCGGACACTGGGTTAATATAGGCCTCCTCGTTAGAGGACCGCGACAAATCAGCGGACGACCGAAGATTTATTATTATAATTATTATTAGGGAGTTTTTGAAGTATCTGAAGATCAGCGATTGCTATGGTTTTTATTAGTGATTGTTGTGATTGTTGATACATGTATATACTCAGTTAATTATGTCGTTAATTATCCATGAATTAGGCACCCTTTCATGTATAATGTTTCGGTTAATGCCTATCTTCCTTTCGACTGGACAGATGAGGCTGTCTCGAACCATTTTTTTCAGGGAGATATTAAAGGAGGGTCTGTCTGACACTATGTGACTCTCGCAAACTTGCTACTGAACTTACTGTCGAATGGTAAGACGTTGTGTGTGGATGCGACCTTCGGGAGGTGGGGGCGGGGGTATGGTTTCTTGCAGAAGTCACTCCAACAACTCGCATTTATACAGGACAGTGGCAATACCAAACATTTTCAATTGGTATTTGTTTTAATTTCTGGAAGTGAAAGAAGGCTACATCAAACTATTAGAATTTGTAAAGAAAGGAAACCGACATCAACATTTAGAAGCACAGTGGTGGACTTTGAAGCAGCAGTGTGGGAGCATTTCGTACAGTATTTCCAGATGGATTCGGGTTGTGTGGAAAAAGATCCAAAGCCTAGGCTCCATGTGGTCGATAAACTGAAAATTTTCTCCCCAGTCTTAAATAAAATGCCAATGAAAATATTCTTGGTACTCACATATTAAATGACATGCTTTATTATTTCCAGGTGCATCTTATTTACTTTTTAGAAGCAAATTCGCAGTTCAATGACCTTTTGGTAAACTATCCTGTGGTCGATGATCTCCGAATTTGCTTCTCAATCGTGAATAAAATGCCAATTAAAATAATATTCTTATGAAAAGGTGGAAAAAAGTCATACGTTAGATGACATGTTTTATTATATCAATTGACATCTCATTTACGAGTTTAAGCCTTTGACCTCGAGTGGCAGTTTTTTCCAGCCAGGAACATGATACGTCATACTGTCATTATTTGGTAGGGATGTTCAGCAAATGAGTGGGGTAGACCAATCCGAGGCTGCACGTTTAAAATATTGATTGGTCTACCCAAAGTAATGAATATGGACTCTTCTGATTGCTGCCATTGAACTGGCATGGAAGATACCACTAGAGTTCAAAGGGTTAAATGTGTGATCTAGACCAAGTTATAATGTATTTTAGTATTTGTATTTATCTTCGTATAGATAAATAAAATAAAATATCAATGTAAATTTGTCTTTTCATTTTCACCCCACTCCCCCTAAAAAAGAAGACAAAGTCGCCGTGGTTCCAGTTTGAAGTTTGATTGGAGTATCAAATAAATGCACAGAAAATATTCCCATCTCATTTATGTAGTGGCATTATGTCCAATGGACAGTATGCCACTGGCGCTAAATGACGACATTGCGTCCAATTATCGTTGACATTTTACTTCGGCGACATTCCGTCTAGTATTTGTGCCGTCAGGTCGAATGTCGTCAGTTTCTCTGTGTTGTCGAGTTAATAAGAAATTGAAAAGCAATACATTAAAATATTTCAGCTTTTGTATGGTATAAATGCGTCTTTTCTCGAGAAGATGCCGAGCTCTAGTTTTACTCGGCTGGTTCAGTGTATTGAAATTGTTTACTGGTACCAATTTAAGACTGATCCGTCACTGAGATGCCAAACTCCTTATCTGCTCTATTTAATTTAGTGAACCATGGCTGTTGGTTAGCATAGTCTTATCAATTAATCTTGTTGTGATATTTAGAGAATGAATAAAGTTTGCTGATCATGGACCATTCTGTACACTACCTCGTGGTCCGTGCTCCACACATTTGTTTATTGGGTCCTCAACTTTGTTGTGACCTAATCAACACATGTGCAGGTAATTGTCCACCCACTGGATTAATGAGCTTGCACCACATTAACGCGAAAGCACTTGATCAAATTTCGCACATCTGACATTTCCGTATCCACAAATCCAATTAGACCATGTAAATCAAGGGAAATAACCAAAACATCAACAAGTCGAAAAAATGAGCTCCGATATCACATCGTTTTTTCGACAAACATCAGTTCCTTCCAATTACGATGATATTTCAAGAAAACTTACTGCCTTTGTTCACGAACACCAAAACGCGGGAAATAAGATAGTTTTAGTAACGGTTTGTTTCTGTATTGTTGAACTGATAGCAATAGTTTTGACTTTTTATAACCGGCAGTTTTTCTGTTGACTTTCCCCGACTTTCAGTTTCATGTCGTGTTCGAAATGATTTTTAACATGATTTATGCTTTCAAAGAAACATCCTGAAAAAAATTCTACTACATTAGACAGGTTTCTGGTTTTGACAATCGATTATAAAGTTTTATCTTTAATGGAACCATTTCCAAGCGTTTGTGTGGGAAGCACGAGCGCACAAATGTCAATGATCACTTATTGTCTCCCTTGATATGACCATGTGTGAAACGGTTCAACAGGTGGTTGCAATACACTAAATGATTTGCATTGGCGACAGTGTTATTAAATGTTGAGATAAAATCCTCAAGGGGGCGTTTCTGTCTCAATATAGTGTATTGTAACCAGATATCACAGTACTAAATATTTTTCCATAGTCAACCATTACAACAGTTATGTGAAAAATATGATCTCATGACTCATCACTTGAAATTAAATATTCAAATACCAACATAAATAACAGACCTTCACGCAACCTTCTTTGGCCAGAAAACAGGCGGGGAGGGGGTAATCCAACAAATAATAGAAAAAATTCAACAAGAGGTTAAGTAGTCCAAACATGGTCTGAAGGACCGTATTTTAATTTTTTGATTTGGTATGTCCATTTCTGTGAAGGTCTGTACTTTATGTAGGTATTTGAATATCTCAGTAATTTTAAGGTGATGCAGTCATGTTTTTTTACATAATTGTTATAATAATTGTTAGAAAAATATTTTGTACTGTGATACCTACATAAATATGTACCGGTACTACAATATAAAATATGTACACATGTAAAATCAAGTAAAATATGCTGAAATGTGGTATATTAGTCTTAATTATCTTACCCTCACCTCCCTAAAAATAGTGTCAACACCAATATTAATTTTGGAGAAAAATGGCAGTAATCACTATTGTTTGGCAGCGAGGAGTAGAGGGAAAATGTCATCACTGTTATAATTATTACTAGTATTTCCAATCAAATATCCTGACCATCACCCTTATTCAGCCCTCAGGTACTCAGCACAAGCTGTGAAATCGAAAGAAAAATAATATTTGATAGCATTTTTGAATCGATGCTGACGTGCCCCCATAATGGTATATAAATATTAACAAGGTCCACAACTCGCTTTTCGAAAGCGATAGCACTCATCTTCATAATACCCCCCTCCTCGAATTTGATTCACATAACGTATCCAGCAGTTCCCAATGTCAGTGGAAAGGGAAATGAAGAAGCTTTACAGTGGTGTATTACAAGACCGTTGGGTGTTCTTGAGTTGTTCATAATAACAGGGAGAAATCACAGGAAAAGCCGAAAAACATTTAGTCGGACAAGATACTGTTCAGTGGAAAGTGGGTTACGAGCGACAATTCTCTAATCTCCAATTTATTGTGAAAATTCAAGGTCCCATTGTCTATGGAAGGCAGATTCAAATATTAACCGTGCACCTTTATCAGTTGCTAATCTTGGATCCATATTTCTGGTGTTCACATTTATCTTTTATACATTTTTTACCCTTATTTTGAAAACTATTCAAGCTGTTGGCATCCATAGAAGTGAAGATGGTCACAGAAACATCCCATTGGTTATGACGACAAAATCATACATGAAAAAAAGCTGATGGGAGAATGGGGAAATGTTTGTGCGAACCTTTCTGTACCTATGGACACCGATAACTTTATGCATTTTCAGGTGACAGCTAAAAAGTGTATAAACGGTAAACGTGAACTCCAGAAATGAATAAATGTCAACCGAAGATTGAAAATTGATAAAGGTATATGGTTAATATTTGAATCTGCTCTCCTTAGACAGACAATAGCACCTCAAATTTTCATAATAAATCGGAGAATCATCGCTTGTAACCCACTTTTCACTGAACAATATTTTGTCCAACTAAATGTTTTTCGGCCTTTTCTGTGACTTCTCCTAGTTATTATGAACAACCTAAGAACACCCAACGGTCGCGTAATACACCACTGTAAAGCTTATTCGTTCCCATTTCCATTGATACTGGGTATTGTTGGATACATTGTGTGAATCAAATTTGAGGGGGGGGGGGGGTATAATGAAGATGAGCCCTATCATTTTTGAAAAGCGTGTTATGTACCTTGTTAATGTTTATATACGATTATGGGGGCATGTCAGCATTAATTCAAAAATGCTATCAAATATCATTTTTCTTTCGATTTCACAACTTGTGCTGAGTACCTGTGATTCAGCCATCATTATTTTTAGTCAGGTAAGAGTATTATAGCTATATATAGTATAGGGATGCAGACTGGACTGCCTGTGGTGGTCTAGTCCAGGGGAGAGGTAGTTCATCTGGTCAGGTCCAAACCTAAATGGTCCGATATTCTTGCATGCACCGGTCCAGTCATTATGAAATACCTTAAATGAAGTGAAATATGTTAAAGTCTTACTTTTGGTAATACCGGATTAAGATTTTAACACATTTGCTTTATTTAAGATATTTTATAATGATTGAATTGGTATATGCGTTTGTGTCAAAAAAAGCATCAAGTTACTGCCACCTGATGGGCAAGCTTGGTAACTCTGGGCATGTTATCTAATACATTGTATGCACATTGTGGAAATGTGTAGCATATTTTGAAATATTTTCTCATATCCACCATAAAAGAGAAGTTAGAGAGCGAATAAACATGCTTACAACTTGTGATTGTGACTAACTGTGGAGTCTGTAGTTCACGTTTCCCACTATCCTGTACATATGTCATATAGCATATGGAGGATAGAGGAAACATGAACTCAGACTAAATGTTATTAGTGCTGAAAGACTTGGAGCATTTGCACTATCTGTCTTTAAGTTAACCCCATCATATACTATACATATAGTATATGATTGGGTTAAGAACTTAAAGATAGATAGTGCAAATGCTCCAAGTCTTTCAGCACAAAAAGGTTTTGTTCTTAGCATTGGCACCGGACATATTCCAGATAGATTGGTCAATTTCTGACATGCAGGTATGCGTACTGGTATTCGTTATTGGATGTAGTAACTTGGAGTTAGATATTGCCAACTATAGGCTATATCGCAATTTGCAACCTATCTTCAGTACATTGAAATGTATATGAGCCTATGAGGGTTCGTTGACAACTTGACATGGTAATTCCAAATTCGCTATCTTGTCTGACATCAGTCATTGTCACTAGCAATAATATGCATACCATTACCCATTGGAATTACGAAACCACTAAAACAACAACCATGTTCTCGACATTTTGGCCTATATCTGACACATTGGGTATTACCCAAATTACCCAGTGTGTCAGATATAGGCTCAAATGTCGAGAACATCATAATTGTATAAGTGGTTTTGTAATTTCAGACATTGTCTTTTCAGAGATCAAAGTTTAAAGAGGATATTTCTGTAAAATGCTTATTCGTTTCATCAAAGATCGTTGTTTTTTTTCATGGATGCAAATTGTCAAGTTAGAGAAGATGGCTGTATGAAAGGTACTTTAGAAAGTGTCCCGCTGAACATCTAACCTCTAAAGCGACAATGTCTGACTTTATACAATGGCTCATTGTAATCAATAATGTATATTGTAAACTACCAGGCCTTTGCGGGAATATTTTGTAGATGAGCGAAAAATCGCGCTTGTTATTCTGCACCCAGAGGCGCAATTGCGCTTCCAAAAAAACTTGCTATGGGCCATGAAGCATGAATTGATAATTGTGATTTAGTTTGCTTAATACTCCCAAACTGTACGGAATAAAAAATTAGGCGTTATTGCTCCAACCAGTCTGCTTGGGGTGGACACACAAGTGCAACACTAGTGTCACGAAAATTGGGTGATTCTGATAACTTGGCATCGTATTTTGATAAATATACGATAATACCATAGTGTGTTTTGATATGTTTGATATCTCAATGAGTTGAAAGTGAGTTTTTTTCGCGAGGCTTGCCGAGCGAAAAAAACTCACTTTCAACGAGTTGAGATATCAAACATATCAAAACACACTATGGTATTGTTGTATTTATCTTATACCGACCATTTTTGTTCTTTTCTGCATTTTTAAAAGGGTTTTGGGGATGATTTCGTGTCAAAATGTCGACTCATCTGGAGTCTCCAATCTATATGACATAGGGGTATGTGTTATAGATAATCTATAACACATGGGCTATATCTTCAACAGGTATAAGATAAATAAACATTGGTATACCTTGTACCAGTAGGCAGAACAGTAATGGATCGGGGGGTTGTTTGTCTATGTGAAATAATCCGTCCTCATATTTCACGTTTCATTCGTGAATTTGAAATATAAAATATATCGAGTCATTTTTGTGCAAGAATTCAACAACGTGGTTCAGAAAGTTGACATCTCGATTTTCCAACACAACCATGTGACAGGAAATTGTTTCAGTTTCTATTGACTGTCTAATCAGATAACCCAAAGCTCAGTGTGCTATGATGCAAACACATTCAGTGTCCTGATTAGCGGAGATATTATAATTTTAGGAGAATTGGATATAATTTATGCGATGTTGAATGAAATAGTTCTCAAAGGAAGATTTCAACAAGAATATCAATACGCAAATCGGATTTATCTCTTTACCTAGCACACCGGAGATTTGACTCGATTATAATTATTATCAACATGTAAAATACCAGGTTTGGGGGTTATTTCATGTATTTAAGCATAAGGTTACATATCATTATGACAAACAAGAGTTATGACAGTGAATTTCTTTTATACACCAAGCAAGTTGAGCAATCTGAAAATACTGGTCGGGTCCCGACCATTACATTCAGATTGCTCAACTAACACAAAGTGCGCACAGGGGCGTGATTTTTAACACTCCTGGTGTACAATTTAGAGGCGCGATGAAGCGCGAGCGCAATCGCGCTTCTTTCCCGCAAAGGTCTGAACTACATCGTCTTTTGCCCATTTGCCCCAACCAGAATAAAACTATAACTATCGTCACATATTTGTGTAATCTGCAATGCATAATATATACATGAACGTTAATGTACTATATAAGTGAGGACAAACAAATTTACTGTGAAAATCCAAAGTATGAAATTCTACGATAGTATTTTAAAAATATTTTTGAGAGAATTTGAAAACAGAATTACAGAAATATAATTAGATAATGGGTTGATGACTTAAAGAGTATAAAATCACTAGCCATAAATATTTGAGGTACTTGTACATTGTTTTGGATGTTTTGATCTCAATTAAACTATACTTTTTGTAATTCGTTCTTGTTTTTTTTTATAACAAACTTACAAAACCACAAAACTTCAGAGACTGATGGGAAAGGAGAGTGATCACTCTCACTCACCATCACTCTCCTAAACTTTTCACAAGTGGAGCAATTAATCACTCGCCTTCATGATGTATGTAGAAATTATGTCTGAGCACAATCACCCATTACATGACCCAACTAGGAGAAAATGCTTGCAAAACATTATCCTGCATAACTGAAATCTTTAATTTTTTGCTTAAACCATAGCTTATGACACCTCATTGGAACAAACTCAATGAGCTCGTTCCAATGAGGAGTCATCACCTTCGTTTTTAGAGCAAAAATGAAAAAATAACAAAATTTGTATGGTCATATTCGTGTATAGTGTTGGCCAGTTTGAGCTGTCATAGTAGGTAAGGGGTTAAAATCACTCTCCTGAATTTTTCACTCTCACAAAATCAAAATGAGGAGAGTGATTATTTACTCGCCTTCATTCTCTTCCCAGCAGTCACTGGTAGGGCTGCAACGATACGTTTTCTTACGATACGATGCATATCACGATACGATCCCCACCAATCGATAGGTATCACGATACACTCGTCAATCATCAAAAAGCAAATCTACAGTGATGGACCACCGGGTAACCTGGTGGTCCATATCTGCTGATTTGCTTCTGGAGTCCTTACATTCCTACTGGGCTGGTGAGTAGAGGGAAAAGTCTAATATCCACCCACACAATGGCTAAATAACAAATCATCATGCAGTTAGGGGTTAACCCTTTACCTAACAAATCGCCCGCATCTGCCCGCGTAATATGCAAATTCAGCAGTTGAAAAAATATTATTTTTAAAAAAAATTCAACAAAACTATATCATGTGACCCCCCTCGTTGGAACGAGCTCGTCGAGTTCGTTCCAACGAGAGGTCACATGATTTGGTTTTGTTGAAATTGTTTGAAAAATTTGAAAAAATGATATTTAAAATAATAAATTTTGATATCGTCTGCATTGGATAAATCATAAAGGATTAAGCAGCTTCATTTCAAAGAAATTAGATTTCTCGAACTTCTTGACAACAAAACATCGTGACACACTCTTTTTCCTTGGAATTTGTGATTTGTTGGCTCATACTTGATTTGTTGGCTCATACTATACAAAGGTTCAAGAGCGAACTTAATGGTTTGCGCTATTCAGTAGTAACAAATACCCGAAAGCAAATATTCAGACTTCTACAATTTCAAAGGAAACCTACATATAATGGATGTGAATAGTCATCAATGAGGCCATTTTTGAAGTGTCATTAACAAAATTTTCATCACATTTTGGGTCCATGTGTATCGTGATACAGTGCAAGCAAATCGTGATACATATCGTCAGAGATTGAATCACGATACATTCGTTTCACGATTAATCGTTTCAGCCCTAGTCACTGGTACTTTTAACCCTTTGCCCAAATGCACACGATATCAAAGTTTATTATTGTTTTTTAAAAATTTTAACAAATTTCAACAAAACTATATCCTGTGACCCATCACGGGAATGAGCTCTTTCTAGTGAGGGGGTCACATGATATGGTTTTGTTAAAATGTTTTGAAAAATGTATTTTTTTCAACTTTATTTGTAAATTATGCGGGCAGATTTGGCCAGTTTGTTAGTAAAGGGTTAAAGAAACATTAAAGTGTAAAATATGAAGAAAACATAATCAAATTAATTTTTTTGTTGTGTATTTTTGACACTCGAGTTGTCTCCAAAAGTTGTCTGACTTGTCTTTCATCCTAACCCTGTACTGAACACAAAAAATACATACTTTTTGCAAAACCCATAACTAAAAGTAGCGTGCGACATAAACTACAGCATTGAAACAGTAGTCCAAACTTGGATCCAAAGGAGGTAATAATAACGTTTTGCTGTAGTACCACACTCAAAAATTATATTACGGCCTTTGGGTCCAAGTTTGGACTATTCAAACTGTTGTGTGTTGAAAGTTGACAATACAGAAAACAGGTAGCATTTTTTAAAATATTTTCGAGAGAATTTGAAAATAGAATTACCGAAGTACAATTCATTATGAATTGCTGACTAATAAAATCGCTTGCCATAAATATTTGAAGTACATTATCTTTAGCTCCTCAAACAGTGCACCTTAACATTTCTGGATGCACTTTTTTTTACCCTCCATGTTGCCATAGAAATTAAGCACTGCCTAATGTGATTTTTGAAACTTCAGGCCTGCTGTTGAGAGTGGATTATTATCAAAAAAACACTTCTGGGGGTGAGTTTCCAACTATACACTAACTTGTGTAATTTGGATAAGGAAGTGCAAGCAGAGTTTCAACCAAGAGAGTCATTTGAACCTGCAAGTCCAGTGGATAAACTTTTCTTGGGCTTCTTCATGGTATTTTTCAGTGACTTTCTATTACAGGTAAAAATTTCACTCCATGCTGCTCCATGAGGTTCTTTCATTTCTTATCAACCTACCTTACAATTGTTTACTACAGGCTTGCACTGCAGTGGAAGAACCTAACTCGGATAAAATGCTCTCTATTTTAATCTTTCCCAAGAGATTTGGGAAAGAAAAGTGGTGTAAAAACACCACGAAAAAATAAGCCAAAACTGGGTTGAGCACCATCGGCGCACACCCAGTAAGGGACGCTCTTCTCTTAGTACAATTCCTCGACTTCCATTAACCAGTGTGCAAGCAGTAATCAAAACCATTCTTCTTTTATCCGTGCAACGTGGATGACATGTAGCATCTTTGCTTTATGATACAGTGATAATTCAACTCGTCGATAATGGTTTTCCAGTGACTGGATTATGGATCTGAAGATTGTATACTCTCCCAAAAAAGAAAGTGTGCATGCTAAAAAATAACACTAAAAAATGATATATATCATTTTCATTCATGGAAATTTTATTCAATCACAGATGAATCAATTTGTGATCAACACGAGAAATTTCATTACGCTACGACGAATACGCTTGGTGCCATGGAGAGTCAAAGACACTGAGGGTCAAACACAAAAGCCACACCCTCAATATCTGGTATGACCTCCGGTCTGCATCGACTACTGCTGTGCATCTACGCCTCATGGAAGCGAACAAGTTAGCATGGAAGTGTTGTGGGATGTTGTTCCATATTCTGATAAGCTGTCTTTGGAGTTCCACAAGCGTTGACGGTGCATGGGGAAGCCAGCGTAGCTGACGTTTCATTTTGTCCCATACATGCTCAATGGGTGAGATATCGGGTGAATTTGCAGGCCAGGGAAGAACATCCACTTGTTGTTGCTGCAGATACTGTTGAACAACACGAGCTGCATGGGGTCGGGCGTTGTCCTGCTGTAGAATGACGCCGGAGCCGTGACGTTGCAGAAATGGGACAACAACAGGTGTAAGCACTTCATCACGATATCTGGCTGCATTGAGACTGCTATCAATAATGACCAGCTCAGTTCTGTTACGGGCAGTGATGCCACCCCACACCATGAGAGACCCTCCCCCATAACAGTTTCGCTCCACGACACATGGATCTGCGTAGCATTTGTTTCGATGTCTGTACACTCTCTGGCAGCCATCTGATGATGAAAGATGGAAACGACATTCATCTGTGAATAAAACACGTCGCCACCAGTGTAAGGGATGCCTGAGATGTTGTCTACACCACTGCAGTCGAGCACGACGATGATGTAACATCAAAATCGGACGAATTGCAGGTCTTCGAGGACGTAAGCCGTATTCTCTCAGCCGGTTGATTACTGTTTGAGGATGTATCCGTCTCAGGTTAGGGATGTTCCTGACTGTCGTCGTTGCCGTTTGTTGCCGGTTCCAGAGATGGACGACACGGATATACTGATCTTGTGCAGGGGTGGTAACTCGGGGTGTCGGGTCTCGAACGTCATCATGTTGTGCATGTCGATGGACTAGCCTGTCTACAGTGTTACGGCGGCCGTTCAATTGCTGGGTAACCTCTCTATGTGTTCTGCCAGCTCTAATCATACCCAGGGCAAGGAGAAGTTGATTCATTGTCAATCTTGGCATGCTAATGTGGAGTCGTTTTAACAGCAGCGCAAGTTTGAATGTGAACGATAGGAAGGCCTTAGTTTAGTGTTTAAATGCCCAAGGATTCACACTGCTGCATGGATTTTCAGACTCTCCACGTGCAAAACATGCCTTTTCACAAACGTGCAGCACATCATTTAACGTTAATGCAATTTTAACGGGGAAAGCTGTTTTTGTGTTCAATATAACTTATTCATGAACAGGTTAACACTCTTTACACCTACGATATTATTTTTTTGGAGTTTGATCAATTTCTGCAATGCACACTTTCTTTTTTTGGGCGAGTATATAATAACAGGACTGTGTTTTATATATTTTCGTTAATATTTTCAACCACACTCTCATTGTTTATTATTTATTATTCCGTTTTCGCGAATGTTTTTTCGACATCGTGTCAACGAGGTTCAACAATGAAATTTTTCGGTTGATAAATTTAAATTGTTATTGGAGTTAGGTGTCAATGAGGGACTGTCTGGACAGGATTTCTTCACTATGTTGAGGACTGAATTTCTGTTTTTTCGGTCCCTGTCGGCCGTCTGGGTTCTGTCGTGTACCCACCGTTTTTTTCTGCCACCTTCTCTCGTAGTTGAAGGTGTTCTACTTTCTGTATCTGTTGAGTTCATCTTTTTCTTCTACTGCTCTCACCTCTGTTATTTCCAGTTCGGTTCCTTTAGGGCAATTCCTTTTGCCCTCACCTTTGGTGCGTTCTCGTGGCTGTTTCTCCCACACCCACGATGGGTGTGGAACGCTGTTTTTTCGGGGTCCTCTCGACTCGACCACGTCTGGTGTGAGTTATACCCCCTCTGTGGATGATGTGCAGCTCCTCCTGCACCCGTGGGGGGGGGGGGGGGTGCTGTCTTTTCGGAGCCTCCCGACTCGACCATGCCTGGTGTGAGTTATACCCCCTCCGTGGGGGATGTGCAGCTCCTCCTGCACCTGCAGGGGGTGGGGGAACGCTGTCATTTTGGGGCCTCCAGACTCGACCACGTCTGGTGAGAATTACTCCCCCTCCGTGGGGGATGTGCAACTCCTCCCAACCAGCGGGGGGTGGGGAACGCTGTCGTTTCGGGGCCTCTCGACTCGACCACGTCTGGTGAGAGTTATTCCCCTTCCATGGGGGATGAGCAGTTTTTTTTACCGTGGTGGAAGCTGTTGGATTTCTGATGAAAAGATGCCTGGTTCCGGGACTATGCACCTCTCCAGTCGACATCTGAGGCTGTCACTAGGGTTGTGACTCCTCCTTTGGAGGCTGAGCTAGGTGGCTCTCTCCCCTTTTCTGCCAGTTCCAACAGCACGCGTCGTATCTGCTGCTACTGCTGTTCTGTTTACAACGTCATCGGGCACCATTTTTAGCCGGCCTCGACTTACATGTATCCCTGCAAGGGTCTGCAGGGATGTCTGGAGAGTGGTTGTGGGGTATCGGCCTCAGCCTTCCCCGACTTCAACTCGGCGAAGTCGGAAGTGGCTGCCAACTGAACCCCCTGCTGTGTCCTCTCAGCCATTGAGCACAGCAGTTTTATACCTGCAGTGGTCTGCAGCGGTGTCTGGTAGTGTAGACGTGGGGGTATTGGCCTCAGCCTTCCCTGACTTCAACTCGGCGAAGTTGGAAGTGACTGCCGGCCGGACCCTCTACTGTGGTCTCAGTTTTGTCATTGGCGTTTTCCGTCCACTCATTCTGGTCACACAGCCAGTTTTGCGGGACCAACGCCTTCTGTGCAGCCTCGACCTTCTGCCATGCAGAGGTCTGCGGCAACTCTCCTGAGTTGCCGCTATGTTGATCCTCGGGAGTGTTGTAACCCTATACTCATCTGCTCTCAGAAGTATCGTTTGCCACCTGTCGCCCCTCTTCGGGTGTATTGAAGGATCATGACCCTTCACTGGTTAAGAGGGTCAGGTGTGAAGCCACTTTGCTGGTTCGTCCCCATGTCGAACCGGCTGGTACGGGCAGTGAGCTTAGGGAGGCCCTCTCCTTACTCACTCAGGTTCTGTCCAAGAGCCTTCCCGTTGCTTCCAGCGAAGCAGCGAGTGGTTTCCAGGTGCACCCTATGGCGCCGCCTCCCGGGATTGGAAACAGGCCACTTTCTGGTCCCCCTGGTGTGCCTACACCCTGGGAGGCGTTGGCTGGTTTGCCCACGTTGGGCTATGTGTCTTCCGACTCAGAGGAGGAGTCAGACATCCTTGATGTCGAGAGCCAGCAGTCTTCTGACTTGGGGGCAGCTCTCGACTTTGTGTTTGGGTTCCTTCCAGATCTCAAACCATCAAACCAGCCGACAGTGTCAGCCAGGCCGCGATCATCGGTGGTGCGCCTACAGCCTGTGGAGCCACCTGCTTCTGGGTGTCTTTGACCATGCCAGTCAGTACAGGTGGTTGAAGCATTTTCAGCCCTGGACTCTAAGCTGAGTTCCAAGGCTATGAGGCTCCATTCTTCACCAGGGTTGACACCTTTTTGCCTCCGGTGCATTATCGTTACTACGATTCTGCCAATCCGTCAGTCTGCCAGACTTTGACGGTTTTGGATCAGGACTCCAATTCCCTCGGGCTTTCCAAGCCCAAGTCTGCTGTCATTCCTATGCCGACTCTGGAGTCCATGTTGGGCTTATTGAGAGGAATGCTGGGTATGCTTTCTCTCTCCGATCACGTCGTCTCTGCCTTAGCTGCCTATCTGCCTCCAGAAAGGTTTGACGATCTACAGGCTCCTTTGTGTGTGCTGTCCAAGGCGTTCATGCATCCTACTCACACGCATGCCTGTGACACGGCTATTTTGGAACTAGTTCGAAGGGACTCTGTGCTGGACACAGGCCGATCCCTTCCTGGGGGTAGCGCACTGCTCTTCAATCTGCTTCTTTGGCAGGTCCGCTACTGTTCCATGGGTTCCGTGTCGACGGTCCAGGATGATGTCCTACGTCATTCCAAAGATCAGCTGCTACTTCGTCAGCTTGATCAGCCTTCTAGGGGAGGTAGGGACCGTTCAAAGCCTAACAAGTACCCTTCTGCTTCCTCTGCGAAGCAAAGGGCTAATCCTTCTGCCACTGCTTCTACTTCTTACTCACGGGGTAAGGGTAAGCGTCGGCAGGCTAGAGGGAAGTCTCAGGATTCTTCATTCAGTAGAGGAGGTGTTTCTCCTCTCGCGGGCCTTGAACTGAAGATCCTCACCTCGATTTGTCCCAGGTTGGAGGAAGGATCCGATTCGACCACGTCTGGTGTGAGTTATACCCCCTCCGTGGGGGATGTGCAGCTCCTCCTGCACCTGCAGGGGGTGGGGGAATGCTGTCATTTCGGGGCCTCCCGACACGACCACGTCTGGTGAGAATTACTCCCCCTCCGTGGGGGATGTGCAGCTCCTCCCACACCAGTGGGGGGTGGGGAACGCTGTTGTTTCGGGCCTCTCGACTCGACCACGTCTGGTGAGAGTTATTCCCCTTCCGTGGGGGATGTGCAGTTTTTTTTACCTTGGTGGAAGCTGTTGGATTTCTGGTGAAGAGATGCCTGGTTCCGGGACTATGCGCCCTCTCCAGTCGACATCTGAGGCTGTCACTAGGGTTGTGACTCCTCCTTTGGAGGCTGAGCTAGGTGGCTCTCTCCCCTTTTCCTCCAGTTCCAACAGCTTGCATCATATCTGCTGCTACTGCTGTTCCGTCTACAACGTCATCGGCACCATTTTTAGGCGGCCTCGGCTTATCCCTGCAAGGGTCTGCAGGGATGTTTGTAGTGTGGTTGAGTGGTATCGGCCTCAGCCTTCCCCGACTTCAACTCGGCAAAGTCGGAAGTGGCTGCCAACTGAACCCCCTGCTGTGTCCTCTCAGCCATTGAGCACAGCTGTTTTGTACCTGCTGTGGTCTGCAGCGGTGCCTGGTAGTGTAGACGTGGGGGTATCGGCCTCAGCCTTCCCTGACTTCAACTCGGCGAAGTTGGAAGTGACTGCCGGCCGGACCCTCTACTGTGGTCTCAGTTTTGTCATTGGCATTTTCCGTCCACTCATTCTGGTCACACAGCCAGTTTTACGGGACCAACGCCTTCTGTGCAGCCTCAACCTTCTGCCATGCAGAGGTCCGCGGCAACTCTCCTGAGTTGCCGCTATGTTGATCCTCAGGAGTGTTGTACCTCTATACTCATCTGCTCTCAGAAGTTTCGTTTGCCGCCCGTCGCCCCTCTTCGGGTGTATTGGAGGATCATGACCCTTCACTGGTTAAGAGGGTCAGATGTGAAGCCACTTGGCTGGTTCGTCCCCATGTCGAACCGGCTGGTACGGGCAGTGAGCTTAGGGAGGCCCTCTCCTTACTCACTCAGGTTCTGTCCAAGAGCCTTCCCGTTGCTTCCAGCGAGGCAGCGAGTGGTTTCCAGGCGCCCCCTATGGCACTGCCTCCCGGGATTGGAAACAGGCCACTTTCTGGTCCCCCTGGGTTCTGTGTCGACAGTCCAGGATGACGTCCTACGTCATTCCAAAGATCAGCTGCTACTTGATCAGCCTTCTAGGGGAGGTAGGGACCGTTCAAAGCCTAACAAGTACCCTTCTGCTTCCTCTGCGAAGCAAAGGGCTGATCCTTCTGCCACCGCTTCTACTTCTTACTCACAGGGTAAGGGTAAGCGTCGGCAGGCTAGAGGGAAGTCTCAGGATTCTTCATTCAGTAGAGGAGGTGGTTTCTCCTCTCGTGGGCCTTGAACTGAAGGTCCTCACCTCGATTCGTCCCAGGTTGGAGGAAGGATAGCAGAGTTTGCAGACTGTTGGGCCACCATCACATCCGATCCTTGGGTGTTGGATGTTGTTCGGTCCGGGCTGCGAATATCCTTCTGAAGGCACCCCACTCTGTCCAGAGTGCATCTTTCAACCACACTTTCTTCAAACGTTTTACGTTGGGAGCTTTTGTCCACGGAGATAGACAATCTCCTGGCCAAGGGGGCGTTCGAGCTCGTCAAGTACATTCAGTCAGTGGGGTTTTATTCCCACCTGTTCTTGGTACCGAAGGAGGACGGCCGACTCCGACCGGTTATCGATCTGAGTATCCTGAACCAGTCTATCATTGCTCACAAGTTCAGCATGGAGACTTTCAGGTCGGTCCGCCGTTCCATTCACCAGGGAGATTTTGCTTCCAGCATCGACCTGCAAGACGCTTACTTTCAAGTTCCGATTCATCGGGTGTCGCGGAAGTATCTCAGGTTCGCTTTTCTGGGGCGAGTTTACCAGTTGAAGGCCATGCCTTTCGGCCTCAACCTGGCTCCTTGGACCTTCACCCGACTGATGTCGCATGTGATAGCCTTCCATCGCACACAGTCCAGGGTGACTACTTCGGCATATCTAGCCGATATCCTCCAGAGGCATTCCAATGCTGAGTTGGATGTCGACACTCTGTTGAGCTTGCTCACATCACCAGGATTCAGAGACAATGAGGAGAAGTCTGATCTGGTCCCTTCTCAGTCGTTTTGTCATCTGGGGATGGCCGTCCGCACTCAGTTCAATACGGTAGCGGTTTCCCAGGCCAGGGCTGTGATTCTCTCATCTTTTGCTCTGACTCTATCCCAGTCCACATCCGCGACAGCACGGGTATTCTTGGGCTGCTCGGTCTCTGTGGTTTGGTGATGGATCTCATTCCTCTAGGTCGGCTGCATGTCAGACCTCTCCAACACTTTCTGCTCAGTCTTTGGAGGCCGAATCGAATGTCGATTCTCTGGATCTGATGCTTCAGTTACCAGAATCTCTTCATCCTCACCTTCTCCACTGGATGAATGTTCAGTGGATCACGCAGGGTGTCCCGTTGGACTTACCCACGTCCGATTGCTTTCCGACAGCAGATGCCAGCGATCTCTGATGGGGTTTGACTTTGGATCCTCTAGGTCTTTCCCTTCACGGGATGTGGGACCAGGATCGGACATCTCTACACATCAACCAGAAGGAGCTTCTTGCTCTTTTCTGAGTTTCAGGCAGTGGATCCCTCACCTGTCGAATCGTCAGGTCCTTCTGTTGTTCGACAATTCGACAGTGGTTGCTGACATTCGCATCCAGGGAGGCACGCACTCGGTTCCAATGTACGATTTGGCTCAGGATCTTCTACGGCTTGCTCAGGATGTCAACGCCGGGGTGGTTGTTCATCACATTTCCGCTTGTCTGAACATCCTAGTCGACTCCCTGTCCTGACGGGGCAGGTTCTTCTCCACCGAGTGGATGCTCCACATGGCAGTGTTCCATCGATCTCTTTGCGACTCATTGGAACCATCTGATGCTTCAGTTACCAGAATCTCTTCATCCTCACCTTCTCCACTGGACGAATGTTCAGTGGATCACGCAGGGTGTCCTGTTGGACTTACCCACGTCCGATTGCGTTCCGACGGCAGATGCCAGCGATCTCTGATGGGGTTTGACTTTGGATCCTCTAGGTCTTTCCCTTCATGGGATGTGGGACCAGGATCGGACATCTCTACACATCAACCAGAAGGAGCTTCTTGCTCTTCTTCTGAGTTTCAGGCAGTGGATCCCTCACCTGTCGAATCGTCAGGTCCTTCTGTTGTTCGACAATTCGACAGTGGTTGCTGACATTCGCATCCAGGGAGGCACGCACTCGGTTCCAATGTACGATTTGGCTCAGGATCTTCTACGGCTTGCTCAGGATGTCAACACCGGGGTGGTTGTTCATCACATTTCCGCTTGTCTGAACGTCCTAGTCGACTCCCTGTCCTGACGGGGGCAGGTTCTTCTCCACCGAGTGGATGCTCCACATGGCAGTGTTCCATCGATCTCTTTGCGACTCATTGGAACCATCTGATGCTTCAGTTACCAGAATATCTTCATCCTCACCTTCTCCACTGGACGAATGTTCAGTGGATCACGCAGGGTGTCCTGTTGGATTTACCCACGTCCGATTGCGTTCCGACGGCAGATGCCAGCGATCTCTGATGGGGTGCGACTTTGGATCCTCTAGGTCTTTCCCTTCACGGGATGTGGGACCAGGATCGGACATCTCTACACATCAACCAGAAGGAGCTTCTTGCTCTTCTTCTGAGTTTCAGGCAGTGGATCCCTCACCTGTCGAATCGTCAGGTCCTTCTGTTGTTCGACAATTCGACAGTGGTTGCTGACATTCGGAACCAGGGTGGCACGCACTCGGTTCCAATGTACGATTTGGCTCGGGATCTTCTACTGCTCGCTCAGGATGTCAATGCCGGGGTGGTTGTTCGTCACATTTCCGGTTGTCTGAACGTCCTAGTCGACTCCCTGTCCTGACGGGGCAGGTTCTTTTCCACCGAGTGGATGCTCCACATGGCAGTGTTCCATCGATCTCTTTGCGACTCATTGGAACCATCAGGTGGACTCTTTTGTGTCCCCGTGTCCAGATGCTCTGGCTTTTGCCATGGATGCTCTGGCCCTCCTTTGGGACGGTCTTGTCGGCTATGCCTTCCTGCCGGTTACGATTCCACCTCAGGTTCTAGCCCAGATATGAACCTGCAGTCGTCGAATCCTTTCGATCTCACCCCTGTCGCCTCTGTGGGTGTGGATCAATCTGCTCCGCTCTCTGTTAGTGGCGGTTCCGGCATGTCTCCCTCTACGTCGCGACTTTCTTTGCCAAAGTTGCCCGAGGAGGTTTCAAGTTGACCCGACTTCATTGTGCCTTCGTGCATGTCTTTTATCAGGTTCTGTCTCCTCCGTAGTGGTTTTTAGAGACAAGCAGTGGAGTTGCTTTTCTTCTTCAAGGAGGCACTCACTCCACTGGTTTAGCCTCGGTGGTTAAGTAGAAGGTTCTTTTGTCGATGGTGTGCGATCACTCTGTTGCTTCTGTCACTCCTTCGATCACACCGCTTGCAGAGTTTCTGGTATATGTTTGTTTCTGGGGGTCTCCAGCAATGGGTACAAGTCCATGCTTCAGAGAACTTTTTCATATGTGGTACCGCATTGTTTCGACACTCATCCTTGCCTCTCCAAGCTTGTTCAGCTCTTTTCCATGAAAAGGCCTTGGACTTTGTAGTTTACTCCAAGATGGACACTTTCTTGGGTGCTGCTCTGCTTGGGGGGGGGGGGGGGGGGGGGCGTTCACACATTTATCCTGGATGGATATGTGTTTTCTCACATGCCAGATCTCTCCTGCATCCATTTCTCGATGGATTTGTCTTGCTATTCGTGCAGCTTCCGCTCGTCTAGCTACTGGTGATTGTTTTACCAATTGTTTTTTCTGCCACGAGGTGCATGCATTGTCTTCCTCTTGGGGCTTTTACTAACTCTGTCATGTTGTCGGATGTTATACTGGCAGCCTACTGGAGAAATGCTACCTTCTCCATTTATCTTCGACAGTTGCAGGAGCCGACAGAGGACCTTTGTCCTATGGGCCCTCTTTCTTCGGCTCAGGCTGTTGTCTATCTCAGCCATTCAGCTTTTTACAAGGTCAGTTCCAGCTCCGTGCTGTTACTGCCCTTTCTGTCTGTGCGTCGCACTTCACCATTCACCTCATCTTTCATTGTCTTTTACTAACGTTTGTGATGCTATGGTTTGATCGGCCTAGGGATCTCTTCCTCTGTCCACGGTTCCAGTGCAATTGAGTTATGTGTGGGTTGGTTATGTGATTCCCTTCATCCTATTGTCTATTCAGCCTGTAGTAAACAATTGTAAGGTGGGTTGATAAGAAATATAAATTTTTAAAGTAAGTTATTATACCTACCGCAATTGTTTACATGGTGGCCCTCTCGTCTTCTTATTCGGGTAAGAATCCTTCCTCCCCACTGATCACATACCTCCTATGTTGGAGGACTCAGAAGAATGGTTTTGATTACTGCTTGCACACTGGTTAACGGAAGTTGTGGAATTGTACTAAGAGAAGAGCGTCCCTTACTTGGTGTGTGCCGATGGAGCTCGACCCAGTTTTGGCTTATTTTTTCGTGGTGTTTTTACACCACTTTTCTTTCCCAAATCTCTTGGGAAAGATTAAAATAGAGAGTATTTTATCCGAGTTAGGTTCTTCCACTGTAGTGCAAGCCTGTAGTAAACAATTACGGTAGATATAATAAGAAAGGAAATTTACTATAAAATTTATATTTTTAATGATAAGCCACTCTCACCAACTATATAGTGTATTGTAAAATATGTTTTTTCAGTGAACTTGTAAACAAAAATAAATTTAAATTATACAGCAGGGATGTAGCTAGAGGAGGGAGAGGGTATGGAGGAGTGTCTCCCCCCACAATAATTGCCTAAAATTTAAAAGTTGGAAATTCAGTGATGTGAATTCCAAAAGTTGGAAATTCAATACTATCAATTTAATTTGTGGTTGTTATATTTTTTCTGTCAGAGCCAAAGTGATTTTCCAATCTTCAATTTCCCCATACATGCAGCAGTCAGTCTATAATCCTTGTGTAGCCTGTCAGTGCAGGGGAAAACTCAAGGACCTACCAGGGGAAATGTATTTTTCTTGTGGTAAAATGACTAGATTTAAGCCAGCGGAGGGGGTTCAGAATCAATCTCAGGGGTTCAAAAATTTTAAAAATTCTCCTAAACTCCCACCATCGAGAGGGGCATAACCTCTTTTGAATCCACCCCCAACTCGTGGGCAGCAGCCCTCTGGACATGTCCACATGTATGGCATGTCGTGCTCGAACAACAAGTCTGCAACCTCCAGTTAGAAACCTGACTGATCGTCCCCCTGCATCATTGAAGACCTTCTAGCTATGTCCTTGTTCAACAGATATTATTTTTCACATTTCCAGTCTGGTGGAACAACAGTACCCCTTGAGAGTAGAACAGTAAGATTTATAGACAACTTTAGTGTTGGCACAAGAGGAGCCTCATCTGCAGAGTATCCTTTGACTGGTTTTGATGGAGTGTACTTGATTTAAAATGAAATGGTTATCATACTGAGCAAAAAGAAAGCCTTTGTTTATATTGTCAGTAGCACAAACCTTTTACAACGATTTTACTTAGAATTTCATGCTTTTATTGCTCATTGGTTATCAGCGAAATTCCTATTGAATGAGGCAAAATATGTTTATTCACCGGGTTTTTATGAGGATAAGAACAATTTCTCCAATTGCTTCAACTGCCAGGTTCTGATTTATTGCATCTTATATGATCAATTTCACTCAAACAAGTTATAATGAACTAAATTTTTAAGCGATCGGTAAATTAATCAGGGCATGAGTCCATTCAATTTTATAAGATTCTAAATGAGAAACCTGCTATAGAATACTGTGGGATGTCCAACAGTTCGTGAGAATCAAATTCTGGATTCTCTCCATATTTTATGCACTGAATTTCGACTGCACCCATGGAAAGTGGAGCAGTGCTTTCAGCTTTACTGTTAAAATAGCACTGAATAAACAAAGCCCGGCATAGAAGTCCTTTAAAGTGGGGACCATAGGTATAAAGACTTTGCTAAACTTGACTTCATACCTCTGTTATGATCATTATATGGCCATAGATGCTGAAAGTAGCCTTAAACACCAATGAAAAAATAAATATCAACTGGATACAAATACAATCCGGATGAAACTTGCTGCTATTATGCTCACATCAAAGTAATATTTCGTTTGTCGTGAACATAACGCAGTATCACTTCTTTCTGATGTTTTTAAACTTTTGAGCTAACCCATATAAAATATAATTAGTGCCTGTGATAATAATTGCATATACCAAATTCTTTTCTAGAAGCAGGTTTACTGCACCGATGCCTTTAAATTACCCCAAATTCGAGCCGGTACAGGGTGTCCCCAAATTAGGAGATTGCTACCAACAGCTTGTTGTAACATTCTAAAATGAAGATATTTGTTAAGAAATACTTTTGCACCATGCAAAATAGGTCTTAGAAAGACCTGTATTATATTCTATTTGTATGTAAGTTGACTAATCATGTAGTTTCTCATATTTTGGGAAACATTTTTGACTCGAATCCAGTGTCCCCAAATTAGTTCAATCTAAAGCCCTGACTGCACCACTAATTCATTGAAATTCTAAGGCTTGCTGAAACATTTGTGGAATGAAGTACCCTGTACATGTGTCCACAGAGACATTAAGTTTCAAAGTACATAAAGTAAAAGCAATTTTTCTGTCATTTGGCCTTGGGTTGACGTCAGAGGTGTATTGGCTAAAATTCGGCATATATTTGTGTTTTTTCTTTTCAAGATCACAGTATATTAGATGAGTAATGTTTGCATGCCAGGTATATTCAATTCAACTGCTTAGTGTGAAGCTTAGGGAAAAAAGTCGAGTGGGCTCTGCCCATGACAGTTTTTTTCAAATGACCAAAAAGACAAAATATTAACAACATTCAAACATACCCTTCTTAACCCTTTACCTAACACAGTATTTTTAAAAAATAAATTAAATTTCACATTTTTGAAAACAAATTTCCCAGTTTTTCAATAAAACCATACAAATATGAATATCATTAGAACCAGCTCGATGAGCTGGTTCTAATGATGTCCATATTTGTATGGTTTTATTGAGAAACGTCCAAGATATTTTAGGCTGTGGTATGGTTAATCTGGTTAATTTTCTGGCTGATTTTTGGCTACTATGTTTGGAAAAGGGTTAATGTAATATTAACTTGTTAACTTGCAGAAAGATATTTTTCTTCAAATCTAGTCATGGCTACTGTGAAGCGGCCATGGCTAGATGTGTTGAACAGTTCACATTACGTGTACGCTCCATTTAAAACTCGTCTTCGTCACACCCGGTGATCACTGTGTAATATACGGGTCCACTACCCGCCTATTGAGGCTAATTATAGATAAGTGGGAAAACCAGACTTCAAACAGAACACTGACGACATGCATCAACGGATAGCAGCGAGTGGTGGAACGATATAATTTCGTTACACAAATAAACTCCTGATCAGAAACTCGACCAATGAACAAAAAAATATGTTTGAAAACACATTATTCCATTTCGATGACGTTAATACATTCATTTGTATTTCTTTTGAACCTACTCACAATTGTTTACAATTGGCTGTAACGTAAGTGCAAGCCCTACTTCAGAACTAACTCAAGCTTTTAGAAACTTTTCCAAACGAGCTGGAAAAGTAATAGAGTGCAAAAGCATGAAAAAGATCGGGAAAAGGGTCGAGCGAGACCAGCGCTCGAAATTACAGGTACTCTCTCTGCACACCTCTTGCGTTTACCGAGCGCATGCGCAACAACCGTGACGTCAATTCCTTTTGTTTCCATTTGTACATGGTCGAAAATTTTTGTGACTTGTGCTATACTTAGCTGTTTTCTTCGTGAACATCTTATTTTATGTCCTATCTGCATTTAATTGTGTGCAAGTGGATTGTACCCTTTTTCAAGCTTTCAAAATTGTTATTAATTAATGTTATTTTTGATCATTGTTGCTTGTTTATTCACACTTAGTCTTGTTTTTCCCCTACGTGTGAACACGACCTTTGTTGTGTTTTCCGTCGGCGGGAAGCTTGATTCCATTATTCTCATTCATATTATGCCAAAGACTATTCCTTGTACCTCTTGCTTGCAAGTGAAACATGTGGATGACTCTCATTCCACATGTGTCACTTGCAACAATTGCACTCAGGCCCAATCATGTGGTATTTGTGGTGTTTGGTCCTCAAAATTCTGGGCTTCTGTTAACAAGGTGGTTCTGTCCAGAGCTAGAACCCCTCGTTCTCGGGGTAAGAATAGCCGTGCCATAGCAGACATTTCTGTCACGTGGTGACTCTTGTCACACAGGATTCTGATCTGTCTTTTTCTGTGGCGAGTTCCTCTGCAACTGTTGACGGTGCTAGTTCAGTGATACCTGATGTGGAGACCGTGGTCTCTTTGTCTTCTGATGTCACTCTTGAGGCGTTCTGTTTTCGTAGAGAGCTTCTCTGAGGTCAGCTCGGTGAGCCTCTCAGATTTGCCTCCTACGCCGTCGAGAGTTGCTGAGGAAGTTGTTACTACAGATCTTATTCTGTATGATGGTGGCTCTTCCATCTCCTCTGGGGATGGTATACAGTCTCGGGGGACCGAGGCTGTATCTGCTGGTGTGTCTGAGCTCTCAGCCTCCCCTGGCTTCGCGGCGAAGCTGTGCGGGTTTGCTGTCTGCTCCGCCTCATCTGGCTAGGTTTGCTCCTAGTCGGTTGAGCCGTTCGGTCGCTTCGGCAGCGATTCCTCGCCCCTCGAGCGAATCGTTTATTGTGGGCGTCGGGACTATCCTCCGGTGTCTTCTCACCGTCTCCCTATTCTGTCTGCCGATCGACGCTCGACGTCAGTCTCTTTTGAGGATTTGGGTTCTTCTTCCAGAAGGGTCTATTGGGAGGACACTCCATCGGGTGATGCTGCTGCGACGGTTTCTCAGGGTGACCTGCGTCAGGCCGTTTTGGCACTCACCCGGTTGCTTTCTGGCAACCCTCAAGTTGGCCTCCCTGTGCATCCAGGGGCACAACCTCCTTTGGTCGGTCGCCGGGAAGTCTCGCCTGGCCCCTTGGATACTGCACAGTATTCACAGGAGGTTTCTGCTGGTCAGCCCGAGTTGGGCTACGTCTCCTCTTCAACAGAGGATGACGATTTTCTGGAAGGTGATGGGCCCCCCTCGTCAGTCTTGGGGCAGGCTTTGGATTTCGTCTTTGGCTTATTGCCGGACATTCAACCTTTAGACCAGCCATCTGTGACCGTCCGACCGCGGTCCTCTGTGGAGCGCCGTAACCCTGTTGAGCCTTCTAGCTCTGGGGCTTTGCGTCCTCTGCAATCGGCTCAGGTTGTTGAGTCCTTCCTGGGCTTAGACGCCAAAATGTGTTCTAAGGCCCTCAAGGGTTCTTTCTTTTCTAGAGCTGATGCCTTTCTGCCTCCATCGCGGTTTCGTGTTTACGATTTCGTCTGTCCACCAGTCTTCCAAGGGATAACTACTGTGGATGAGGATTCTTTTTCCCTTGGGTTAACTAAGCCTAAGTCGGCAGTTCTCCCGATGTCGGTAGTTGAATCTATGGTGGGCCTGTCCCGAGAGATGCTGGGTATGTTATCTCTCGTGGACCATGTTGTCGCTGCCCTGGCCGAATATTTTCCACCAGGGGGCTCAGGCGCCTTTTCGCATTTTGTCACAGGCTCTCATGAACTTGACACACACTCACGCCTGTAACATGGCTGATTTGGAGCTGGCACGCCGGGAGGCGGTGTTGGATTCTTCTCCATCCCTTCCTTTTGAGCAGCGTGCTGTTCAGAGGTCTGCCTCTTTGGTTGGACCTCAGTTGTTCCATGGTTCTGAGGAAGCTGTCCGTGGCGAAGTTCTTCGTCATTCGAAGGACCAGCTTTTGCTGCTACAGCTGGACCAACCTGCTGCTGCGGGTGGTGGTCATTCCAGGCCCGCCAAGCGTACTGCTGTGTCTGCCTCGTCGGCGACGTCGGCTATGCCTTTGGCTCTGTCTGCTCCTTCTGCTCAGAAGAAGCACTGATGCGGCCAGGCTCACTGGCAGCCTCATGCAGGAAAGTCTCAGGACTCTGTCACTTCCCGAGGTGGTGGTTTCTCCTCTCGGAGGGCCTCATCGAGGCCGCAAGTGAAGGTTCTCACCTCGATTCGCCTCCAGTCGGGGGAAGGCTGTCATTGTTTTACGACCGTTGGACAGAGATAACTTTGGACACTTGGGTCCTCGACGTCATACAATCCGGTCTGCGACTGTCCTTCCATCGGCACATCAGTTTATCTCGGGTGCCCCTCCTGACTCGGGTCCCTTCCGATTCTCTACGTCGGGACCTTCTGGTGCAGGAGATCAACAATCTCCTCTCCAAAGGGGCGATCGAGGTGGTCAGAAACACCCTTTCACCGGGGTTTTACTCGAGACTTTTATTTGTGCCAAAGAAAAACGGCCAATTTCGTCCTGTCATCGATCTGAGTATCCTGAACGAGTACATAATAGCTCCTCGTTTCAGTATGGAGACTTTCCGGTCGGTTCGACGTTCAGTTCATCAGGGCGACTTTGCTGCCAGCATCGACCTGCAGGATGCCTACTTCCATGTACCCATTCATCTGGCATCAGGGAAATACCTTCGGTTCCAAGCTTGGCAATTTCAGGAGAGCGATTTTTTAGCTCTCCTTACTGCCCTCCTGAAAGAATTAAGGAGAGCGAAAAATTGCCCTCCTAAATATTTTGGTCTGGGATGATTGAGATTACATGTATTATGCTCACATTAAATTTTTGTTGTAAAGCAAAAATGTAATTTAACTTCGAAGTCACATAACATCACGTAATTTCATTTTGAAAGTGGTTTAGTGGTAAAAGGTAATGGCTGCAACCATACCCAAACACAGTTGCAATCATTTGAAGCAAAATGGGTCACAGCAATATTTTTTTTTTTTTGTCAGTTTCAAGTTCAACAACTGACATCACAGTTTGAGGGGTAATTATTCAAGGAACATTGACACTATAATATACTACCATTACTACTATCCTGTCACTTGAAGCACTTGCACCAGGATGTGACTGTAGATTCAAGCAGACCTGTTGTCCAAGAAAGTCATACGCCTACCACTACCACCTTCAACCCTCCTTGGGGGTTGAAGGTGGTAGTGGTAGGCGTATGACTTTCTTGGACAACAGGTCTGCTTGAATCTAGTTGAAGGTGGTAGTGGTAGGAGTATGACTTTCTTGGACAACAGGTCTGGGTACACACACAGGTCTTGTCAAGTGTGTGTTCGGTTGTTGAGTGAGACATCTAGATGTCTAAGAGATTTCGCTTTACCTTAGTAAAGTTAATAAAATCACTGATGTAGTCTGTTGGTTTCAGTTTCAATGAGTTCGTTCTACTGGATACTTAAAATGCTGTGTAAAGCTAATTGCTCTCCTAAGCTGATTGAGGAGAGCGATTTTTTGCCCTCCTGCATTTTTCAGAATGCCAGGCCTGCGGTTCTCGTGTCAGGATCGAGTCTATCAATTCAGATCTCTCCCATTCAGTTTGAACCTGGCTCCTTGGGCCTTCACCCGACTGATGTCACATGTGCTTGCTTTCCACCGTACTCAGTCGGCTGTGACTTCGTCAGCCTACCTGGACGACATCCTCCAATGGCACCACGATGCTGTGGTGGTTCTGGAGTTAGATGTCCGGCAGTTTCTTTGCATGCTAGCGTCGCTGGGTTTCAGAGTCAATCGCGAGAAGCCGGATCTCCTTCCTTCTCAGCGATTCCGTCATTTGTGGATGATTTTCGACACTCTTCACAATGTAGTGTTGGTCCCCCTTGCTCGGTCGACGATTCTTTCCGCCTTGACTCGGAACTTGCTTCAATCTTCCTCGGTCTCGGCCAGGACTTTCCTTCGGATGCTGGGCCTTTACGGTTCGGTGACAGATCTCATTCCGCTCGGTTGCTTGTCTGTCCGACCTCTCCAACACTTTCTGTTGGATCATTGGCGTCTGAATGTAGATCCGCTGGACCTGGAACTTCCTATTCCTCGGTCCCTGCTTCGTCACCTCCACTCTTGGGCCAATGTTCCCTGGCTGATACAGGGTGTTCCATTGGATCTTCCTTTGGCCGATCGCATCCTTACTGCGGATGCCAGCGATCGGGCTGGGGTGCGATGTTGGATCCTCTCGGCCTGTCCACTCACGGCGAGTGGGACAGCGAGCAGGTGGGCCTTCATATCAACCAGAAGGAGCTCCTTGCTCTTCTGTTGAGTTTTCGGCTTTGGATCCCTCACCTGTCGGACCATATTGTCCTACTTCTTTCGGACAATTCGACAGTAGTGGCCTACATACGGAATCAAGGAGGCACACATTCGATTCCCATGTATCGGCTATCTCGGGATCTTCTTCTGTTGGCGCGGGGTGTAAACGCTCGGGTGTCCATTCAACACATTCCCGGGCGTCTCAACATCCTAGCAGACTCCCTGTCTCGACACGACTGTGTCCTTCCAACCGAATGGATACTACATCGGTCTGTGTTTCAGGCGATTTGCGAGCAGTGGGGCCGTCATCAGGTCGACCTTTTCGTTACTCGCTGGAATCATCAGGTAGAGACCTTTGTCTCCCCTTGTCCAGATCCTCTGGCATTTGCGGAAGACGTTCTGTCCCTGGACTGGACAGGTTGGATCAGCTATGCCTTTCTTCCTGCACCGATTCTTCCTCAAGTATTAGCGAAGATTCGTGCTTGCAGTTGCAGGATCATTCTGATCACACCTCTGTCTCCACAGAGGGTGTGGATCAATCTGCTGCGGCCTCTGTTGGCAGATCGGCCGATTCGTCTACCTCCACGATCTTCTTTGCCAGGGTCATCCCAGGAAGTATCACAACAACCTGACGAGCCTGTCCCTTCACGCCTGTCGTTTATCAGGTCCCGTCTCCGACGTAAAGGTTTTTCGAGACGATCAGTGGAGTGCATTTCTGCATTGCGGCGACATTCCACTGACATGACTTATGCTGCGAAGTGGAAGGTTTTCTGCCGCTGGTGTGCAGATCACAATGTGGATTACCGTGATCTGTCAATCGCTCAAATTGCAGATTTTCTGGTATATCTTTTTGACTCCAAGGGCCTCCAGCCTATTACGATTAAGGGCTATCAGTCTATGCTGTCTGATACTTTCTCTTATGTGGGAAAGCGGTGTTTCGGTCGTAATCTTTTTCTCTCCAAACTCATTCAGCACTTTTCTTTGAAGAGGCCTCGAGTTTTGTGTCTTACACCCAAGTGGAACTTGGCATGGGTGTTGCACTGTTTGGAGGGTGCGCCTTTCGAGCCTTTATCTTAGACCGATATGCATTTTCTCACCTATAAGACGGCTTTCCTTCTAGCGTTTGCTTCTGCTCGACGAGGCAGTGAGCTTCATGCGCTATCTGTTGATTCTGCTTTCTTCAGAAATGAATCTTAACAGTGTCACCTTCACTACTGATTGCCCTTTTCTGGTTAAGAATCAACTTCCTGATTCGGTACCTCCTCCCATCTGCATTCAGGCTCTCCCCACTGTCGATGGTCGGAGACCTCTTCTTTGTCCTGTTCGTGCGATCAAGACTTACATTACTCACACTCAGTTCATTAGGAGGGGTCGGAAGAGATTCTTTCTGTCTCTCATTCCTAAGAGGCAGTCTATCTCTTCCCATTCTATTTCCAGGTGGATCTGTCTTGCAGTCAAGCTGCCTTATTCATGCTTGTCTGCTTCAGATCTTGTTTCAAACCGGTTTAATGCTCATGAGGTTCGTGGCATTTCTACATCCTGGGCATTCTCCAATTCTGTTTCGCTCCGGGATGTTATGAATGCGGCTTACTGGAGGAATGCTTCTACCTTCTCCTCCTTTTCTCTCCGCCACCTACAACAGCAATCTGAGGACCTTTATTCTTTAGGCCCTCTCGTTGCTACTCAGGCTGTTGTGCACCCTCATTAAAATTGTTTTTATTGAGGTTGTGCTTCGCTCAGCCTTGTTCTTTTCAGGTGCCTTCTCTTTATCTTCGTTACAGGTTTCGCTATTGTTCTCTGCCCTCCTTGCTTTTCTTTCTGCTGCTCTTGTTGGTATTGGTTATGTGATTCACCTCCTCCTATTGTTTATTCAGCCAATTGTAAACAATTGTGAGTAGGTTGAAAAGAAATTAAAATTCTTTAGTAAATTTTGTTTCTTAACATACCTACCACAATTGTTTACCGGAGGCCCACCCTCCTTGGGGATATCTTTGATATCGATGCCTCCCTGCTAAATCACAAACTCCTCGTTGGTGGAAATACGGAATTGACGTCACGGTTGTTGTTCATGCGCTCGGTAAACGCAAGAGGTGTGCAGAGAGAGTACCTGTAATTTCGAGCACTGGTCTCGCTCGACCCTTTTTTCGATCTTTTTTGTGCTTTTGCACTCTATTACTTTTCCAGCTTGTTTGGAAAAGTTCCTAAAAGCTTGAGTTAGTTCCGAAGTAGGGCTTGCACTTACGTTACAGCCAATTGTAAACAATTGTGGTAGGTATGTTAAGAAACAAAATTTACTAAAAAATTTTAATTTTTCTTTCAAGAAATGGCACATGAAGCTAGTATTTAAGAGAGTGGATAAATACATTTCTTCCACTTTATACCTGACCAATGAAACTGAGGCCCGAACTATTCTGTAAAAATTTTTTCTTTTCTTCTTTATTGTTTTCTTTCCCTGTTGGTTGTTTGATTGACTGTTGATGTATGCTAGCCATACCCCTCCCCCGCATTTGCTATTGAAAACAATAAAAATTCACATATGCATGTGTGTGTGAAGGTGTATGTGTGTGGTGGGGAGTAGATTTATTTTTTTATTTGAGTGGGGACTCTCAAGGAAGCAGGTTGGTGAGGTAGATAAGTGGGATAAAAGCCGGTTTTACGAGGGTCGACCATTTCCTGTAGTG
The DNA here is from genome assembly GCA_031216915.1 of Pictodentalium vernedei. Taxonomy (NCBI): domain Eukaryota; kingdom Metazoa; phylum Mollusca; class Scaphopoda; order Dentaliida; family Dentaliidae; genus Pictodentalium; species Pictodentalium vernedei. The sequence goes on from CM062289.1 coordinate 294,359,542, forward strand.
CCACCCTTGCCCATGAGCCTCATTCTGTAAAATGTCGGTGAACTTGGTGTAAAGACAACCAGGCATGTTTTAGGGCATTTTCAATTGCCGCATACTTGGCATTTTTTCTCAGTTTGAAATATACTGTGTGTGGATGTACATGTAGGTAGATATACAGTAGAAGTGGGTTTAAAGGAAGAGGTTGCTGCACAACAAATAAACATTATAAAAAGGAAACATGTTTTCTATTGAATTTGTGATCTACATGTGGTTATAATTATGATGGGAGCACGGTGGCTCAGTGGTAGACTGTTGGACTTTTAAGCTAGAGGTCCCAAGTTTGATCCCCATCCGGGAAGACCCGCGTTGTGTCCTTGGGCAAGGCACTTTATCCCGGTTGCCTAGATGGGGGCACGATGATGTTGTGTACTAAGGTGTACCGCACGTCGATGGTTCAACCGCTGTAACCCTGCTTTGGCGGAGCTTGAATAGAGTTGGAATGTTGAGGAGCTGACAGTTGCTTATCGATGCTTGGTGGTTCTCTCCGGGCACTCCAACTTCGTCCACCCGTAAAACTGTCATGGTCACGATTAGCCATTGTGCATAAGTATGTGACTTAAACACCAATAAATAAATAATTATGATTAGGCTAAAATAATAATAAAAATAATTGAAAATGTTGTTACAGTCTCTTGTTTTTCCTCAACCATGTTGGGGTAATAATATCAGGCAGAGAGCACTGTTGTGGATTCTAGAGGTTAACATTGCATTAGGGGGCGCGGTGGCTCAGTTGGTAGAGGTGCAGACTGTAAGCCGAGAGGTCCTCGGTTCGAATCCCACCTGCGTCAACCGCGTTGTGTCCTTCGGCAAGACACTTCACCCCGATTGCCTACATGGGGGCACGATGACATTGTGTACTGAGGCGTACTGCACGTCGATGGTGCGCATGTCTTCAACCAATCTGACCCTGCCTGTGCTGCAGTGCAGAGTTCAGAGTTATGATGTTGGGGAGCTGACAGCTGCTCGTCGTTGCTCGGTGGTTCTCTCCGGGTACTCCGGCTTCCTCCACCCGTAAAACTGTCACGGTCATGATTAGCCATTGTTCATAAGTATGTGACCTTAAACACCAATAAATAAATAAATAACATTGCATTATTATTATTATGTCATTGGCAGAGGTGTTAAAACAGATGTTTGTTTGGAGGATAAAAGCTTCTGTTGCTTTGTCGTGCCACCCAAATGTTATTTCACAGAAAATCACTAGGAGACCCTGGGTTTCCCGGTGTTGAAAGCCAAAAATAATTACTGGGTCCAACCCTGATTTTATGTGAAAAAGATTAGTTTCATAATCGTTTTATTGTTTCTTTATTGATGCTATCTGTTATTGTTTTACTTGTTTGCTTCTGTCTCATTAATTTCTGAATATATTGTAGTCTGATCGAACTTCAGATCCTGAAATACGTCCAATGCTGTAGCAATTAAACAAAAAACACTCAACTTAATCCTTTGGGCACTGGAGCCTGATTGCAGCCAACGGGCATAACCCGGCCATATTTTCATTTTCCACCCATCCCAGGCTTGGGTGATAGAGACGTAATACACTTGTCATGTAATGTACATGAACATGTAGTATGAGTCCAAATAGCATGTTGAATTTGTTGCTCTCTTGGGGCCTGCCATTCTGGGGTGAGTAATCATCCTTCGTCCTCGATGCTGCACATTATTTGAAAATATGGAGAATGGTAATTTGGTAAATGTGCACCAAGCAAATCTTTAATAAGCTAAGGATTCTAAAATCTGGGTTTGTGCAATAAATCTATTGGAAACATACTGAGTCAATTTTAACCCTCAATGGTATGGGGATACTCTTACCTGCCTAATAATAGTGGTGACTTAATAGTGACTGTCAGGATATTTGATTGGAAATAATAATAGTGATGGCATTTTCCCGCTCTTCATCACTGCCAAGTAATAGTGATTGCTGGGAATTTTTCTCCAAAATTAATAATGATGTTGACACTGTTATTGGGCAGGTGAGAGTAATTTTTCACTCTGTACTACACCACCTTGCTTATCTCGCAAAATTTTGACAAAGGCAGATGAAGACCTTTGAAGGTCCAAGCTCCCACTGGATGGTATTAAAGAAAAAGCTATGGTGTAGTGTTTCCCATATAGTAAAATGATTGTTATATTATGGAAGAATTCACCCTCCTGAATACTTCCTTCCCTCCTGAGGATGTGTGTTGCTTTCATGTAATTTTGAAAACTACAATCCCTATCTATTATCAATTTATATTTAAATTTGTTGATCAGAGATAGACAATATTGGAATTTTGAGTTTTGTATTAATTTCGGTATCTTTTGCTGGGTATACCATGGTATAGGTTCTTTGTTTGCTATCTGACTTGACAGAGATTTGCTGACAGAACCAAAGGGGAATTCACACTAGTAAAATACAGAATTTTTTTTGTTTCATTCTACCACATTGCCACAAATGCGACTGTCAATGAGCTCAACATTGAAATTCTTTTGCTAGTGTAAATTATATGTACAGTAATTTTGTGACTTGTTCCAAACACATCATAATTCTTAACCTAATAAGTATTTTCAAAATATTTTTCAGCAGATCTAGTCATGGCTATTGTGAAGCAGCTATGACTAGATTTGATGAAAAATTCATCTAAATTTAACTCAAGAAATCATTGGTCAAGAAGTCCATTCAATTCATATGGGGAAAACTTGGTTAAATGTGCTCTAAATTACATGTATACTTATTTACTTACTGGACAGGAATATCTGCCAGCAGCATGCAAGGAGTTAATCTTTAAAGCCGATTTCAGGCTTTTTTGAGCTCAGAGCATGTTCCCTTAAAGCGCCATTGTTAGGAGTTCCTGCTGACAGTAGACAAACAACATGGGCAGTGATTTCTAGCCAAGTCTTGCCTGCCTTAATAAGCAGGCAAGACTTGACTAAAAATTACGTATGGATTGTTGAACTTGGTGAATTTTTTGTGAAATTTTGAATATAGGGTATTTGATTTGTCCAACAAACTCCTCCCACAATACGTATGTAAATTAAAGTACATGGTAGAATTCGCGAGGGCATCATACATGTATGTGTCTTACAGACACATATTTATGTATTGGTGTTTAAGGTCACATACTTATGCACAATGGCTAATCGTGGCTGTGACAGTTTTACGGGTGGAGGAAGCCGGAGAACCCAGAGAGAACCACCAAGCATCGACAAGCAACTGTCAGCTCCTCAACATTCTAACTCTGTTCAAGCTCCGCGCAAGCAGGGTTACAGCATTTGAAGACAAGTGCACCATCGACTTGCAGTACGCCTTAGTATATGGCGTCATGGTGCCCCCATATAGGCAACTGGGATAAAGAGCCTTGCCCAAGGACACAACACAGGTCGGCCCGGTGGATGGGGATCGAACTCAGGACCTCAAGCATAGAAGTCCAACAGTCTACCACTGATCTACCATGCTCCATCTTACAGACACAGCACGTGTACAAGTAACAAATCACTCTTTGCTTTTCAACCTCCTGTGTCCATGTGCTGTGCAGGGCATGGTTCAGTCTGGTTTTAGTATTTTATTGATGAAATCTTGAACCTCCAACCATCACCTCCCCCAACTCCTCCCCCCTGGCCAGTCCACTCCACCCCCACCCCAAGTTGAATTGTGTCCTGACCTGATCATGATCTGATTGTAAAATAGGCAAGCCAGAAAATAAGGAGACTGTCATCTGCAAAGTGAGGTCCCCAGAGGGTGAATTTAGTGATGCTACCGTGGACAGCAGGGTAGCATCACTAAATTTACCCTCTGAACCTCAATCTGAATCAGGGTCTCAAAACTAAACAGAAAGAGGTACCCAGAGGATAAATTAGCCCACTGTATGGGATAGCATCATCAAACTCACCCTCTGGGGACCTCATTCAGCAAATGTCTGCTGTGAGAAATAACTAATATACTTTATAAGTTGAAATAAATATTTTTTCCACTTAACTGTCAGATATTTCTTGGAGAATGGATATGTTGTGGTATTTCTTCACAGAAGTCGGTCTTTAGAACCATACAAAAGACATTTTTCAAGAACTCATTTACTAGACATTATAGAATTCACTGATGAAAGTAGTGAATCTTTAAAGGGTAAGTCTAATGTTACATGTATTAAGCACTTTTGAAAACAAATAGTAAATGTGGATATACTTCAGTTGAAAATATATGAAAAGAGGTCTAAATTTTCATATGTGAAATTTATGTATTATGAATGTAGAACTTTACCCATATTTGCCTACTTGGCATGAATTTTTTGTGATTATTAATTCATGAAGAACTGTTCGCATTTGACTGATAGGAAACAACCCTTTAAAAAAAATCAAATTAGATGAAATTTCCTCCATCAACAGTGGCATAGATATGGGAAGGGGACTCACACCACCCACTGACAAAAAATTTGTTGAAAATTTATGGCTTGTTTCACAAATTTTAAGGCCTTTGTTGGTAAAATTAAGCAAAATGGAAGGAAAATTATTAATATTTGGCTAAATCATACATCTTTAGACTGAGTTTCCAATAACTAACCGGTTTTTGGTTTCTAAATGGAAGAAATTTGGTTACCATATCTGAAATATGTCCAAAATATTTGTTGCTCTGTTCGAAAATTCAGGGCTTGACACCCCCAGCCCCCCCAAGACCCCCCAAGACCCCCCACCTCCCCCCTCCTCTTTGTGAAAACCTACAATGTATCTACACCACTGTGCAGAAATGTGAAAGCAACACAATATTGTTCAACTTAACCCTTTAAACACTCATGGTATCTTCCATGTCAGTTCAATGGCAGCAATTGGAAGCGTCCATATTTATTATTTGGGGTTAGACCAATTAATATTTTCCCTAAGGCTGTACGTTGAAAATATTGATTGGTCTACACCACGCATTTTCCTTGTAGCCATCCCCCTTAATGACATTCTGACATAGCTTATGTCCCGGCTGGAAAAACATCCTCTGGTGTTCAAAGGGTTAAATATATACAACGGAATTGACAATGGAATTGACATTTTTATCTCCTTACGTATAAGTAACAAGACTTTCAGGACTTGCCATATTTTTTTTCTAAATAATTAAACATTCATACTTTGCATTCAGAACATAGCTGATGAACTCTGTTTGGAATGAGGTTAATGAGCCTATTCCAGTGAGACATTATAAGCTACATGTATATTTCAAAAGTTAAAAAGTAAAAATTGAAAATAATAACACAGTCTTTATGCTTTCCAAAAAAATTTTCTTTAGGGACCATAGAGTTACTGCTTTGTTTGTCCATCCATCCATCCATTCTAACTTTGTCCATTTCCTAAAACTCTTTTCAATGGACAAATCTTGTTCATACTTCACACAATGATTGCCCATGGTTCAAGGGTTTGTAATAACCTTGACCCAAGGTCTTAGATCAAGTGACAGTTTGTTTGTGTGTTCTAACATTTTCAAGTCCATAAAAAGTCATTCAATGGCCCGATTTTGTTCATACTTCACATAATACTTATTCATGACTCAAGGGCGTGTCACGAGCTTCGTCCAAGGCATATACATTCACCCTGTTATTTCTTTAGTCATTTTACTATAGTTATTTCTTCAGTTTTTAGGTATTTAACTGGTGGAGTGCTAAATTATTTTTATGTCTATATATCATATGCAAGAATTCTGGGCAATGAAGGTCCTATTGCATTTATTTATTTATTGATTTTTAAGGTCACATATTTATGCACAATGGCTAATCATGACCACGACAGTTTTACGGGTGGAGCACCCGGAGAGAACCACCGAGCAACTCTCAGCTCCCCAACATACTAAAGCCACACAAGCAGGGTTAACATTGGTTGAAGACAAGTGCACCGTCGACGTGCAGTATGCCTTAGTACACAGTGCCACTGTGGGCAGTGGAGGTGAAGTGTCTTGCCCAAGGACACGAACGCAGTTACCGCAGGTGGGATTCTAACCAAGAACCTCTCGGCCTGCATCTCTACTAACTAAGCCACCATGCCACCTCCTCCTGTTGCATATAAATATTCAATTATTTCAGTTTACTTGAGAATGCCTGTAAAATGATACAATTCAATATTTATTAACAAAGGGTTTTTAACATTGATAAGTCATCATCTGTAAAACTACTGCGGATGGCAAAAGCCACTATAGTGGCTTCCAGCACCCAACCAGTTAAGCCTTCAAAAAGTACTGAGGGTGCTCCACTTGGCAGAAAAAATAAATGTTTTCCCTGGGGATGACACTGAACCTCCACTTGCATGTTGTTCATATCACCTTTGAAGTGAAATTATTTAGTCTGTTAGGATTTGCTTTGTTATAAACATAAATTGTAACAAGGCAAAGATATGTGAACAAATTTTGATAATCAAAAATAATTCAGCACTCCACCAATTAACCTAACACAGGATAAAATTAAGTTTGTTGAGGTGGGAGGGATATTTTTATCCCCCTTTCATTTAGCCTGGCTATGCCACACCTGTATTTCTTATCAACCTACTGTACAATTGTTTACTACAGGCTTGCACTACAGTGGAAGTCCCTAACTCGGAAAATATACTCTCCATTTTGATCTTTCCCAAGCGATTTGGGAAAGGAAAGTGGTACAAAAGCACCAAAAAAAGTAAGCCAAAACTGGGTCGAGTGCTACCGGCGCACACCCAGTAGGGAATGCTCTTCTCCTAGTACAGATCCACGGCTTCCGGTACCAGTGCGCAGATGTGTAACCAATGACTCATTCTTTTTTCTTCCGTGCATTCATTTGCGTTAAGAAACAGTGATAATTCAACTCATTGATAATGGTTACCTGTGACTAGAAATATGGATCTGATGATCATATAATAACAGGACTGTGTTTTATATATTCTTGTTATTAAATTCAACCACATTCTAATTATATTTTTTATATTCTCTGTGTTCGCACGTAACTTTGGCGTACCGTGCGGTTCAGACATTATTGTTTGGTTGATAAATTTATGTTATCCTTTTGGATATTATTATTATTGGAGTTTGGTGTCTGCAGGGGGCTGTATGGGCAGGATTTCTCCTCTCCGTTGAGGGCAGAATTTCTGTTTTTTGGATCCCTGTCGGCTGCCTGAGTTCAGTTGTGTTTCCACCGGTCCTTTATTTTCTGCCACCTTTCGCTCGTAGTTGGGGGTGTTCTTCTTCTTTCTAGATCTGTTGAGTTCACCTTTTCTTCTACTGCTGTCACCTCTGTTATGCCCAGAACTGTTCCTTGTGGGCAGTGCCTTTTGCCCAAGCATTTGGACAATTCCCATGCTTCTTGTTCACTTGTAATGGGTGTTCTTCAGACTGACCCTGTTGGCTCTGTGGGTCTTGGTCATCCACCTTTTGGGCTTCTGTGAACCGTGTGATGCATTCTCATGGCCATTCCTCCTGCACCCGTGGGAAAGGGGAACTCTGACGTTTGGGGCCTCCCGACACGACCATGTCTGGTGAGAGTCATACCCCCTCTATGGGGGATGTGCAGTCTTTTCCTGTTGTGGATACTACAGGAGCTGTTGAGTTGTCCAGTGAAGAGATGCATGGTTCCGGGACTGTGGTCCCTCTCCAGTCGACATCTGAAGCTGTCACTAGGGTTGTGACTCCTCCTTTGGAGCTGAGCTTGGTTGCTCTCTCCACCTTTCCACTTGTTTCACCAGGTCCCGACATATCTGCTGCTACTGCTGTGTCACCTGCAGCTTCTTCGGTCATTGTTTCAGCCGGCCTAGGCTTATCCCTGCTGGAGTCTGCAGAGATGTCTGGTAATGTGGACATGGGATATCGGCCTCAGCCTTCCCTGACTTCAACTTGGCAAAATCGGAAGGGGCTGCTGGCCGAACCCTCTACTGTGGTCTCTCAGTCGTTGGGGCCCCAAGAGCTTTTTAATTGGATTCAGATGTTCATGGTGGGGTCACCATGAACTCTGTTACATTTCTTATCAACCTACCTCAATTGTTTACTACAGGCTAGCACTATAGTGGAAGAACCTAACTCGGATAAAATACTCTCTATTTTAATCTTTCCCAAGAGTTGGGAAAGAAAAGTGGTGTAAAAACAGCACGAAAAAATAAGCCAAAACTGGGCCGAGCGCCATCGGCACATACCCAGTATGGGATGCTCTTCCATAGTACAAATCCACGACTTCCGTAACAGTGCGCAATGCATCAATTCGTCATTCTTTTTCTATCCGAAGCACGAGCAGGATGTGTTTCCGCCATATGCATTATGAAACAGTGATAATTCAACTCGTGGATAATGGTTTTCCTGTGACTGGAATTATGGATCTGGAGATCGTATAATAACAGGACTGTGTTTTATATATTCTCGTTTATATTTTCAGCCACATTCTCATTGTTTATTAATTACTTTTCTGTTTTCGCGAATGTTTTGTTTGCGACATCGTGTCATCGCGATTCGACAATGAATTTTTTCGGTTGATAAAAAACTTGTTATTGGAGTAGGTGTCGGCCGTCTGGGTTCTGCCACCTTCTCTAGTAGTTGAGGGTGTTCTTCTACTTTCTGTTTCTGTTGAGTTCACCTTTTTCTTCTACTGCTCTCACCTCTGTTCTTTCCAGTTCGGTTCCTTTAGGGCAATTCCTTTTGCCCTCACCATTGGTGCGTTCTCGTGTCTGTTTCGTCCGCACCTGCGGGTGGTGTGGAATGCTGTCGTTTCGGGAGCCTCCTGACTCGACCACGTCTGATGTGAGTTTACCTCCTCCATGGGGGATGTGTAGCTCCTCCTGCACCTGCAGGGGGGGGGGGGGGTGGGGTGGGGGACACTGTCGTTTCGGGGCCCCCCGACTCGACCATGTCTGGCGTGAGTTTGACCCCCTCCGTGGAGGATGTGCGACTCCTCCCGCTCCCGCGGGGGGTGGTGAACGCTATAGTTTCGGGTCGCCCGATTCGACCACGTCTGATGAGAATTGCTCCTCCTCCGTATGGGATGTGCAGCTCCTCCTGCACCAGCGGGGGGTGGGGACCGCTGTCGTTTCGGGGCTTCCCGATTCGACCATGTCTGGTGAGAGTTATTCCCCTTCCGTGGGGAATGTGCAGTGTTTTACCGTGGTGGATACTGCGGGAGCTGTTGGTTTTCTGGTGTAGATATGCCTGGTTCCGGGACTATGCGCCCCCTCCAGTCGACATCTGAGGCTGTCACTAGGGTTGTGATTCCTCCTTTGGAGGCCGAGCTTGGTGGCTCTCTCCGCTTTTCCGCCAGTTCCAACAGCTCCTGTCGTATCTGCTGCTACTGCTGTTCCGTCTACAACGTCATTGGGCACCGTTTTTAGCCAGCCTCGGCTTCTCCCTGCCAGGATCTGCAGGGATGTCTGTAGTGTGATTGTGGGGTTTCGGCCTCAGCCTTCCCAGACTTCCACTCGGCAAAGTCAAATGGGGCTGCCGACTGAACCCCATACTGTGTCCTCTCAGCCATTGAGCACAGTAGTTTTATACCTGCAGTGGTCTGCTGCGGTGTCTGGTTGTGTAGACATGGGGGTATCTGCCTCAGCCTTCCCTGACTTCAACTCGGCGAAGTTGGAAGTGGCTGCCGGCCGGACCCTCTCCTGTGGTCTCTGCGCCGTCGAGCACCACAGTTGTCATGGGTTTCGCTTGTTCTTAGTGGGACACTATGAACTCTGTGGCATTTCCGTCCACTCATTCTGGCCACACGACCAGTTTTGGGGGTCCAACGTCTTTTGTGCAGCCTGGACCTTCTGCCCTGCAGAGGTCAGCGGTGACTCTCATGAGTTCCTGCTATGTTGATCCTCGGGGTGTGCCACACCCCTACACACGTCTGCCTTCAGATGTTTTCGGCTGCCGCCTGTCGTCCCACGTCGGGTCTTTTGGAGGATCTTGACCCTTCGCTGGTTAAGAGGGTCAGAGGTGAAGCCACTTTGCCGGTTCGTTCCCCTGTCGAACCAGCCAGTACGGGCAGTGAGCTTAGGGAGTCCTCTCCTTACTCACTCAGGTTCTGTCAAAGAGCCTTCCTGTTGCTTCCAGCGAGGCAGCGAGTGGTTTCCAGGCGCCTCTTATGGCGCCGCCTCCCGGGATTGGAAACAGGCCGCTTTCTGATCCCCCTGGTGTTCCGACACCATGGGAGGCGTCGGCTGGTTTGCCCACGATGGGCTATGTGTCTTCCGACTCAGGGGAAGAGTCAGACATGCTTGATGTCGAGAGCCAGCAGTCTTCGGACTTGGGAGCAGCTCTTGATTTCGTGTTTGGGTTCCTTCCGGATCTCAAACCAGTCGACAGTGTCAGCCAGGCCGCGATCATCGGTCGCGCGCCAAGTCTATGGAGCAACCTGCTTCTGGGCGTCTTCGACCGTGCCCGTCGGTACAGTTGGTTGAAGCATTTTCAGCCTTGGACTCCAAGCTAGGTTCCAAGGCTATGAAGGCTCCGTTCTTCACCAGGGTTGACACCTTTTTGCCTCCGGCGCGTTATCGTTCCTACGATTCCGCCAATCCGTCGGTCTACCAGACTTTGACGGTTTTGGATCAGGACTCCAATTCCCTCGGGATTTCCAAGTCCAAGTCTGCCGTCATTCCGATGACGACTCTGGAGTCCACGTTGGGCTTATCGAGAGAGATGCTTGGTATGCTTTCTCTCTCCGATCACGTCGTCTCGGCTTTAGCTGCTTATCTGCCTTCAGATAAGTTTGACGAGGTACAGGCTCCTTTGCATGTGCTGTCCAAGGCGCTCATGCATCTTACTCACACGCATGCCTGTAACACGGCTAATCTGGAATTAGTTCGAGGGGACTCTGTGCAGGACACAGGCCGATCCCTTCCTGAGGAGCAGTACGCTACTCTTCGATCTGCTTTTTTGGCAGGTCCGCAACTTTTCCATGGTTCTGTGTTGACAGTCCGGGATGACGTCCTACGTCATTCCAATGATCAGCTGCTGTTTCTTCAGCTTGATAAGCCTTCTAGGGTAGGCACGGGCCGTTCCAAGCCTAACAAGTGCCAAGGGGTAAGGGTAAACGTCGGCAGTCTTGAGGGAAGTCCCAGGATTCTTCATTCAGTAGAGGTGTTTTCTCCTCTCGCGAGCCTCGTCGGGGTTCGCAGTGAAGGTCCTCACCTCGACTCGTCCCAGGTTGGAGGAAGGATAGCAGAGTTCTTAGACCGTTGGGCCACCATCACATCCGATCCTTGGATGTTAGATGTTGTTTGGTCCGGGCTGCGAATATCCTTCCGACGGCACTCCACTCTGTCCAGGGTGCCTTTTCCAACCACAGTTCCTTCAGACATTTTACGTCGGGAACTTTTGTTCACAGAGATAGACAATCTCCTGACAAAGGGGGCGATTGAGGTCATCAAGAACATTAGGTCAGTGGGTTTCTATTCCCGCCTGTTCTTGGTGCCGAAGAAGGACGGCCGACTCCGACCGGTTCTCGATCTGAGTTTCCTGAACCAGTCTATCATTGCTCCCAAGTTCAGCATGGAGACTTTCAGGTCGGTCCTCCGTTCAATTCACCAGGGAGATTTTGCTTCCAGCTTCGACCTGCGAGTCGCTTACTTTCACGTTCCGATTCATTGGACGTTATGGAAGTATCTCAGGTTCATTTTTCTGGGGCGAGTTTACCAGTTCAAGGCCATGCCTTTCAGCCTCAACCTGGTTCCTTGGGCCTTCACCAGACTGATGTCGCATGTGATAGCTTTCCATCGCACACAGTCCAGGGTGACTACTTCGGCATATCTGGACGATATCCTCCAGGGGCATTCCAATGCTGCCTTACTGGAGTCGGATGTCGCCGCTCTGTTGAGCTTGCTCACATCGCTACGTTTCAGAGTCAACGAGGAGAAGTCGGACCTGGTCCCTTCTCAGTCATTTTATCATCTGGGGATGGCTTTCCGCACACAATTCATTTTGATGGCGGTTCCCCAGGCCAAGGCTGTGATTCTTTCAGCTTTTGCTCCGACTCTGTCCCAGTCCACATCCGCGTCGGCTCGGAGTTTTCTCCAGCTAATCGGTCTCTGCTGTTCGGTGATGGATCTCATTCCTCTAGGTCGGCTGCGTGTCAGACCTCTCCAACACTTTCTGCTTAGTCGTTGGAGGCCGAATGTAGATTTTCTGGATCTGGTGCTTCAGTTTCCAGAATGTCTTTATCCTCACCTTCTCCTCTGGGCGGATGTCCAGTGGCTTTCGCAGGGTGTTCCGTTGGACTTACCCACATCCGATCGTGTTCTGATGGCAGATGCCAGCGATCTTGGATGGGGTGCGACGTTGGATCCTCTAGGTCTTTCCATTCACAGGGTGTGGGACCAGGATCATGCAGCTCTACACATCAACCAGAAGGAGCCTCTTGCTCTTCTTCTGCATTTCAGGCAGTGGATCCCTCACCTGTCGAATCGCCAGGTCCTTCTGTTGTCCGACCATTCGACGGTGGTTGCTTACATTCGGAACCAGGGCGGCACGCACTCTGTTCCAATGTACGAATTGGCTTGGTATCTTCTACTGCTCGCTCAGGATGTCCACGCTGGGGTGGCTGTTCGTCACATTCCCGGTTGCCTGAACGTCCTAGCCAACTCCCTGTCCCGTCGGGGCAGGGTCATTTCCACCAGGTGGATGCTCCACATGGCGGGTTCCATCGATCTCTTGTGACTCGTTGGAACCATCCGGTGGACACTTTTGTGTCCCCGTGTCCAGATGCTCTGGCTTTCGCCGTGGACGCTCTGGCCCTCCTTTGGGATGGTCTTGTCGGCTACGCCTTCCTACCGGTTCCGATTCCACCTCAGGTTCTCACGCAGATATGAACCTGCAGTCGTCGAATCCTTTCGATCACACCTGTCGCTTCGGTGGGTGTGGATCAATCTGCTCTGCTCTCTGTTAGCGGCGGTTCTGGCATGTCTCCCTCTACCTTGCGACTTTCTCTGCCAAAGTCGCCGGAGGAGGTTTTCAAATTGACCCAACTTCATTGTGCCTTCGCACATGTCTTTTATCAGGTCCTGTCTCCTCCGTAGTGGTTTTTCGAGACACGCAGTGGAGTTGCTTTTCTTCAGGGAGGCACTCACTCCACTGGTTTAGCCTCTGTGGCTAAGTGGAAGGTTCTTCTGTCGATGGTGAGCTATCACTCTGTTGCTTCTGTCACTCCTTCGATCACACCGCTTGCGGAGTTTCTGGTATATGTTTGTTTCTGGGGGTCTCCATCAATGGGTACTTGTCCATGCTTCGGAGACATTTTTTCCTATGTGATACCGCATTGTTTCGACACTCATCCTTGCCTCTCCAAGCTTGTTCAGCTCTTTTCCTTGAAAAGACCTAGGACTTTGCAGTTTACTCCAAGATGGTCACTTTCTTGGGCGCTGCTCTGCTTGGGGGTGAGGGGCGTTCACGCCTTTATCCTGGATGAATATGCGTTTTCCCACATGCCAGATCTCTCCTGCATCCATTTCTTGATGGACTTGTCTTGCTATTCGTGCAGCTTCCGCTCGTCTAGCTAATGGTGCTTGTATTACCAATTGTTTTTTCTGCCACGAGGTGCGTGCATTGTCTTCCTCTTTTAATAACTCTGTCATGTTGTCGGATGACTGATGTTATACTGGCAGCCTTCTGGAGAAATGCTACATTCTCCTTTTATCTGCGACAGTTGCAGGAGCCGACAGAGAACCTTGGGGCCCTCTTTCTTCGGCTCAGGATGTTGTCTATCCAAGCTTTTCAGCCTTTTTCAGGGTCAGTTCCAGCTTTGTGCTGTTACTGCCCTTTCTGTCTGTGTGTCACACTTCACCATATGCCTCATCTTTCATTGGCTTTTCTAATGTTTGTGATGCTATGGTTTGATAGGCCTAGGGATCTCTTCCTCTGTCCACGGTCCCAGTGCTATTCAGTTATGTGTGGGTTGGTTATGTGATTCCCTCCAGCCTTTTGTCTATTCAGCCTGAAGTAAACAATTGAGGTAGGTTGATAAGAAGTATAAATTTTATAGTAAATTTCCTTTCTTATTATACCTACCGAAATTGTTTACATGGAGGCCCTCCCGTCTTCTTACCTTCCTCCCCGCTGATCACATAACTCCTGTGTTGTTCGGAATCAAAAGAATGACGAATTGATACATTGTGCACTGTTACGGAAGTCGTGGATTTGTACTATGGAAGAGCGTCCCATGCTGGGTATGCGCCGATGGCGCTCGGCCCAGTTTTGGCTTATTTTTTCGTGGTGTTTTTACACCACTTTTCTTTCCCAAATCTTGGGAAAGATTAAAATAGAGAGTATTTTATCCGAGTTAGGTTCTTCCACTGTAGTGCAAGCCTGCAGTAAACAATTTCGGTTGGTATAATAAGAAAGGAAATTTACTATAAAATTTATACTTCCGTCCTTTGGCCAGTTTTGTGGGACCGACACATTTTGTGCAGCCTGGACCTTCTGTCCCTCAGAGGGCCGCGGCGACTCTCCTGAATTCCCGCACTTCAGATCCTCAGGGTATTTCATACCCCTATAAGCATCTGCATTCAGATGTTTTGGCTGCCAACCGTCGCCCCACATCGGGTGTACTAGAGGATTGTGACCCTTGGCTGGTAAAAAGGTCAGGAGTGAAGCCCCTTTGCCGGGTCGTTCCCATGTCGAACCGGCTGACATGGGCCGTGTGAGCTTAGGGAGGCCCTCTCCTTGCTCATGCAGGTTCTTTCCAAGAGCCTTCCTGTTGCCTCCAGCGAGGCTATTAGTGGTTTCCAGGTGCCCCCATGGCACCGCCTCCCGGGATTGGAAGCAGGCCGCTTTCTGATCCCCATGGGAGGCATCGGCTGGTTTTGTCCCTGATGGGCTATGTGTCTTCTGACTCAGAGGATGGGTCAGACATACCTGACGTCGAGAGCCAACAGTCTTCTGACTTGGGGGCAGCTCTTGACTTTGTGTTTGAGTTCCTTCCGGATCTCAAACTGTCAGACCAGCCGACGGTATCAGCCAGGCCGTGATCATTGGTCGCGCACCTACAGCCTGTGGAGCAACCTGCTTCTGGGCACCTTCAATCATGCCAGTCAGTACAGGTGCTTCAAGCGTTTGCAATTTTGGGCTCTAAGCTTAGTTCCAAGGCTATGAAGACTTCGTTCTTCACCAGGGCTGATACCTTTTTGCCTCCAGTGCGTTATCATTCATACGATTCAGCCAATCCGTCAGTCTGCCAGACTTTGATGGTCGTGGATCAGGACTCCTCCTCCCATGGGCTTTCCAAGCCCAAGTTGGCCGTTATTCCTATGGCAACTCTGAAGTCCCTGTTGGGCTTATCGAGAGAGATGCTGGGCATGCTTTCTCTCTCAGATCACGTCGTCTCTGCCTTTGCATGTGATTTCCAAGGCGCTCATGCATCTTACTCACACCCATGCCTGTAACACGGAATTAGTTCACCTGGACGCAAGCCGTTCCCTTCCTCAGGGGCAGCACGATGCTCTTCGATCCACTTCTTTGGCAGGTCCACGACTATTCCATGGTTCCGGTCTGGGATGATGTCCTGCATCATTCCAAAGATCAGCTGCTGCTTTGCCAGCTTGATCAGCCTTCTGTTGGAGACCGGGGCCATTCTAAGAATAACAAACGCCCTTCTGCTTCCTCTGCGAAGCCAAGGTCTGATCCTCCTGCCGCTGCTTCTACTTCTTACTCACGTGGTAAGGGTAAGTGTCGGCAGAACAGAGGGAGGACTCAGGATCCTTCATCTAGTAGAGGAGGTGGTTTCTCCTCTTACCGGCTCGCCGAGGCTCGAAATGAAGGTCCTCACCTCGATTCGTCCCAGGTTGGAGGAAGGATTTCACAGACCATTGGGCCACGATCACATCCAATCCTTGGTTGTTAGATGTTGTTCGGTCCGGGCTGCGAATATCCTTCCGGAGGCATTCCACTCTGTCGAGAGTGCCTCTTCCAACACAAGTTCCTTCAGACGTTTCACGTTGGGAACTGTTGATCATGGAGATAGACAATCTCCTGTCAAAGGGGACGATCGAGGTCATCAAGAACATTCTTTCAGTGGGATTTTATTCTCGCCTGTTCTTAGTGCCAAAGAAGGACGACCGACTCCGACCGGATATCGATCTGAGTATCCTGAACCAGTCTATCGTTGCTCCCAAGTTCAGCATGGAGACTTTCAGGTCGGTTCGCCGCTTCATTCACCAGAGATTTGCTTCCAGCATCGACCTACGAGATGCTTACTTTCATGTTCCATTTCATCGGACATCGTGAAAGTATCTCAGGTTCCCTTTTCTGGGGCGAGTTTACCAGTTCAAGGCCATGTCTTTCGGCCTCAACCTGGCTCCTTGGGCCTTGACCTGACTGATGTCGCATGTGATAGCCTTCCATCGCACACAGTCCAGGGTGACTCCTTTGGCGTATCTGAACGATATCCTCCAGAGACACTCCAATGCTGTTCTTCTGGCGTCAGATGTCGACACACTGTTGAGCCTGCTCACGTCGCTAAGGTTCAGAGTCAACGAGGAGAAGTCGGACCTGGTTCCTTCTCAGTCATTTTGTCATCTGGGGATGGGAGCTGAATATGGTGGCGGTTTCCCAGGCGAGGTCTGTGATTCTCTCGGCTTTCGCCC
The DNA here is from genome assembly GCA_031216915.1 of Pictodentalium vernedei. Taxonomy (NCBI): domain Eukaryota; kingdom Metazoa; phylum Mollusca; class Scaphopoda; order Dentaliida; family Dentaliidae; genus Pictodentalium; species Pictodentalium vernedei. The sequence continues at coordinate 294,376,090 of CM062289.1, forward strand.
TGACTCTGTCCCAGTCCACATCCGCTCGGTCTCTGCGATTCGGTGACGGATATCATTCCTCTAGGTCGGCTGCATGTCAGACCTCTCCAGCACTTTCTGCCCAGTCGTTGGAGGCCGAATGTTTATCCTCTGGATCTGGTGCTTCAGTTACCAGACTCTCTTCATCGTTACCTTATCTCCTGGATGGATGTTCAGTGGATTATGCAGGGAATTCTGTTGGACTTGCCCACATCCTATCGTGTTCTGATGGCAGGCACCATTGATCTCGGATGGGGTGCGACGTTGGATCCTCTAGGTCTTTCCCTTCATGGGGTATGGGACCAGGATCAAGCAGCTCTTCACATCAACCAGAATGAGATTCCTGCTCTTCTTCAGAGATTCTGGCAGTGGATTCCCCACCTTTTGAATCGACAGGTCCTTCTGTTGTCTGACAATTCGACAGTGGTCGCTTACATTTGGAACCCATGGCGGCACGTACTCAGTTCCCATGTATGAATTGTCTCGGGATCTTCTACTGCTAGCTCAGGATGTCAACACAGGAGTGATGGTTCGTCACATTCCCAGTCTTTTGAACATCCTAGCCGATGCCCTGTCCCGGTGGTGCAGGGTCATTTCCACCGAGTGGGTGCTTTACAGGGCAGTGTTTCAGTCGCTTTGAGATCTCTGGGGGTCGTCCCCACATCAATCTTTTTGCAACCCATTGGAACCATCAGGTGGACACTTTTGTGTCCCCGTGTCCTTAATCCTCTGGCTTTTGCCGTGGACGCTCTGCCACTCGTTGGAATGGTCTAGTCGGCTACACCTTCCCGCCGGTTCAATTCTGCCTCAGGTTCTAGACAAGATACGAACCTGCAATTGTCAAATCATTCTGATCGCTGTCCCTGTCGCCTATATGGGTGTGGATCAATCAGATGCGCTCTCTGTTGGCGGCGGTTTCGGCACGTCTCCCTCTATGTTGCAACATTCTTTGCCAAGGTCACCCGAGTCGGTTTCACGTCGACCCGACGTCATTGTGCCTTCACGCATATCTTTTGTCAGGTTCTGTCTCTGTAGAGATTTTTCGAGACGAGCAGTGGAGTGCATTTCTTCTTCAAGGTGGCACTCCACTGGTTTAGCCTATGTGGCTAAGTGGAAGATCCTCTGTCGATGGTGTGCTGATCGCTCTGTTGATTATGCCAATCCTTCGATAACACAGATTGCGAAGTTTCTGGTGTACCATCAAAGGGTACAGGTCCATGCTTTCGGAGCCCTTTTCGTATGTGGGAAAGCGTCATATCGGCACTAATCCAAACTTATTCAGCACTTTTCTTTGAAAAGGCCTAGTATTTTGCAGCTTACCCCAAGATGGAATCTTTCTTTGTGCTGCTTTGCTTGGGGGAGGGGAGGGGGAGGCACCGTCGAACTTTTATCCCAGGTGGATATGTGTTTTCACACATACAAGATGGCTTTTCTGATGGCTTTTGCTTCAGCCAGACGGGTTAGTGAGCTTCACACCCTCTTGGTTGATCCGGCTTTTTTCAGGAGCTCTGCCAACAGTGTTACTTTTACCACTGATTGCTCCTTTCTGGCCAAGAATCAGATGCCAGAAGTAACTCCACCTCCTATCTGTACCAGGGCTCTTCCTTCTGCTGAGGGTAATCACCCTTTGCTCTGTCCGGTTCGTGCACTTTGCATTTATCTCAACCGGACGCAATTCATTAGGAAAGGCAGGAAACTATTCTTTCTGTCTCTTATTCCTGGTCGACAGAAGATCTCTCAATCCATTTCTCGATGGATTTGTCTTGCTATTCGCATGGCCTACGCTCGTCAAGCGACTGACGATTGTATTACCAATTGTATTTCTGCCTACGAGGTGCGTGCATTGTCGACCTCCTGGGCTTATGCTAACTCTGTCAAGTTGTTGGATGTTATGCAGGTAGCCTACTGGAGAAATACTTCTACTTTCTCCACCTTCTATCTGCATCAGTTGCAGGAGCAATCTGAGGACCTTTTTTCTTGGGCCCTCTTTCTTCTTCTCAGGCTATTGTCTACCCTAGCCATAAGGCTTCTTACAAGGTCAGTTCCAGCCCTGTGATGTTTTACTGTCCTTTCTGTCTGTGCATCACACAGAGCCATATGCTGCATCTCTCATTGTCTTTTACTAATGTTTGTGATGCTATGGTTTGATAGGCCTAGGGAACTCTTCTTCTGTCCACGGTTCCAGTGCAGTCGGGTTATGTGGGGGTTGGTTATGTGATTCCCTTCTATTGTCTATTCGGCCTGTAGTAAACAATTGTAAGGTGAGAAATTTAAATTTTACAGTAAATGTCCTTTCTTATTTTATCTACATGTACCACAATTGTTTACATGGAGGCCCTCCCGTCTTCTTATTTGGGTAAGAATCCTTCCTCCCCACTGATCTCATAACTCCGATGTTGGCGGATTCAAAAGAATGAGTCATTGGTTACATGTCTGCGCACTGGTACCGGAAGCCGTGGATCTGTACTAGAAGAGCATCCCCTACTCGGTGTGCGCTGGTAGCACTCGATCCAGTTTTGGCTTATTTTTTCTTGGTGCTTTTGCACCAGTTTTCTTTCCCAAATCGCTTGGGAAAGATCAAAATAGAGAGTATATTTTCTGAGTTAGTGCAAGCCTGTAGTAAACAATTGTGGTAGGTATAATAAGAAAGGAAATGTACTATAAAATTTAAATATTCATGCCATGGTTGACAAATTATTTCAAACCTAGTTTCAGACAAGTATCAAAAGAAAGTATCATCTATGCTGGAAAAGTACAGAGAGGTTCAACAGTCACATCGGTTACTATCAGTGGAATTCACAACACTGGGCGACTACTTACATTTGTTGAAATTGTGTTCTCTTGAACTGCAGTCGATGGGGAGGAATGCTATGTTTTACTTGGCAGCAGCTGTGTCTGACTTTTACATTCCAAAGGATCAAATGGTAATTGTAATTTACAATGTATTTTTTTTATGAAATCACCACCCTCTGGTGACTAAATTTCACACATCCACAGTCATACTGTTTGTTTCAATTAAAAATAGATGTTTTGTCCTTTGCTGATCAGATGTTAAGATAGACCATTGGAAAATATTTATCTCAAAAGTAGCCATTTGAAGGACAGCAAAGAGTGCATACAGAAAATTCTCCATATTATGTCACCTTTGTTTCCAAAACAAATCACAAATGAAAATGGAATATTTAACTCTTTACCTAACTTGGCTTTTTAAAAAATAAATTAAATTTCACATTTTAAAAAAAAAAATGCTCCCAATTTTTCGATAGAACCATACAAATATGGAAATCATTAGAACCAGCTCAATGAGCTGGTTCTAATGATATCCATATTTGTATGATTTTATCAAGACATTGGTAAGATATTTTAGGCTGTGGTAGGCTTATTTTGGTCAATTTCCTGGCCATTTTTTATGGTTATGTTAGGTAAAGGGTTAACAGGCACAGTATTGGTCAGAAAGTGGTGGACATGAACTCGACTCAACGTCAAATAAATAGATATTGGTGTATTATGCTCTTGATCAGTTCTGTTAAGAATAATTTTTATAGTAAGAATCAATTGTGAAAATCAGGCTTGGTTTTTTTTTGAGGCAAGTGATTGGCCCTCAGTGCTATCGCCTGCCTAATTTCCCACCCAGGAGAGCATTTTACAGTGCTGGAAATGAACAAAATTGATGGGTGCAGTTTTAAGCTCCCGCGAAATCAGAGACGAGAGTAAATTGCACCCGTAAAATGTTAGTATATGAATTTTCAATGGAATACTGTCATCAAACACCAGAAAACTTAACCCTTTGAATACAAGCGGCCATTTTTCCAGCAGGAACATGATACGTCATAACGTCATTAAATAGGATGGCTGTTCAGTAAATGTATGGGGTAGACCAATCAATATTTTCAACGTGCCTTGAGTCTGCACGATGAAAATACTGATTGGTCTACCCCAAATAATGAATATGGTGTCTTCTAATTGCTGCCATTGAACTGGCATGGCAGATACCACTAGTGTTCAATGGGATAAATATATAAGGAATTGTTGAATTATGACAGTAACTTGCCACTGGCCACCAAGTACTGCTTTCTGAAAACAACACACATTTATATGCCCTCACAGTATATTAGTGCTCCATAATATTTTTCAACGAGTGCATTTTTTAGCTCCCGTAAAACAGAAAACATGGGTGCAATTGCACTCTCACCCGTCTCATTTCCACGACTGATTTTATTGCCCCCTCATCGAGTGACAGTCGCAAGCATTCACATTTCAGATTTCAACAGAAAGCATGATAATCTAGAATGTGCATCTTACACATCGGTGGGATAGATTATCTAATTTTTGGGGTGAAAAATTGAGGCGATGTTCTGGGCAACTGACTTTGTTAACCCTTGACAAATTCACAGTGCACTGAGATTTATAATTTTTGGCTGGCGATTAACATTTCAGTAAAATGTATGCAACTCAATTACTCATGTTCAGCTGAAACCAATATCTTTAATACAGCATTTTTTGTAAACATGCACCATGTGATTTTATTATTTTGATTTAAAACTACAAGATATGGTTAGCTCACAGTCATACAGTACGTGGAGAGTGGATTGTAACTAAATCACCTGCAGAGTGGAGTTATCACCCAAACGATAAATTTCAAATTTTGTATATATCGACTAAAAACACAAGCTATGTTTCAGCCAATGGACCTCCGGGTTTAACCCGGAGGTCTATTGGCTGAAACTTTGCTTGTGCTTGTTATGCTTTGCAACAAATTTGCAATTATTGCTTGGGTGGAATCTCCACTCTGTGGGTGATTTAGTGATAATACACTCTCCACGTACTGTACACGAGGAAAACCATTAAGTATTACAACCTTTTCTTTGAAAACAACATCCCACAATTCGTCACTTCAGTCTTTAGATTCATTTGTTCATGAATATTAATTAATATACGCACAGCTGTTATGGAGTGTGAGCAATTCGTGCCCTGTGTTTTGCTCTCCATTGTTTGGTTCTTCTTATGAGCAATTGCATTTTTTTGTAATAGATATGCCGGTGTATTCTCACGTTGTGAGCAGGCTGGAGCGAGAAATTTTCACACCTCTGTTATAGTATGTATTGTATTGGTGACAGATATTCACAGTCGCTGTCCTCTGTTTGTTAGCAGTGTTTACTACGAATCAGCGATAACTGGTAATGAGCTGGCAATCACAAATATGATAATTTACTTAGCAGTCATCAACTTCTAAGCACAAATCAGAACAATCATTACAAAGATCTGTTTACATGAGGGCTAAAATTTAAATCTCAGCACTGCAAAATCTTGCTTCATCGGTCAAAATTGAATGCACTGGTTAAATTTACAGTTGCATTATGAAGAAAGTTTAAAATTTTAAATTCGACGGTATATCGTCCCTTGAGTACAACAAGGTGCTATCTGCAATGCCTTAGCATTGCAGATGGTGCCTTGTTGCACTCAAGGGACAATATTTATAAATATATTAGTTATTAGTTGGTATTTCATGTAGAAAAGCGCAAAATGTATATAGAAATGTAGTACAGACTATACTTCTATACTATTGTCTAAGTTATTAACACCTTTTTATGAAAACAATACCTGCTGGCAAGGTGAGAACACCCCGATATGCCCAGTGGTATGATTGTTTTAGTTATATTGCACTGAAGAGACAAAATTTATAAATATATTAGTTATTAGTTGGTATTTCATGTAGATAAGCGCAAAATGTATATTGAAATGTAGTACAGACTATACTTCTATACTATTGACTAAGTTATTAACACCTTTTTATGAAAACAATACCTGCTGGCAAGGTGAGAACACCCCGATATGCCCAGTGGTATGATTGTTTTATTAAACCCCTGTACTCTGATGTCTAAATATCAAAATTTTCAAGTTACACACTTTTTCCAAATGTACTTAGGAATTTAACCAATTCAGTCTTGTTTGACAGAGCACATTGAGCTCTGTCAAACAAGATTGAATTGGGTAAATTCCGAAGTGCCTTATGGGAGATTTGTGCTGCCTGAAAAATTGGTATTTTTGACATCAGAGTAGGGCTGCCCAGTATTTAGAATTTTCATACTGAGTACGGTATTTATAAAATACCGCGGTATGACTAAATACCAGGAGCAATGTGGAAGTTGTGGCAAATCGGCGGATGACCAAAGTTTATTAAATGTTTCTTTTGACTTCTTAACATACCTGGGCGAAGGTAAAATTAATCCAGAAATGAATGTCAGTGAAATATTCATTGCAGAGAGGAACATAAATTGAAACAGCCAAAGAACTCACCTGACACACAGGCTACTGGAAAAGCGTACCTGGGACAATTCGTACCCCAAATCAGTGGTCGTTTCATATCAAAAGTTATGGACTTTTCATTCTTGTAAATAAGCATTTTGTTCACAATCCAAGAATGAAAAGTTCATACTTTTGGTAAAACTAGAGTTTGGTTCTGACAAGCAACCGGGAATGTGTGTGTGTGTGTGTGTGGGGGGGGGGGGGGGGGGGGGGGGGGGGGGGGGGGGGGTGCTTTGTCAACATTAATAAACAACAACACCTGGTGACTTGATTCTCAAAAAGAAAAAAAAATATTAACAATGAAACATATATACAGTAATAATAAAAACATTTATTTTACATTATCAAGTTTAAAAGATATCAAAATTATTTTAAATTTGAAGCTAAAAAGACAACATGTTCACTTTATCGGGTTTCTCTTTTCCTTTTTCTTGTCTCTATTTTGCTATATGCAGATGGATGGTGTACGTTCAAATGCGATATTAAATTAGATGTATTTCCACATTTTGAACCAACTGTTTTCCCACACAGCCGACAAGTAGCCTGTGATTTACCGTTTACATCCGGCTGAAAGCCAAAATAGTTCCAGTTGCAGATGTGGTATTGGATTTCGATCCGAGTTCCATAGCTATTTTTCAGAGTTTTCAGTTGTGAATTTAACGTGTTAGGAAAACATAAAATAAACATCGTGGGAATTCATGTCCTAGATAAAATATCAATCAACTTCGCTTGTTGTAAATAAAACCTTTCTATTGTGATTGAAAGGAAAAAAACAAACCGAGTTAGCAAGGATTACATTAGAACAGATGTTTCAAAAAGAGAAGCATTCAATTCATTGTTCTCTCAATTACACCGTTGAAAACACACACAGCGCACTGATGATCAGAGTGCAAAGGGTTAATGTTCACCTAAGGAGTCACCATTCATGCTTGAATGAATTATTGTTGTGCATGTTTCTCTTTCTCTTTGTTTTTGTTTCTCCATGGGGAGTTGGGATTCTGAGAAATGTGCCAGGAGGCCTTGAATGGCCATGAATATTCATGAAATAAAAATGCTGACAAAGCACATAATGATAACTAAATAGTGCTATATGCCAGCATTCATGAAGGCATAGTCCTAATCAGGCCTAGAAATAAGGATTTTTTTTTGTAACCTGCTAAAAGGTTACACGAATTAAACGGCCGTAACCTGTTTATGGGTTATGTGAGTGTCGACTGATCCTAAACCTATGGTAACCCACTTCTAACCATAGCTTTTATGGGTATGCTAAGACTATTATTAAATTGATTCGCAGTTTTAGACCAAGGATAATTAATTTTCAGTTTATTGTTATCCAACCCTTTCCATTTTATTTTCGTTTGAAGTACCCAGCTGTGCACACTTCTTCATCACTGGCGCCTAAATTTACGGTTAATGCTGACCGCACAATTCAGAAATTTTCCCATCTGTAACAGTTTGCTGTAGCAAATTTCATGGGTTTAACTTTGACTTAGGCATTATAATGCAGTTCAACATGCATCTTTTTAGCTCACCGAAGGGAGCTTAACTTATCTCTTGCCGTCACTTGGCTCTCTGTTGGAGCCCAAAGTTTAACTTGGTGCAATTCGAGGAAATTTCTTTAAAAATCTTCTTCTTCAGATCAACCAGTCCCTATGGGAGCCCAAATTTTAACTTTGTGCAATGTGTGGAATATTCTTTAAAAATGTTCTTCAGATTCACCAGTCAGAATCTTCTCATATTTGGTATACATCATCTCTAGGGGGGCCAGATTCAAGTTTGTTAAAATCGAGTTTCTCGGTTAATATTTGGGTTCCCTATGAGAGCCTGAATTTTAACTTAGTGCAATATGAGGGAATTTCTTTTAAAATCTTCTTCTTCAGATCCACCAATCAGAATCCTTTCATGTTTGGTATACAACATCTCTAGGTGGGTCAGATTCAAGTTTGTTCAAATCGGTTAATATTTTGGCTCCCTATTTGAGCCCAAAGTTTAACTTAGTGCAATGTGAGGTGATTTCTTTAAAAACCTTCTTCATATCCACCAGTCAGAATTCTTTCCTATTTGGTATATGACATCTCAAGGGGGATCAGATTCAAGTTTGTTCAATTTGAGTCCTTGGCTTAATATTTGGGCTCTATGAGCGGGGGTAGGGGTGGGGGGGCATGTTACTTTCAAGTTTATTCAAATCCATTCCTTAGTGTTTTTCCATAAAATTTGCCTCTCATGACTTCATTCCTTTGTAGTGTTGATGAACCATGTCTAACTGAATTTGACCCCAAATACTTCTTTGAACCAATTTGGCCAGTGAGCGATTAAGGCCCCTTGGGGCCTCTTGTGTATGGGTTCTCATGAACGACACAATAATAAAACAGTAAGTTTGTTTACCTCGATTTACTTATTCCCTCAAATCAGTCTGTATTGTTTGGGACTGAAACTTCAAAGTTTTAGATCACAGTTTGTACCATACACATGCGCAGTTGTTGCATTTATGTTGGATTTTTCTGAACGTGTTCACGTTCAGGGGTTACAGTATTAAAAGCCAATGACATTGAATGATTGAGTCATTGGCTGCCCCCCCCCCCCCTTCCCCCCCCCCCCCCCCCCATAACAAAAGTTGACAAGGTCCGGATACAGATACTTTGAACTTAGTTTTTAGCTCAACTTGACAAAGTCAAGCTGTGCTATTGTCATCACTTTTCGTCTGTCGGCATGCGAACGTACGTACATAGGTCCACAATTTCTTTTGGCACACCTCACAGGTCGCATTTATGATCAGATCGCTTTGAAGCTTGGTATGCTTGTTTGGAGTGACCTCTAGATGGGAGCTATCGATTTTCTTCAATTTCCGTCAAAAAATATTGCCGCGGCCTACGTTCTTAGAACTTAGTTTAGTCAGATCTCAATATTTCCCTTTGGCACACCCTACAGGGCACATTTATGATTGGATTGCTTTGAAACTTGGCATGCTTGTTTGGGGTGACCTCTAGATGGGAGCTGTCGATTTTCTTCAATTTCCATAAAAAAATGTTGCCGCGGCCAATGTTCTTAGAATTTAGTTTAGTCAGACCTCAATATTTCCCTTTGGCACACCCTACAGGGCACATTTATGATTGGATTGCTTTGAAACCTGGCATGCTTGTTTGGGGTGACCTCTAGATGGGAGCTCTCTATTTTCTTCTATTTCCGTCAAAAAATGTTGCCGCGGCCAACGTTCTTAGAACTTAGTTTAGTCAGACCTCAATATATCCCTTTGGCACACCCTACAGGACACATTTATGATCGGATTGCTTTGAAACCTGGCATGCTTGTTTGGCGTGACCTCTAGATGGGAGCTATCGATTTTCTTCCATTTCCGTCTGTCAAAAAATGTTGCCGCTGGCAACGATCTTTGAACTTAGTTTAGTCAGGCATCAATATATTCCTTTGGCATGCCCTACAGGGCACATTTATGATCAGATCGGTTTGAAACTTTGTATGCTTGTTTGGGGTTACTCTAGATGGGAGGTATCGATTTTCTTCGATTTCTGTCAAAAAATGTTGCCACTGGCAATGACCTTCGATGAACTTAGTAAAAACTTAGTGCAGTTAAGCATCAATATTTCCCTTTGACACACCATGCAGGGCACATTTATGATTGGATCGCATGCAAACTTGGTGTGCTTGTGTGGGGTGACATCTATATGGGAGCTGTCGATTTTCTTCCATTTCTGTCAAAAAATGTTGCCATTGACCTTTGAACATAGTTTTGTCAGACCTCAATATTTCCCTTTAACACACCCTTCAGGGCACATTTATGATCGGATCACTTTGAAACTTGGTATGTGTGTTCGGGTGACCTCTAGATGTGAGCCATTGCTTTTTTTCATTTCCATAAAAAATTATTGTCGTTATCACCAGCCTTTGAACTTACTGCATATGTGCATCAACTTATGCCTTTTGCACTCTCTGCAGGGTATATTTGTGAATTTCCCAAAAAAAATCCCCCAAAACCCATTGCCACAAGCAATGACCTTCTACTTAGTGAATTTGTGCAATAACATCTTCCTTTGGCATGCCTCAGAGGGCACATTCATTATCAGGTTGTTTTGAAACTTTGTATGCTTATGCAGGGTGACAAAGATAGGAGCTATTGATTTTCTTTTCATTTCCATCAAAAACTGTTGCTGTTAGCAACAGTCTTTGAATTTATTACATTTGTGCATCAACATTCTTCTTTGACATGGCCTACAGGGCACATTTATCATAGGATTGTTTTTGAACTTGGTGTTGGTGTGCTCATTAGGCAAGACCTTCAGATAAGAGCAACTGATTAGCATTCATTTCTGTGAAAAAAGTTGCCATTTACAATAACCTCTGAAGATACTGCATTTGTGTATCAACATTCTTCCTTTAGCCAGTCTTACAGTTTACATTTAAAAATGCATGGATTACTCTGACGTTGTGCACACACAATGCTGTTATGTTGAAATTTCATCAGATCTTTTGCCATTTCATTTATAACTTACCAAGTTCAAGTTTGTCAAGTTGAGCTACAGTGTCATTGACACTTTCATTTAGTTTAATTCGCATTTACCGTGAATTTCTTATACCTTGTCAGGATTTTAAATTCATTATGAGCATGAAATATCTGAAGCCAAAAATATAGATTCCACCTTAAGCATGGATGGGAATCTGCTCGGAATACTGTATTTTCGTTTTACAGGAAATTAAGAGAATTGGATTCCTGCCGAAAAACAAGCCCAAGATCAACATCTGAGTTAATAAATGAGTAATCCTCTACATTTGAGTGTTATTATTATCCATAAAAGTTTCTGTTTACCTTTAAAAAACGATCATGAACGGTCGGCAGGTTAAGCATATTTGAATCACAGGAACCTTGCATAACCTGAACCACCATTTGCGACTTATATCGAGGCTTGCTAATATTGACCTGGTCATTATGCCTTCCATCCACTTCTTACAGAAAAGTGGGAGGAGGGGGTAATGACAAGAGGCCCTTAGTTAGAACTAATGGAGGCAGGCCTTGAAAATCCTTGAATTCAGTTATTGTAGGACCTTGGAAAATGCTGAAATATGTCAAGAAATGGCCTTGCAATTTATCAGTCCTTGCCTGCAGGAATCCTGGCTCCATTAATATTTGTAAGTTCAAAGGTCACAATGACAGAATTGATGGAAGCGTTGATCAACCGGGCCCCAGGTTTTATCTGTTTCTCCGATGAATGAAATAAATAAAACAAACTCTCTCTGAAATGATTTTGTGAGTAATTTTATTTCCTACACAAAAAAACATGAGATTATATTATACACAAATGTGTCAAAGTATTCATGCCATGAATTCACCACACTCCTGTAATTATACTAGATTACTTAGCAATTTTCAACCGAGGAGAGGACTGCCCACCTGAAAAAAAATAAGGAAAGCTACCAATGGCTCGCCCTCATTTTTTAAAACATAATCTGAGATGAAATCACTACTTTAGGTTTAGAACACATATCATGGTTGCATTGCAAAACAAAACTGAGCTACCATTTTGAAAGTTCAACATTATAAATAATATATTGTCAATACCTGTGCCATAGGTGTCTGCATAGTTGAGTTATATGAAAAGAAATGAGTGACATATGAAGCGATTGAAAGGAAATCACCATCACTGACTCCATATTTCATTCAACACATGTTTATTGTTTTGGACACAAATGTGATTTGTGCCCACTCTCACATGACCCAACATGCTGTTAATGTCTATTATTATCACTCAGTCTATAAGTTACTAGTCGATTAACATAAGTTTGGAGGCCCATTAAAACTCCATGATTTCAGTGACGTCATTCGACGGAGCCGGGCCATGGGCGATAATGGTATAAATAGCCATTAGTGGCCTGCAGCCTGGCTATTTTTAGATTCCATGGTCTAATGAATTACTCCCATTTGGATGACGTCCCTTTGTATTTCTGAACTGAAGTCGAACGCACGATCGAAACAGGAATATCAAACCGACTTTAGCGATTATTTCTATGCTGTACACCAAAGTGATTGAGGAAAGATTGTTAACTTGAAAGAAGTGACAGGAGGAGAATTTTATTGTTATTTCATGACAAATTTGAAATGTTATTGAGTATCTTCACTTGTCCAATTCAATTTACATAACATACTAATTTTCTTCTGTGTTTTAATGCCCAAATCCAAAAGACTTCCAGCAATTCCCTCATGCGGTTAGCTGTAACAGGGAGTGGTAATAATAGTAATAACACGATTGTTGTCAGGCATCATGATTCATTAGCGGCCCTGTAGCAATAATGAACAGTCCTTGGGCTTATTAACGGCCCTCAACTTCATCTCGGGCCTTTAATAAACCCTCGGGCTGTTTATCATTGCTGCAGGGCCGCTAATGAACCATAATGCCCTCCAAAATTATGTTATTGTTATATTCCTGTGGGATATGTCACACCAAGGGGAATAACTGAGAGGCCCAACCTAAAATGAAAGAAAATATAGTAATCTCCCTTTGTCTGCAAGGGTCCATTTATCTGACACAATCTAACCTTACATTTACCAACTGAAATTCATTTTATTTTGTCACCTGGCACTACAAAGCAGACAAAGCTCTGTGTGTCTATGTATCAGTGTGTCCTCCCCTCTTCCCCTAAAAAACCCAAATAAGTCCTAAAAAGGTTAAAAATCTGTCCCTCAGGCCCTCCCTCATGGTCCTTTTGGCTGCCATTGGTTATATAACCAATGCAAACTTAAAAAATTTAAAATTAAATGGTTTATGTCTATATTTCACCAAGTTAATAAAATTGATAAATTTGTACCTTGAGTGCAAGAAGGCTTTGCAATGCTTTTGCATGCCTTCTTGCACTCAAGGGATGAAATACACCCACCACCCACGTTATTCTGTAAATTATGAGGCCTAAAACATAAAAGAAACCAAGAACATGAACTTTTGATGGCAAAGAAATAACTGCAAAAAATAAATAGAAAAAATACACCGGCCACATGCAATTTTACAAAAAATGGCCTGAGAAACAGAAGATTACTTTGTGGGGCTAACCAGAAACATTGTACTCATAATTACTGTAATTTATGGCTAGAATAACTCAACTTGGCATGCATATACATCTTGGTGAAGGGAGTGACACAAACTTTCAGTGAGAATCACCCAAATGCTTCATTATCAAGCACCTTGGGATGACTTTTAACCCTTTACCCAACATAATGGCCCAAACTGGCCAGCGCTATTCTAAAAAATCACCAATTAATTTTCATTATTTTTTTCAATTTTTGTCTCAAAAACATAGGTTATGACCCCTCATTGGAACAACTCGTTAATGAGGGGTCATAACCTATGTTTTTGAGACAAAAAATTAGTTATTCAAGAATTTTTTGGTAAGTGTCGTCTGCTTTTCATGTTAGGTAAAGGGTTAAAAAAGAAGTACAAACAACGGAAACATTGTGAAAACAAACTTAAAAGTTCACAGTTTCTCCAGAGTTTCTCTTTCATTTTCATTTCAGCCACAGCATAAAATACAGTCATCAGATGGACCATTACAACTGTCTCTCCAGTTAGTTCCTAAAATGCTTGATCCACTTGTTAATGACTGGGTACCAGAAGCTTTTGTTACTTCTTTTAAGGTATGTAAAAATTGTATGGCCTAAAAAGTTAAAAATCTCTCTGTTTCTCAGGTCCTTGCACGCAGTCTTTTTGGTTGCCGCAGGTTTTCTTTTTATAACCAATGCAAACTTAAAAAAATAAAAATTAAATGGTTCATGTCTAATATTTTATCCAAGTTAATAAAATTGATAAATTTGTCTCTTTGAGTGCAACAGTGCTTGAGCATTGCAAAGCCTTATTGCACTGAAGGAAACACATTTCATCACCACCCGTTGTATTCTGTAGATTATGAGGCGTAAAATATAAAACAAACCAAGAACATGAACTTTTGATGGCAAAGAAATAATTACAAAAATAAAAAAATGAATTAAAAAAACCGCCCACCCTCATGTAGTTTTACATAAAAACCTGAAAAACAGAAAATCTACTTTGTGGGGCCTAATGCATTTTGTTTGTGCACTCACCACAATGCAAAGGAGTAGTTAGCTATGTTTTTTAGGCACAGTATAAAAAGATGATAAAATGTCACATGGTGATTTTTTTTTAAACAGTGCTGGCTGGATATGGCTGTTATTTTAGATAAAGAGTTACATGTTAGTGTGTTATCCATGTGTATCCATAGGTATGCTTATTTAGATATGATTTTCTTTCCCTGAATTACCCATTATCATAAACTTTAAACTCGGCTGATATGAAACCGATCCTGCCTGATATGAACCAAGCTAGTGTTTCCCCTATTGATGTGGTACTATCCGCAACCAATTTGTTTACATCAAAATGTTCACAATTATTTGTCAAATGCCAATCAGGAAAATTGGTGTTACCAGGCATGGTGGAGTGGTTTGAAGTAGTGTTGTATGGTTAACCGGTTTTATAAGTCGGTTTCGTTTTTGCTTGAAAACCAAAACCGAAACCTTGTAACTGGTAAATGAGTACGGTTTCGGTTTTTTCCTAAAATGTCGGGAAGAGATGTTTTCTTTATTCACTTTGCCACTAACAATGTCTGAAATGTCAAGCTTTGTCAGGAAATAACAGTGTCGTCAATGCTCGCCTCATTCTGGGTGTAAAGGGGTCACTGCAGCATGTCCAGATCACTCGAGAATGATGTATGACAAGTTGTCAATCACACATCGTTGACGTAAAAATGGGTTGTGTGTTCTGTGAAAATGACAAAACAGACAGCCAACACCGCCTACATTTCACTGATTACAGGGAAATACCTTGCACACTTGGCTTCGTTTTTGAACAGGTTTGTATGACATAGTCAATCAGTTTAATTAAAATTACTTATCTATAATCTGTTGGACAGGGAATAATATCATATCAGAAAAAGGTCTTGGCATTTCATTGTCGTATTCGAAAATAACATTGTCACGGGTTGCCTCACCACGTGTTTCGGATGTAGTCTGTTGCCTCCCTTGATGTGCTTATCCGGGAAGAGTTTTACTGCAATTCAGTCTTGGGACGTTCCGACCCGAGACAATTTGTCCTGAAGGCTTCGGCCCACTAAAAACACGAAACCGCAAGTTCTTATTCTATTTAGTTCAACATATGAAGGCCAAAACGTCTTGAACCGAAACGTCCTGAGGCCGAAGCGTCCCAAGACCAAATCATCCATATCCACGGGAAAAAGCTGCGTTCCGTAATATCGCTGTCAACGTGCCACAGTTGCATTCCCACACAACTTACTTTAAGGGGGCCAACCAAAGGAACAAATCAGCGGTAGAAATAGAAATTGGAATGGCAGGAGGCAAACGCAAAAAAAGTTACAATATATAACAGTACACCAGTGAATTTGTGAAATCAATTCGTTGAGCTAAAACCATTGCGTGCGCAAGGTGTGTGTGTTTGGGGGGGGAGGGAGACAATAGGTATTTGGTAAAGTGGTTCGTTTTGAAGCCCACCCAGCTACAAACAACATGACTTTCTCCTTTCCAGGCTGACATGAAATGATTGCTGATTATTTTACTAGGGCGGGTGGTGGCACTAGTCACCACTGTGTGTGTGTGTGGGGGGGGGGGGGGAGGGGGGGGGGGGGGGGGGGAGGGGGGTGATATTGAAAAGAGTCCATACATCAGTTCATTGTCAAATATGTTAGGATGGGTGTCTAGGTGACCCACTTGGCAACGCTTGTTATTATTTGCAATGCCTGGTAGGGTCATTTTGTTAGGCTGCCCAGGGTCCCACCCAGGAGTGAGCACTGAACAGAGCCCTGGCAAATTGTGAATAAGATCTTTTCACACCCATGTGTTAATATCAATTCATCATAGACTCTCTATGCCTGAACTTAAAGACCAGAGGTTTGGTGGGGGGGGGGGGGGGCATGTGCCTAGAATTGGTGAGTGGTGATATTCTACGAACACTGTTACATTTTATTTTCTTTTATATTATTTTGTTTTGATAATGCCTGCCATTTATACACTTAGCACAAATGCTAGTCAATGCCAATTAAATCATCATTGAAAATATGACAGTATAGGCATTATATCGACACTACATAGTTTCTGTTGAGAAACTGCGGATGTCTTACTATAAAAAACCAGAAAACCAACCTATAAACTGAGTTTTTTTTTTAAAAAACCGAACCGAAACCGAATCGAAACAAGAAAAATAAAATCGCACAACACTAGTTTGAAGCAGAGTTTTATATTTATATAATGAGGAATTCATGATGGCAATAAGTAATGATGAAGTAGATGAAAAAAAGAAAGAAGATTTGTACAGAAAATTCATCGCCAAACTAAAATTTTGAGCCATAAGTGGAGATTTGTGGGAGAAAAGATACTTGAGCTATCCGAACATCACAGCTTCCCCAGTGGGTTACCAGCCAAGATATCAGCCGTTGGTTACTTCACATCAGCCTTCGGTCTTTGGCTCAAATGAAGTTACCTTGGGCTGATATTTCGGCCAATATGAAATGAACAAGTAATGACATCTGAATATCTTTGGCTTAGGCATGGATATTACTCTTATTTGGGCATACTGGCAAATATGAATCTACCGTATTGTGACGATGGGCGAAAAATGTAGTGGTATTTCTGCTTTCTTAAGATCTGTTTCATATACTTTTCAGGTTTTTTTCACCCTTAGAGTCATATTCAGTTGCTGTGATTCATATTGTCTTTTATGTAGTATTATTTATTCAGCAAGGATTTGCCTTGTTACAATTTATGGGAGAGTGCCCAAAGGCACTCTCCCATAAATTGTAACAAGGCCAAGATATGTGAACAAATTTTGATGGTCAAAAATAATTTTACTCTCTACCCGGTCATTAGGAAGTACCACAAATATGAATATATTAGATCTCAAACTTTG